>OY992536.1:163666424-164350785 GCA_963921195.1 Pegoplata infirma | reverse complement strand
CTTAGCACAATTCAGTCGTTATTTACAATATCCAAAGTTAAAATTTTTTTAAGCGGCAGGTGAAAAATTTTCAAAATGGGGACAGAGTCAAAACTCTATAAGGAAAAACACTTCCACAATAGCGTCGTAATATAATTATAACCAACACGCAAAAAAAAAATTGTGTCAGATTGAGCAATCCTACACTCAAAAAAAAAAGTTTGTAAAATTACAAGTAAAAGGTCTTGTAATTCTATTTTACTAATATTTGTGTCTTTTTACAAAAATTGTTGTATATTTAATAAAACAAAAACTACAGTTTGCTTTGTAATTTTACTATTATATGTTGGTAAATTTATTTTACAAATTTTTTAGGTCAATTTACAAAAAAGTAAATTATTTTACAAATTAAAAAAATATTACAAGGTGTTTAGTTTTTTTACACAAGAAAACTGTAATTGTACAACAAAGTTTTACTTGATGTTATTTAGTCTTTCTACCAAAAAAATGTTTTATTACAAGATTTTATTTTAAGATCGTTTACAAGGTTTTCAGTTTGAAAAAGTACAAAATTCCAATGTAATTTTACACTTATTTTTTTACTAGAATTAATGTTGTTTTACAAAAAAATTTAATTATTCAACAATAGGACACGCAAAAATTTTCTAAGTTCAGAATTTTTTTACGTTTTGGAGTAAAAAATTTTGTTAAAAATCATTTTTTATAAATAAAAAATTTCATGAAAAAATTTTTTGAAAATTTTGTAAGTTCCGGGCACAAAAATTTTTCAACTAATTGTTAACTTTAGAAAAAAAATTAAAAGTTAAGTAAAATATCACAATTTTTATGTGTTTCTACTATATAATTGTTCTAGTTTTTTTTTGTATTTTTACCATTTTTTTTGGTAATTTTACAATATTTTTTTGGTAATTTTTTTTGTTAAATTTGGCATTTAAAATGTCAATAAAAAGCTTTCAATTAAGAAAAATTAAGTTTTTCTTATTTTAACAGGTACTTAATTATCCAATCTACAATATCCAATTTTTTTTTTTTCGATTTTTGAAAAATACTTGTGGAAATAATTAAAAATTAAAAAAAAAAAATATATTTTTTGACTAATTTTTCCTGAAAATATGAGAAATTTCTTGTGTAGCCTCCTTCGCAATTCTCATATGTTTTACTTAAGAAAAACGAAATGTCGAAAAAAAATAAAAAAGCGAAGTTTGTTAAAAGTGTTCAAGTGAAAAAAAAAATCATTTCAGGTTGTTGAAGTGCTACTCCAGCTGCCGAAGAAGGAAAAATAAGACGCACCAATGGAAAAAATCTTTAAATTTACAAAACAAATAAGTAAATAAACAAAATTTTTTGTAAATTTACAAAACAAATATGAAAATTTAAAAAAAAAAAAACAAAATTGTATACTTATAGAAAAAAGTTGTAATTTAACATAAATTAAGTAGAAAATACGAAAACAATATTGTAATTTACAAATTATTTAGTTAAACTACTGTTTTTACGGCAAAAAATTAGAAAAAATGGTATATTTACAATAAAAATTGTAAATTTACCACTTTTTATTGTAAATATACAAGTTTTTTGCATTAAAAAACAGTAGTTTAACCAAACAATTTGTAAATTTACAATTTTGTAGTTTGATTTTCTACTGTATTTTGTAAATTTACAGCTTTTTTTTTTGGAAGTTTACAATTTGTTTTGTAAATTTATTTTTTTTTTTTTTGCAAATTTACAATTTTTATTGTAAATATACGTGTTTTTTAATATTTTTTTTTGCGGTAAAAACAGTAGTTTAACCAAATAATTTGTTAATCTGCAATTTATTTTTTTCATTTTCTATTTTTTTTTTTTTGTAAAATAACAACCTTTTTCTGTAAGTTTACAATTTTTTTTTGTAAATTTACCAAATTTTTTGTAAATTTGCAAAAAAAAAATGTTCACCTCGAAGTTAATATTTTACAAAAAAAAATTGTAAATTTACATTTTCTTTTGTTAAATCAATTTACAAATTATCCCCGTAACATTACGGGGATTCTTGCTAGTACATATTTTACAAAACCTGCTTCGTAAATTCACGGGGATTTTATGTCATTTTACAAACTTTTTATTTTGAGTGTACTTGGTAAAAGTTTTTTCATACCAAAAAAAAATTTTTACCAAATTTTTGCTAAAATTATGCTTGTCGATGCAAAGGCAACATAATTAGCTTTTTATGTAAAATAACCAAGTACACTCAAAAAAAAAAACTTGTAAAGTTACCAATAAATCTCGTGATTTTACGAGGCTATCCTCGTAAAATATGACGTAGTTAAAATTCTCGTAAAATTACGAGGATTTCCTCGTAATTTTGAATGCACCAAAAATTGGTAAAATAACCAATTTTATTGGTAAAATATTGTTTTAAAAACCGAAAAATACAAAAAAAATGGTAAACTTACAAGAAAAAATGGTAAATATGTTTAAAAAAATAGTAAATTTACAAACCAAAATAGTAAATTTACAAAAAAAAAATTGTTAACAACATAAATCCTCGTAATAAAATAATTTTTTGTAAAATAACTGTTTTTTTTTTGTAAATTAACTACTCCTCCTTAAATTAATCCTCGTAATAAATTTTTCAAAATTTTGTCAACTTTTTTTAAAATATTTTTCAATAAAAAAAAATGCAAATAAATAAGTTTTTTTGTTAAAAAACATAAATCGTCGTATAACATAATTTTTGTAAAATAAAGTTTTTTTTTTAATTCAACTAGAATCCTCGTAATAAAAACTTTGTTGTAAAATTACAGTTTTTTTTTGTAAAATAACCTTTCAAAATGGTAGAATACAATTACGAAAATAAACTTATAAAATTACCAATAAAACTATAGTTCTCGTTTGTGCAAAGTACTAGATTTTTTGTTAAAAAACAAGGAAAATTGTTAAATATTGGTAGAACGGGATTACAAGGCATTTTACCAGTTTATTTTTTTGAGTGTAGCTTGCACAATAACGCAAATTACTTGCACAAAAATTTATCGAAAGAAAACAACAAAAAAAAAACAAACACAGACCGCCATATTCATTTTGTATTTTTGTGTGCGTGCTTCGTTTATTTTTTGTGTTATAAAAACGTAAAAAGGAAATTGATAAATAAAATTAAAATTAATTAATAAATAAAAATAAATAATTAGTTTTTTAAAAGATAAATAAATGTAAGATAAAAAAATGCTAAAGTTAATTTTGCTTTCATAACTTAAAACACCATTCATTTAGCAAAACTAATGGAGTCCCAGACGTATGTTTCGATGAATTACAAATGGAATGATAAAGTGAGTATACCCCTATTCTGAAGACACCAATAAGGTTTAATAGATTTTTTGTTAAAAATTAGTGTTTGGTAATAATTTTCTATTTTTACAGGGTACTGCTAAATAAATTTTTGAAGCTATGGCGAATCCTCCTTCACTACAATAAAGAGCGTGGGCACCAGTCCTCCCTTTAGTTATAAAATTAAAACCTAAAAACTCATTTATATAGCAAAGCCAATGGAATCCAGACCTGTTTTGATGAGTTACAAATGGAATCACAAAGTAAGTGTTCCTCCTAATCAAAAGACCAATGGGGTTTACTAGTTTTTTAAATTAAAAATGTATGTTTTGTAATAATTTTCTATTTTTACAGAATGGTTTTAAATAAATTCGTGACGCTATAGCGGATCCTTCACTTCAAGAAAAAGCGTAGGCAGCAGTCACTGGAGAAAATTGTACATAAAGGGTCATTTGGTCGGTGCACTGTGGTCAATATTTTGAGATAGCGGCCAAAACTCCTTTTGGTTTTTGTTCTCCGATTTTAAAGTTATTAGACTCATATGAAAGTAGACAGTAGTAAACCTCGGGAGCCAAAAAATTAGAACTCTATTTCAACTATTTCACTGAGAACAGGGTGGTCCAAAATGGGCTTTTTCAGAATTTAGTAAATTTATGATATTTTTAGTTAATTTTTAAAGTTTAAATGATCATAACTTTTTTGTTTTTCAAGATTTTTGGACGAAATAAATTTTGTGTTGTAACTTAACTTATTTCCTATTACTGGTAAAAAAATTGAAGCTCTACTGTTTTCAGAACAATTTAAATATTTTTTTTAAAAAAGGTAAAATTTATCGGAAATTTCCTACTTCATAGAGCACAACTCCTGTGAGTCAAGCTGAGTCAAAACACAAATTTACTATTTTGTAGTCCTAACTCTCCCCTACATTCCTATATACACATGTCCATGCATCGGGACTGCACTTTTTGAGCTACAGCAATTTTTCTGACCCAAGGTAAGATATTCGGTACAAATGCTCGTCATATTTTTTGAGAAGTTATTTGTATGTGAAAGTGACTATTATGCATATATTTTGATGAAATTTTGTACAAGAGTTCTTATTGACCCAAAAAATAATTCTGTTGAAATTAGGAGAAGTTGGCCCATATTTGGACCTAGTCCACATAGAAGGGTGTATCAAAATTTTGACAAAAATGACAATAGAACTCTCAAATTATGTGGTATCTGGCAATTCATTTGGAAAAGGTAAAAAATGATTTTATTGCCATCTAATATTACATAACTTAAATACATGAAAATTGCAAATAAATTTAAAACCAATGGAAATAACTGGTAAAACCAAGTACCTGTTAACTCTCAAATTATGTGGTATCTAGCAATTCATTTGGAAAAGGTAAAAAAGATTTTATTGCCATCTAATATTACACAACTTAAATACTTGAAAATTGCAAATAAATTTAAAACCAATGGAAATAGCTGGTAAAACCAAGTACCTGTTATATTATGTTTATGTACTACACTCAAAAAAAATAAGAAAATTAAACTTTTTCTTCAAAATAGTTTATAAATTTTCCCACAATTAATTTAAAGTTTACTAAAATTTTGGAAATTTTCCTAACTTTTAGGAAAATATTTTAGTTCATGGACTGTTAAATAGGCCATAATTTTCCTTAAATAGAATTCCCTAATACGTGGAAGAAATTCTAACCGCCAAAAAAATTTTCCCAAATAATTGAAAAAAAAAACTTTATTTTTAAGACATATTTCTTAAAACAAAATTTAGTCCAAAAAATTCAGTTTTAGGACGTAATTTACTACCAGTTAGTTCATCATATTTATCTTCTTTAATTTGAGGAAGTTTTTTCCACAAGTTTAGTAAATTTTTCATAACTTGAAATTGTTTTGTTGATTTTTTTTTTTTTTTCATGCTTGCTTGTAGTTCACATTTCGTTTATTATTTGTAGTACATGAATACAAAAGGTTTGATCTTGTATAACAAGTAATAAATTTAATATTTACATTTTTTTTCTACACATGTATGTGTTAGAAAAAAACATAATATTTTAATCACAACAAAGACCTTGGCTTTGTCGTGTTTTCCCATAGTCTGGGAACAAACGTCAAGTACAAAGTTGTTGTTGTAATTTAGCTAAAAAAACTAATTAAATTTATTACTTGTCTTTAAGAAACAAACCTTTCTTTATATTTCTAATAAAATATGTACCCAATGAGAATTATGTGTGTATTCACATGCTATTCTATAAATAAACCATTAAAAAAATATAAAATTAAATAATTTTTAGGAAAAATTTCCTAATCAGAAATGTTTTTTTAACCAAAAAATGGAAAATTTTTTCCCATTTTCTTGTTCAAATTTGTCCTTCTTTTAAAGAAAAATATGGACTAAAAAGTAGGAATACATGGCAATGGAGCTAAATCATTATCAATTTTCCTTGGATTTAGTTAGTTTTCCCATTTTTTAGTTAGTTTTTTTTCTGAGTGTAGTTTAAAGATTATAATTTGTTTCTAATTTTAGTACAAAATTTTTATTAATACATTTAAATAAAATATATGTGCACTTTAAATCAATAGTAAAAGTTTACTTAAAATTTTATCGATGTTGTGTTCTGTATATAATATATCCAAATGGTATTGATATTGTTGGGAATTTCAGTGTTATTTTTCAGTTTAATCCTCACAAGAATTAGCTTTCTTCCAAAAAACCAACCTTTGGCCCCTGTGAATATTGAGACTAAATAAATGTCAGGGGCCAAATGTTGGCATTTTCTGACCAAAATTAAGTTTAGGAATAATAAATAAGTATTGGTTTGTAAAATACGATTGAAGAAAATAATAAATTATAAAAAAAATACCTATTTAAAATGTCAAAATATTCAACTTTTACATGGAAACTCAACAAAAAATTAAAATGCATTTTTAACTCCACATTACTTACGTTCCTATCAGTCGATTTTTACGTTTGAACACGCAAATTGAAGCTTAAAGTCCCTCCTATTGAACAAAACAAATTGCGTAAAAAAATACCAATCCGGTCAAAAGTTATAGAGTTTTGACCGCTATCTCGCGAAATTGACCACTGTGCGGTGGTAAATAAAATCCTACACATTATTTATTATATTAATATGGATTTAAAATTTTCTAAAAAATTTTTACAAAAATTTTATAGAAAATTTATTTTAGCATAAGTGGGGTAATTTTTACACTCAAAAAAATACGTTAGTAAAAAAATTTGTAAAGTGGTTTGTAACTCAACTTTACCACTTTTTTACTAAATTCTACTAAAAAATCAATTTTTAGTAATTCTTATTAGTAAACTCGCTTTACAAACTATTAATTTTATACTGATTTTTTAATAATTTTTTCAGTTGATTTTTTAAAAATTATCGTACTAACTTTTGATAATTATTTTGTAAATTTTACAATATTAGTTAGTAAATTTCGTTTTTTTTTTCTCTAGAAAACCTATACACTATAATTAAAAATATTTTATTTTATTAAAATATTTGGAAATTAAAAAAAAATAAATAAAAAAAAATATATTATTAGTTATTTTTTAACGATAAAACTGCGCTTTGATGAGTATGAATATGTTTATTATTTTTAATATTCATTTACGCTTCATTAGTTTTTTTTTCAATTTAAAAACAAAAATAGAGACAAGAGAAGACATGCAAAATTTAAAAAACAATGCCGACCTTTTCAAATGGAAAATTTCCATAAAACATCAGTTTTTTTTTTTCTTTCTTCTTTACTTGCAGAATTTTTTTGTTTATGCTATCCACGAATATTTTTTTCTCACGCACATAAAGGGTTGATTTTTGTGTAACTTACTTTATGCCTTTCTTTGAATATTTTAGTCACAAAATAACATTCGATCGGTGACCATCGCGCGACGGGTAAAATGAATAAAAAAATGTACAAAAAAAATATTACAACAAAAAAACCATAGCAGGTAACCAAATCTTTAAGTATTTTTTGTTTAAAATTATGTAACTCGTTTTTTATTTTTAGAATAATAAAGCAAAATAGGAAATGATGACAACAGGTAACAATTGTATATTTATGTGATCTATTTAAAACATTATGTTGATATATATTTTTTTATTTTAGTTCACCGTACACCAATTTATTCAACATCAATCTTCAAAGAATTAATTTATATGGAAGTATGTATATTTTGTATTAAAAAAATGTGTTCAATATTTTCGCTTTTTTAGATCGAAAATTCTAACAAAAACTGACTTGCATGGAAATAGTTATTGGCGACAACAAGCGCAATACGCAATTTACATGATGTATACAAATACCAAAAATTAAAAATACACAATTTACAATTTTTTTACAAAAAAAGTTAATATTATTTACAAACGCGTTTTAAAATCCATTTTACAAAAATTGTACAAAAAAATTTAGTAATACTAATTTCTTTAGTATTTTCAAGATTACTAATTTTTGAAAACCAAAGTTTGTAATGGTAACTGAAAAAGTTATCGGGCACAAATTGAAAACTTTATTAGTAATGGTAACATACTTTTTTGTAAGGAATACTAACAAATTTTTATGAGTGTAGCATTATTTTTAGTCACCTTTTCTAATAATTTTGCTATATTTCACCATATTTCTTTTGGTATATTTTACCAAGTTTTTGCTTAAATAGCATTAGCATTTTCTTCAAAATTTTTTACATAAGTGTTTTGGCTAAATTACGAAAACTACTTCGTCGGTTGTAGTTTTAGCATATTTTTGGTAAAATTATGCCAGATTTTTGCTCACTCCGACACTGATTTTTTTTTGCGTGAACATTTTATTATGCTGTGATCCTAACGATCATAGTACGATCCAAAGAGATGTTTTAATCCGAAATCATCATTTTCAATTTAATTATGATCATTAAAGCTACGTTCACAATGTTGGAGACACTCCACTCCACAGCACAGATTAAAATATCAATTTTGCAAAAAATAATTGCAAACACTGTAAATGTCTTACTTCTAAATTACTTACTTGCCCCACTACTATATTTTGATGAAAATCAAAATTTTTGCCAGAGCCGTTTTTAAAAAAATCGCGGTTAAACGTCAAAAAATTACATTTTAAGCTTATCTCGAAAACAATGAAGATACCACAAAATTAATGAAGACAAAAATCAATCCTCGGGAAAAATTAAATAAGACCTCAAATTCACATTCTACAATTGGAATGTTTTTATTGCCAAAAATTGTACTTTTAAATTTCAAGCTAAAAACTTCGCGGAATTTAAAAGTGCTATTTTTGGCAACAAAAACAGTGCGAAATGTGAATTCTCAGTTTTTTTGCATTTTTCCCAAGAAATAATTTTAGTCTTAAGTCATTTTTTCATATCGTTTTTGAAATAAGCTTAAAATTTAAATTTTTTGACGTTTGACCATGATTTTTTCAAAAACGGCTCTGGCGGAGATTTTGATTTTCGTCAAAATAAAGTAGTGGGGCATCCCAGATTCATAGCCAAGAAAGACATTTACAGTGTCTCAACTACACCATTTACAGATGTAATTCGTAAAAGATCAAATGTAATTCGAAGATCCTATTTGTAATTCGAAGATTCCATTTGTAATTCAAAGATTTTATTTGTAGTTCGAATTCTCCAATTGTAATTCGAAAATTTTAATTGTAATTTTAAGACTCCAATTGTAATTCGCAAAAGATCAATTGTAAATCGTAAAAGATCAATTGTAATTAAAAAAACAAGTAAGAAAGTTATAGTCGGTCAAGACCGACCATATGATACCCTACACCAGTCCTTTCCGATAAATGGGTCCCAGGTCCAAACATGGACCGATTGGATCTGTCTTTTGTTAGATCTTTATTTAGTGTAGAAAACACACTCAGATCAAATTTTAGTGGAATTAGTTTATTTTTTGTCAATAGACCGATTTAACTGAACATCGGTCGAAATTTTTATATGGGGGACTACACCATTTACAGGTGTAATTCGAAAAAGATCAATTGTAATTCGAAGATTCTATTTGTAATTCGAAGATTCTATTTGTAATTCGAAGATTCCATTTGTAATTCAAGGATTCCATTTGTAATTCGAATACTCCAATTGTAATTCGAAGATTCCATTTGTAATTCGAAGATTCCAATTGTAATTCGAAAAAGATCATTTGTAATTCGAAAAAAATCAATTGTAATTCGAAAAAGATCAATTGTAATTCCAAAAAGATCAATTGTAATTAGTAAAAGATCAATTGTAATTCGTAAAAGATCAATTGTAATTCGAAGATTCCAATTGTAATTCGAAAAATATCAATGGAAATACAGTTGATATTTTTCGAATTACAATTGGAATCTTCGAATTACAATTGATCTTTAACGAATTACAATTGATCTTTTACGAATTACAATTGATGTTTTTCGAATTACAATTGATCTTCTTCGAATTACAATTGATCTTTTTCGAATTACAATTGTTTTTTTTTCGAATTACAATTGGAATCTTCGAATTACAAATGGAATCTTCGAATTACAATTGGAGTATTCGAATTACAAATGGAATCTTCGAATTACAAATGGAATCTTCGAATTACAAATGGAATCTTCGAATTACAAATAGAATCTTCGAATTACAATTGATCTTTTTCGAATTACATCTGTAAATGGTGTAGTCCAAAAATGGTTCAATTATATTCCTATTTTATTAGGTCACTAAAGTACACGTTTATCACCTAAAAATAAAATTTTTATCAAATATTTCCATTTTTATGAATTTTGAGGGAATTATGTGAATACCGGGAGGGCGGTTTGTATGGGGACTACCAGAAGGACTGATCCGATTCCTTTGAAATTTGAATGGTGGTTTGTGCATACAAAATTTGATTACCTGCTAAATTTCGAAGCGATATCTACTATATCACGGTTATAAGAGTCATTTAAGCCGAATCCAAAGGGGGCGTTTGTATGGGGGCTAGGTCTAAACATGGACCGATTTTCTCAAATTTTAATAGGCTTCGTTCTTGGTCCAAAAGATGCTTAAGTTTTAAATTTCAGGTTAATTGATTAAAAATTGCGACCTGTATCGTGCTTAAACCGATAGATGGACAGACGGACAGACAGACGGACGGACAGACGGACGAACATCGCTAAATCGACTCAAAAAGTAATTCTGAGTCGATCGGTATGCTTGAAGGTAGGTCTAGGACCAATATTTCGGGTAGTTACAAACATCAGCACAAACTCATTATACCCTGTACCACAGAGTGGTGTAGGGTATAAAGATCAATTGTAATTCGTAAAAGATCAATTGTAATTCAAAAAAGATCAATTGTAATTCGTAAAAGATCAATTGTAATTCGGTAAAGAGCAATTGTAATTCGAAAAGGATCAATTGTAATTCGTAAAATATCAACTGTAATTCGTAAAGGATCAGTTGTAATTCGCAAAAGATCAATTGTAATTCGAAAAAGATCAATTGTAGTTCGAAAAATATCAATTGTAATTCGTAAAAGATCAATTGTAATTCAAAAAAGGTCAATTGTAATTCGTAAATTCGCTCATAAAAATGTTGAACTTGATTACAGAAGGTACGAAAACGTAAAAAATCAACTGTAATTCGTAAACGATCAATTGTAATTCGAAAAAGATCAATTGTAAATCGTAAAAGATTAGTTGTAATTCGTAAAAGATCAATTGTAATTCGAAGATTCCATTTGTAATTCGAAGATTCCATTTGTAATTCGAAGATTCCATTTGTAATTCGAAAACGAACGAGAGATCAACAAAAAAATGTTTTTTACGCCTTTAAAAACATTTTTTTGTTGAATTACTCGTTCTTTTTCGAATTACAATTGGAATCTTCGAATTACAAATGGAATCTTCGAATTACAATTGATCTTTTACGAATTACAACTGACCTTTTACGAATTACAATTAATATTTTACGAATTACAATTGATCTTTTACGAATTACAATTGATCTTTTACGTTTTCGTACATTCTGTAATAAAGTTTAACATTTTTATGAGCGTATATTAATTTATACACTCAAAAAAACCTTTTAAAATTACAAGAAAAGTTTGTAACTTTTTTTTGTGCTACCACCTATTTGACAAGAATTCCGTGTTATTTTATAAGCTTTTTACCAAAAAAATTCTAAATTTACAATTTTTTTGATGCGACAAAACTTACAATTGGGTTTCGTGATTTTACTAGATTTCTTGCTACCTCCTATTTTACAAGAATTCCTAGTAAAAATTACGAACTTTTTTGTAATGTTGCAAGATTTTTACCAATAAAATTGTAAATTTACAACTTTTTTTGCGAAATAAAACTTACAAGATATTCTCGTAAATTAACTAGATTTTCCTTGTAAAAAATCTTGGAAATTTGTAAAATTACAAGAAAAACTGTAAATTTACAAAAAAAAAATGTAAATTTCGATCGAAAATTATTTGTTAAAAAACAAGGAAAAATATTAGTAAAATGGGATTACGAGACTTTTTCTTGCAATTTGACAAGGTTTTTTTGAGTGTAGTGTCCGATCGAATATTCGGCTTCGGCCATTGAAAAATTCTTAGATTCTGAGACATTTTTTCTATAGAAAAATTCTCAGATTCTGAGACATTTTTTCTATAGAAAAATTCTCACATTCTGAGACATTTTTTCTATAGAAAAATTCTCACATTCTGAGGCATTTTTTCTATAGAAAAATTCTCACATTCTGAGACATTTTTTCTACAGAAAAATTCTCAGATTCTGAGACATTTTTTCTATAGAAAAATTCTCAGATTCTGAGACATTTTTTCTATAGAAATCCGATGTCCGATCGAATATTGGACTTCTTCCAAAGAAAAATTCTCAGATTCTGAGACATTTTGTCTATAGAAAAATCCTTAGATTCTGAGACATTTTTTCTATAGAAAAATTCTCACATTCTGGACATTTTTTATAGAAAAGTTCGCACATTCTGAGACATTTTTTCTATAGAAAAATTCCCAGATTCTAAAAAATTTTTCTATTAAAGAATTCTCAAATTCTGAGACCTTTTATCTAGATTCAGAGATATTTTATCTACATAAAAATTCTTTTTTGTATAGAAAAATTCTCAGATTCTGAGACATTTTTTCTATAGAAAAATTCTCAGATTCTGAGACATTTTTTCTATAGAAAAATTCTCAGATTCTGAGACATTTTTTCTATAGAAAAATTCTCAGATTCTGAGACATTTTTTCTATAGAAAAATTCTCAGATTCTGAGACATTTTTTCTATAGAAAAATTCTCAGATTCTGAGACATTTTTTCTACAGAAAAATTCTCAGATTCTGAATGATTTTTTCTATAGAAAAATTCTCAGTTTCTAAGACATTTTTTCTATAGAAAAATTTTCAGATTCTGAGGCATTTTTTTCTATATAAAAACTCTCAGATTCTGGGACATTTTTTCTATAGAAAAATTCTCATAGTCTAAGACATTTTTTCTATAGAAAACTTTTTAGATTCTGAGACATTTTTTCTATAGAAAAATTCTCAGATTCTGAGACATTTTTTCTATAGAAAAATTGTCAGATTCTGAGACATTTTTTCTATAAAAAAATCTCAGATTTTAAAACATTTTTTTCTATAGAAAAATTCTTCGATTCCGGGACATTTTTTTTATATAGAAAAATTCTCTGATTCTGATCTATACATTTTATTGTATAAATGACAGGTAAATAAGTATGACTTGATTACAAAGCCATATATAATAAAGATGCAGCAAATGCTTCTTCTTTTTACTGTTCACTAGATGACGTTTTTATAACTGTTTCCGGCAGTTTATTAAAAGTTCTTAATTTCACGTGTTAATGACTGAAATCTTGATCAGCACATAAAAATTAAAAAAGCAAATAATTTATTTGTTTATTTTTTCTAATAATATTTAGTTTTTTCTTCTCTTCCGTTTCCGGAATTTACTTGAAAACATAAGCATGCAAGCTCTAGGAGTCTGGGGAATAAATGTTAAAGGCGCCATCTACTGCATTATTTTTAGATCATTTGGCAAAGACAACAACCTATAAAATAAAAAAAAACTTTAATAGAGCATACTTTTAGGCTCTGGTACCAGTGAAGGAACTAATTTGTTAATTTGACAAATTATAATATTTTTCAAACAATAGGAATTTTTTATGAACTATTTTTAAGGAAATTGTGTCTAAAAATTTAGGTCTTTTTTAAGTGTAATATTTTTTTTATGATAATATAAAAATATTTTTACCTTGCGATAAATTTTTATAAAATTTTTTGGCGATATTTTCTCTAATATTATACAATTACATACATATTTGAGTTAATTTTGAAAATTTGATCTGCGGGTATCATAATTTTTTTGAAGGATTTAGGTTATCGAAAAAGAATGCCGGAACCCAGCAGAAATAAATCGAGATTTTGGCGACACAGCATCTGTTTATAGCATACCGTAGCGCATCCAAAGAGCGCTCTTAGGGATGCAGTAAAAGGAAGGGGAAAAAATTTTAATTTTTTTTTAAGATTTTTTATATAAAACTTATAATGTGTAATTATTTTTTGGTAAAATTTCACACTTGCTTTCCTTTTTAATATTTTTAACACTTTTTGAATAAAAAAACATGAGTTTTAGACAAAGACACATGATTTGACTGCATCATTATTGCGCATTAATCAGCGGTGCAAAGAGCGCTTCAATCATAGCATCTTTGACCACTGTTCCCAAAAAAAAATCCCATAAAAAATGTGAAAATGAAAATTTCCGATATTTTTTTGATGTTCACTTCCGATTTTTTTTATACCCTCCAACCACAGTATGGGGGTATACTCACTTTGTCATTCCGTGTGTAACACATCGAAATATCGGTCGGGGACCCCATAAAGTATATATAATATTGATCCATGATAGAATCTAAGACATTCTAGCGATGTCCGTCCGTCCGTCTGTAGAAATAACGATGCAGTCCAAACCAAAAGAGCTAGACTCCTGAAATTGGGCAAGAATATCTCTTATGTTACTGGTAAGGTTAAGTTCGAAGATGGGCTAAATCGGACCAGGGGGAAAAAAGTTCCCCCTTGAAGAACTAAAATGACCCCTAAAAAATACAATATTTTTACGAGTTTTTTTTTAATTTTTGCTCAACAAATGTAACATTTTTATTCCATATTATGTTCATAGACCTGCGCTTGAACCAACGGGGTTAGGAAATTTGATTTTTTTCGGGCCGCCCCCTTTGGAGGCGTGGTTATAGAAATTAATGAAAATAACGATAAAAATGTATTATTTAAGCGTAAATATAATAAACACATAATTTGTAAACCTATATAGCGGTGGTAAAGGTGTCCCCCACCGATTCCCCCCCCCCCCCCCAGCAAAAAGGAAAGACGCCCCTGCGATTTTTTTAATATTAAACGTGTTGGAGGGTATAATAGATTCGGCACAGCCGAATTTAATACTCTTACTTGTTTTTTTTTTTCATTTTGTTTCACATAAATAAAGTTTTGTAAAGTAAAACGAATGAATTTTTTTGTTATATTTTTTTAAATTTTAGTTATTTGATTTCAACTTTGAATTTACAGCATCTTTATTCTGCTTAAATAAGCTCTACAAAGATACATGAATTCACTGCATCTTTAATCTGCTTAAATCAGCGCTAAAAAGATACATGAATTTACAGCATCTTTATTCTGCTTAAATCAGAGCTCTAAAGACACGTGATTTCAGTGCATCTAAAGAGCGCTGTTTCTGTGTATCCAACTAGCGCTCTAAAGTGGGACATCGCCTTAGGGAATCATGCATGAATTCAGCGCAATTGGATGCGCTCCTTTACTCAAGTTCCCCTTCCAAAAGCTGCTGAACGTTCAGCAAAATTTCTGCTGGGAAGTTTTTTGGGAAAATTTTTGCTCCTTGGGGTGGTTCAACTCATCTGAAATTGCGGATTTTAAGCTGATTTTTCTGCAGAGCAAAAACGGCAGAATATATCGCATATATTATTTCACTAATCGATTCTATAGCAAACATTAATACAATAAACATTTTTTGAACTCTTAAAAAAAGGTCCAAAAACACACTACAGAGGGCGGAAATATAAGGATTTTTCATTTTTTTTTTTTTTAATTATTTTTTTTTAAATATGCACCATTAAAGGGCTCTCAAAAATTGTCAAAAACACGTTTTTTGAGAACTTTGATCTCAAAAACATGACGTCCCAGGAAAATTTTTCAGAACCGATTCTGACAACACTTGTTCTAGAACAGGTTACTCGGTAATCATACACTATTACACTTTAATTATTCAGAACAAGTTAAGTGAAAACTGTTGTGAAACATGTTCGCTGCAATCAAAGTTTCACACAGAAAAAACAGTTTAATTGTGCCAGCCGAATTAAGAGCCAACTGCATGGTTTAATTACAACAACTGAAATTTTCGGTTGCGATTACCGAAATTTATTTTGACCAACAGAAGTTAAATATTCAAAACAAATTTTGGTTATGGCAACCGAAAATTTCGGTTGTTGTTATTAAACTATGCAGTTGGCTCTAAATTTGGCTGGCACAACTAAACTGTTCTCTCTGTGCATTACATTTTGGTTCTCAGGAATTGAAAAAAAAATTATGTGTCAAAAAAATTAAAAATAAAATCATTTCTTTTTTTGTTAACCATGGAAAAACACGAAATTCTCTTAAAATATCAGGATATAATCGTGAAAATTGTTAATAAAAAGATGAGTAAGTTAAATTTTCATTGTATGGGTAGGGTCAAATACTAATAATATTATGTTTTTTTATTTTAGTTTGCAGAAAATCCATGTTCTGGTTTGTCATAATTGTAAGGCCCAAAATTCAACTTTGGAGGCAATAAAGAATATATGTGTGTTAAGAGCTGTGAATACTTCATGTCAGATATGATTGTATTTATCTTTTTTTAATAAATTTATATTTTTTAATACAATTCAAAATATTTCTTTAATTCTCATTTCAGTTCCAAATTTTACTTCTAGAACCGATTCAAAAGAACAAAAATATGTTCTAATTTTGCTTACAAACACCTGTTGCTTTTGGGACAATCCCTATGTAAAAAGAATCGGTGTTGCACAAGAATTAGAACAGGTTCTAGGGTACACACAGAAAACGGATTCGTTGTGCCAACCAAATTTAGAACCAACCAAATTATTGTAGTCCAGCCAACTATCACTTTTATCAGTTGTAATTACTAATATTTTCGATTCAGTCAATTGGTATAGATATCGAATTTCAGTAAGAGCAACTGAATATATCTGTTGACGCAACGAAAAATTATAAGATCAAAATGGTTGTTGTGACCGATATAATAGCACCACGACTAAAATATTTTATTAATGGGGTCCTTCAACCGTAAAATAAAAAGTCAAAAAAGTGTTTTTTGTAATATATTTATTAAATAAGTTAATTTTACTAGAAGTTATACAAAAGTTGATATTTAATACAATTTTTAAACATATTTTTTTATAAAAATTCTCGAAAAACGTCTTAGTACCTGAGACTTTTTCTATAGAAAATATATCTTCGAATCCAAGACTTTTTCTATAGAAAATATGTATCAGAATCTGACACTGTTTTGTATAGAATCTGCGAATTTTTCTATAGCAAAATATCTAAAAATCTAAAACTTTCTATAGAAAAACTGTCTTAGAATCAGAATCTGACTACAACAAAAGTAGCTCATCTGAGACTTTTTCTGTAGGAAAAACGTGTCAGAATCTGAGAATTATTCTATATCAAAATCGTCTTAGCATCTGAGACATCGCAGAATCTGAGACTTTTTTTTATAAAACAGATTCAGAGTCCGAGACTTTTTTTTATAGAAAACCCGTTTCAAAATCGGAGACTTTTTCCATAGAGAAAACCGTATCATAATCTGAGACTTTTTCTAAAGAAAAAACGTCTCAGAATGTAAGACGTCTTATGTAAAAAAAAATCTCTGAGAATCTGGGAATTTTTCTATAGAAAAAACGTCTCAAAATCTGAGACTTTTTCTATAGAAAAAACATTCAAAATCTGAGCCTTTTTCTATAAAAAAAACGTCTCAGATTGTGAGATAAAGTTTCAGATTCTAAGTAATTTTTTCAATAGAAAAAGTATCAGATTCTGAGTAATTTTTTCTATAGAAAAAGTATCAGATTCTGATACATTTTTTCTATAGAAAAAGTCTCAGATTCTGATTCATTTTTTCTATAGAAAAAGTCTCAGATTCTGAGACATTTTTTCTATAGAAAAAGTCTCAGATTCTGAGTCATTTTTTCTATAGAAAAAGTCTCAGATTCTGAGGCATTTTTTCTATAGAAAAAGTCTCAGATTCTGAGGCATTTTTTCTATAGAAAAAGTCTCAGATTCTGAGGCATGTCTCAAAATCTGAGACTTTTTCTATATAGAAAAAGTCTCAGATTCTGAGACATTTTTTCTATAGAAAAAGTGTCCGATTCTGAGACATTTTTTCTATAGAAAAAGTCTCAGATTCTGAGACATTTTTTTCTATAGAAAAAGTCTCAGATTCTGAGACATTTTTTCTATAGAAAAAGTCGCAGATTCTGAGACATTTTTTCTATAGAAAAAGTCACAGATTCTGAGAATCTGAGACTTCTATAGAATGTCTCATTTTCTGAGACATTTTTTCTATAAAAAAAAGTCTTAGATACTAAGACATATTTTCTATAAAAAAAGTCACAGATTTTGAGACATTTTTTTTATAAAAAAAGGTCTCAGATTCTGACACATTTGTTCTATAAAAAAAGTCCCAGATTGTGAGAAATTTTTTCTATAGAAAAAGTCTCAGATTTTGAGACATTTTTTCTATAGAAAAAGTCTCAGATTCTGAAACATTTTTTATATAAAAAAAGAAAAAGTCTTAGATTCTGCGACATTTTTCTATAGAATAAGTCTCAGGTTCCGAGACATTGTTTCTAAAAAAAAAGTCTCAGATTCTGAGACATTTTGTCCATAGAAAAGTCTCAGATTCTGAGACATTTTTTCTATTGAAAAAGTTTTAGATTTTGAGAATTTTTTTCTATAGAAAAAGTGTCAGATTCTGAGACTTTTTTTTCTATAGAAAGAGTCTCAGATTCTAAAACATTTTTTCTATAAAAAAAGTCTTAAATTCTGAGACATTTCTTCTATAGAAAAAGTCTCGGACTCTGAGACATTTTACCTGTTGAAAAAGTCTCAGGTTTTGAGACATTTTTCCTTTAGAAAAAGTCTGAAATTCTGAAACATTTTTTCTATAACAAAAGTCTCATATTTTGGGACATTTTTCCTATAGAAAATGTCTCAGATTCTGAGAAATTTTTCCTAAAGTAAAATCTCAGATTCTGAGATATTTTACTTTAGAAAAAGTCAGAGATTCTGATATATTTTTCCTAAAGAAAATGTCTCTGATTCTAAGATATTTTTCCCTAAAGAAAAAACGAAATTTTTTCAAAAGAAAAACATAAATTTTTCCTAAAGAAATGGTCTCTGATTCTGAGAGATTTTTCCAATGGGAAAAGTCCCAGATTCTGAGAAATTTTTTTAATAAAATAATTCTTAGATTCTGAGGCATTTTTCCTAAAGAAGGCCTGAGATTCCGAGATATTTTGTCTATAGAAAAAGTCTCAGAATTTATGAAATTGTCTATGGTAAAAAAATCTCAGAATCTTCGAAAAAAGGCCTCAGACTCTCAGACATTTTGCAATTGAAAAATTTTGATATTCAGCGATATTTTGTTTGTAGAAAATTATAATATGAAACACAATTTTTTATGCAAACAGGTTACCTCTTAAAAATCGTCGCAATACAGCTCTTCAATAGAGATTTATATTTGCCATTAAAGATTGATTGTTGATAAGTTGGTAAATCCGCAGGAAGCATGGATCCAAATTTCTTGTTTGAACTTTATGTGGTAATTTTTTTTCTGCAAATGAAACCAATCCTTATTAAAAAAAAAAACTTACACATGTTTTTTGCACAGATTTAATTATACTTACGTTTTGTGGTTTATTTTCCTTTTTGTTAGCACCATATTTTGGTTTATCTTTATAGAAAATATTTTTTAAAAAATTATTAGCTGGAAAACTATTTTGTTTTTTGATGACGTTTTAACAATTTAGCTAAGTTTTTGTATAAGCAACATACAATTAGTTGCAGTAACTTTTTCACAAAATTAAAAAAACGATTGTGTTTACCAATACTTAATAGTCCTTAGATAGTATTACATTAAAATTTTTAATTTCAAATGTATTTTGAATTTTTCAAAATTTGAAACAATTTATACCACGTATCAGTTGCTGTAACTGATTTTTAATAAAACTGAACTTATATTCTGTGCATGTTACTAAAAATTTAATGCATAAAAAAACAAAATATAAATGAATGGTTCGGGCAATTATGAATGTTTTTGAACTTATATTTTTTTTTAAATTGATAAATGCAACTAATATTTTTTCAAAATGTGATTGTTTTTTGGTAATATGTTCAGATTTTTGGTTTAAAAGTTAGTTTTAAAATCATGATAATTAAATTTAAGTAGTTGTAACTAAACCTTATATTCTGAAACCAAATTTGAGGAGTTTCAACTGAGTTCCAAATAATTTTTTCCCTGTGTGTAGTATAAGTTGTTCCACAATCGGTTCTTTGCAACCGAAAATTTTGCTGGGGTGATAGAAAAATTTGAAAACCAGATTTAGAATCAGTATCGATATGTTAATCGAAAACGATTTGTACGATCCCAGAATATCATAAAAAAATATCACAAAAAATGCTCTCAAAAATGCGTTTTTTATGAACTTTGACCTTAATTTCCTCAAAAACCTGACGTTATGAAAAACTTTGGAAACCAGATTTGGAATTAGCATTGAAAGGTTAATCGAAAACGAGTGTCCAAGCACATCCAAAAAATTGTCAACTGTCAGTCAGTGTTTAATAATTTTGTCATTAGAAAAAAAAACTTAAAAACTTAAACACTTAGGGCGTATTACTCAATGAAAAGTTAGCTGCGAACTGCCGATTTAACGGAGCCTTATGTCAAAATTTGTATGAAAAACTTAAATTTAACGGAGAGTTATTTTATAACGCAGCATTGAGTAATCCAGCCTTAATGGGTTGTGATAGAAAGGTGCATTTTGTACAAATTTTCTTAGCAAAAACTGTCTCCTCATCGTGCGTGACTAAAAAATAATTAAATTTTTTTATTCCCTCCAACCACAGTATGGGGTTGGAGGGTATAATTCCGTGTGTAACGCATCGAAATATCGGTCAAGGACCCAATAAAGTATATATCTTTTTGATCAATAAACGATTCTAAGACATTCTAGCGATGTCCGTCCGTCCGTCCGTCTGTCCGTCCGTAGAAGACACGATACAGTTCAAAATAAAAGAGCTAGACTTCCGAAGTTGAGCACGAATATGTCTTATATTCCTAGCCAGGTTAAGTTCGGAAATGGGCAAAATCGGACCAATGGGGAAAAAAGTTCCCCTTGGAGAACTAAACCAATCTAAGAAAAACCGCGGTTTTTCGTACTTTTGCTAAGCAAATGCAACATTCTTATCTCAAAAGAAGTTCAAAATCGCAAGGGAAGGTTCCCCTAACGTCTCCCACCAACCCCCCACCCACCCCAAAAAAAGAAGCCCCTGGGTTTTTTAATATTTTTTTTTACATTTTGGAGGGTATAAAAGATTCGGCACATCCGAATGTAACAGTCACTTGTTTTTTTTAAATCAATATTTCCGACACCTGCTGTGGGTTTTTGGAGCTTTTTTTAAAGTAAAAATAGCTGCCATTATATTAATTTTTGCTGTAGAATCGACTGGTGAAATCGGATTTGCAATATATTCGGCCGTTTTTCCTCTACAGAAAAACGAGCTCAAAACCCGCGTTTTCAGATGAGTTGAACCACCACAAGGAGTGCAAATTTTTCCAAAAAAATATCGGCATTAAACTTTCAATCTTTGGAAATCTCCAGTGAAATTTTATGTTGGAAATATTTGTAGAACATTTTACCCCCTTTAAATGGGCGTTTAATGAGACTTATGTGTTTTGTTTTTAAAAAAGGACTATAATGACCCCTTAAAATGGCAGTTAGATGGTTAGTATATTCTAAGAAAAGATCCAATTTGATTTGATATATCAAACCATATTTTGAACTTCAGATGTGTTTTTATTAAGTTTTATTGATGTTTTCCAAACGCCTCACAGTGCCACATTTGGCCAATCTAGCACGACAAAAATCAAAAAAAAAAGTTCCCCGATTTTTATGATTTGTTTGTATGTATTATAAAACATTCCTAATAGCACGGAAATACTCATATAAGAACGATAATTCTGTTCGTTATTAAGATGTGGGTGCATAAAGTTGCATCTTGTAAAATCCTGTAAGTAGTGTTCATTATTTCGCATTAATTAAGTCGATTTTAAACTGTTGTAACTTTTTAACAAAAAAAGATATTTATACACTCTTTTTTGATAATTTTAAAGTAATTAAAAGGTGTTAAGTCATATCTTTTCTTTTTCTGTTGTAACAATTTTTCTATTTTTTATTAAATTTTTAACATAATAAAAATTTTTGAAAAGAAAATTATATATTTATTTTTTTTGATGGAATAGAACTTTTGTATTTGGTCCTTATTGGTCGCCGGACTTTTTCAGACATATTAAGCAATATCCATAGTACTTATTTTAACGGCTAACTTTTGCGACCGTCTGCGACGCCGACTACAGTGAGGCGATATGTAAACCTTGTTTTTACATATTTTTTAAACATATTTTTAAAAAGTGGGCGTGGCAGTTGTCTGACCGCCCCCATTTTTTGTGATATTATTTCTACAGTCCTTGAGAGTATATATACCAAGTTTGAGGAAATTACAATCAAAATTAAACATTTTTTAAAAAGTGGGCGTGGCCGTTAACTGGCCTCCCATATTTTTCATAATGTTGTTTTTGAAGTCAAAACGAACATGTATACCGATTTTCCAGTCAATATAAATAAAATTGGATTTTTGTCGTCCTAGATTGGCCAAATGTGGCACTGTGCGCCTGTGATAAAAAAAATTAAAAACTTCAGTGGGCCATAAAAAAGGATCCGAACTGACTTTGCAAAACCCATTGCAGATTTTGTCTATTGGCTGGTCTACTTTCGTATGGCGATGAAGCAAATTTTTTCTTTTTCTGCAAAGTTTAAGCTACACACACTCAAAAACGACTTAACTTAATCTTTGGAAAAATTTTCTTCGAAATGGTTTATACATTTTCCCACAATTTAGGTAAATTTAAGTAAAAGTTGGGAAATATTCTTAACTGTTAGGAAAAATTTTTAGTTCATGTACTGTTAAATAGCACCGCTCTACAAATCGAGGTTTGTCGATGCGTTTTGGATGAAACCAAAAAAAAATTGATACGGTTTGGTGCCCCGATTGCAAAACGGTCACCCAAAGTTTTCTATCACGTCACAATTTTGAGAAAATCGCGGTTAAAGTGTCAAAAAATGCCCATTTTGACCATTTTTGAACGCCTATTAAATAAGATCCTGACCACGGTGCCCTGGATAGGATTTAAATAAAGTTTTGGTGTTACTCCAATTTTTAAGTGGATTATGTTTTTAGAAGATAAAAGAAAGAAAATGAGCCAAAAAAGAAAAAAAAGTACTAGGCGCTTTTTTTTTGGCGGGCAAAAAGATGAATTTCAAAAAAACAAAAAAGAATTTATTCTTTCAAATGCATTAAAATTTGTATATACGGATGTAAATTCATCACATATTTACTAATCAGTGAGATTTAGATATATATGTAACATATTTTTCCAGATATGAGACTTAAAAGAATAATTTCACTATTAATTGAAACTAAATGAAATATATCCTTGTAAATTATTTATAAATGGAAGTTCTTAAAAGTTTTCAGTGTACTACTCAGACGGACAGCAGAACGCAAAGTTGCCTCAGTTTAGACCTTACTGAGTCATATAATTTTAAAAGAATTAATACTTTTTTGTTAAAAATGTTTTTTCAAAACTAAGAAAAATCAGAAAACGATAGTAAAAATCATTAAAAATGTGTTTGCAATGCCTAAGGAAGAGTAAAATAAAGTAAATAGTTTAAAAAGAGATACAGAAAGTGGTTTGGACTATTTGTTTATTGCGAAACTTATGGATGGACTTAATATCCTTTTTTAATTTAGTTTATTTCGCCAAAAATCCTTTGTAAATTTTGTTTGTATTGTTGGGGTAACTTCCCCCTTCAAAATCTAGAAACAGGATCAATATTAAATGTGAAGTAACTGCTAGAGTTAAAATTTTCATTAAATTGAAGAAGAAATTTGATTTAGTCTCACTAAATAGTGAAATTATTCTTTTAAGTCTCATATCTGAAAAAAATATGTCACATATGTATTTAAATCTCACCGACAAGTGAATACATATGTGATGAATTTACATCTGTATAAAAAATTTTTAATGCATTTGAAAGAATAAATTCTTTTTTGTTTTTTTGAAAATCATCTTTTTGCCCGCCAAAAAAAGCGCATAGTACTTTTTTTCTTTTTTGGCTCATTTTCTTTCTTTTATAGTCCAAAAACATAATCCGCTTAAAAATTGGAGTAACACCAAAATTTTATTTAAATGCTCTCCAGAGCACCGTGTGACATGCAAATGACTTGGTATCTAGCTCATTCGAAAGTGTGTAATTTTCTCTTTTAGGCAAGATCAAATCTTCTTGGAATTTAATTTTCTAAAATGGTAAAAAAAATCATTGGCTACAAGTGCTTTAAATCTAAAATTTACATATCACAAAATCTTTTTTAAATTTCAACTCAGTGAAACTGAAATAAATGTTTAATAAAACTGGTAGTTTTTGGAATTTATAAAAACTGTAAATGCAGTTGTGTAAACAAGACCTTGAACCATCACTGAGCATTGTTTAAGGATTACTCCACTTTATCCGTAAAAGTTACAGACGGTTAAAGTTGAAAAATCGATAAAAATGGCTTGAAATAGTTCATAATTTTTACCTTCTTTCGTTTTTTTTTTTTTAAGTTGTCCTTGTATTGTATTTCAATCTTTTCCGGCATAACACAAAGTCAGTACATATAAGAGATTATTTTAATGTTGGTTTGATAGATGCTTCATCGCTTGGTAAGAAGTTATAAGTAAGACGGTTAAGTTTTGAAACCAAAAATTAAGAGTTTTTAAATTTTCGAGGTTTTCTGATCAGGGATTTCGGCCCCCTCTATAAAATGAAAAAAGTTGAACTAGTTGAAAAAGTTGAACTGATAGTTGTAATTCTTAACATTTTGGAATTAATCCCGTTAATGTGCCACGAATAGTTAAGGAGTTTCAGCAGATCAAAGTTCGAAAGAAAAAACGTAATTTTTTTAAAATACCAGTTTTTCGCGAGGCACATTCGCGGTTTCATTCGAAATTTGGTGGACTCCTGCGTAAACCGAGTTTTTTGTGAGTTTACAAAAAAATCACTGGCGGGTTTATAAAAAATAAATTGCAAAAATTTTATGGCATTTTTGAAATTGTGCGAAATTTGAAAATCTGTTTGCTATTTTTTTTAGTAGCAATTAATGCATCATGTTCATTTTAATACACCAAAGACGTGCCTTAATGAGTAGAACTGATTTGCTTTTTGACTTTTTACTTTAAGCCATTCTGAGCGGAAAGCGCGATGATTTTATCTAAACCTGTTTTGATCTGGCACATCCAAGGCTTCACACGAAATCGGATGATTTTTTTTTAAACAAAAGCCCACTTGATGTGTCATCATAAAATCAGAGGCGGGTTAAAAAATTTTGATGATTATAGATTTTTTGGACCATATTAAATTTTCTTTTTTTAAAAAAGCATCACCGATTTTTTTAAACTACTAGTACAATGATACGATTTTCCGTGATTTTTTTCAGTAATACCAACGCGCATTGCCTAAATATGTTATAAAAAATTGTGAAACTTTTCTTTTACCGCGAATTAATCGCGATTTTAGGTACTTAGATATTTTTTTTTTAAATCGTTTGGTCATTAAAGGGTTAAATTTATATTATATATTTTAGAAGAAATGATATATCCTGGCATGTTTTAATAACGTTTGCAACAAATGTGTAGAAAAAAAAATCTTTAAAATATTTTTAAGATTTTTAAAACCGCCATAACCCTCTTGCGCGATTTAATTGACGCGAACGAATTTCTTATTCTTAAATAGCTTCTAATATTTATGCCAACTTTCATCGATGTGTCATCAAAACAAAAATCACATCTTTTTTACCTTAAAATTTAAGTCTTAGACGGAACTCCTCATATATATTTTACAAAACCTGCCCCGTAAAATTACGGGGATTTTATATCATTTTACAAACTTTTTTTTTTTTGTGTAATTTTAGTACTTTGAAGATACTAAAAAACTACTGTAATACTAGTAATTAGTAACTTATTAGTATACACAAAAAAATTAAAATGAGTTTCAATCACTAAAATAATTCTATCAATTACTATTTTAATTGATTTTGCACATATCACGAAAGTAATAGTATCAATTACTAAAATTTAAAAATTTAATTTATTCTCAATTCGCGGAAATTTGCGAAATCAATTAAAAAATTTAATTATATCAATTAAAAAAATTATTAAAAACTAAAATGAACTTTTTAAATTTTTTTCTGTGTTGATTGGGGTACCAAATCACTAACTAAAACTTTTACTGTAAAATTATTTTGAGTGTAGGATAGGTTTGAAGTGACTGCTAACACTTTACTGCAGCACACAGAAATTCTGCGGCCCATTGTGACACCATCAACACCTCACAATCGATACACTGAACCATTAAGTTTTTAAATCACTGTGGCTTAAAGTTCTTGGCGGAAAAACTGCATATTTCATTAATTAACTGCTTCAAAATTAACAACTTCATCTTCTTATCATTAAAAAATGAATTCTGAACAGAATTATCAAATTACCGAACATTAATCAAAGTCAAGAAATCAACTTGTCAATATAATTGCCACAACAAAAATCGATCAACTTAAAAGAGAAGCTCAAACATATACATAAGTGGACAATAATATAAAATCTGTTTTGTTTTTTAAATCGTTTTTTAAAAAATTATAATAACATGTTTAACAAAACATTTTTGGAACTAAATCCCAAAGATGAAAAAGAACGAAAAAAATTATTAATTGCCCACAATTAAAGTAAGACCAGTAAAATGAAATCAATCATGTCATGCTGTCAATATAGAACAAAAAGAAAATACATTAAAAGGATTTATGATTGCAAAAATGCATTTTTGAATCCTGATAATAACAATATACATGTCTGTAATACACTACGAGGCATTCATGCAAAATTCTTGTAAATTAATCTTTTTGAAATTATAAATTATAACTTTATTAACCGAGGATGACCACAGCAACCATGAAATCAATAATGTTGCTGCCATGTTAATACATTCTTTAGAAGTTGTTCACTTATTTAGCAGCATTCCGCAAAGTGTAGTTAAACAACAATCATCGTGATGAATCCAGTACATTAAAAATTCTATTTTTAGCATTATTTTATGAAAGGAGGCATAACAAAAAAAAACTTTTACAATCAACGCATTAAAAGAAAATTAATAAAAATTAATAAACAAAAAAAAATGGACAACACTTAATAAATTATTAAGTTCTTTATGAACAGTGATGTAGGAGCAGGGATATGTGCTGCACTCAAAATAAATTATCTGTCCAATCGGCAAACAATCTGCTGAAAATACACCAGTTTTAAGCCATATGAGAAATTTGCTAATTTAAGCAGACACGGTTTGCGGAAAATCTGCCGTGGTTATCTAGAAGAAATCATTAGAGAAATCTGTCAAAAGAGCAGAGAAATCTGCTAAGTCATTATACCCTACACCACTCTGTGGTACAGGGTATAATGAGTTTGTGCTGATGTTTGTAACTACCCGAAATACTGGTCAGAGATCCACTTTTAAGTATACCGATCGACTCAGAATAACTTTTTAAGCCATTCTAGCGATATCCGTCCGTCCATGTAAACGTTGTAAACACGATACATGTCGCAATTATCAATCGATTTGTCTTTGAAACTCAAGCTTCGTGTGGCCTAAGGACAAACCCTATTGAAATTTGAGAAAATCGGACCATGTTTTGACCTAGCCCCCATGCAAAGGGGGCTAAAATTTTGGCTTAAATGACTCTAATAACCGTATTATAATAGGTATCCTTTTGAAATTTAACAGGAAAGCCGGTTTCGTATTCAGTAACAACCATTCCGAATTTCAAAGAAATCGGACCAGTTCTTCTTGTAGCCCCCATACAAACCACATTCCCGATATTCACACAAATCTTTCAAATTTCATGAATTAAAAAATATTTTATTGAAATTTTGTTTGTGTGTGTTTAACGCGCACTTTAATAACCTTATCAAATCGGATTTTAGTCGGACCACTTTCGCCCGATATTCAGTTTAAGCAGTTAATTGGCAACAAATAGAAGCTTATTTCTCTCAAATTTGGTTTGTGGGTGTTTTTTACACTTATTAAACATTTGACAAAAGATAGATCCAATCGGTCCATGTTTGAACTTGGGACCCATTTTCCGGGACTTTCTGGTGTAGGGTATTATATGGTCGGTCTTGACCGACTATAACTTTCTTACTTGTTTTCTAGAGAATTTTTGTTTTTAAAAAATTTGTTTTCATGAAAACTTTAAGAGTTTTTTTTCGAGCTGTTTCCACTCAAGTTGAAGTGATTTGCAACGTCAAACTAATTACGAATTTTCGTAATTAATTTGACGTTTTCTCCACAAAATAGTTAAAACAACAAAATTAGGAAAATAATTACCAAAAACAATTAATTTTGTAGTTTATTATAATTATACTATGTTTAGACCAAACAAAAACTAACTTGTTTTTGGAAAAAACGCATTTTGAAAAACCAAACTGTTTACACCGAATAAAAAGAGTTTTTGTTTGTCAAATCAAATTAATTATTTTCTAAATTCACTAAAAACACAAAATTACAACAGCCCACGCGTTATTAAAAAAATTAAATTACACATTTATTAACTTTTTTAAAAGATTTGAATCAAAGGGTATGCAGGAGCTAAAAATTATAAATTTGTTCACTTGGCTTTTTTGTGGGCTCAAAAATTGGACCAACATTTTCTATTTGTATACAAAAATTTCACTAATACTTTCACATATTTAAATTAGAATAATAAGAAAATCTAATATGAATCACTAATACTGTCGCATTTTAAAACATTTTGTGACAAAAAATGTTGGTCCGAGATTTGAGATTTCTCCAAAAATTGAATAAGTCTCCACTGCCACCTCTTTCTTTATACTCTTTGATTTGAATATTAATTTCACAAAAAAACAAATATTTTTATTTTGACATTCGTTTTTACCAAAAGAAAATTGAAAAAAAAAACATTCACACTGAATTAATAGTAGCATAGACCACAACCTAAATTCTGGTTTTTGCTCAGTTTTAGTTGGCAATGCAGCTTTTAAATTGTATGGAAAATATATGTAGTTTTTGCCAAAAACCAAAAAAATATTCAAAAACAAGTTGTTTTCGTTGGTGTAAATACCGTATTAAATAAAGATGTTTAAACAACTAATTGTAAATTATTTTAATAATAAAAAAATAAAATGTCTTCTTCTTCTAGAGAACACTCACTACGAATGAGTAGCTTTTATTTTCGAATATAAAATACAGTGTTGCACTGACCAAAACAAGTGGTGAGTTTAAAAAGTCGACATGTTTTGTACCAAAACAACCAATTTGAGATGTTTTGCTCATATGAAAAATGTATGGGAAAACATGTAGAAAATGACATGATTTCCTCAAAACACTCTGATTTGCCCAAATCATGCCACTGGAAACATGCTATAATTTAAAAAACAAAAAAAAAATCTTTTTAATTAACAATAATGGTGTTTTTGTCGATCCCTATGAATGCTTAGATAAACCGCTTCGATTAAACTGACATTACCGCTTAACTTAAATAACTTGGCATTACTTTTTACTTATGTCAGAAATTGCCATAATTAACTGACGCTTGTTAAAAAAAAAATAAAAAAAATTAAAGAATTTAGAAAGTCCTTCATTTTCCCTTCCCGTTAATATTTATAAATACATGTATTATGATTTAATCATTCCCTATTCCATTTTTTATGAGCATGAAAACGAAAGGTACGTGCACCGAAAAAAATGTAATTTCCCAGGCAGAAACTGCCAACCGTTCCAAAGAAAAAGTCTCGGCAAAGCACTTTATTTTTTGTGTAGAAGGTAGTATGAATTCGAAAAAGTGCTTTCCAAGCACTTTGCCAATGTTTTTCTCTTTAAATCCGTTCAAAGTATAAACTTTTTATTAAAATTTATTAATTTTCATAACAATTGGAATATTTTTTATTTCCCTGCAGGATAAGTGGCCGGTCCTTGGTAGTTCTCGTGATATGTCACTTATACACAATGACCTACATATTACAAACTTGACACCTTTTATATAAAAACACCTGTTTATTTCGTGAGGAAGTGTCTTAAACTCCGGATACATTACCCTTAAACTCCGGATACATACCCAATTTTTTCCTAAAAGCATTTTAATAATTTTTTATTCCAAAACGCAAAGAAAACTGCAAACTATTTTTTTCCGGGACTTAGAAAATTGCTCAAAGTTTGTTCAAAATTTTTTTATCCTAATAAATGAGTCAATAATTTTTTTATCCCAATTTTATAAATTTCTTTATTTAAATAAACACCAAAAAAGTTATGTCTTATGGACTTATGTATACAATTTAGATACGTCCCATTTTTATACCCTCCACTCTACACCATTTACAGATGTAATTCGAAAAATATCAATTGTAATTCGAAGATTCTACTTGTAATTCGAAGATTCCATTTGTAATTCGAAGATTCTACTTGTAATTCGGAAATTCTACTTGTAATTCGAAGATTCTATTTGTAATTCGAAGATTCTATTTGTAATTCGAAGATTCCATTTGTAATTCGAAGATTCCAATTGTAATTCGAAAAATATCAATGGAAATTCAGTTGATGTTTTTCGAATTACAATTGGAATCTTCGAATTACAAGTGGAATCTTCGAATTACAAATAGAATCTTCGAATTACAAATAGAATCTTCGAATTACAAGTAGAATTTTCGAATTACAAATAGAATCTTCGAATTACAAATGGAATCTTCGAATTACAAGTAGAATCTTCGAATTACAATTGATCTTTTTCGAATTACATCTGTAAATGGTGTAGTGATAGAGGGTATATATAAGTTTGTCATTCCGTTTGTAACACCTCGAAATATTGGTCTAGGACCCCATAAAGTATATATATTCATGATCCTCGATCGATTTTAAGACGATCTAGCGATGTCCGTCCGTCCGTATGTCAGTCTGTCTGTCTGCCTGTCTGTCTGTCTGTTGAAAACACGCTAACTTTTGAAAGACTTCACGGAGGCTCCTAAAGTTTGGCATATATGTTGGGCATTTACCTGGTCAGGTTGGTATTGCAATCCAGCGAAATCGGTCCAGTGGTTCAAAAGTTATAAGCAAATGAGTGAATTTCGGCAAGGGTTTTTTGGAATTTACGAGATAAAACACTCGGTAACTTTCGAACGGCAATTCTGAGGGTGCTGAAGTGTGGCATATATATTTGTCGTTCTTCAGGTCCGGTTCGTTTTAAATGTCAGCCAAATCGGTCCAGTGGTTCAAAAGTTATTAGCAAAACCGTAAATTTAAGATTCGCCTCACATTAAATTCACGTGTTGAAAACTCGTTAAACATGTGTTAAAAACATTGGTAAGTCACAAAAATATTTTACATCGCATTTTTGTCACTCAAAAATATTTTTACACTAAAAGAAAAAAAAAATACACTCGAAAAAAATTTTACACTCAAAAAAAAAAAATTTTGTAAATTACACTGTGCTACAGTGAAAAAATACTTCTGATGTGACATAGTATAGGTTGTTGGTCTTGTCGAGTAGATCACAAAAATGCCCATTAAACTTGCCAGACACCCTCAAATTTTAGAGTTATTGTCAAAAAACGTTTTTTTTGGGAGTTTTCTCACTAAACCTTGTGTAATTCAGAAAATTTTCAACCGATTTTAAATTTTTTAACTGTTTTGGATAGAAGAAGGATATGGCTTTCCATGTGTGTGAATTGGTCAATACGTAAAAGAAAGATATCTATTGATTTTTTCTATAAAATAAAATTTTTTTGTTATTTTTTCAAAATTTTTTGAATTTATCGATTTTTTTCTGCTATAATTCGTTAAACAACCTTTATATTTATGAGCGTTTTTTTAAAGAAAATTTAATTCTTAATAAGATAAGCTTTGTTCTGAAAAAATCGGATAATAATTGACCGAGTTGTGATAATTTTTCTAAAAAAGAAAATTACGATTTTGATGGAAATCGCCGTTTAGATAACCCAGGCAAAAAAAATAAATTTATCATAAATGGTCATGTACAATATTTTTAAAGGTTTTTGGCGCGCTGAATCCGAATCTGGCCTTTAAATTGCTCTATCTTGTCAGGTTTTTGAGATATTTAACATAAATTGATATATAAAAAACTTAACAAGATAGCGCAATTTCGAGGTCAAATTCGAATTCAGGAGGTCAAAAACCTTTAAAATAATGATACGCGACATCTCAGTATGTTCGTTTATTTTTTTATTTTTTTGCCTGGGTTATCTGCACGGCATTTTATACAAAATCTTAATTTTCATTTTTAGAAAAATTATCACAACTCTGTCAATTGTTATCCGATTTTTTTTGGCATAAAGCTCCTCGTATTCACAATTAAATTTTCTTTAAGAATGCGTTTATAAATATAAATGTTGTTGAACGAACTACAGCAGAAAAAAATCGATAAACTCAAAAAATTTTCAAAAAATAACAAAAAAATTAGATATTGTTGAAAAAATCAATACATATCTTTCTTATATGTATAGATCAATTCTCACACATAAAAAGCCCTATCCTTCTTCTATCCAAAACAATTGAAAAATTGAAAATCGGTTGAAAAATGTTTAAGTTACACGTGGTTTAGTGAAAAAAGTCCCAAAAAATCGTTTTTTGACAGTAACTTTAAAATTTGAGGGTGTCTGGCAAGTTTGATGGGCATTTTTGTGATCTTTTCAACGAGACCTACAACCTTAACTACCTCATTTCAAAAGTATATTCGATTTTGTGTTTTTTGTAGCACAGTGTTATTTTTTTTTTTCAAAAATTAGTTAAAATAAAAAGTTTTTTTACACAAAATAAAATATTTCTAATCAAAAATGTTATTTTTTCACTCTAGAAAATTTACTATAACTTAAAAAGGGCATTGTGGAGGGTATTCATAGATTCGGCCAAGTCGAATTAAATTTTTCTACTTGTTTTGTTCTAAAAGTGCTATAATAGTACCATATTTTTTGTTTTTAAAGCGCTTTCAAAGCGCTTTAAAATAGCAACGGTATACCGTTTACCGTGGTTATCATTTTGGACGCTGGGAGAGTACTAAACTGTGATGCTTTCCCAGCACACAAGCGACCATAAAAGGTACTTTGCCAGCGGTCTCCCGTTTGTATTTTTCTGCCTGGGTTGCTATTCCCTTTGGTCCAAGCCTGGAAACTTATTTTGGAAGTAAAAGGTTTCTTATATTTAACAAAAGTAAAGTTACACTCTAAAAAACTTACTATTATAAATTGGGTAAATTTTTGTTGAATACACTCTAATTAAAATGATTTCAGTTTCCTACTATAAATTGGTTAAATTTGTACAAATTGTGTAATTCTACTTAAAATTATTGGAAATTCACCCAATTTATAGTAGTATTTTCTTGGAGTTTGTTGAAATTTACCCAACTTATAGTAGGAAACTGGACTCATTTTTTTAGAGTGTAGCACGCATTTTGTGTTAATATAAGCAGAAAATGCATAAAATACTTTTAAACCAATTAAACACAGCAAATTATAAATATTATCCGTTAATTCAAATATTTTACACACAAATGTGTAAATAAAATCGTCAACAAACATACATACACACTAGACCACCCAAATTTGCAAAAGTATATTTTTGTTCGCTCCACCGCACAGTGCGACATTTGGCCAATCTAGGTGGACAAAAATCGAAAAATAAAAGTTGGCGAATTGTTATAATTTAAATGAATGTGACGGCAAACAATCCATATACTATGGAAATAATCATAATATGACGAAAAAAGTGCTGTTTCATTTGATACAGGAGTTTAAAGTCACATCTTGTAATAGACTTTTGAGAAATAAAATATATTTTTGGGCACCATCCCAACTTCAAACACTTATAACTTTTTTGCTGTTGTAGTTATAAGTCCATTTCTTTTTTTAAAAATACAGTATGTTTAATCTAGTTTTTAAATCCGTGCTCATTTTTTAATTTAATCGAAAACTTATTGTTGTAATTTATTAAAAACAAAAATTAAAAATTAAAAAAAAAAAAGAAAAAAACGGAAACTTCGTTGGAATAAAACTATAGTTTCCTCACGCTCCCTCACACGACCTATACATGTGGCAGGTGTTGGAATATCTCTAGTAAGAGATTAAACCATGTTTGCTGGCGATTTTTTGCGATTTATAGAGAATTTTAAAGTTTAGTGAACGTCTAAAATGGACTTTTTGCTTGATTTTTTTTTAATTCCAGAGACTTTTAGTTTTAAACTATATGAAAAATACACTTATATTGCACATAAAATTGAATGATTATGTAAGAATACATTATAATATAAAATGTAATGTGTTATTACACCAAACCCTTGTTTAACGGCATTACATTTTTTTAACGATGTTTAGTTTTTGTATAAAATATGGGAAAATTGAATAATTGTTAAATTCGTAGAATTCGCAATGGAATTAAAATAATGAAAAACAAATAACTTTAATTTTTTGGTTTGAAATTCTAAAATATGAGTGATACAAATCACACGATTTCAATAAATTACTGTACTGCTATTTCTATTTCTATTGTAAAATCGTTTTGTGTGTAATAAATTTATAAAACTGCAAATAGTGGGTTGACCACGCCCCTTTTTGTTACAGTATAGAGTTAATTTTACAATGTACATAAGTCAAAAAAGGAAATCTAGCCCAAAGTTGTCCAAAACAGCTTAAATGTCTGTTATAAAAAAAGTGGGCGTATACCGCCCATCAATAATTGTCTTCGAGGTTATTGTGTACATTTTTTTTTACAAAATGGTACACAAATAATAATTTTTTTACAAAATCTCATAAAAATTCTTCAAATTATTTAAGCAATTTCTTAAAAAATAGTTAATTTCCCAAAAATGGGCGTGGCAATTGTTCGATTGTTCCAAATTTTGTTGTCAATATTAGTTATGTCCTACATTATTATCAAACCAAATTTCAAGCCAGGATCTTTTAAATTAGATTTTTGTCCACCTAGATTGGCCAAATGTCGCACTGTGCACCGGCAGTTTCTGATAGATTGGCCATAAAAAATAATATCTGTGTAAGAACTGGATCTCTCGGTTGCATACAGGCCAGTCGATTTGAACTTTTGACCCCAAAAGTGACCTAAAAGCACTACAAAACTTTTAAGAGCCATAACTCTTAACATATGCGTTTTTCCAAAAAATACTATATAAGTTTTATTTTGCAGAATAAGAAAGCAAACATTTCCTTCATACAAATTTTTAGCCTAAGTCTAAGACATCGTGGTGTTTTTGGCGGTTAAAATAAAAATTTAAGTGAAGACTTCATTTAAAACGACCCTCGTTAAAATTTGGACGGAGACTCAAATAGTCGGTATCCATTATTTTGTAGAGTAAGATATGTTGTTTTCATAAACCAATTACATTTGGAATTTATATGGGTAATTTCATTACAGAAGAGCCCAAAGCTGACTTTGAAGTTTCGATTATCCAAATGCTGTATACAAATTTGTAAAGTTACCTTATTTTAAACGACCCTTGTTAAAATTTTAATGGATTACAATCAGTTTCCATGATTTTGAAGAGTTAAAAATGCAGATTTCAAACAAGTGTTGAAAAGTACAGGCATTTTTAGCATTAATTGAAAACATGTTAGCAAAATACTATATGAAAAATTCTTGGCATCTTATTACATTTGAACTTGAAGAATAAAAAAATGTTATTAGAGTAGAAAATTTCAATGAATTTCATGATTCGGATTGTATTCAAGTGGTCTGCCACACGTTAGATGCCTGGGGAAGTTTTAATAACTTGACTGATTTTCAACCGATTTTAGTTTTTAGTACCTTATTAGAGAGGCATTTTACTCCAAATCAAAATTCTTTAACCACTTGAATTCATATTTAACTTAAAATAAAAAAAAAATTAGAAAACAGAAACAATCATATTTTTCCTTGTAATCCGTTTTTTAAAATTCAAGGCCGATGCGGGACGCCTTACCCATGTCCAATAAACCTAAATTTTTATGAGACATACTTTTACCAACAAATGAATGTATCTAGGGTAAGTAACAGTGTTACCGTTGTGCGACTTTAGTTGCAATTTGCAACCTTTCTAACGCTCTGAGACTTTTTGTGCGACTTTTTTAAACTTGTTTAATTTTGCAACTTTTTCCAATTTTGTGCGACTTTTTCCCCTTTTTTGTTAAGTGAAATATTTTTTTATTTTTAAAGACATACACTGCAAAATTACACATATTTTAAATATCTTTTTGAAACTTTTGGAATTTTTAAAATAATATCTAGAGAAATTGTTAAAATGCATGAAAATGGTTAAATGAAAAGAATTTCATCAAAAAACAGAATTACGCTAATATTTCCCATTTCATAAGATATAGCCCATTCCTTTAGATATATCCCAACTATCGTGAAATATTGCATGGAAACCCCCCTATGAACTAACTAACTTTTCACCCCTCTAGGAGGCGCCCTTGGAGCGATAGGAGCGGATTTAATTAAAAAAGTCGTAAAATATAAAAAGCATTCAATGGGGACCGCCTTAATTGTTGAAGAACGGGGGTAAGTATGTTCTGAAATACTGTTGGGGTTGGTAAAATATTGGGGGTCGGTCATATATTAGACGCCTCCAGAGACACCCTTAGGACAGTTAGAGGTACGAGCAATTTTATCTTTGTTAGCCTTGTATGGAAGATGGTCTAGGTTTGTTTGGAAAAAATGTTAGGAAGGAAAAATTAATGGCCGATCTCATATTTAATCTCTTTTTGGGCAGTTAGGTGTACAAATTCAAAAAAAGCCCCACAACTGCCCCGGAGTCGCCAATAAAAAGTTATAATGTGAGATTTTTTACCCTAATTTTTTTTTTTCAAACATACCTTAGCACTATCTTCACTCCCTAAGGGAACTTCCATACAACAACAACATTTTTATAAAAAAAATTTCCTGCTCCTTTAACTTTTGCAAGAGCTTATTTGTAGGAGTCAAATGTATGACTGACCCCCAATAGTTTTTCAACTCCATTTTTTTTTTTAAACATACTTACCCTCTATCTTTAACTGTTAAAAAAATGTGCGACTTTTTTTTGTAAAAACTACTTTTTTGTGCGACTTTTTTTATTAAAAACCACTTTTTCTGCGACTTTTTGAAAATTATCAACGGTAACACTGGTAAGTAATGGTTAATGTCTTCCAATTTAATTATTTTGGAGCACCATGTAATATATACCAGAGTCTAAAAAAAACTGTATTACATACATGTTAAATAACTTAAACTCCAGACAAAAGTATATGCTTCCGTAGCGTACACACAGAGAAAAGAGTAGTTGGGATTCAGTTGGAATCATCAAATTTATTTTATTATACCCTACACCACACTGTGGTACAGGGTATAATGAGTTTGTGCTGATGTTTGTAACTACCCGAAATATTGGTCCTAGACCCACCTTTAAGTATACCGATCGACTCAGAATCACTTTTTGAGTCGATTTAGCGGTGTCCGTCCGTCCGTCCGTCTGTCCGTCCGTCCGTCTGTCTGTCTGTCTGTCTGTCTGTCTGTCTGTCTGTCTGTCTGTCTGTCCATGTAAACGGTGTAAACACGATACAGGTCGCAATTTTTAATCAATTGACTTGAAATTTGAAACTTAAGTCTCTCTTGGTCCAAGGACGAAGCCTATTGAAATTGGAAAAAATCGGTCCATATTTAGACCTAGCCCCCATACAAAGGTCCTCTTTAGCTTTGGCTCAAATGACTCTAATAACCGTATTATAGAAGGTATCGCTTTGAAATTTGGAAGGTAAACATGTTTTGTCTTCACATATCATCATTCCGAATTTCAAAGAAATCGGACCAGTTCTTCTTGTAGCCCCCATACAAACCACCTTCCCGATTTTCACATAAATGTCTCAAATTTCATGAAAATAGAAAATATTTAATTAAAATTTTGTTTGTGTATGTTAAACGCGTACTTAAATAACCTTATTAAGCCTGATAATCATCGGACCAGTTTTGGACTTAGGCCCCTTGTGAAAATTTCGCCCGATATTCAGTTAAAGCGGTTTATTGTCAACAAATAGAAGCCTATTTCACTCAAATTTGATTTGTGAGTGTTTTCTACACTTATTAAAGGTTTTACAACATATAGATCTAATCGATCCATGGGACCCATTTTCCGGGAAACCTTGGTGTAGGGTATTATATGGTCGGTCTTGACCGACTATAATTTTCTTACTTGTTAAATACATTTTTTTTTTTTTTACTATCAATGTAATTTTTTTTTTACTATCAATGTAATCGTAAACAAGTGAGAGTGTTAAATTTGGTTGTGCCGAATCTTTGATACCCTCCAACATGTTCAAATGCATAAACAAAAATCAGAGGCGTTTTTGAGGGGAGGGGGATCTGTGGGGGTGCTGGGGGATACCTACCCCAACGCGATAAATGTTTACTAAATTATTTATTAGGCCTTTTGAACTTTAGTTATACCATTTTCTCATAATTTTTAAGTTTTTTTTAATCTACGCCCACAAAAGGGGGCGGGACAGACAAAAATATTTTGTAGCCCCCCCGGGGTCTAAGTGTATGACTTTTAACTCCTTCTGACATAAAAAGATTTCATTTGTTTAACAAAAATGCAAAAAAAAACTGTAAAAAATGGCGTTTTTAAAGAGGTTTTTTAGTTCTTTAAGGGGGAACTTTTTTACCCCTTATCCGATTTTACCCATTTCCGAACTTAGCCGGCCTATGACCAAAAGACACATTCTCGCCAATTTTCAGGAGTCTAGCTCTCTTATTTTGGACTGAATCGTGTTTTATACAGACGGACGGACGGACGGACGGACGGACATTCATAGAATGACTTATAATCGATCATAGATCAATAATATATATACTTTATGGGGTCCCCGACCGATATTTCTATGCGTTACAAACGGAATGACAAAGTGAGTATACCCCCATACTGTGGTTGGAGGGTATAAAAATCCTGAGTGACCATGTATTGGTTAAATAATAAACATATTAATATACCAAAACAGTTCTAGCAACTACTAGTCATAGATGGGAATTTTTCATTACCATTGAAATTTAATTACCATTGGTTGATATCAATGGTAATGAAAAATTTTTCATTACCATTTAATGGTAATTAAATTTTTTTAATTGAAAAAATAATTACTAATTGTAATGAAATGCACCAATTGTTGAAAAACACCAATTATAATTGGTTTTAAAACCATTGGTTTGCACATTTTTGTTTTTTTGAAAAGTTAAAAATTTAAACATCAAAGTATGTTTTTACAAAAAAAAATATGAAAATGTTAAAGACAAAACGCAATAAAAATTTCAAATATTGTGTTATACAAAGGCAAGTAACGTGTGTTTGGTTTATAAAATGTGAAAAACTAAAACACCATATCGTGGAACTATATTCAACTTGAGCTATCTGCTCGGTTGACGAAAATGAGTTTTTGATGGCAAAATGTTCGCTGGCATAAGTGTCATCTATGGTATTAATTTCAGAACAAAAAAATTATTTTAAGACTATTTTATTCCAAAAATAGCATGAGCTATGTGAAACCATGTTTTTTATAAATAAAAATTTGAGCTATCTACAGTTTAGTTTACTAGGGTAAACTTTTAAATTTAAATTTTTTTATATTATCACTTTTTATACGGTGTTTCCATAAATAAAAATAATGGCAGTTTTTTTTTTTAAAGTTTCAACTCCTTTCCGCGGTTAAAAACGCGGTTTTTGAACCATATTTCGATGCGGAGCAAAATCGGTTGAACTTTTTGCATATTTTATTCGTCCATTCGATTGTACAGCAAACACAAGGGTTATGACATTTTTCGCAAGCTTCATGAAGGTTCCAAATAATGGCGATAAAGCGCGATAAAATCGATGATTTAAAAAAAAAATAAAAAGTATATTTTTTTAGCACTTGTAACAGAAGGGCTTTAAAAACTGAGAAATATGGTACCAAATTCACATTTTTATCATAATCCGTTAAAGAGTTATAAAGCTTTAAAATCTATATTTAATGAGCTATCTGCTTAGATTGATTAATTTCAAATAAAAAAGGTTGAGCTATCTGCTGTAACTCAGCGAATAATACGAATTTTTACAAACAAAGCACGTATAAAATTTAGTAGTAATTATTAATTAATATTGTAAAAGATCGGCCGACAAAAAGTTTAAAAATACGCGAATGCGACGGTTTTTTTGCTCTCCTGAAAAGTAATGTTTTTTTAGATAGCTCAAATTGAATATAGTTTAACGATATAACAAAAAACAACAGATTTTCCAAATATTAACGATTTTGACAATATTGTGACGACTTTTACTAATGGTAATTATTTTTTTTAAGTGATGCCATACCAATGGTAATTATTTTTTTTTAATTTTCATTAGTAATTAAATTGATAAGTAATTTAATTGGTACAATTGATACAACCAATGGTAATGAAAAAAATTTCATTACCATTGACATCAATTAAATGGTAATTAAACCATCAATTAATTGGTCCATTTAATTAATTAGTCCCATCTATGATTAAAATTGAATAGGACATTTTTTTTAGAAACAAATCTTTCAAAATCTGAGACATGTTTAAAAACCGAGACTTTTTCTATGGGAAAAATGTTTTTGGAATCTGAGATTTTTTCTACTCGAAAAATGTCTCAGAATGTGAGACTTTTTCTGTTTGAAAAATGTCTCATAATTTAATATTTTTTAAAATCTTTCTATTTGAAATATGTTTCAGAATCTAAGTTTTTTCTAAACGAAGAGTGTCTCAGAATCTAAAACTTAGACTGTTAGAATCTATTACTTTTTCTATAGGAAAATTTCTCAAAAAATGTCCTTGTGGAACCGTACAGAAAAATTTTTTTCCATATGCACTACGGATGCAAAATGATCCTCATAACAGTTCTAATTTTTTTTTTTTTTAATCCGAAAAACTCAGTCAAAACGCCACTGCTTGTGATACACAGGGCTTTTTATGGGTTTATAACTAACAAGGGAAGTATTCCAACCCTTATAAACCGATTTGTCTAAATCATAAAATATATACAGTCGAACCCGGTTATAACGAACTCCGAGGGACCAGTAAAAATAGTTCGTTATAAGCGAAATTCGCTATAAGCGGGGTATATTTTTTATTAACCTAGTTTTATTTCCAAAAAAATCGATAAAATTTTGTTTCATTTGATCTTTTTTCGTCAATAAACTACTAATTTAGAAGAAATTATTAAAAATATTAACAAATTTTATAAAAATTATAATATAAACCAAAAAGTGTCAACCTTTTGTTAGTTTGATAAACATGATTGCCACACATTAAAAAATATTTATGGGAGTTCGTTATAAAAAGGTAAATAAATATACATGAAATTGTGTTCGTAGGACCATAATAAGCAGTTCGTTTTAACCGAGGATTCGTTATAACCGAGTTCGTTATAAAAGAAGTATTTTGTGTGAAAATTGATGCTTAAACATCGGGACTTTAGAATTAGTTCGTTACTAGCTATACCCGGTCCGCGTTGCTGGCACTAAGAAAAAAACAGTTTTATATTGCATCTTAATTTAAATATAGTGTCGGAAAAAATTAAAGCACGGGTTCGGGTTCAGCTAGTAACCTTTTGTTCCACCCTCGGTAAGCACTATCTATAGAGAAATCTCAACAAAATCGGTTCAGCCGTTTTTGCGTGATTTTGAAACAGACAGACAGTTAAGTATAGTACAAAGGGGCGTATAATTTAACGCATTTTTATCGAATCGTGATAGTCTAAAGTACCATGCTGCATCCTCGATTAGTACTATCTGTGCTGCAAATTTCTTTGACATCAGTTTAGCCGTTTTTGTTTTTTTATTTTTTTTATTTTTATTTATGAAAAACGGGAGTGTTAGTTCTATCGGTAGTGATAGATTCGGCTTATCCGTTTTTGCGTGATTTCAAAACAGGCAGATATAACGTTCCGTATAAAACAAAGGGGCGTGGCAATTTACGCCTCTTTGTTCAATCGTGGTCAGTATAGTACAAAGGGCGTTGCAATTTTGATCCCTTTTTCCAATAACGATCTTATATGAGCTACATATGCCCTTGGTTAGCACTGAATGTAGTGAAAATGTCAAGAGAGTCGGTTCAGTTGTTTTTGCGTTATTGCGAAACAGGCAGACAATGGAGTACTGGAGTATAGTACAAAGGGGCGTGGCATTTTACGCAGTATGTCCATACGGAACATACATACCCACATACAAACACACATTCATTTATATATATATAGATAACCGAGAATTCATTATAACCGAGGTCGTTATAACCGAGTTTGACTATATAAAAGTGACAATTCAAAGGTTGGGGTGTCTTATTAGCAGGGAAACCAAAAATATGCAGTATCATGTTTTTTCCTGTGCATTTTATTGATAAATGGGTAAGGTATTTATCCGTTTCAGAAGTTTTTAAGAAATCTGGCATCGATTTGTTAGAGCATATTTTTGCATATTTTAGCCTTAAGAGCATATTTTTGCATATTTTAGGTTTAAGAGCATATTTTAGCATAAGAGCATATTTTTAGAGCATATTTTCAATTTTTACAGCATTTTTCCACTTTTTAGAGCATTTTTAGAGAATTTTTTTTGTTTTAAGTTTTAGACTCTAAAAAAAATTAGAGCATTCTTTTCCATTTTTTTTTATGACAACATGTAGTTTTAAATTTTTTATCCAACAAGAATGTTTTTTTTCAACAATTACGGAATTGTGACGATTGATTCCCATTTGCAGCGCTGCCAACTTTGACGATTTATCGTCATTTTGACGATTTTTGAAGTCAATTTTACTAAAATGACGATTGACGATTTTTCATTTTCGTCAGGAATAAAAATGACGATTTTATTAAATGAGGAAAAAATGGTAAACTTTTGTCAAAAAATTCAAATTTTGTAAGCAAATTCTTTGAAGTTCATTTAATTTTTTGAAAAGAAAAGAGAAAAACCTATATTTTTTTTAAAAAAGATAGTTACTTTTAAGAAAAAAGCTTAACAATTTCGGGAAAAGACAGGAAAAGTTAAAAATTCACCAGAAAAAACATTAAAAAAAAGTTTTTTAGTTGAAAAATAGACTTGTTATTAGAAGTGGTCAATATAAATTAATTGGTGCTTTAAATTTACAACGCTCCAATATCGGGATGAATTTTAGTATGGGGGATATGCACAAAAAATCAATTTCAATAATCTTCACCCTTGAGCCATAAGCTTTTCTTAAGTTTTAAATTTCAGGTCAATTAATTGATAATTGGGACTTTAAAAAGGTCGAGGACCAATATTTTAGATAGTTACAAACATCAATGGAAACTCATTACACTTTGGACCATGGAGTGGTCTGGGGTATTAAAATTTTTAGTATTTATTAGCGTATTTTTGTCATGACGATTTTTTGACGACAAATTTTTTTCAATTTGACGATTTTGACGATTTTTAAAAAAAAAATTGACGATTTCTTCAAAAAAAAGTTGGCAGCACTGCCCATTTGGTCTGTTCTTGCTTCATATCGGTATATGAAACTGTTTTCTTTAGATTCAGCAACTTGGCAGAAAACATTAAGGAAAATATTTTTGTAGAACATATTTAACCCTCTTACTATCGCACATAACGGTATTTGGAGGGTCTATTCTCTAACAAATTGTAAAAAAACACAACAAAGAAGGGGACATAATTTTTTTTTAAGAGCATATTTTTATTGTTTTTAGAGCATATTTTCCGTTTTTAAGGGCATTTTTTAAGCGCATAAAACGTGTTTTTTATAGCATATTTTTGGTTTCCCTGCTTATTAGTCATATCGGGGATTTAGGGGTTCAAAAATGGCGAACAAGTTTTTTGGATTTTCAGACATTTCTTCTTAAGAAACTATATGATGTATTTACATATATGAGTAGAAAGGTTTTTTTAATGCCTATTTAATGGTGGCATGACCTTGTAAAAATTTGACTTGGTTAATTTTTTTCACAAAAATGTTTAAATTTAGGTGGGTATTTATGTGAAGACATAGAAATACGATATCCATATGAATACGAAATTATCGTTGTTAAATTTAGGTCGACACGTATTCTTGCTCTAGACGATATTCCTATTAGTGCGGGAGTTATCGGAATTTTCCCAAAGGTCTACATTGTTTTATAAGGGGCCAACGAAATTTCAAAACAATGATATGGCCGATAAGCCGAGACACCCCAACCTTAAATTCGTCTCTTTTTTTTATATATTTTAAATTTCAGCCAAATCGGTTTATAACGGTGGAAATACATTCCTTGTAAGTAAAATTTTTTGTTGAACTACAGTGTTGCAAGAGTCCTGTTGACCTCATGACCATGTATGAAATTTTATTTACAATCACTAATTGGACAAAATCATTTTCTGTAAAGCCTACAGTAAAACCAACAAATTAAAAGAACACCAGAAAGGTAAAAATAATATAAATTTGTAAAAAAAAAAATGCAATTAAGAAGAACATAATTTTACAACAATTGGAAATTTTTTATTTTTATCCTTGCCACTTTGTAAGTGTTCTTTATACTTAAGGCTAAAATAATGCATGTCAGTCATTCTTCAGTCAATTTTCGTGAACAAAAAAAAAACACAAATCAAATGACAGTAACAACTGAGGAACTCATGTTGTCTTCAAAATAAATTGTATAAATTGGTCCAGCCAAGCATGGCAAAATTTATAAATAAAATTACAATGATACATATTGCGTGATTTCAGAATTCTGCTACAACGCACGCCCCTCTTACAAATTTCCAGTTTTACGATGGTGTTTCTTTCGCTTAAAAGATTTAACACTTTTATTTTTCGCTGGCATTTATTGTTTAACTTAATACTGTGGAGTGGTGGTAATAAACCACAACTGTTTTTACAATAACAAAAGTAACAGGTTCATGATGTTCCGAAATGTAGAATATTGAAATTTTAAATAAAAATTAAAAATCTTCTTTACTTAACATTCTTCTGTCAGGTTTTCCCTTCTATATGAAACTGGCTCCAACATCCTCTGATGTACCACTTCTTTTTTTGCGTTTGGCTGCCTACAGCTGCATTTACCTTTGTTTAATGTTTTAGTAACTGTCGTATTTTGTGTTAGCTTAATGCCCTACATCTGGTAGTGGTACTGAATATTTAAATATTATAAGCCATGGCATATGGAATGGAGTAAGTTTGAGTAATCAGTCAAGCCAATTTCTCCCCCAAATTCGAGAATTTTTTTTATTATGTCTACCGACATAATAATACTCTTAATGATACTTAATAATACTCATCCTCAAGACAAGCAGCAGACATAGCGTCTGATAGACGGTCCATTCTAGTCATATGACCAGCAAGTAAATAAGCTGAATGTGAAACATATAAAATATTAGATAATTCAAGATCTGGTCGATTATAATCGCTATTAAAAGACGGTCCGGGTAAGTCTAACTTCGAGAGTTGCAAGACAGTTTGAACTATAACAAAAAATGTAGTTTCGCTAAAGGTTGTATTTAGTAAAGAAAAATACCTCGAGCTAGAATAATTCTACTCAAAATATAATATTTTAAGCAATGTTTGCAATCGATACCTTTTCAATACCGTTATCCTTTAAATTGAATACCGGTACCAATACCGAAACTCAGTTTTGTTATCGGATACCGGTATCCAAAAACCTTTTCCTTCGGTACCGGTACGTACCGGTATTGAAACGGGTTTTCCTAAAAAACCATGTTTTTTAAAATAAAAAAATAATAGAAAAATAGTATTTTTTTTGGTTTTTGTAAATGAAAAATCGTACTCCAAATGCCTCCCCGAAGTCTCATAAAAATCAAAAAATCTTTGGGCAACTACATCGTGGATTAAGTAAAAATTTCCAAAAAAAAATAATACTTTCACCGTTATGCGGGAGAAGAAGAAAATTATTGATTTTTACGAAATTTTTTTGAAATCATTTAGACTCTCAATAGAAACTTTCTGAACCCCTTAGTATAGTCTAATTTTTTGGAGATTTTTATTTAATCCACGATGTGGGTGCCCAAGGATTTTTTTTATATTTAAAGGACTTCGTGGTTCATAAATTATTAGCAAAACCGTGAATTTCAAATTGGTTTCACCTTTAGTTCATGTGTTAAAAATCCAGTTAACCCAGCTTTAAAAACATTGAAGAGTCAAAAAAATATTTTGCAAAGTATTTTTGTCACTCACAAATATTTTTACAATTAAGAGATTAATCACAATTGGAGCGGGAAGCGGAAAAACGCATCAAAAATCGAGCGATTAATTTTAATTAAGCATCAAGCGGTTTGCGGTTTTCTTTACATTATTTTTTACATACATACTTGGAAATGTTTATTTGATGTGATAATTATTTTAATTTTATTTAGAATTTTTACTTTTGGCAAGAACATTTTTTTTATATTTAAATAATAAAATTTTTTTTAATATTATAAGAACTCATTCAATTAAGATCAAGATACAAAATCTTATAAAACAGTTAAATAAAAAGAAAATAATTAAATAGAACAGCACAATTAATTTATTCAAAACAATAAAAAATAAAATACACATTCGGTAAAACAAATTTTACATATTGCATCTCTTAAAACTTAAAAAATCCATAAAAAATCTTTTTTCTTAACAATTTCTACACCCAAAAAATTTCCCAGTTACCACATACTAATTTTTTAACTGAATCCCAGTTAAAATACACCTAACTGAGTACCAGTTATTCAAATTAGTGGAAAATAACTAATATTTTGAAATTTAGAAAACAACTGGGCACCAGTTAACGACAACCAATTTGTTTGCTCTGGTTCAAAATTAGTTATTTATAATCAACTAAAAATGTCAAAAATTAAATAAAAAACCAACAGAATTTTATTTTTATTCTTATTTTATTTAATTGCAAACGCAACAAAGATAATTTTAAATGATTTTTGCTTGACCCTCTTTAATTCAAACCATATTGAATACATCACCGGTCATATCATCCTAATGATTGTTTTCATCTGAAAATAAATGTAGGTTAGGTTAGGTTAGGTTGGATGGGCGCTCGCCATTTGGCGAGTTCACTCGGAGGCCATAAGGCCCATTGTGATTCCCCTAATCATATTCCCCTCTCTCTCCCTAATATAAAATTCTACCTTTTAAACCACCCCGTTTCCCTGAGGTATTCCGCTAGAGACGTCAATGAGACACCGCTTAGGCAGTCTAGGTCATCGAAAAATCTTTGCCCTAAATGCTTAAGGCGGCTGCTCATCAGACCCGGACATTCGCATAGCAAGTGCTTCACTGACTCCTCTTCCTCCACTTCCCCACAGCTCCTACAATAGTCCCTATCAGAAATTCCCATACGCACGGCCATTTGGCCAATCATACAGTGTCCTGTAAGTACTCCAACTAATAGGCTAACCGTCCGTTTGCTAAAAGTAAGAAGACTTTTTGTCCTCTTAGGATTCGGCAATGGCCACAGGGTTCTAGATATCCTGCACGTAGTCAGTGATGTCCACCTATCCTTCATACTATTCTCAGATATCCTATCAATTTCGTTCATCAATTCTACTATAGGAACCGAGATGTCAGGTTCTACACGTTCCCCCACCGATTCAGAGCCCTTCCTCGCACACTCATCAGCCAATTCGTTCCCAGCGACCCCACTGTGGCCTGGGACCCAGATTAGCTTGATTGTGTGCTGACCGATTCGACGAAGCGATTGTATACAATTCAAAACTATTCCCGATTTTACAGTATTTGCCTCTAAGGCCTTCAGAGCTGCGAGACTATCCACGAAAATGTTAATGACGCAAGGACGAAGATCCCTTGCCATAATTAACTGCGCAGCTTTGTCAATTGCAAGCACCTCAGCCTGGAACACACTACACTTATCCGGAAGCCTCAATGAGACCCCGATTTCGAGGCATTCAGAGTAGACTCCCGAACCCGTACCCATCTCCATTTTCGATCCGTCCGTAAAGATTGAGATCGCATTCTCTGTAATAACAGAGTTTTCCGCCCAGTCTTCTCTAGTCGGTATTTGGACTTCGAAGGTTCTGTCAAAGTTCGTCTGTGGTGAGATATAGTCGGTTCTCTGTTCCAGTTCCGTTCCGCCCACCGTACATCTAATTTGGGAAGGACAAACCTGTCTATCTTAGTCCTCTTCGTGAACAAGACGAGTTCGGTTTTGGCGGGATTGACTCCCAGACCGTTGTCCCTTGCCCACTTTGAGAGTATCTTAAGCGCTGATTCCATTAGTTCACTAATCGTTGGTAAAAACTTACCTCTTATTAGGATCACAACGTCATCAGCGTAAGCAACCGCCTTGATACCCATTTCGTTAAGTGACTCGAGGATTTCATTTATTACAAGATTCCACAGAAGAGGAGAGATGACTCCGCCTTGTGGAGTGCCCCTTGTAACTATTTTCCTCGCCTCACCATCACCTATCTTCGAGTTAATTGCCCTGCTTTTCAGCATGTTGCCCGTCCATGAGGTAATCTGTGTGTCCGTGCCCGTATTCTGTAGGGCATTAAGAATAGATGATATTTTGACATTGTTGAACGCACCTTCCACGTCCAAAAATGATGCCAAAACATACTCTTTTCTGTGAAGAGTGTCCTCAATCAGCCCGACAACGTCGCTTAAAGCCGTTTCAACAGACCTACCTTTAAGATAGGCGTGTTGGGCCACGCTGAAATTGTCTGATGTGAGGGTACTTTTCACATAGACATCTACCAGTCTTTCCAGTGTTTTCAATAAAAACGATGACAGACTGATAGGTCTGTAGTCCTTTGCGGTACTGTGGTTTATCTTTCCCGCTTTGGGGATAAAGACCACCCTTACCTCCCTCCATTCGGAGGGTATATACCCCGATGCCAAGCTACCCATAAAAATACGTAGTAGCCATGGCATGATTATTTCGAGGGACTCCTGCAAGAGTGCCGGAAAAATACCATCAGGCCCTGCCGATTTGTAGGGCTTGAAGGAGTGGACCGCCCACGTTATCTTGCGTTCGTCCACCACTGTCTTGATGAAATCATTTACCGGAATTGTAGTCGGTGAAAGTGTACCCGAAGGAATATTTCTTTTCACCTCGTCACTGCAACCCGGAAAATGGATGTCCATCAGAAGTTCAATGGTTTCCTGACTGCTTTCTGCAAAGGATCCGTCTGGCTTATAAAGAAATCCCGGTACACTGGGAGCTTTGGAGAGAACCTTACGGAGTCTCGCCGCTTCCGTAGTTCCCTCCAATTCCCCACAGAAAATGGACCAGGATTCTCTTTTCGCCTTCCTGGTTTCCCTTTTGAAAGCATTAAAACTGAGACGATAGTTCTCCCAGTCTTCCGTCGTGTCATCTTTCCTTGCCTTGTTGAAGAGTCTCCTACTTTCCGTCCTTAGAAGCTTGAGTTCCGGTGTCCACCAAGGTTGATGGATCTTTTTCGGAGGCAAGCGCTCTGGACATGATTTAAGATACGCTTCCCTAAGGGTGTTCGTCACTAAACTAACCGAGTTTTCCACATCTAATATGCTGACCGGTTTATCCATTTCAGGGGCCGGTAGTGCTTTAACAAGATTACGGAATTTAGCCCAGTTTGTTCTCTTGGGGTTCCTATACGGGATCCTATTCTCGATTGAGAGGTCAATGCTAAAGAGTATCCAGTAATGATCCGAGAAAGAGCATTCATTCGATACTCTCCAGTCTGAAATTCTAACTGAGTCCGTATTTGTGACCAAGGTTATATCGATAACCTGTTCCCTAATTCTGTTATAGAAAGTCGGCCTATTGCCTTTATTGCATATAACTAAATTAGTGCATAAAAGGTAATCAAAAATGGACTCACCTCGCCTGTTGATGTCAGTGCTACCCCATAATGTATGGTGAGCATTGGTATCCCCACCTACCACAATATCCAGGCCCTTGATCATGCCAACTTCGATAAGGGTTCGTAGATGTTGTCCTGGGGGGTCTTCCTCCTCATATGGCAGGTACATGGACGCAAGGATTAATGTTGGCAACCCCTTGCGTTCGAGCGCAGCCACCGTTAGATCGCCATGACTGTAATGAGACAGAAGAAATAAATTAATACTTTTCCTATACAAAATGCAGCTTCGCAACCTACCTTCACCAGGTGGAGAGATGAGCATGAATTTTTGCGACTTCAGTCCCCGAACCCTGTTTGCAAGCAACCAGGGTTCTTGGATCAAAGCCACGTCAATTCCGTCCCTCTCCATGAAGCGCAGCAATTCATCCGTAGCTGCTTCGCAGTGATGCAGATTAATCTGTACCACCTTGATGCAGCCGGGATTCATTTTTGCGCTTCTTCTTTGGGAAGAATCATCTTCAGATGATTCAACCCGAATTTTACTTCGCCTTTGGAGAGGCGCAGAAGGCGCAAGGACTCCGAGCTGATTTTTAGCCAGAGATCCTTACCGTCTCCCTTGTCCCTCCCACGTCCCCTGATGATTCTCCAATCATCAGAACCAAGCCCCTTATTTTGGCGTTTAAGCAGCGTAAGTATGGATTCATCCTCTATAACTGGAGGAGGAATCCACACCTTCACTGTGGCCTGGTAAGGAACCTGGTCAACAGGGACGACCTCTACCTTCATCCCAGGCCAAAGGTCATCAAGACCGTGGATGCAGGTTTTGAGAAAGTTTAGCGCTTTATCATTGCTACAGCCCACGATCTTGATGCCCTTATTCCATTTGGCGTGGTCAAATTCAGTGAATGAATCATCATCACTGTCCTTGAGCGCGTCAACTAGTGACCTTAGGATCCGTTCCTCTATAAGCAGCCACCTGTCCGTAGCCATCCTGCCTTCTGGATGACTTCGGTCGATAATGGCTACTTGTTGCTCAGGTGCTGATGTCAAGCTAGTTGATGGTTTCAACCTCTTTCCCTCAGACACCTGCGTTTCACCGGATCTTTGCCGCTTCCCCCAGATTTGGAGGCGTCAACCTTGCAGCCTGCAGTACCACCTTTATTCGAGGTGTGTACGGCTTGCCCCTTCGGTTTACCGTCTCCATTTCTGGCTTTGGCGGTTAGACCCCCGCAAATCTTGGTACCACCCACAGCCGCCCCACGTGATGTGGAGGGGCGTGTGTCCAGTGCGTTTGATTTGGCGGACGTGATCAGTCCGGATCCGCTAGGAACTACGGAATCCGGTTTTCGCACATCGGAGTTGTCATGGCGCCCAGATTGATCAGAGATCGCCATGGCTTGGCACCGATCTTGTGCTTGAACGTTTGGCCTGTCTTCCATGTCTGGTGTATTCATTCTCTCATACACTTTGACATGGAATTCATGCTTCCGCCTTAGACGCTTATCCCTTGTACTTAGGGTAGCTGGATCGCGTAGAGCCAGCTTCCTCAAGTACCTGAGAGAGCGCCTGTAGCCTGCCAAACGTTTTGTGTCATCTTTCACCAGGCGGGCTTCCGTGGCGATGGCTTCACCTGCATCACCCTTGACCCCTTTTTTGGGCTTAGAAATAACACTTGCTTCCTGAACCGGTCTGGGGGATAGCAGCAAGATATCCTCCTCGTCGGTATCATATAAAGCAAGGTCATCCAAGCCTGACAGTTGGTCATTGGTGTCACAATCTGAAGTCACATCCATGTTCGCCTGCCTGGTGATCGATGACGGTTTTGGTTTTTCTACCCCAGTAGCATGTCCGCCGTCCAGGCCTGAGGTAGCCACCTGGACAGTAGTTGGGGCTGACGAGTGTGGGACCTGCAAATATTGCGCCCCGGCCACAGAATCCTCGTGAGAGGGTTCTATGGGTGGATTTACGGACTCAGTCCGCGTACCACTTGCAGATATTAATTTAATAGGTGCACTCATCATAGGGGGGGGGGTTGGTAACCTTTGGTTATGCCATTCGCGATTTTCTGCCTTTGACGTTAAAAGAGAATTTCTTTTAACGACCCAGACTGAAACTCAACTAATGTACACGTAAGCTCCCGCATCGCGTCAAGATTGTTACCAGTGGCGGAAGAAAATAAATGTAAATTTTATCTTATTTTTGTTAGAATTCTTTGCTTAATCAGTTAAAAATCTTACCGTTTTTACAGCAAATTTATTCCAATTGCAAAATAAAAATATATTTGGGATTTCTCCTTTTTATTTAAAAAAATGTTGGCTTTTGAAGTTTTAAAAATAAATAATTAAAATATTATTAACAGGGTAACTGAAAAACTCATTAAAATTAATTGAAAATCCAGTTGTTCATAACTACCTCAGTTATTTTAAAATTATTTCAAATCAACTAAGGATTTTCGTAACTATCTAACTGGGGAATTTTTTCGGTGTATTAATTTTTCAGCAAACTCCATTGTATAAATAATTTTTCATATTTTTTTGGGCAATTCCCAAGCATTTTTTTCATGTTTTGCTTTTGCTAAAAACTACATTTTACAACACCGTACTGAAAAACAATACTTTTTTTGCTTAAAATCCGGCGACGCCAAAAAATAAAATGAGAGAGAGAGAAAAAACGCCATGAAAATAGAATAGAATCTATTTCGACGGAAAAACGCAGCGGAATTTTTTTTTTCATACAAAATGTATGTGGAGAGTGGCGGAAAACCGCTTTCCGCTCCAATTGTGATTATTCTCTAAGCAAAAAAAATTACACTCGAAAAAAGTTTTACACTAAAAAAAAAATTGTGTAACTTTTTTTTTTCAAAAATGCCTAAAAAAAAGTTTTTTACTCAAAATAAAATATTTCTAATCAAAATTGTTAATTTTTTTAACGTTAGAAAACTAATTATCACTTTAAAAGGGCACTGTGGAGGGTATTCATGAATTCAGCTAACAAGGGAAGTCTCCCTGGTGTCCCCCCTCCGATCTTCATGAAATTTGGATATGTTGTTAAGAACGAAAATTAATTTGACACGTATTTTTTTTAGCGGCCCAAACTCATTTTTAGGGGGGTCGATTTGTACGGGGGAAAATTAACCTTTTTCAATTTTAAACGATTTACACCTATTTGAACAAAACTAATATAGTCATATGAGGCATTCCACACCAAATTTCCAGCGAAAAAAAAACACGTGTACCGTAAACTTCTGAATAGGTTGTATGGATAGCCCTATATGGAACTTAGAAAATTGCGTTTTTGGTTTTTCAATTTTTCAAAAACTGGGCTAAGGAGGCGTGGTCAAATATTGGAAAAATGGTCAAATTTGTGGCGAGTTGCCTTGATTAAATATTTATCACATTAAAACGGAATGCACCACAATCTCAAAAATTTACATTCTTATATAGTTTTGTATAGACTATCGATTAAAATTTTTTTTTTCGAAAATTTTCAGAACCCGTTCTGAAATTTTCCATTTTTTAAAAATGTCAATTTATTAAAAAACATGCCACATTTTTTTTTTCTTTTTTAAATTTTTTTTTTTAAAGTTAAGAACTTTGTCCATCCACACAAAAAAAATTCAGAAACACGTTCTTCGTTTTTTTCGAGAAAATCGCATTTGAACTTTAAATTTATAGGGAACAGCGCGCCAAAAAAGATAATAATTTTCGACTTATTATCAAAAACGTTCTAAAATTTTGATATTTTACTTAATATGACGAAAAGTTGTGCATGTTCGGACACGCTCATTACACACGTAGATAGGTTTTCCAAAGACCTTTCATTTGGTATGCAACATGACTAGGTTTCTTTTCATAATATAGGAGATAAACGAAAAAACTGAAAAATTGCCGATTCTTCCATTTGCACCCCCTAAATATGAATTTGGGCCGCTAAAAAAAGTACGTGTCCCTTTATTTTTTCTGCTCTACAAAATAAAACCAATTCCATAAAAATCCGCGGGTGACACTAGGGAGACTTCCCTTGTAAGTCGAATTTAACTCTTCTACATTTTTTATATTTTTTTTTTACTTTTCGCTTTGAAAATTACAGTTTTCTCGGCCCGCCCCCTTTTGTAGGTGTGGTCCGGCAACGTTCCCACTGACCCCCCAAAAAAACGCTATTTTATTTTTTTTTTCAAATTTTAAAGGGCATTTTAGCAAAAATGCTAAAAATAAATACGAAATACGTGTTAACTATTACTTAAAATAAAAAAAAACATCTTTTTTTAGTTTTTATGCGTTTTTTATATTATTAGAATTTTTTCGATAATACCGGTACGTTCCTGTATCGGTAATACCGTAACCGATTCAACTCAAATACCGTAACCGATACCGAAATAAATAAAAAAAACGATACCAATACCGATATCGTTATTCGTTTCGATTGCCAACCTTGATTTAAGTTCATATTAATATTTTTTTTTTTAATAAATCAGAATTTGAATACGCAAAAAAAATCTTGTAAAACTTGATTTTTAACAAAATATGTTCGACCAAAATTTAAATTTTTTTTGTTGTAATTTTACAATTTTTTTCGTAAATGTCTAAACTTCCAAGCTTATTTTACATTTTACACACAAGTGCTTAACTGACTCCTCCTCCTCCTCCAAACCCACTTATAGGCTAAAAGCCCCTTTTTTCCTCTTACACAAAAAAAAATATCGGGAAATCAAAAGCAACAAAAAAATTTTTACAAAAAAATTTTTACCACTTATAGGCTAAAAGCCCCTTTTTTCCTCTTACACAAAAAAAATATCGGGAAATCAAAAGTAACAAAAAAATTTTTACTTTTGAAATTTTATTATAATATTTTAAATTATTTTTGTTTTTTTTTCTGCAACACCTTTTATACGGGTTAAGTCAAATACAATATATATGAGAAATAGCACGGTGGTGGTGTGCTAGACTCGTACCATTTTGTTGCCGGTTCAATTCCAGCGGTTCTAGATGTTTTTTAAAATTTTTTTATATAATTTTTAAATAAAATGACATTTAAACCAGTTTATTTCGCGTATAGTCAACTTTTTTGTCTGTCTGGAGACGTAGGTGGCAGCCCCATCACCAGACTAGGGGATTTTGGGTTAATGTCCCACTATCCTTGAATTGCTATTCCCAGTAAGTCAATAAGAAAAAACAAAGAACCCGGAAATAAGTTGACAACCTTACGCTATGAAAATGGACTACGATTTGCTACGTGGAACGTTCAAACTTTATACCAATCTGGTAAATTAGAACAGGCAGCTAAAATATTAGAAAAATATAAATTGTCGTTTATGGGTATGAGTGAAGTGAGGTGGAATCAGTTTGGTAAGATGGATGTTGGTAATCCTAGTCGGCAAAAAAAATCACACCTGACATACTGCTGACTCTCCCTTTATAAAATTGCTGACATCTTCATACAATTTTTCAAAATGTCATCAATGACATGTCAGCTGTTGGTCAGCGGTTGTTTAAACGAATTGTTAGTGGCCACCGATACTGGAGGGCACTGCTGACCAACTGCTGACATGTCATTGATGACATTTTGAAAAATTGTATGAAGGTGTCAGCGATATCATAAAGGGAGAGTCAGCAGTATGTCAGGTGTGATTTTATTTTGCCAACTGGGATGGTAGCGTTATGCTATGGTCGGGTATGCTAAAAGAAGAGGATCCCCACATTTATGGTGTTGGTATGCTGATAAGTCCCAAGGCACGTGGGTCTATCATGGACTATAAATTTATAAACGAACGTATAATGACAGTCAGATTAAAATCTCAGTCTAGAAACTTAAGCATAGTGCAATGTTATGCTCCAACAGAAGTTTCAGATATCGTATAGAAGAACGCGTTCTATGACATACTCAATGACACCATAGAGAAGATACCGTCCCAAGATTTTAAAATAATAATGGGAGACTTTAATGCCAGAGTTGGAGATGATAACTCGGATCTGGAACATATAATGGGAAAACATGGTGTCGGCACAATGAATACAAACGGAGAGTTCCTGATTGATATGTGTGGTTTGAATAATTTAAAGATTGGTGGAATCCTCTTTCCACATAAATTGGCCCACAAAGTTACATGGAAGTCTCCCGATGCTAGAACACGTTGTCAGCTTGACCATATATGTGTCAGTGCTAAGTGGAGTAACTACTTACATGATGTGTGAAGCAAATGTGGAGCTGATATTGGCTCAGACCACCACATGCTTATGGGTACACCAAAGATAAAACTATCTAAAAACGAAATAAAGGTGACGCACAGTCGACCCAGATACAACATTGACAAGCTTCGTATCCCGCAAAATAAGACTACCTTTAATCAACTTATTAATTCTAAGCTATCTGGTATTGAAACATCGGCCTGCACCAGCCAAACGTGGAAGAACATAAGAAATGTAATTGATGAAACCTGCGATGAATGCCTTGGTAAAGCAAAAAAAAGAAGGAAGAATTTATATCGATGCAAACATGGAAGATGATCGATGACCGAGCGAAGTTAAAAAATGACATTAACTCAGCAAATAATGCAAATGAAAGTAAAGATGCCCAAAACCGCTATCACATTTTTGACAAAGCCGTAAGAAGAGCAATAAGAAACGATAAAAGGGAACATATGGATAAGCAGGCACAATGTGCAGAAGATGCCGCTGCAAGTCACAACATGAAGCAGTTATTTGAACTCACCAAACAATTTTCATCCAAAAATTTTGAAAAATCGGTTCCTATAAAAGACAAACAGGGCCGATTACTTACCACAACAGCAGAACAACTAAGTAGATGGAAGGAACATTTTATGGAAATCTTAAACATACCAAGAGAAGACATAAGTGAAACAAGACATGACAACCCTGAAATTCTACCAATCACGACTAGCCTACAAAAGCCGAAATAATCAGTACAATAAGGTCGCTGAAAAACGGCAAAGCTGCTGGACCTGATAATATCCAGTCAGAAATCTTTAAAGCAGCTCCCGAAATATTTGCAGACACACTACAACCTCTCTTCGAGCAGATATGGGAAAACGAAATATACCCCCCGACATGTTGAAAGGAAACATTGTAAAGATTTTTAAGAAGGGCGATAAAACAAACTGCCATAACTGGCGAGGTATAACAACACAATGCGTCGTTCTGAAAATATTTATAAAAATCATACTCGAAAGAATGATAACCAGAGACTGGAACTTCATGCAAATGCATGTTTTTTCTCGTTAGTCTGAGAACATTGTTAATGAGATATTTTTTCGAATCAACAAATTTGCATTAAAATGGCATTGATTTGTTAGTGCATATTTTTGCATATTTTGGTAAAAATGCATATATTTGCATATTTTTGCAATAATGGCATTAATTAGTGATATTTTGTAATATTTAAGTAAAAATTCAAGTGTTATAATTTTTTCGCAATTGTTTTTAAATACATACGTACATTTTTCGAATTTTATTTTTTATCAATAATGCAATTTTGACGAGTTTTGACGTCCCGCATTTGGAGGGATTATCCTGCTTCAACGTTTCCCACAATCGCTAAGTCTTTTTTGCATAAACAAAATACTAGATGTTTAGATTGTTCACCTGAAGTCAGCAGATTTTTTTGCTGAACTCAGCTTATTTTTCTGCTAAAATTAGCAAATCGTTCAGCTAAAATCAGCAGATTTTTCATCTAAAACCAGCAGATTTTTCTGTCGAAGACAGAGTTTCTCATATGGCTCTAAATGGGTTTATTTTCAGCAGAATTTTTTTGAAGTAAATGTGTATACATTTAGGTACTTATTTTGAACTTCGACAGGATCTTTGATTTAATGTTATTTTATCAATGACAATTTCAGAAGATAGAGACCAAATCATTGATAAAGGAATTATTTTGACCCGCCAAAAATATTCAAAAAAACTTTTAAATTTCCATCTCTTTACATAAAAATATAGTTTCAAACTGCATTGCATAAAAACTAATTGTTTTTGTACCGCCAAAAATTTTAAAATCCCGCCATTTTCCTTAATTTTTTGCCTTTGTCCCGCTTTTTGGAAAAAATTTCTGGAAACCCTTGGCTAAAATCACATCCGTAGCCGTAGATCGATCTTTTTAAATTTTTTTAGATCAAATAGACTTTACCTTTGATAATTTAAAGAAGTATTTATTTGTCAATGTAAATAAGACTTTCTAAAGCAAATAATTTTTTTTTAATCTCTCTTTATTTAAAAAAAAATTTAAAAAAAATTTAAATTCATATTTTTTAATTTTTGATGCATATTTTAGGATTTTTAACGCATATTTTAAGCGCTTAAAACAATGTTTTTAGATGCATGAAGTTCCAGTCTCTGATGATAACACATATCGATGGTAAACTCAGACCCGAGCAGGCAGGTTTCCGTCCATCGAGATCATGTACTGACCAAATAAATAGCCTAAGAATTATTATTGAACAGAGTATTGAATTTCAATCACCACTTTACCTTCTTTTTATTGATTACGAAAAAGCATTCGACTCAATAAACAGAGATTGTATTTGGGCCGAACTTACTAATTGGTGTACCAACAAAGATTATAAGGCTAATAAGAAAAAACTACGAAACCTTTGAATGCACTGTATTACATGATGGAACCACTTCTGAATCATTCAAAACAATATCGGGAGTTAGACAAGGATGCCTACTCTCCCCTCTTCTATTCCTAATAGTAATTGATGCAGTAACTCGACGCGCTACTATAAATAAACCAAGAGGCATAATATGGGACCCTCTTCGCCCTGGTAACCGACTAGAATCGCTAGATTATGCTGACGACAAGTGTGAATTATCACATAGATGGAATGATATGCAGGCCAAAATTAATGATTTGACTATAGAGTCTGCCAAAGTCGGTCTTAAAATCAATACAAATAAAACAAAGGAGCTTAGAATAAACGTTGATTCTAACCAGTATTTAATGATTGCAAATGAACAAGTAGAAAGGGTAACATTCTTCCAATATCTAGGAAGCATGATTGATGAAGACGGCGGAGCGGTACTTGATGTAAATTCCAGAATCAAAAAGGCGAGAGGCGCTTTCTCGTTATTGTCTAATGTTTGGAGATCTAATGTTTACAGCAAAAACACAAAACTTCGAATCTTCTCTGCCTGTGTGGTATCAGTACTCCTATATGGATGCGAAACGTGGCTCGTCACAGAGGCAATTAAGAATAATCTCCAGGTTTTCATAAATAAATGTTTGCGTACAATACTCAAAATCTACTGGCCGAACGTAATATCGAACGAGGATCTTTTAAGAAAGGCAAACATGTCTAATATAAACATAGAGATACGTCGTAGAAAATTTGGATGGATTGGCCACACCTTACGTAAATCTAGTGTTGAGATATGTTCAAGGGCTTTGACATACAACCCGCAGGGAAACAGGAAGCCCGGCCGCCCACGAAATACATGGCGACGCTCGACACTTGGTGAAGTCAACAACCTCCCTGAATACCAACGAAGCAGAATAAGTGACTTGAAAGACCTGAACTTTGTAGCTGCAGAACGTCCCAGATGGAAGACTCTTATTAATAGCCTATGCCCACATTGAGGTAGCTTGGATACCATCGCCAAGCAAGGCTTTATTATTTATTATTATAGTCAACTACAAATACATATAAGGAATAGCACGGTGGTAGTGTTCTAGACTCGTATCATGTTGTTTGCGGGTTCAATTCCAGCTGCGGGTTAACGTTTTTTTTTTAAGGTCCTCTAAAGAATTTCCTCGAAGATATCCTTTTGGACTTTCTAATTTCCCTCTTGCACTCACAATTAATACGTTTGACCTCATTAATTTAATCACTACACTGCGTGACAAAAGTGACCACTATTTTAGAAAACAAGAGGTACGACCATCATTTCTATATATTTCGGACATGCTGAATCGAATGGCGTACTCCGTTTTTCGATGTATGGTACAGTTTTCTTGCAAAATGTCGTTAAAGATTTGCTGATTTCGAACCAGTTTTTCAATATAAAAATTTGCAAAGTTAATGATTTTTAAATTGTATGGCATGGAAAATAAAGATATGACTTGTAGCAATATTTCTTATGCCAATTTGGTTTAAAGCTTTTCATCTTAAGCCCTTAAATTCGCGAATTTATTAATTTTTTGAGGTTTTTGCGAAATTAACTGCCAAGTTGGTCTTTGATTAAGAACTTGCTTTTAGTGAATCAAAAAGGCATCCCTAACAATACGAATAGTTTACAAAAAACAGCTATGTTATATGGACCATCATGGTGAAAATCGCGAAAAACCGTTTTTTTGTATATGCCAGCATCACTTTACGAGATGATTTAAGACTCCACCTTTTAGTATATTATGTGGGATTCTTAAACAATTTACTGACCAAAAATTTGGCCAAAAAAGTTTTCATTTGCAAAAGTTATCTTAACAAAAACTATTATTTCAGTGTTAACCCTACAATAATTATAGTTTTTGTTAAGATAACTTTTGCAAATGAAAACTTTTTTGGCCAAATTTTTGGTCAGTTAGGGCAGCTAGGTTCTGTATAGAACTAATATTGGTAATCAGCAGGTCAGTTTTTTAAGCTATAGATTCATTATAAAAAATCCAGTTGGTGTTTTTTCTTGATATGAACTCCTCAGTGAGTGACAGATGGCCAAGGATGTCTAATTGAATGTACAGTGAGCCTCATCTGACACTCTCCAATTCTTGTTTATTAGAAAACATGAAAGAAAACAACCAGAGTTAGGTTTAGCACCAACTCTTTTGTAATATTAAAAAGCTGGGCTTGGATACCTTGTTTGAAATGTCTAAATAATCAAGAAGATCACTACCTTTATAATTTATGTTGCTACAGCCCCCCCCCGCATATGCTATGATGTTTGCTGACCCGACCATAAACTGAAAGTTATTTTTATGATAATAACTAGGGATGAGATTTTCATGCACTAAAAAATCCAAAATATGCGCTAAAAAATCCAAAATATGCACTAAAAAACCAAAAAATATGCACTAAAAAATAAAATGTGTGCAATAAATTTCTTGTTTTCATAGGAAAAACTTCTTAAAAAGCAAAAAATAACGCCGTGTTAAATAGCCATATTTAAAACTTTATATAAGCAAGAGTTTTTGAGAAATTAGGAATATCTATAAAAAATTAGAAAGAAAAAAATAATTTTTATTATTTTCAAAATAAATTTTTAAAATTTAAAATAGTTTTTGAAACAAATAAATTTCAATTTGTGTTTTTGCTAATTTATGCCAAAATATGCAAAAATATGCACTTAAAAGTTTGAAATATGCACAAAATATGCATTTAAAACCAAAATATGCAAAAATATGCATTTTCACCCAAACATGCAAAATTTGCAAAAACAAATCGATGCCATTTTAACGCAAATTTCTTGATTCGGAAAGATAATTGGTCGATATCGTTTTTAGACTATCGACAAAAAACATGCATTTGCATGGAAATCTCATCCCTAATAATAATCATAGCTTTGAAGGATTTCATTCCTTAATTCGATTTGGCATTCCGAATGAAAATTTAGTGATTGCATTCCCCAATCACATTTTAGCGAATTGAATGAATTCACTTTAGACTCATTCGATTTATAAATATCGAATGCATTCGATTTATTTTTCATTCAACTTTTAAATATTGAATGCATTCGATTTTTTTTTCATTCAACTTTTAAAAATCGAATGCAATCGATTTTCTTTTCATTCATTTGAAAAATTGAAAAACATAACCATGATAGAACAAAACGTTGCAAATTTTTTTTCCATAGTATCGCCGACACTCTTCACATGTGTTGACCCTAATGGGCCCTAATTTTGAAACTAAAAAAAATTAGAATTCCCGAAAATTTTTAAATGGGTGTATCTCGCTAAATACTGCCGACATGACAAAAAAATCCAAACCGGATAAAAAAAAAACATTACTCGCGATCTACGAGCTAAGAGCTACAAAAATGATATTGGACTTTTTGTCGTGTAGGCAGTTAAATATTGTGCTCGATTCTGGAATACAATTTCACCATTTACCGAATTTTTAAAAAATTGATATTCTTTCGAATTTTAAGATTTTTTAATTTGTTTTTGTAATAATTAAAGATATTAAATAGATTTTTTACTGTTACAAGAAAAAAAATTTGAAATCTTAAAATTCGAAAGAATATAAAATTTTTAAAAATTAGGTGAATGGAGAAATCGTATCACAGAATCGAGCATTTTTTGAATTTTCGGGAATACCCATTTTTTCGGTTCAAAATTGGGGCCCATTAGGGTCATCACACGTAACGAGGGTCGGCGATACCATGGACCAAAATTGGGCTCCGTTTTAATCCATCTATTTAAAAAATCGAATGTATTCAATTTTTCTAAATCGAATGAACAAAAAATCGAATGCATTAATTTTTTCCATTCAATCGAATGCATTCCCAGGACTGCATTCATTGTTGATTTATAAAATCGAATGCATTCACTGACTATGAAAATTGAATGGATTTTTTTTCATTCTTCGAAGCTCTGATAATAACTTACCAGCTTGATCCCTCCTAAACATCAAACAAAAGGTTCTGAAAAGTTCATAGCCCGTTTAATACTAAAGTTTATACAGCTTTTTTATAATTATTGGGAATATACAACATTACTGATTTTTCATTCAACTGAAGTTGATTCACAAATCTTTAACATTTTCCAAGCAATCTTTAGTTAGAGCGATATACTGCGGAAAGAAAAACATTGTCATTTAACCAGGTAGGATGTCATAAGATCGGAGTTGACCATCCTTATTTGTTTATCCTTTCAACATACAGTATTTAAACAGTTGTTTTATTTTGTTTAATTTATAAATATGTTTGTAGTCATGCTAGCCCCCTTTTTAAAAGGAAACATGTTTGCATTTAAGGCTTTAATTGCCTCATATTAAGATCCCGTTGTTACTGTTCATTTGCTGATGCTAAGGAATTTCAATACATCATGCGATCATTTAATTTTTTTTGCAAAAATCTTTATCCGTTTGTGCTAGGACGTGAAAAAAATACTTTAAAACAAACTTGAGTTGGTTTGAAATTTTAATGAAACTTTGACACTTCCCTTTTGCCATCATTATTTTGTTTAGATACACAGAAAAGATTTCCCAGCCTAAACACCTCTAAGTTGTTATCAGTTGATGTGAAAAATATTTTTTAGGTACGCTTTAATTAATTGTTGGTTGTTGTACATTTTGATTTCTGTTAAATTCATTTTTTTGATTGGTGATAACTTTTATAAACTAAGGGCGGATTACTCAATGAAAAGTTAGCTGCTAGCTGCCGATTTAACGGAGCCTTATGTCAAAATTTGTATGAAAAAGTTAAATTTAACAGAGAGTTATTATATAACGTAGCATTGAATCCAGCCTAAATCAGTTTAACAAAGGCTCTTCTTCTTATGCCCTCTAACTTCCAGTGGAGAATATTGCCTTAACATAATATCGCCATTCTTGTCTATATCGAGTAATGATTTTCTCCCGATTGAAATTTTATCCCAATCGTTTCATATCATCTTCAATAGTATGTGTTCGTGTATGCCTTGGTTTTATTCGTTTCCTGCTGTTTTGTGGATTCTATTTTAGAGCTTGCCCGCATTTTCCTGTTGTTAATTTCCAAAAGGTATGGTCAATCTAATTCCGTCGTCTCTTTTTAATTTCGTTTTGAATTGCAGTTTGATTAATTTCTCAAATAGTAATTTGTTGTTTAACAAATTTGGTCACCAAATCTTAAAATTTTTTTCTTGAGCGTCTTCGTCAGTAGCCAGTTCCAGGGCTGCCAGACTTGGGGGTTTATCCTCAAAGTTGGGGATTTCACTAGACAAAAATGGACAAGAAATCTCATTTGGGGATTGTTATGGGGATTTCAAAAAATATTTTGGGGATTTTTTGGATTCTGAAAATTTTTTTACACTGTAAAATCTGTTTTTCTTCTCTTTTTCTACTTTTCCTTTTTTCTCTTCTCTTCTTTTCTTTTCTTTTCTTCTCTTCCTTTATTTCTTTCTTTTTTTTCGAAATCAGTTTGTGGGGGGTGGAATTTCCCATTTCCCAACCCCCCTTCTTCATTTTCGGAGATTTGACATAGAAAATAATTGCTAAATGTCGTGGATCAAAATCTCTGTAAACTGGTACAAGAGTTCTGGAACGAGATAAAAAACAGTTATATCTTAAATTTTAGTTATGAAAAATGTAACCTGATCTACCGAAGTGGTTCTAAAGAAATGGATCTGGAGTTAAAAAAAACTTCCCCCCCAAATTCAAGATCTGGATCCGCCCCTGAGGATATTAAGGGTTAAAAATATGCCATCTATGAATACAGAATAAAACTTTCGTTTTCCTAATTAAACAAAACTGTATAATAATATAAGACAATAAACACAAAAATGCGAATAAAAATAATGATCATCATTTAATTTGAAAGTACATTAAATGTTGGGGAAGAAATAATAGCAAATCACGACGATATGACGCCAAATACAATTTTATAGCCTTAAGCAAGGTCGTTCAGCGACCTTCACCACCATTAAGACACACAAACAGCACAACAAAATAAATGGATGAATCTTAAGCAGCAGTAAAAACTGTGGTTGGCTGGATAGTTTTTTTTATTTGGAGATGCTGCTTCTTACTTGTGTTTATTGTGCCGTTAATTCTTAAAATGTTTCTTTCTACTTGGATGCTGTTGATGTTGTTTTGCCGTTCTTAACCGTACAATTTTTTTATAGTTTTTTGTTTTAGTTGTATTTCGTTGAAGATGCCAACATTATTGTTTCAGAATGTTGTTCAACTTTTAAAATGATCTCGTTTTGTTGCTGTTGTTTTAAGAATTTGGTCAGACTACTACGCAGGCCTGCCAGACTTGGGGATTTATCCCCAAAGTTGGGGATTTCATGCGAGTAAAAAGGACAAGAAATCTCATTTGGGGATTGGGGATTTCGAAAATTATTTTGGGGATTTTGTGGGGATATTTGAAATTAAATATTTTTAAAAGCACAAGTAGATTTAATAATATTCACGATTTTTAAAAATAGTTTTAGTAATAACCACTTTTTGGTACGAGATTTTGAAACGTATTCAGGAAAATTTGCATTTATCGGCAGTAAATTCTATATTAAAATTTCCAAAACACGTTTATTTACGCGTTTAGGGATATTTGGGGATTTTTAATTTGCAAAATCTACAAAATAAAATTATAAAATTGATATTCATCAACTTTTTTTTAAAATTGAAGAATTTTTTTGTTGCGTAATTAAAAAAGACGTATTTTTTATTGTTTGGGAATTGTTGGGGATATTTTGTTATATTTTTGGGGACAACGGAAAAAGGTACCTGGCAACGCTGCTACTACGTATGAGTCTTTTTTTATTGTTCTCTGTTGCTGTGGTGTTCTTAAAAGTTATACAGCTTGGAATACCATCTCTTATTAAAGTATCATCTTTTTAATTGGAATTTTTTTTACAGAATTTCAGTAGCAAACATTTGTTTGTTTGTAAATGTCCATACAAGTTCTCAACTGTTGACACACAACAACTGACCAAACCAGACCGGATTTTTATCCTTTTTGCCCTTTTTAAGCATGTTGCTGTGATTATTTCAGGATTTAGTTTCAAAGCAGATTGCAATTCAATAAACAGCTAAGATAGTGTCAATTTAAGATTCATGATACTATTTCCAGCAGAATTTATCATCATCTTCTTCTTCTTCTTCTTATTCATGATAATCGCCAATGAACAAAAATTTTCCTATAAATTACGAGTATTTAAAATTTTACATTCTAGAACTATATTGCAACATATAGAACTTTTTAAAATTTATTTATGGAATACAAAAATAACAAGTGTCATGTTTATTACTTTGTGGTTGGGATAAATCTTTTTTATGTTCTCCACTTACATTAGTGGTAGAGGGTACATATTATTTTGCTATTCCGTTTGTAACACCTTTAAATAATAGTCAAGAATCCCATAATGTACGTCTAATAGACATTGTATATTAATGATGCCCAAACGCTTTTACGATGATCCTATAATGTTTATCTTTCTGTCTTGCAATTGAAAACATTCTAAATTTCCGAAGACAAGTCAAAGGTTACCTGACACAGAAAATAAAATCATAAAGTTCAAGTCAACAAACAGCAATTGTGAATGTCCTAATTTTCATTAACCTAACAGCATCCCGTTTAGTCAATAATACACTAAAAAAAAACCTTGTAAAGTTTCGTGATTTTAAGAGGCTATTCTCTTAAAATAGGAAGTAGGTAAAATTCTCGTAAAATTACAAGGATTTCCTCATAATTTTAAATGTGCCAAAAATTGGTAAAATAAACAATTTTATTTGTAAAAATATTGTTTTAAAACCGCAAAAATAAAAAAAATGGTAAACTTACAAGAAAAAATGGTAAATATATTTAAAAAATGGTAAATTTTTTTTTTACAAATTTTTGGTAGTGATAATTTTAAAGCCACAAAAATTATAAAAAAAAATGGTAAATTTACAAGAAAAGTGGTAAATATATTAAAAAAATGGTAAATTTACAAACAGTAATTGTAAATTTACAAAAAAAAAAATTGTTTAAAATTTACCAATTTTTGGTAGTGATAGCTTTAAATCCACAAAAATTACTGAAAAAAGAAAATAGAAAATTTTCAACAAAAATTTTAGGACTTCGAAAATTTTATGATTTTTTTTTTAATCTTTTTTAATAATTCTTTACTCCAAAACGGGAAAAAATGTGTCTGGGAATCAGAAAATTTACAAATTTTTTTTTTTTTGTTAATTAACATAAATCCTCGTATAACATAATTTTTGTAATATAAGAGTTTTTTTTTCAACTAGAATCCTCGTAATAAAAACTTTGTTGTAAAATTACAGTTTTTTTTGTAAAATAACCTTTCAAAATGGTAAAATACAATTACGAAAATAAATTTGTAAAATTACCAATAAAACTGTAAAATTACCAATAAAAATAACATATATAAAAAACAGTTTTCATTGACAAGACAAACCGACATTTAAAATCCTACTGATGATGACACTAACTGGGGTGTTTGAAACCGGTATAGGAAATACCAGAAATGTCTATAATTTTTAGAAATTCAATTTTTCTTCTGCATTTTTTCAACTTGAACCCTTATAAAACTGTAGTTCTCGTTTAAACAAAGTACAAGATTTTTTGTTAAAAAACAAGGAAAATTGTTAAATATTGGTAGAACGGGATTACAAGGCATTTTACCAGTTTTTTTTGAGTGTACGAAAATTCGATTTTGTTTTTAACAAACTACAGGTCTGTTTGTTTACTTTCTTTGTAGTAAAAGTAGTAAAAGAGATTTTTTTTAAATTTTACTCAATATGTCGAAAACCCAAAAAAAAGTTAAAAAACGGAAAGTAGTAACAATAGTAAAACTTATTTATCATTCAAATTTTCAAAATATATTTTAAAATTTTATTTTGAAGACATTTTTAGAATCTATACATAAAAGTAGAAGAAATTTTCTATAAACGCTAAAAATCACATTTAATCCACTTGGTAAAAGTTCAGGTCGATGAATTTCCTATGTTTCATTTATTAGACAAATATACAAAAATAAAAAAAAAACATAAAAAATTGTGTTTTTCTGGAGTTGTCTTAGTTTTTAAAGGTGAAACTTCCAACTGATCCGATCTCATGAAACATAAAGGTGGAACTTTCAACTGCTCCGATTTTATCCATCTCCGAACTTAACTCAGATTCTGATACATTTTTTTGTATAGAAAAAGTCTCAGATTCTGATACATTTTTTTGTATAGTAAAAGTCTCAGATTCTGAGACATTTTTTCTATAGAAAAAGTCTCAGATTCTAAGACATATTTTGTATAGAAAAAATATCAGAATCTGAGACATTTTTTCTTAAGAAAAAATCATATAATTTGAGACATTTTTTCTATAGAAAAATTCTCAGATTCTGAGACATTTTTTCTATAGAAAAATTCTCAGATTCTGAGAAATTTTTTCTATAGAAAAATTCTCAGATTCTGACACATTTCTTCTATAGAAAAATTCTCAGATTCTGAGACATTTTTTCTATAGAAAAAGTCTCAGCTTCTGAGACATTTTTTCTATAGAAAAAGTCTCAGATTCTGAGACATTTTTTCTATAGAAAAAGTCTCTGATTCTGAGACATTTTTTCTATAGAAAAAGTCTCAGACTCTGAGACATTTTTTCTATAGAAAAAGTCTCAGACTCTGAGACATTTTTTCTATAGAAAAAGTTTCAGATTCTGAGACATTTTTTCTATAGAAAAAGTCTCAGATTCTGAGAAATTTTTTCTATAGAAAAAGTCTCAGATTCTGAGACATTTTTTCTATAGAAAAAGTCTCAGATTCTGAGACATTTTTTCTATAGAAAAAGTCTCAGATTCTGAGACATTTTTTCTGTAGAAAAAGTCTCAGATTCTGAGACATTTTTTCTATAGAAAAAGTCTCAGATTCTGAGACATTTTTTCTATAGAAAAAGTCTCAGATTCTGAGTCATTTTTTCTATAGAAAAAGTCTCAGATTCTGAGACATTTTTTCTATAGAAAAATTCTCAGATTCTGAGACATTTTTTCTATAGAAAAATTCTCAGATTCTGAGAAATTTTTTCTATAGAAAAATTCTCAGATTCTGATACATTTTTTCTATAGAAAAATTCTCAGATTCTGAGACATTTTTTCTATAGAAAAGTCTCAGCTTCTGAGACATTTTTTCTATAGAAAAAGTCTCAGATTCTGAGACATTTTTTTCTATAGAAAAAGTCTCAGATTCTGAGACATTTTTTCTATAGAAAAAGTCTCAGATTCTGAGACATTTTTTCTATAGAAAAAGTCTCAGATTCTGAGACATTTTTTCTATAGAAAAAGTCTCAGATTCTGAGACATTTTTTCTATAGAAAAAGTCTCAGATTCTGAGACATTTTTTCTATAGAAATAGTCTCAGATTCTGAGACATTTTTTCCATAGAAAAAGTCTCAGATTCTGAGACATTTTTTCTATAGAAAAAGTCTCAGATTCTGAGACATTTTTTCTATAGAAAAAGTCTCAGATTCTGAGACATGTCACAGATTCTGAAACATTTTCCTGTAGATAAAGTCTCAGATTCTGAGCCATTTTTTCGTGACAACTTAAAGAGGGTAGCATTTGTTTACTGTATCAAGTCTTCCGCAGACGGACAGACGGTTATCGTTGCACATGGAATGACGAAGTGGATATATACCAGTGGTCGGCAGAAAGAGGGAACATTTTTACATTTTTCTAAAACATAGCTTCATCTACCCGCTTTTTTAAATGCTACCATGACACTAAATAAAATATTTGTATTTTTAATGCTCTCAGTTGCAAGTTTCGTTGACTTTCGGGTTGTCTACGTGCAAATAGCCAATTTCATTATGCACCTGGGTGCAATGGGTGCCGACCACTGGTATATACCCTCATACTGTGGTTGGAGGATATAAAATTGTGTTTTCTAGAACTATTTTGGTTCTTCAAGGGAAATCTTTCCGATTTTGCCCGTTTATAAACAAAACCATTCCAGTAATATATGTATGACATATGTACAATATTTGTGCCTTCAGCGGTCTAGCCATTGGCTTGGACTTATTCATGGTGTCTACAAACGGACGGACATCACTAGACGGTCTAAAGATTTTCCTGTTAATTATGCACATGTATCCGACTGCAAATGGGGAACGGCGTCTTTCACAGAGGTTGAAAGCTATCTGTCTGCTATCCACTTGGGGATAGCAAGAAGTGATTCCTCTGTCGAAATTCCCAAGCATCTCACAACTTCCGGTCTTAGACTAAGTGTTCCCTGGTAATGTCACTCAGGCACCCGTCTGATGACAGCTAAAGTGAGAAGGCGTACAGTACTGAGTATCCAGAGTGCATGCTAATACCGATGCGTCTCTGGAAATTAGGTGTCCATCGTCAACAATTAGTCACTGAAACTCAACAGTATTTAGCCGGCCTAGCGGTGTCTTGGCAGCCCCAACTCTAGGATCGGACGCTATGGCCAAATAAGTCATTCGTCTTAAAACAAACTTATTACTGAAACCAAAACAATTAAAAAAACTAATAAACCCGATTTAAAGATGACGACCTTTGGCATGAAATTAAGGACTAGAATTGGAACATGGAATGTACGAACGCTTTTAGAAACAACTCGTCTCGCTCAATTGTGTAAGGAATTTACTACCTATAAACTTGCATTACTCGGACTTTGTGAAACTCGTTGGAGTGATTCTGGCGAACTCACAACGAATGATGGTCTTACTCTTCTCTACTCTGGGAAGCCAAGTGGTGAAATACCCAGATCCAGTGGCGTTGGAATACTTCTATCAAAAGAAGCGAAAAAAGCCCTCATCGAGTGGAAGCCATTCTCTGATAGAATTATTACAGCAAGACTACGTACTAGAGCACGAAATCTCACAATCGTACAGTGCTACGCTCCAACGGAAACATCCGAAATAGAAAAAAAGGAAGCATTTTACAATCTTCTTGATAGTGTTTTGGCATCTGTCCATCGAGGGGATATTATTGTGATGATGGGGGATTTTAATGCCCAAATGGGAGACAACAACACGAATGTCGAAAACACAATGGGTAGACATGGAGTGGGTCATCTGACAGAGAATGGGGAGATGTTGTTGGATACTTGTAGGACGAACAACCTTGTTATAGGTGGCACATTATTCCCGCACCCAAGGATACATAAGGTTACGTGGGTTTCTGCAGACAATAAAACCGAAAACCAGATTGATCACATCACTATCAGCAAAAAATGGCGTGGCTCACTTTTGGATGTACGTAACAAAAGAGGAGCTGACATCGCAAGTGATCATCATCTGGTTCTTGCAACGCTCCGTCTGAAAATTGCTGCCATTAAAAACAACAACTTAGCCCCGGGAAGGAAATTTGACATAAACAGACTCAAAAATGAAGAAGTCGCAAACTCTTTCAACAGTGCACTTAGATCATCACTACATTTGAGAAACAGAAATGAAAATCGTAGTTGGGAAGAAACCAAAAAAGTATTTATTGATGCAGCAGAACAACACGTCGGTTTTAAAAACAACGCCCGTAAAGAGTGGATTAGTGATGAAACCTGGAAACTCGTATCAGAAAGAAAAGAAGCAAAAGAGGCAATTAACTCCAGCAGAACACGCTCAGATAAAACAAGGTGTCAACAAATGCATAGCGACCTAAACCGGAAAGTAAAACGCAGCGCTCGTCGAGATAAACGGAATTGGGCCAATAACATAGCCAAAGAAGCGCAGGCTGCTGCTGAAACTAATCGCGCTAGAGATCTATACCGCGCTGCAAAGAAATTGACCAACAACACAACGTCCACCGGTAAACCATTGAAAGACGACTCTGGACAACTTGTTACATCTAAAGAACAACAACTAAATCTCTGGGAATCATTTTACTCCAGTATGCTTTCTACACCCCAACCCACGCAACTTACGCTATGCAGTTGCGCTACACATACTCCGAATCCAAACATTACCGTCGACAGCCCGGATATCACAGAAATATTCGAGGCAATAAAACTCTTAAAAAACAACAAATCTCCAGGCTCAGACAACATCCCACCGGAGCTGCTTTCATCTGACCCATTAACCAGTGCCCAATTACTGGAGCCCGTTATAAAAAACTTCTGGCTAACTGAAACTCTTCCAGAGGATCTCGCTGAGGGTGTGATTATAAATCTCCCAAAAAAAGGGGATCTTACAGCACGTAAAAATTGGAGAGGTATAACACTATTGAACATGACCAACAAAGTGATTGCTAATATAATAAACAGAAGATTATCCACAACTGTTCTTCCTGAGCTCAGAAAAGAACAAGCCGGCTTCCGTGCGCACAAATCATGTATCGACCATGTAAATAGCTTAAGGATAATTGTGGAACAGTCAGTAGAATGGAGGTCTCCGTTATACCTTACGTTCATTGACTTTGAAAAGGCATTTGACACCATAAACCACCCAGCTATATGGGAAGCACTACTGTGTAAAGGAGTTCCCAGCAAATTAATAAATCTTATCAAGGGACTATACGCTAATGCCACATGTCGCATACTACATGAGAGACAACTCAGTAAGAAAATTTTTGTAGAAAATGGAGTACGTCAAGGTTGTGTTTTATCACCATTGCTTTTTAATTGTGTCCTTGACATCGTTATGAAAAAGGCCACACTCCATAGAAGGGGAATTACCTGGGGTTTGCAAGGTCGATTAGAGGATCTTGATTACGCAGATGACATCTGCTTGTTAACACACACATTTTCCGACATGCAAGCGAAGCTAACACTAGTTTATGAAACCGCACTATCCGTTGGTCTAAAGATAAACATGGGTAAAACAAAGACAATGCGCATAAACGTAAATAACGAGCATAGGTTCAACATAAAGAACCATCAACTTGAAGATGTGGAGTCTTTTTGCTACCTAGGAAGTATATTCGACAAAAGTGGTGGTTCTGCCGCAGATATCTCCAGCCGAATAAATAAAGCTCGACAATCGTTTGGGCAACTGTATCCCGTCTGGAATTCATCATATATATCACGTCGTACAAAACTAAGTCTATTCAACTCAAATGTGAAATCCACCTTGTTATACGGATGCGAGACGTGGAACGCTGCAACACGAGACATACAAGCCTTACAAGTTTTTATAAACAAATGTCTACGTAAAATTTTACGGGTGTTCTGGCCCTTAACAATTTCAAATATACGTCTGTGGTCAGAAACTAATCAACAACCGATCCATCAAGAAATCCGTAGGCGCAAATGGTCCTGGATTGGTCACATTTTACGTAAAACACCAGATGACATAGCAAAGCAAGCTATAGAGTGGAACCCACAAGGCAGTCGACGTACAGGTAGACCATCGCATACCTGGAAACGCCAAATAACGATCGAGACGTCCAAACTAAACTTGAATTGGAATGAAATCAAACATCGTGCAGTAGATCGAGATTATTGGAAGGAACTTGTTTTGGCCCTATGCTCCTTGTAGGAGTTTAAAGGAACAGATATATATCCGACTGCAAATTTATTTGGATTTATTGTTGTTTTTCATCTAGAATAGATTATGCTTTTTATTATTTTTTGTTTCAAAATATTTTTTTTTTTTAAATATAAAAATTTGTCAATAATTTTTTTTGACATAATTTCCATACTTACGCATTGAAATATTTCCGGTAAATTGTAGTAAAAATAAAGTAAAAGAGAAATAAATTTTCTCTTAAATTGATTACTACATTTACTATTTTTATGTGTACTCGAACGGTTTTTGAGCAAAAGTAGTAAATTGAGTAAAAAATAGTAAATTGTAGTAGGTAAACAAACAAAGCTTACGTCAAGTAATTTTATTTCAAAATAAAAGGGAATTTCAACAAATCGTGCCAGTTTTTCAATAAGACAAAAAAAATATTTTTTAAACTTTCAAATAACCTGTTTGTTATTAATATGGAAACCAAAAATATGCGCTAAACAACACGTTCTATGCGCTTAAAAAATGCCTTTAAAAACTGAAAATATGCTCTCAAAAAACAATAAAAATATGCTCTTAAAAAAAATTATGTCCACTTTTTTGCGGTGTTTTTTACAATTTGTTAGTGAATAAATGCAAAAAATACCGTTATGTGGGGTAGTTACACTAAAAAAAACTGTAATGTTAAAAAAAAAAGCTTGTAAACCTACAAGAATAAAAAATGTTTTGCCAAAAATTAGTTAACTGAATTTTTTTTTATTTCAACTTAGTTCATACACATTTGAGGACCCCATCGGGTGCGGACCCGATAGGTCCAGACCCCTATGGGCCTAGACCTAGTTAGGTTCCTTAACAATCGTCAAGTTTTTGATCCAAAGTTTGTGTCCGTTTAGCTCTACCTTGCTTAGTTTTGGAGATACGTGATTTTAGGGGACCTCTGGGGTTTTAAGAAATAAAAAACTCGATAACTTCAAAAATATTATTCGGAGAGCTTTTGGTTGTTTTGTCTTGTTCTACGTGTTGAGAGCTACAAAAAATCCTATTGGACTTTTTGTTGTGTCGGCAATATTTACCGAGATATGAGCATTTTAAAATTTTCGGGAATGCTAACTTTTTTATATCCAAAGTTAGGACCCATTTTGTCCACACATGTGAAGAGGAGCGGCGATACTAGAACCAAAAATGGCCTCCATTTTGCTCTATCTGGCTTAGTTTCCAAGATAGCGCCATTTTTAGTTTTCTTAAAAAAAAAAATTTACAATTTTTTTTGCTAAATTAGCAAACAAGCTTTGGTCAAATCAATTTTAAATTTAGCAAAAAAATATTAGTTCAAATTTTGTTTAAAACTGCTAATGCGCTAAATGAAGTTTACAAAATTTTTTTGCTAACATGCTAATCTCAACTAAAAATTTGCTAAAGGTTAGCTAGAATTGGCAAAAAAAAAATTAGTAAATCTACATACTAATGTATTATTTTGAGTGTAGAGGGTTAATATGTTCTACAAAAATATTTGCCTTAATGTTTTCTACAAATTTGCTGAATATACCCTACACTCAGAACAAAGAAAACGTAGTTTCATAAACCGATATGAAGCATGAATAGGACAAAGGGGAATCAATCGCCAGAACCTCGTAATTTTGGAAAAAGTTTGAAATTGTTGTTCAATGTAATTTTTGTTTTTCTAGCAGAGTTACCAGAAATTTCAAACTGACAAGAAAACAAAACCAAAACATACGGTTCAATACACTTACAAAATTAAAAAAAGAAACATCGCACAAAAATTAAAAAATTTTAAAAATAAGTGTTGTTATAATAAAAAAAACTGGATAAGAATGCTCTAAAAATAACAAAAAAATGTTCTAAAAATTAAAAAAAAAATGCTCTAAAAAGTGAAAAAAAAAAATCCTCTAAAAATATGCTCTAACAAACGATGCCTAAATTCTTAAAATTTTCTGAAACGGATAAATACCTTGCCCATTTATCAATACAATGCGCAGAAAAAAACATGCTACTGCATATTTTTGGTTTCCCTGATGATTACAAACTCTTATATTGATATACAATAAACTATAAACTAAATGACAATTTTAAAAGCTAAGAGAATAAAAAAACTATTAAATTTTTGTTAATTTATTTACATAAGATATTAACTTTTGTTCGATGTTTTAGTTAAATATATTAAATAAAATACTCGAGCTCGAGGTCTTTGTATAATTTATTTATTTATTTTCCAACATTTCGGTTTTCTTTAAAAACACTAGTGTTTTAAGTTTTTGTGATAAACATTAAATACTCCACCCCTAATGATGGTTTTCAAAGAAAACCGAAATATTGGAAAATAAATAAATTATTTATACAAAGACCTTGATTATTTACTAAAATGTTTTGTGTAAATTTTTAATTGCGTCAATTAAAAAATTGCTAAATTTTTTTTAATACTATTAAATTAATACTTAAATGGTTTTTCCCAATATTTTATTCCTGTGTAGTTAAGGATATTATATGGCCTATCTTGACCGACTATAGTTTTTTTACTTCTTTTTAATCCCTTAAGGTATATATTTTTACCGTTATCCCTTTAACTGTTTAAATAACCTAAAAATTAATGTTTGTTGATGAGTTCTTACTACTCCATGTACATTTTTATAGATTTTGTTTTATTTATAGCGTTTTTCAATTAATAAATTTACAATTTATTGGGATGATAAAAAAAATACTGATTTTGATTAAAAGCTGATATACATGAACATGTTTTGTTTTTTGAAAGGCAGTATTGTAATTTAGTTATTATAGCTTTTTGGAAAGGGATACTTAACAAAACTTATAAAATACTACCATTTTTTTTTAAAGGATTTTGTTCTTTTATTATTTAATATGTTCTTATATATAATTCTTCTCATAAATTATAAAAAGGTCTGTCATTATTGGAACCGCACAGTGGGAAATTGTAATAATCTGGCATTTAAAAAATTATATATCCGAAACTATTTGTCTTACAACAAAACTTGATAAAAAAAAACATTGAGGAGGTTGTGGACCTCTAGAAGCCTTTAAAAAAAGCCTAGAATCCTTTTAAAATATTTTTTGGAGGTCATAACCCCTAAATTTGTTCCTTTTAATGAAAAAAAAATCGGTTTTGTGGGACTTTTAAAAAAATGGACTGAGTCATATTGTTTTAGAAAATAGTTGGAAATACCAGGACGTAGTAATTACAATATCAAACCTCTTAGGAACGCTACGCCAAAGATCAAAAGATGGAAAGAAGAACGAAATACTATAGGGATCTAATTTATGTAATTGCGAACCAATGCGTCACACTCAAAACATATGCACCACCGCTACTCGGATATGCAAGCCAAGAACGTATTGTTTGCAGAGCACTCGGCTAACATTTTTAGATTTATGTAGTCACATTTTTCCTTTCAAGGTTTTTTCATATTTTCTTTTTATACCCACCACTACAGTGATAGAGGGTATATATAAGTTTGTCATTCCATTTGTAACTCATCGAAATATCGGTATAAAGTATATGTATATAAAGTATATATATTCATGATCCCCGATCGGTTTACAGACATTCTAGCGATGTCCGTCTGTCTATCTGTCTGTGGAAATGGTGATCACTGTGAAAATATTACACGGATATGACTGAAACTTAACATATTTATTGGAAGTTCTCCCGAAAAGTTTAGTATTGCATTTGAGCGATATCGGTTCAGCGGTTCAAAAGTTATGAACGAAAATGTAAGACACCTCAAAAATTTTAGTGCATTCAACATAACCTAAAAGTACAAAATGCTTTAATTCGGCTGCTGGTTCACACATGTGAACATAATTAAAAACCAAAAGGTATTTAAACAAATACGAACATATTTTTGACAAAAAAAGAAAAAAATCGCGAATTTTTTTTAACAATTTTTTTTTCGCGGAAATTTTTTTCAATTTTTTTTTTTTTTTTTCAAAAGTAATTTCTTTTCAAATAAAGTTTTTTGCAATAATCTTTTAGAAATTGTGGAGGGTATCACTACATTCGGCAAGGCCGAATTTAACTTTTTTACTTGTTTTTAATAAGAACTTCCAGATCGACAGATATTTTTTCATAGAAAGTTTTTAGATTATTTCTGAATTTCAATTGTGATTTCTGAATTTCAATTGGGCTTTTCAGAATTTCAATTGTGAATTCTGAATTTCAATTTATATTTTCTGAGTTTTAATTGAAAAAGGTGTAGTCAAATTTTGATTTAAAGATTTCTCTTTGAAAATTTGAATGAAAAATTTTTTTAATTAAAAAATTTATTGGATTTTTAAACCTCTGGAATTTTTGTTAGAAATTTTTCTTCTTTCTTCTTTTTTCCGCTTTTTTCTTTTCTTTCTTATCTTTTTTTTTGTCTTTTTTATTTTTAAAATTTGGTCTGTGGGGGGGATTTCTCCCCTACCCCTTAGCTTTTTTTGTCATCGGAAAAACATTTTTACCAAATTTGTGTTGTCATTTTTTTAATATAGGCCGACGATATTCAATCGGTAGGGGTACCCTGTAGGCTAGTTGGTAGCATGCTAGCCTATTTAAGAGGGATCATGGGCTCAATTCCCAACAGAACCCTTGGTCGATGTCGCTACAACGAAAAGACAGTCATTGGTACCAGTTCTTTGCTATTCTTTAGTACATTGGTCAATATTTAAAGTTTTTTTTTCCAAAAACTACATGAAATTGCAGTTCCATTGCATGTTATGGCAATATAATAGGAGGTTTCAAGAACTTTTCCGTAAACTTTGAATAATAAGAAATGGCTCAAAATTCAAAACATTAATGGCTGATTACTTTTCTAAATTTAATCAATGAGCAATCAATTTTTTAAAATGTCCATTTTATATGAAATTAATCAATGATTAGTATAAATCATTGATTAAATTTTGAAAAGTTATCAGCCCTAAGTATGGAATTGTTAGTATTTACAGAGCCGACAAAAAAATTGCCCTAACATACTGCTGAATTGTTGACATCTTCATAAAATGTTTCCAAGTGTCCCCAAGTAAAATCAGCAGTTAGTCAGTGGTTGTCTAAAAGCATTGTTGGTGTCCTCTGATGCTGTTTGGCACTGCTGACCAACTGCTGGAATGTCCTTGGGAAATTTAAAAACATTTTATGAAGATGTCAGCAATTTTATTAAGGGAGGGTTAGCAGTATGTCAGCGGTGATTTTTTTTATTGTCAACTGGATATTAAATGCATCGTGAACCCCTTTACTATAAGTTTCGTGAGTTAGTTTCCCCTGAAGGCATCATTGTAACTAATAGTACACTTTGAAAAAGTTCAAAGTTTATTAAAAAAAAAGCTCTATGCAATTGATTTATTGCCACCTATTTTGGTTGATTGCTTTGGAGTTTTGGTTACCAACCAAACAGTCAAAAAAAATTATAGTAATTGAAAGGAAACAATGCATTTTTTATGTGTTTTGTTGTACTTTTTTTTTTTAATTTATTTGAATTTTCATTGATTTTTTTTGTATATTTATTTTTATTATAACTTATTGACTACACTTTAAATTAAAATAAATAAATTGTATCAACTTAATTATTGATTTTATTAACCAGCTAATTTTTTGAAGCAAAATTATTTTTTCGAAAACTAGTTCAACTTACTTTGGACTGGTAGCTTTTTACTTTTTGGTTTGGGTGAAACTTTTACTACTCAAAAAAATTTATTATAAATCAGACCCTTTTGAGTCAAATTACATTTTTATATACAAATTCTTAGTTGTTATACATTTAAAAAAAAAACGTGATACTAAAAGTCCAAAATGTATTTCGAAAACTTTTTTAATAATATAAGTGTTACATTTTAATAAATGTTCCTTTCAAAAAATTCCAAGTTTTTAGGATCATTATTTCAGGATATACAAAAAGTACGAATTTTTTACTCATCGAAATATAATTTCCAAAAAACACATTTTTCAGAATGTTTTTTTCACCGAAAAATCCTACATTCTAAATTTCAAGTGTCTAGAATCATTATTTTTTAAAATATTAAAAGTACCAGAAGCAAACTTTTTTCAAAAAGTACTTTTTACAGAATATTTTTTCACCAAATTTTTGGATTCTAGAACCATTATTCCAGAAATATAAAAATAATATCAAAAGTATTATTTTGTATTTTGTTAGAAATGGAATTTCCAAAAAGTACTTTTTCAGAATCCTACTTTCCAAATTTCAAGTTTCTAGACCAATAATTCCAAAAACATTAAAAGTACCAACGGAATTCCCAAAAATTACATTTTCCAGAATGATGTTTTCACCGAAAAATCTAACTTTCCAAATTTCAAGTGTCTAGGATCTTTGTTTTCGGAAATATTAAAAGTGCCGAAAGCACAATTTTTTAAAAAGTACTTTTTCCAGAATGTTTTTTCACCAAAGGATCCTACATTCAAAATTTCAAGTTTCTAGAACCATTATTTTAGATAATATAAAAAGTACACTTTTTTATGCCACCCCCATAGAATAGGGATTTCCAAAAAGTACTTTTCCAGAATCCTACTTTGCAAATTTCAAATTTCTAGACCAATATTTTAGAAAACATAAAAAGTACCAAAGGAATTTCCAAAAAGTACATTTTCCAAAATGTTTTTTTCACCTAAGAATCCTACATTTCAAATTTCAAGTTAGTATCACTATTTTCTGAAATATCTAAAGTACCAAAAGCACACTTTTTTCAAAAATACCTTTTTTTTACCAAAGGATCCTACATTACAAATTTCAAGTTTCTAGAACCTGGCACACTTTTATATCGCTTTAACCCTCCATAGAAATTCCAAAAGTTCTTTCCAGAATCTTATTTTCTAAATTTCAAGTTTCTAGACCAATGGTTCTCAAACAGTGGGTCGCGACCCCCTAGGGGGTCTCGGAAGAGTTTCAGGGGGTCGCGAACAATTTTGTTAAAACCCTAAATTTTGGTAAATTTGAAACACATTTTTTTTCAATTGTTGTGTTATAAAAATATACAAATACTTTTATTAAAGAAATTTACTTTCTCCATCACTTAAGGCCCCTCCGTAATCCCTGTCCAGTTGTTAATTTCCCAGGATGCACAACACTGATTTGCAAAGTTTTTTGGTTGAATCTGGGCTCTGACGGTTCGTTTTATATTAACTTTTCGATACTGATTCCGAATCTGGGTTCAAAATTTTTCTAGTACGTTAGGTTTTTAGAAAATTAAAGTCAAAGTTCCCAGAAACGTATTCTTGTGCACTTTTAAGAGCTTTGTTTGTAAAATTTTTGGATGCGTCTGGGATCTGACCACTTTTTTCGATTTACTTTTTAATGCTGATTCCGAATCTGGATCCAAATAACGGATATATATTCGTGATCGAATAAAATTTCGATCATTACCAAACATTTGCTGTGTTTTTCAATAAGTGGATTTATTTTCGGATTAATCTTATTTAGTATAAAATAAATATTTTAACATGCCAAAACAAATTTGAAATATTTTTTCCGTAATCTACGATAAATTAGCAATTATAATCCGAAAAAATGATAAAAAAATTTGGAAAATTAAAAAAGTTATAAATAAATCAAAATTAATCCAAAGTGGACTTATTAAATCCTAAAATTTAATTGGATTAATTTTGATTTATTTATAACATTTTTAATTTTCCAATATTTTTTTATCATGTTTTCGGATTATAATTGCTAATTTATCATAGATTACGGAAAAAAATATTCCAAATTTGTTTTGGCATGTTAAAATATTTATTTTAAACAAAATAAGATTAATCTGAAAATAAATCCACTTTTTGAAAAACATAGCAATTATTACATAATTTTGGACAAATAACTATCATTACTCCAAATTGGACTGATCAGGATAACCTGGTATTTTTCTTTTATTTTCGGAAAAATTGATGAAGATAGTAAGTTTCGATTTAACATGCCGTAGTTTGGTACCTGGTTTCCAAATTTTTAGGAAATTGAGGTCAAAGTTTACAAAAAATTGTGTTTTTTCTTATTTTTTAGAAGCTTTTTACGTGAAATTTTTGGTATCCTTCTGGGATCTTACCACACGGTTTCGATTAATCTTTCAATGCTGCTTCTGAATTTGGTTTCTCAATTTTTCCATTTCTTCGGGCTTTTGAAAATACTGACAGCAAAGTTCACGTTAATATTTTTTTTTTTTAATAATTTATTTAAATATTGAAAAGGGGTCGCAAAGCAAAAGTTAGTGAGAAGCTCTGTTCTAGTCCATTAAACATAAAAAATACGAACGGCATTTTAAACAAGTAGAAAAGTTAAACTCGATTTTGCCGAATCTATGAATACCCTCCACAATGCCTTTTTTAAACGATAGTACATTTTTAACGTGAAAAAAATTAACAGTTTTGATTAGAAATATTTTATTTTAAGTAAAAACTCTTTTTGTCTTTAAAAAAAAAAATTTTTTTTTTTGAGTGTAATGTTTTTTTACTGTAAAAATATTTCTCAGTGAATGCACAAAATATTGACACAAAAATATTGAATACATAAAATATTAACATTTTTGTAAAGAAAAACTAAATTTTTTTTGAGTGTAAATTTTTTTTTCAGTGTACAATTTTGTCTTTCGAAAGTTATCGTGTTTTTTATTTCGTAAATTCGCGAAAAACCCTTGCCGAAATTTACTCTTTTGCTCATAACTTTTGAACCACTGGACCGATTTGTCTGGATTGCAATACCAACCTGACCAGGTAAATGGCCAACATATATGCCAAACGTCAGTAGCGTCAGTGAAGTCTTTCAAAAGTTAGCGTGTTTTCTACGGACAGACAGACAGAAAGACGGACATCGCTAGATCGACTTAAAATCGTTCGAGGATCATGAATATATATACTTTGTGGGGCCCTAGACCAATATTTCGATGTGTTACAAACGGAATGACAAACTTATATATACCCTCTATCACTAGAGTGGAGGGTATAAAAAGTACTTTATTCTACTTTAGAAATGTTAAATTTTTAGGGAGGTTGGAGGTTCACTCCATTCAAAATTTAAAGTTTCTAGAACCATTATTTCAGGATATATAAAAAGTGCCACGATTCAACTTTTTCTCCGTTGAAAATGCATTTCCAAAATTTAAAATTTCCAGGGCCATTTTTTTAGGATATATAAAAAGTGCCAAGATACACTTTTTTATCCCTTCACACCCTAGGAGCATTATATCCAGAAATATAAAAAGTACCAAAAGTTCAGTTTTTACCCTTTTATGACCCCTAGCAACGGGTTTTTTTTACCGAAGAATCTTATATTCCAAATATCAAGTGTCTAAAATAACACTGTGCTCGAATTTGACACTTTTTTTTACCAAGCTGGGCACCCTACTGGCAAAATTAATTCGATTCGATTCAACGGTGCTAGCCGTTTTTCGAAGTTAGCGCTCGTTTAAGCGATATCTGCGAATTAAAATTTTGATGCTCAAGTACAACAAAAACGATATTTTTAAACTTTTGTGATAATTTTTAAATTTTAAACCATTTAAGTTTGTTAAACTAACATAACAAACAATAATACCGTTTACATTTTTTTGTTCGCGAAAAATCTTTATTTTCGGAATAAAATTGGTTCAATATAAATAATTTTATATTATTTTAATTTTTATCGACCTTTATCTATATAATATTAATTTTTTTGGAATTTCCAATCAGGCTTTCAAGGTCAAATTCTATCCTATATGCAAATAAAAGACTTATTTCATATTTTTCTCGTTTCGTAGGCTGTTTTCCTACCTCTTCAGGGATTATTTTTATTGAATATAAAATCTTAGAATTCCCAGCAAAAAAAGTGCGTAGTACTTCTATTTGGAGTGCTTTAAAACTATAACAAATGTAATGAAATACAACAAAAATAACAAAAAACACAAGAAAAAATCGCAAAGGACTTCTTTTCTACTCCATAAGAAGTTGATCTTCAGCTCTTAACTCATTACCTTCCGCGACACTCCCATACAAATGTAAGTAGATATTCAGTAGATAAGAAGTACTCCGAGCTTTCAAACAACTTCCAACTACTTCCCTGGAGTAGTTCTTATCTACTGAATATCTACTTACATTTGTATGGAGGTGTCGCGATAGGTAATGAGTTAAGTGCTGAATATCTATGTATTCTGGAGTAGAAAAAACTGTTTGTGTGTTTTTGTCTCGTGTTTTTTGTTATTTTTGTTGTATTTCATTACATTTTGGCCCAAGGACGAAAAAATCGGTCCATATTTAGACCTAGCCCCCATACAAAGGTCCTCTTTAGTTTTGGCTCAAATGACTCTAAAGGCGCGTTTACACGGGAGAGAAAACTGCTAGACAAAGACCAAAAAACGACTATGTGTACCTGTTCATTTGACTTTTTCAATAATTGTGTCAAATCGAATTCCAGTAAAACGTATTATTTCTTACCTTTTTTTTGAAAATGTTACAGATTTTTGGAAGATATTGATATTAGTTTTGATTTGATTTTGTTTAATAAAAAAAATATAACGTAAACAAAATTTTTTTTTTTTTTAGAGATGATATTTAAGAATGCTAGAGGTGACAAATTTTCGATTTTTCTGTCTAGATTTCTTTCTCGTGTATACGCACCTTAATAACCGCATTTTAGGTATCTTTTCGAAATTTGACAGTTAATCATGTTTCATCCACACAAATCACCATTCTGAATTTTAAAGAAATCGGACAAGTTCTTCTTGTAGCCCCCATACAAACCACCTTCCCGATTTTCACATAAATCTCTTAAATTTCATGAAAATAGAAAATATTTAATTAAATTTTTTTTTTTTTTTGGTGTATGTTAAACGCGTACTTTAGTAACCTTATCAAATCTGATTATCATCGGACCATTTTTGGACTTAGGTCCCATGTGAAAATTTCGCCCGATATTCAGTTGAAGCGGTTTATTGTCAACAAAAAGAAGCCTATTGCACACAAATTTGATTTGTGAGTGCTTTTACACTTATCAAAGATTTGATAAAAAATATCTAATCAGTTCATGTTTCAACTTGGGACCCATTTCCCGGGAAACTCTGGTGTAGGTATTATATGGTCGGTCTTGACCGACTATAATTTTCTTGTTTTTTTTTTTGTATTAATACTAGAGTTGTCAACCGATAAAAAATAATTCGATTAATCATTAGAACAAAACCAAACTCTTGTTCGAATAATTTTAAAATGGCTTTTTTCGAAAAATGAATAAAACGATAAATTAATATCAATTGTAAAAACTCGATAAGCAACATTTCATTTAATGGTGGGTTTTACCTTAAAAATATTGAAATAATGATCAAAATATATCTTTTGAAGAACTTTTATACTCAAGACGCATTGTTTAACCAAAACTTCTGGCAAAAATCTTTCAATGAAACATCAGGAGAAGGCGAAAAACACCAAAAAATAAAATATTGCTTATCAAGTTTTTGCAATAAGCCCTTCAATTAATCGAAGAATTAAATTCAATTAAAAAAAATTAAATAAAAGCTTAAAATTTGATTTTTCCCCCATTCATTTTTCCCCCATTTTTAATGATTTGAAACAAAATGTAGGAAAGTAAAAAAATTAACAACACGTGCAATTACACTGTTGCCACACTGAAGCCCTTTATCTTTCAAATCTTTCATCGCTCTTTATCATCGACTGATTGTTGCTTCTTTAAAAAAAAAATCCAATGCCTGGATTTCCCGGGAAAACCCAAATTAAGCAACAAGTTTCAAAATGAAATTGATTTTTTTTTAGTTTTTAAATTTTTTATTTGTACACAGAAAAAAAATTTTACAATTTGCAATATTTTTGATTTGTTTAAAACCTATAAAGTGTTATTATGTAAATTACCTAAGTTTTTACTCCAAGAAACTTAGGCTATTTAAACAATAGCACTTTTAGTTTGTATTATTCCAAAAACGTACACATTTTTTTGTATGTATATACTATTTTATTTTAATGTAGATTTTATTTAAATTATATTAAACTGTGTGGTTTGAGTTTTTATTGTTTTAAAATATTTTTTTTTATAAATTTTTACAATATTTACATAGTAAATGCTTAATTTATTATATTAAACTAAATGCTTAATAATATAATAAAAACGAATTAAACTAAAATATGTACTAGACTATAATATGTGATTAGAATAAATTATTTTTTGTTTTAAAAGAAGGTGTTGATTTAAAATTGTGCATAAAAATTATTTATTTTATTTTTGTATTTATTTGTTGTACAAATGATTTATTTGCTGCAACTACAATTTAAAATATATATATTTTTTTTATTTTATTTTAATACTTTAGTACGAGTAGAGAGACAGACAGAGACATTCAATATTAATAAATTTAATATTCGTAAAACGTATTGAAGTTGTTCACAATTTAGGTTATGTAATGAAAGGAACTAAATAAATTATAGAAAATTAAGATAATTCATTTAACACCAGATTGCGCCACTCGTCAGTTTGACGGGTTGTATTTACTGCGGTATTGTATAAATGAAAATATTCAATATGCAAATAAAAAAAAAAATCCTTTTTCTTTTTAATACGAATTTTAAATAGTAATTTTCGATAGTAATGGTAATGGCAATAATTTAAAACTAAAAGAAACCAACTCTTTATTGAACATGTTGGTTGTATTTCCACTAACAATAATTATAGAGAAAAAAAATATTTCATTGGAGCTCTATGCAAGGTCCCGTCCAGATAACCAAGCCGACGACAATTGTGTTTGCGGGTAGCAGCGTTTTTATTTTCATTGGCCAATCTGGGAAGACAAAAATCCGATTTTATTTATATTGACTTAAAATTTGACATGTATGTATGTTCGTTTTGACTGCGGAAATAGGCTGTAGGCCAAATCTCCCAAAAATTTTGTAAAAAATCGACCAAATGCAAATTCGCCCCAAAAAATATGGAAAGTAATCCAAATCCGAAACTTCGCCCAAAATTAACAAAAAAAAAAACCAAGCATGAAACAAAAAACAAGTTAGAAAGTCAAGACCGACCATATGATACCCTACACCAGTGTTTTCCGGAAAATGGGTCCCAAGTCTAAACATGGGTCGATTGTATCTATCTTTTGTTAGAATTTTATTTAGTGTAGAAAACACACACAAATTAAATTTTAGTGGAATTGATTTATTTTTTTCCAATAGACCGATTTAACTGAATATCGGAAAAAAATTTTATATGGGGGACTAAGTCCAAAAATTGTCCAATTATATTCAGATGTGATTAGGTTACTAACACCTACATATAAAATTTTAATCAAATATTTCTATTTTTATGAATTTTGAGGGAATTTTGTGAGTATCTGGAGCAGTCATGGGCATTTTTGTAATTCCTATTCCCGCGGGAATAGGCTAAAAAATGTTGCTTGTGCGCTGTCAACACACATACACTATAAAATTCTGTTGCTTGAGCAAATTTGTTTACTTTTCGCTTGTTACTACCCATACAAGCATAAATGTTATAGTATGTGTGTGCGCATCGCTGATCTGGAGGGTGGTTTGTATGGGGACCATAGGCGTAGAAAAAGGGGGGGGCTAGGTTTAGCCCACCCCAGACATTTTTCCGTTTAGCCCACCCCAGACAGTTTAAATTTTAATTAATTAAACTTTGATATGCTAAAATCCAAATTGACAGGAATATTTATTGAACTTTTACAAGTAGCAATAAGCTTCCCTATTAGTTCTGAAGAATATAGTTTATATATTTTAAATAAATAATAAAAAATCTGAAGCTGATATTAAAAATCTAAATAGATCTGATTAACTAGAACTCACAATATTCAAAATAAAGAAGGTCTGATAAGTTTTGAATTTTTAACAATTTTTCAGCACTGAAGGGGGCCCCAAGATGAAGTGCGATCTTCCTGAAATTTTATCCACATCGTTTTAGCATCTATTTACCAATCCCGCATAGCGCCCAAGCGATCGTGTTTACAAAGTTTACATGTCAAATCAGGCACGAGGTATGTTTATTCACTAAAAGTTTTCTGGTTTGGAAATTTTTCCTAGTCATTTTCTTAAAGAGAAAGTTTATGATTCTGAGACGTTATTCCAATAGAAAAATTCTGAGGTTCTGATTCATTTTGATAAAAGAAAAGCTTTTAAAATTTATACAAAAATATTTTGAGTAGGTTTATTCTAGTTCGAGGTCATTATTTACATTACTTATTATAACTGTGATATTCTCATAGAATAATTTTCAAAAAATTATTCTTTGAGAATGATATCACAGTTTTAATAACACTGTGCAACAAGAAAAATGAGCATCAATGGCTTCAACGCCTTATGAAAGTAGACCATCAAGTGAACAAAATCACCAAAGGGTTTTGCAAAGTCAGTTCGGATTTCTTTTTTATAGCCCACTGAAGTTTTTATTTTTTTATCAAAGGCGTTTGGAAAACGTCAAAAATACTATAATAAGAACACAACTGAGCTTCAAAATATGATGTCTGCAGTGAAATTTTATGGCGGTTCTTTTCTTAGAACATTTGAACCCTCTAACTGTTATTTTAAGGGCTCATTAAAGTCCTTTTTCAAAAACTAAACACAGAAGTCTAATAAAACGTCCATTTAGAGGGTTAAAATGTTCTACAAAAATTTTCCTCATAAAATTTCACTAGGGGTTGTCAAATGTTCAAAGTTTGTGCGACATGCGAAAAATGCTTAAAAAGGGTCAAGTATTAATAATCAATGTTTGTTATTTTTTTTACCAAAGCAGTGTTAAAAAATATCGACAAAAAACAGTGCAAATATACATTTAAGCTAATAATGATGTGTTTTTTTTCTTTGACCAAATTAACCCTCTAGCTCCCGTTTTAAAGGGTCATTTTTGTCCTTTTTTTAACAGAAATACAAAAAAGTCTATAAAAAAAGCAGTTAGAGGTTTAAAATGTTTTACAAATATTTTCTGCATCAAATTTTACTAGGGTACGTCTAAGGCAGAAAGTTCGTCCAGCATATAGAAAATACTTAAAAATTTAAAAGTATTCAAATTTTTTTTTTATATTTTTTTTTGTGCCGAATATAAAAAAAAAACAAAAAAGTTAAATTCGTCTTTGTCGAATGTTTTGATACCCTCCACAATGTAAAAAATTTATTTGCAAAAAAAAAAACAAACAAATAAAAATTAAAAAAAAAATAAAAAATGCGCGAAAAAATTTTTTGTTAAAAAAAAAATTGACGAAAATGTTTTTTTTTGTAAAAAAATATGTTTGTATTTGTTTAAATTCCATTCGGTAATCAATTCTATTCACATGTGTCAACCAGCAGCCGAATTAAAGCATTTTGTGTTTTTAGGTTATGTTGAATGTACCACAATTTTCGAGGTGTTCTTACATTTTCGTTCATAACTTTTCAACCGCTGAACCGATGCCGTTCTAGCGGAAATTTGTTGGTAGAGCAAAAATATATTTGTGGACGAAGAAGAATTAGGTGGGGAAAAGACCTAAGCTTTCTTTTGAGTTAAAAAAAGGGCCCGACATAACCTAAAAACACAAAATGCTTTAACTCGGCTGCTGGTTGACACATATGAACAGAATTGATCACCGAATGGTATTTAAACTAGTAAAATCATATTTGAAAAAAAAAAAACATTTTCGTTGAAGTTTTTTTTTTTACCAAAACATTTTTTTAAGGATCGTAATAATGATTGTGTAAAATAAAAATCTTCTGTTGACGTCACACACTTAACATCCACTGTTGCCAATTTGGTGTTTTTCCCGCTAAAACTAGCGTTTTTATTTTGCGTCTAGCGGGAAAAAAAGTGATTTAGCGGGCAGCGGGAAATCTAGCGATTTTTACCAGCCACAACTTAACAATAAAAAAACTAAAAATTTTTCACACTTTTGATTTTTTTGTTTTTATTAAAGAGCCGTTCAGATGAGCGTTTTTATCGTCATTTGTATATTTGACCTTTTTCGGTTTTTTACGATTTACGTATATTTAATCAAAATTAACATAGGCAAATTTGGTATCAGATTAAAGGCATTTAAAATACCTATCTTCTAGTGCTAACAACATGCCAAAAAAGATTTATTTACAAAAACTTTGGTATTTCCCTCAATATGACGAAAAATGTCCTTGTTTGGACACGTTCTTTACAGACTTGGATAGGTTTTCCAAAGACCTTACATTTGATATACATATATGACTACGGTTCTTTGCATTAGGCGTGACATATGCGAAACAAAATTACTGTTTCTTCCCCCTTCATTTTCACTCACAAAACCTGAATTTGGACCGCTAAAAAAAATACCTGGGTCTTTTGACATTTTTGTCACATTGTTAGCACCAAGAATTGGTCTTTTAAATACCTTTTAATTTGGGCCGCTAAAAAAATACGTCTCCAAATTTCATGAAGATTGGAGGGTGAACCAGGGAGACCTCCCTTGTAAGTCTAATTTAACTCTTTCGCTTGTTTTTCCTACATAAATAATTGTTTTTATTATTCGGATTCGGTTTTAGTTGTATAGTAACAATTTTACCAAATATTTGGTATGTCCAAAACAGTTGTATTCGATTCAGTAATTTTTTAACTTGCTATTAGAGATGGGAGCGTAGTGAATTTTGACTCACGCACGCTCATGAAATCAAAATATTGCTCACACACGAAATTGTTTTTTCTGATCACGTTCACGCACTCTCACGTGAGTAACTAAAATTTTTCACATGCTCACGAAGACGAAATTTAAATTAACAAATTTTTATTTTACTGTTTGCGATTTCTTTCACAAAAAGTATTTAATTTCCTTAAAACAATTATAAAAATTTATTTAAACAAAACTATCACGAAAAGTCACGAAACAAAAGTTACTCACGCACGCTCACGTACGAACATATTTTTTCTAATCACGCGGATTCACGATCACGTGAGTCAAATCAAATTTCACTCACGATCACGCGTGAATCACGAAAAATTCGTGTCACGCTCTCAAGGTCTCTCTTGCTATGTATAACATTATTTAAAAAAAAACCGTTATATTTTTAAAAAAACCGTTACATTTAAAATTTCATAACATTTAGCTATTAAATAGCTAAACTTATTTTCTATTTTTGAATCTGGTGTTTTCTGGAGATTTTTTTTTCTGATTTAGCGGGTTTTTGACAAAAAAAGTTGGCATCAGTGTTAACATCTGTAATGAAATACGAACCAACTTCTGCTGTTAGTTTGTCACGCAGATCGATAGCCCAGATGGTAGAGTGCTTACTTTGCAAACTGATGGACAATTTCAATCACAGTTAAGTCTGTTAATGAAAAAACATATAGAAAAAACAGTCTTACAAAAATCAAACAATTTAAATCTAATGTAATTTTCTCCACTGATGACGTAGAGGTGGCTACAGAAACCATGGTCTGGAATAAATCCACATTAAAAATAATCTTTAGAAATACAATGTTTTCTTCTTCAATCACAAACCCTTAATAACAAACAGAAATGGTATACGCCGATAAAAACACTTACATTTTTTTTTTGCATATAAACATTTTTACATTGTGGAGGGTATCAATACATTCGAAAAAGTCAAATTTAACTTTTTTAATTGTTTTTTTTTATATTTCGGCCCAAAAAAAATTTAATGCTTTAAAATTTTTAAGCATTACTCTATATGATGGACGAACTTTTTGTCTTAGATGTACCCTAGTAAAATTTGATGAAGAAAATAATTGTTAAACATTTTAACCCTCTAACTGCCTTTTTTTATAGACTTCTTTGTATTTCTTTTAAAAAAAAGGACAAAAATTACCCTTTAAAACGGGAGCTAGAGGGTTAATTTGGTCAAAGAAAAGAATCATCATAAAATTTTACACTCAAAATAATATATATGAGCAATTGTCATTAACTTTTAATATTTAAGAAAAAAAAAATTGCGATTTTTTTTTCGTGGCACATTTATAAGACTTTGTAGGTAAATTACATTATAAGTAAGTAAATCAAATCCGTCCGCGTGCATTAAATTGAGCGGTCGCACCCAAAACTATGGCGGTTTCAAGTTAAAATTTTTAAAAAAAAATGTCAAAATTACATTTTTTATCCGAAGTTAACCAAACGTTCCATTTTGTATTATGCTTACCTATAGCTAAAATACACATTCAAACATGCATACAATCTTTGCTAAATATCGAGATATTTCCATTTAACCAATCTTTTTTCGGCACATTTTCCAATATTTTGGAAATAAAAATGTTTCCAGCGGTTTTATTTTTTTTAGAAAAATATTACCAAATGCATTAACAAAATCTCAACAAATTCTTAGTTAACACCATTATTCTATCTCTAATAGGTAAGAAACTGCAGTGGTTTAAGGGCAAAATTTTTGAAAAAAAATTTAATAATTTTTAATTTTTTTTTTTTTTTTTTAATATTAAATGTCTGATTTTACACTGTTGTCCTTCACTGAATATTGAAACTATTCAAAGTATGATTGGTAATGCTAATATTAAGGTTATTACGAAATATTTTAACGTTATTACTAATTTTATCAAGGTTATAAAACATTTTAGCGATTTTTCGCGATTTTCGCGACTGCAAAAATCAATGGACTAATTTTAAAATATTATTTGAATAAGACATGTCAAGATCTATCAAAATACATTTCTTTTCTACTTTATTTAAGTAATGTAAGATTTTATATAACCATTAAATTTAAAAGTATCAAAAATTTAAAACCACCAAAAAATCACTTAAACGTCAATTGTTTTTGGGTGCGAATGGACTGAAGATAAAGCATAAAAAATACTACCAAACGCGCTTTTCACTGACCAATTTCGATAAGCGGCCTGGATGTGCCTTACAAAAAACGTAAAACAGAAAAACGCCGCGGAATTCGCCAATATTAAGTTTTGATCAATGTTGCTTTCCATGATTTATTATATTTGCACATACCATTGTTTCTACATGTTCAACTTTCAGCCATGCACATTTGGCTGTCAAATAATGCAAAACTAAAATATCGAAATTTTGCAAAAAATTTAAAAAGTTCATAAAATTTTTGCAATTGAATATTTTTTGGGTGCGTTTGTAAATCAAGTGGGAAATGGTAAATTATAAAGTTCACAAAGCATTCGGAACCATTCGGAATAAAACTGGGAGTGTGCCTCGCAAAAAACAGACTTTTTAAAAAATTCACGTTTTTTCTTCCCATCTTTGGAGAGCTGCAGCTTCGTAACCATTGCGAGCACATCACTCGAATCAGTCTCAGATTGTGCATATTTACAAGGGCTTTTACCATGTGTATTTAAATTTTAAAATTACAGTTTGCACCAAAAGCTACAATCAAAAAACTTCGAAAAATTTAAAATTGAAAAAAATTGGTATCAAAGATTTAGGTCCATGTAACTTTTTTCTTATTGATGGCACATCCACTTAACCTATACCAAATAATTGCCCAAGTCTACTGATTAAACGGTATTAAATTTGGAGCAATAGCTTTAACGCACCCAACAATATGGAACTTTGAACGAAAAATTTCATGAGAGTATCAAGCGATTTTTTTACATTTTTCAACTTTGCACGTTCCTTACCATGAGATAATGAGACTATTTGTGCTGTGCCTTTGCAGAATTACTCATTATGGTTCCCTTAACATATCTACATTCACAGGTACCACCTAGTTTACAAATAAAAATGTTATTGCGAAATTAGTAAAATATCACAAGCATTAAAAGTTAATGACAAAAGTCCATATATATATATGATTTCCTTTAACTCCTATTGGAGCATAGGGCGTCCACTACAGCTGACTTCCAACGAACACGGTTTTGCGCAAGGGCTCTAAGTTGACCCCAGCTCACATTTAAAGACCTCATTTCATCTTCTGTTGATCTTCGCCAAGTTATGCGAGGTCTACCGACTCCACGGTTCACGCTATCAAAAGGGTTCCATCGTAAGGCATGCTTCGCTATGTTGTTATCATCCCTTCTTAACGTATGGCCAATCCAATTCCACTTTCTACGTCTGATTTCGATGGCAATTTCTACTTGATTCGTTCTTCGCAGTAATTCTTCGTTAGAAATGGTTCTTGGCCAAAATATGCGAAGAATACGCCTCAGGCAACGATTAACAAATATTTGTAGGCGGTTGGTTAACTGAACTGTTACCTTCCAGGTATTACATGCGTATAACAACACTGCTTTAACATTTGAGTTAAAAATTCGTATTTTAGTGCGAAGACTAATATTATTGTTTTGCTACAATGGAGCTAATAAACCAAACGCTGCTCTTGCCTTTGTTATCCTGTTCTCAACATCAAGATCAAAATAATCACTCTGTTAAATTACAGAGATACTCTGCTGAGCCAGCAGAAAATACCATAGATTTCCAACCAGCAAGATTTTTTGTTATTTTACGAAGAAAACTCTGTAAAATGTTTTCGATAAAAAAAACTGCAAATTTACAGAATTATCTGTAAAATATTTATAAAACCGAAAAGAATTTTACCAAAAAAACTCTGTAAATTTACAAAGTTTTAGTTAAATGCATTTTAAGAGTTCAAAATCTTACAAAAAAAAAAACTATAAATTTACAAAGTTTTAGTTAAATCCATTTTATGAGTAAAACTTCTCTGTTTCAAAAACATTAATTAAAATAAAAAAAAATTTAATTTATTAAAATTAAAATTTTGTTAATTTGCCCGCTTTAATGCTTCTAAATTGTAAATTTACTTTTTTTATTTTTGTGAAAATTGCGAGTTTTTAACGAGTAACTCCAAATTTACAAAATTTTGTTTTTCGCTCTCAAGAAAATACAAAGTATTTTTTTTAAATCTGTATTTCGACAGATAACTTTGTCAAATATCTGTCGAATTGAGATTACAGTAATTTTACAGAGTATTTAACAGAACAATTATTTTAAGTGTATAAAACACATCAGAACATCATTTTTAGCTCAAAAGTATATTTGCACTGTTTTTTGTCGATATTTTTTAACACTGCTTTGGTAAAAAAAATAGCAAACATTTTTTATTTATACTTGACCCTTTTTAAGCACTTTGCTCATGTCGCACAAACTTTGAACATTTGTTAATCCCTAGTGAAATTTTATGAGGAAAATATTTGTAGAACTTTTTAACCCTCTAATTGGACGTTTTAATAGACTTCTGTGTTTAGGTTTTGAAAAAGGACTAAAATGACCCCTTAAAATGGCAGTTAGAGGGTTAAAATGTTCTAAGAAAAGAACCGCCATAAAATTTCACTGAAGACATCAAATCATATTTTGAAGCTCAGATGTGTTCTTATTATAGTATTTTTGGCGTTTTCCAAACGCCTTTGACAAAAAATTGAAACTTCAGTGGGCTATAAAAAATAAATCCGAACTGACTTTGCAAAACCCTTTGGTGATTTTGTCCACTTGATGGTCTACTTTCATATGGCGTTGAAGGCATTGAGGCTCAATGCGATGACCCAAAATTTGTTGCACAGTGTAAGTAATGTAAATAATGACCTCGAGCTAGAATAAACCTACTAAAAATATAATATTTTAAAGATCAAATGTAACGATTTTTACTTTTGAATAAAAATTTATCAGAATTTATACAAAAATTTTTAAATTCTGATACACCTTCATATATAAAAATCTCAGATACTTATGCAATTCTCACACCAAAAAATTTCTATATTAAGAAAAAATTTTCGTAAAGAAAAATTATCAGATTTAGTGAGTTTTTTTCCCACTGAAAACTTCTTAGGTTTTGAAATATTTTTTTCTATCCTATTTTTCTACAAAAAAGGTTTAAGATACCGAAACGATCTCTCTACACCTACATTTTTAGATTAGAAAAATTGTAGACTTTAATGCTTTTTACAATTTTTTGAGGCAATTTTCTAGATTTTGAGACATTTTTCTATTAAAAAAGTTTTGTTTTCTGAGAAACTTTTCCCTAGAAAGTCTAAGATAATCATGCATTTTCTGAGAAATATTTTCATAAGAGAGTCAAAGAAATTTTTTCTCCAAAAAAAAAATGTTTTAGTTTCTGAGTCATTTTTCCCATAGAGTCTCAGAGTCTGAGTCTCCGAAATTTTTCCCTAAAAAAAAGTCTTGGATTCTGAGACATTTTTCAAAAAAAAATTGGAAGACTTTTTTAGATTCTGTGATATTTTTTCTAAAACTCTTAGAATATTTTTCTAAAATTCTCAGAATCTAAGGCATTTTTATAGAAAAATACTTGGATTATGAGTTATTTTTCCTATCGAAAAAGTCATCAGATTTTAGAATATTTTTTTAATATTAAAGCTCAAAAATTCTGAGATATTTTTCCTATCGAAAAAATCTGAAAATTTTCAGCTTTTCCTATTATAAAGTCTTAGATTCTCAGATATCTTTCTAATAAAAATAATCTCAGATTCTGATACATTTTTCCTAAGGAAAATAATCTCAGATTCTAAGACATTTTTCCTATGGCAAAATACTGAGATTCCGAGACATTTTTCCTATAAAAGTCCCAGATTCTGTATAATTTTTCCTTTAAAAAAAGTCAAAGTTCTATTGCATTTTTTGTATAAAAAATTCTCAAATTTTTCCTGAAGAAATTTTTTTTTTTCCTACAGAAAAATTTTATTTTAATTTTACTTTTTTCTGTTAAAAAATTTAAGATTTAAAAACATTTTTTCAAATATTCATGTATTTTTTATAAAGAAAAGTTTTATCACTTAAAAAAATTTTAACATTCAGAAACATTTCTTAAATATTTTTCATAGAAGAATTTCTATAGAAAAAAATTTCTCCTATAGAAAAATTTCCAGATTTTTCCTATAGAAAACTTTTAAGGATTTTCCTTTAGAAAAATTCATAAATTATTCCTATAGTAAAATTCTCAATTTTTCTTTAAAAAAAAATTTCAATTTTTTTATATAGAAAAATTTTAACAATCCGCGACATTTTTCCTCTAGAAAAATTTTAAGATTCTTTAACATTTTTCATAGGAAATTTTTTCAGGTCTCTGGACATTTTTCATAACAATTTTTTTTCAGATTATTTCCTTTTCACTTTCTTTTTTCCTCTTCTTTCCTCTTCTTTTCTTTTCTTTTCTTTTCTTTTCTTTTCTTTTCTTTTCTTTTCTTTTCTTTTCTTTTCTTTTCTTTTCTTTTCTTTTCTTTTCTTTTCTTTTCTTTTCTTTTCTTTTCTTTTCTTTTCTTTTCTTTTCTTTTCTTTTCTTTTCTTTTCTTTTCTTTTCTTTTCTTTTCTTTCCTTTTCTTTCTTTTCTTTCCTTTCCTTTCATTTTTTTTTCCTTTTTCCCTTTTTTTCTTTTGAATTCGGTTTGGGAGGGGAAATTTCCTTTCTCCCCCCCCCCCCGTGGATCCACGCCTGTGTCAAACTGAATATTTTACTACATCACTGAAAAATAATAGATTTATTGTCACATTCTGTAAATACGTTTAAAGATTTAAACATCTGCTTTTCAAAAATCGATGTTGGAGTCACCCTGTTATAACACGGGTGACTTTTGGGTGCCAAATAACCCCATTGTGTAAATAATACATTTCGGAGCTTATTTATTTTATATAAAAGCACCCATGCCCTATATTCTTACGCAATTATAAAAATCATGTATATTGAGGCACCCTGTGCCAACTACAAGAGTATGGTACAAGAGTATAAACTAACAAGAAAGGTCTTTCACAGGGCACCCACCGATGGTCCTGAAACTTGGATATAGGAAAGAGGGGAGCAAAATAAGAGTTACCTGTCTTTTTCTAGCTGCCCAATCTCACATTTAGTGGGTCAAAGGGGAGGGGAAAGGGATTTTTTTTTTTTTGTTTTTTGAGGACTTTTCCCATTTCTTTAAAAAAACTGTATGAACATTTTATACAGGTCGAAAGGTTTTTTGAAGGCCTATCCAATGGTGTACCGGCCGTGTGCAAATTTGACTTCGTTAAGTTCGTTATTGTCAAAAATGTAAAATCGTTGGGGTAGTTTATATGAAGATACATATATATACGTACGACCACCACAATCATATAATAATAATCTCTATCAAAAATCAGCTGACAATGAGACGTATTTTTCCATTTGACGAAATTGCAGCTAGTTCTTCTTTTATGCGGATTTTCCCTTATTTTTTTTTATAAGGTGGCAACCCTTTTTATACCTTACACCACACTTGGTACAGGGTATAATGAGTTTGTGCTGATGTTTGTAACTACCCGAAATATTGGTCCTAGACCTTTAAGTATACCGATGGACTCAGAATCACTTTTTGAGTCGATTTAGCGATGTCCGTCCGTCCGATGGAGGTCGTAATTTTTAATCAATTGACTTGAAATTATAAACTTAAGCCTCTCTTGGCCCAAGGACGAAGCCTATTGAAATTGGAAAAAACCGGTACATATTTAGACCTAGCCCCCATACAAATGTCCTCTTTAGTTTTGGCTCAAATATATCATTTCGAAATTTGGCAGGTAAACGTGTTTTGTCTTCACAAATCACCATTCCGAATTTTAAAGGAATCGGACAAGTTCTTCTTGTAGCCCCCATACAAACCACCTTCCTAATTTTCACATAAATCTCTCAAATTTCACAAAAATCGAAAATATTTAATTAAAATTTTGCTTGTGTATGTTAAACGCGTAATTTAATAAACTTATCAAACGATTATCATCAAATCATTTTTGGACTGAGGCCCCATGTGAAAATTTCGCCCGATATCCAGTTAAGGCGGTTTATTGGCAACAAATCGAAGCCGATTTCACTCACATTTGATTTTCGAGTCCTTTTTACACTTATTCAAGATTTCACAATATAGTTCTAATCGGTCCATGTTTGAACTTGGGACCCGTTTTTCGGGAAACGGTTCGAGATTGGGCAGCTAAAAATACAGGTAACTCTTCATTTGTTCCCCTCATTCCCATATTCAAGTTTCAGGACAATCGGTGGGTGCCCTGTGAAGTGTATTAAACCTCATTAAGGGCTTGCATCTCCAACAAGTAACCCGATGGAGATATTTTGTAATCCATAAGTCACCCTGTGATATAACAGGGTGACCCTAATAAGGAGTTTTGAAAGTCTAATGTTTAAATTTTTAAATGTCATTACAAAATGTAGCAATAAATCTATTATTTTTCAAAGATGTAGTGAAATATTCAGTTTTTCAGATCAGGGTAATTTAGGTTAACATATTTCCGGGATTTTTAGTGTTCACATAAGACGTTTGAAGCAAAGTATCTTCATATAGAATTACTTCTATATTCAATAAATTCTGAAATACATTTTATAAAATCGGCTACGAATAAGCCGATCCTCTTGAAGTGATTAGGGATTACACATTTCACTCCCCCAAACATTTTTTTTTAATTTGAAGCCAAATTAAAATTGTTAAAAATTTTAATTTTTTTTTTGTGTACTCATTATCTTCTTTTGGCCGCCAGAAAAAAAAGCGCCTGGTATTTTTGCTTTTAGGCTCATTCTCTTCCTAATGTCTCCCAGAAACAGAATTGCTTTTCAAATTGGAAGAAATCGATTTTTTTTTAAATCGTGAAAATACCACCATGCTGTACCACAGAGTAGGGTATAAAAATCTTGTAAAACTTTGGCTGGTTCCGAATAAAAACTTTTTGGCTTTAAATCTTTTTTGGCTTTAAATCTAAATTTTTGTTTCGTTGGATTTTTCTCAAGAAAGGCTATTTCCAAAAAAAATAATTGGAGCAATGCCAATATAAAAGAATAGTTCTCATATTTGAAAACGAAAATGAGAATAGATAAGTAAAAAATATGTCACGATTTTGCCTGCTCACCCGCCATTTTCTGTAATTTGGTGCAAAAACTTTTTCTGCTTTTTTAGATTTTCAAAAGAATGTTTAGAGGTTTTTCAAGTATCACTTTGCATTTATAGTGCATTTGATGATGCTTCTTAACATATTTTTCAAATCTAAAAAATCAGGCAAAGGTTTTTGCACTAAATAACATAAAATGAGTTGGTGAGAACGCAAAAATAAAGATTTTTGTTTAACAACTCTAGTTTTCAAACGGCAGGGATGTTATAATTATAAAATTAAAAGTAGTAATTTGTCTTACTTACCAGTGGCGGGTACAGCTTTTGGGTTGGGGGGGGGGGGGGGGACATTTTTTTACTTCGAAAAAAAATCATAAATTCACCTTTGTTCTTGAGTTTAAAAAAGGATACGTTTTTTTTGCAAAAATTGGTAATGGGAAAACTGTAAAATCATCAAATTTATTAGTTTTTTCCGAAGGAGGTTTGTTTTTCATGATCATATTTCGCTTAGATCAATTTTTTTTAATTTGTTTTAAAAGAAAATTGTATATTTTTCGTATACATAAGGAGATAATTTTTTAATAGAAGAAATTATTCCTACATAGAAAACATCAGATGTTGAGATATTTTTCGTGAAAAAATTATTTTTTATAGGGAAAATGTCTCAGAATATAAAACTTTTCATTACAAAAAAAATGTCCCAGAATCTGAGACTATTTTCGTATAGAAAAATTTTCAGATTTTTAAAAGATATTTAAAAGAAAATTGTATATTTTTCGTATACATAAGAAGAGTCTAAATCTGAGAATTTTTTAATAGAAGAAATTCTTCCCATGTAAAAAATATTAGATTTGAGACATTTTTCGTTATTTTTTTCTAGGGTAAATGTCTCAGAATATAATACTTCTTCTTTACGAAAAATGTCTTAGAATCTGAGACTTTTTTCGTATAGAAAAATTTTCAGATTCTAATATTTTTTTTTCACAGAAAAAGCATCAGATTCTGAGACATTTTACTATAGAAAAAGTCTCATATTTTAAAGCATTATTGAGGCATTTTTCCTATAGATAGGTCTCTGATTATTAGATTTATTTCGTACTGAACAATTTTTAGATTCTGAGACCTTTTTTACATAGAAAAAGTTTCAGATTCTAAGACCTTTTTCCTAAAGAAAAAGTCTCAGATTCTAAGACCTTTTTCCTAAAGAAAAAGTTTCAAATTCTGAGATCTTATTCCTAAAGAAAAATGCTCAGATTCTCAGACCTTTTTCCTACAGAAAAAGTCTCAGAGCTTTTTCTTATATAGAAAATGTTTAAAATTCTGGCACTTTTTCTCTAAAGAAGAAGTGACAAATTCTGAGACCTTTTTCTGATTCTGAAATCTTTTCCGATTCTAAGACACTTTTCCTATGGAAAAAGTCAGAGATTCTGTGACCCTTTCCTAAAGAAAAAGTCCCAGATTCGGAAATGTTTTTCCTATAGAAAACGCCTCAGACTTTACGACCTTTTTCCTATGGAATGGTCATAGATTCTAAGACCTGTTTCCTATAGAAAAAGTCTGAGTTTCTGAGACATGTTTCTGAGATTTTGAGACACTATTCCTTTAAAAAAGTCTTAGATTCTAAGACCGTTGAACGACAGGGACTAGTAGGGAAACGACAGGGACTAGTAGGGAAACCTATTACGGTCCCGTGGTATCACAATGGACCTCAGAGTCTACGTGTGTTGACGTAAAACGTCAGCAGCCACTTACAACCTAAGACCGTTGAAAAAGTCTCAGATTCTTACAACCTAAGACCGTTGAAAAAGTCTCAGATTCTGCAACCTTCTACCAATTCCGTAAGTTTCAACTTCTGAGGCTATTTTTCAACAATAAAAAGTCCCAGTCTTTGAGATCTTTTTCTTTTTAAAAAAAACTCAGATTCTGAGACCTTTTTAATTAAAATAAGTCTCAAACTCAGAAGTTCTGGGACTTTTTTCCCATAGAAAAATTCTTCTGCGACCTTTTTCCTATAAATAAGTTTTGAGACCTTTTTCATATAATAACAAGTGAGAGTGTTAAATTCGGCTGTGCCGAATCTTTTATACCCTCCAAAATGTAAACAAAAAAAAAAAAAATTGACAGGGGCGTTTTTTTTTTGGGGGGGGAGTTGATAGGATCAGTGGGGCACGTTGAGAGAACCTTTCCATCGCGATAAATATACCAAATGTTTCATTTATTTAACAAAAATACAAAAAAACATGTAAAAACGTGTATTTTTTAGAGGTTGGTTTAGTTCTTCAAGGGGGAACTTTTTTCCCCCTGGTCCGATTTGGCCAATTTCCGAACTTAACCTGCCTAGGAATATAAGACATATTTGTGCCAAACTTAAGGTTCCTAGCTCTTTTATTTTGGACTGCATCGTGTTAACTACAGACGGACGGACGGACGGACGGACGGACATCGCTAGAATGTCTTAGAATCGATCACTGATCAATAATATATATACTTTATGGGGTCCCCGACCGATATTTCGATGCGTTACACACGGAATGACAAAGTGAGTATACCCCCATACTGTAGTTGGAGGGTATAAAAAAAATCACCGATTCTGAGAATTTTTTCTTTAGAAAAAGTTTATTCTTTAGAATAAAAAATTTGAAAATATGTAAGTTCGACTATCAACATTTTTAGGATTTTAAGATATTTTTCCTATTGCTATGTAGAAAACACACAATTTTTATATAAACCAAATTAAGATCCTGTAACATTTTTCCATACAAAAAAAGCATATTCTAAGTAATTTGTTTTCCTTTAAAAAATTAAAAATTTCACTATTAAAATTTTCAGATTTTTTTCTATGAAAAATTTTTGGACTTCGAGATTTTTTTAGAAAATTTTCCTTCTTTTTCTTTTCTTTTCTTTTCTTTTCTTTTCTTTTCTTTTCTTTTCTTTTCTTTTCTTTTCTTTTCTTTTCTTTTCTTTTCTTTTCTTTTCTTTTCTTTTCTTTTCTTTTCTTTTCTTTTCTTTTCTTTTCTTTTCTTTTCTTTTCTTTTCTTTTCTTTTCTTTCCTTTTTATTGTTCTTTTTTTCCTTTCTTTTTTTTTTCTTTTCGAAATTTGGTCTGGGGGGGAAATTTCTCCTTTCCTTCCCCCCTTGTACCCGCGCAAGTACTTACCATGGCCTTTAATTTTTCTCACATTGGTGTTTGCATGATTGTAGGCGCTGTTTTAATTCTGATTTAATAACAAGTTTAAACTTTCAACTTTGAAAGCCTCGCTGACTAACGGTGTTGCCACCTAATTTTTTTTTTATTATACTTTTTTGACAACTTGGATTGTGACCAACTCTTTTTTAATTCTGCTATAAAAAAATTGACTTGTTACCACAATGGACCGTTTTTACTACAAATAATCTTTGATGATTTTATTTCAACAGACAGGTTGGCATAAGGCATCCTTAGATTGAATTAAAATTCATCGAAGATCAGAAAGAAAATTTTCCATTTTTTTTCTTTTAAGAATAAATAAAAAATAAAAAATTTTATTGAAAAACAACATAACTGAAAAAAATTAATAATTTGGAAAAAAAACTTAAAAAGTTTTATTAGCAGATCTTGACTGACAGTAATTTGCTGACTATTTTGAATAATGCTAACCTATCAACAGACCACTTAGTCTGAGGGTATATGTATAAAAATCGGCTAAAGCCGAATCGGTTTTAAAAATAAAAGAATTTAATTTCATGCTTGATTATTTATTATGGAAAATAAATATGTATACAAAATTTATTATTATTACAAAAACAAAAAACAAAACAAATTACATTTATCTTTAGTAATTGATACAATAAGTGTGTTTTTTGTCTCTCTTTCATCTTTAATTTATACTCGTATGTTATGATTTTATTAAACTGACAAGTGTTAAATTTATTGTATGAAAACAATAAAAGCGCATTAATTAACAATTTAATATCATTTATAAATAGTTACACAGTTACCTACATATTTAGTTACTCGTTGTCGTATGTACTAAGCATATTTTAAACCTTAACTAAAACGTTTCTATTTTGTTTCTAACTACATACTATTGCAATACTTAACTAAACTTACACAGATACTAGATCTTAAAAATTAACTTAATTGATTAATTATATAAATTAATCGTTTTTTTTTAACAGAAAAATTTTATAAAACTTAAATTCCACTTGATTTGTGTTTTTCTCTGTTATTTTTCTCCAACTTCATTTTCATCATTTATCGCATCTCTTATGCATAATATAAACTAAGACTATAATGTGTGGTAATAATCTTTATAATAAACTTAAGTTTAAGCTTTGTTTTTATTAGATATTATTTTGTTTTTTTCTTTTTCTTCTGTTTTTACTTTAGTTACATTAACTATTTCTATAACAATAAGCTACAATTACGAGTATTGTGTTTTTGTGGTAAAGTATTTCATCTACACTTAGGGGAATTTATATAAGGTTTTTTTTTTTTATTTTTTTTTTAATATTCTAATGAAATTTGAAAAATTTACTCAGGCCAAATTTGAAATCGAAGACCTTAAAAATTTGTTATTATAAATTTGATTCGCTTAATTCGAATTACTCAGAAGCAGATTTGAATTTCGACATTTTGTGGCCAGATTGTGAACCAGCGACCTCAAAACAGTATACATTAGAGTGACATTTTTTCTTCTACTTTTGATTTTCCCAAGTGTCCGGGCTAATACTTATTCTAGTGGACCTAAAAAATATGTGATTCAAATTTGAGGTTAATCGGATTAAATTAACCCGTGGCGGCCGGCGGTCAAAGTTTTGGATTTTTAAAAATTTGTTGAAAAAAATAAATAAATAAAACTATTGCTGTGTTTTTTGATAAGTGGATTTGTTTTCCGATTAATCTTATTTTGCTTAAAAAAAATATTTTACCATAACAAAAAAAAATTGGAATATTTTTTTCCGTAATCTACGATAAATTTGCAATTATAATCCGAAAAAATAATAAAAATATTTGGAAAATTAAAAAAGTTATAAATAAATCAAAATTAATCCAAAATAGACTAGTTAAATCCTAAAAATTAGTTGGATTAATTTTGATTGATTTATAACTTTTTTCGTTTTCCAGATTTTTTTATAATTTTTTCGGATTATAAATGCTAATTTATCGTAGATTACGGAAAAAAATATTACAAATTTGTTTTGGCATGTTAAAATATTAATTTTGAACTAAATAAGATTAATCCGAAAATAAATCCACTTATTGAAAAACGCAGCATATATCTCATGACACACCATGCTTATTAATTTTGATGCGCTGAACACGAATATCAAAAGATTTTTAAAATCGGTCAAACGGCTTTCGAGGTATCGTTATTTGAAATCAGAGCTTCTAGGAATGAAATCCTTTTCGAATGAATTCTCAAAAAAATACATTCAATTTTCATAGTCAGTGAATGCATTCGGTTTCATTAATCAACATTTAATGCAGTCCTTGGAATTCATTCGATTGAATGAACAAAAATGAATGCATTCGATTTCTTGTTCATTCGATTTAGAAAAATCGAATGCATTCGATTTTTTATCATTCCACTGCGAATGCAATCGATTTTTTAAATATGTAGACCAAAACAGAGCCAAATTTTGGTCCATAGTATCGCCTACTCTCCTTACATACGATGACCCTAATGGGCTCTAATTTTGAATCCAAAAAAATTGGTGTTCCCGAAAATTTAAAAAATGCACATATTAACTGCCTATACGACAAAAAAATGTGAAGAGTGTTACTATGGACAAAAAATTGACTCCGTTTTGCTGTATCTTGGTTAGTTTTTTTAAGTTTTTTATGCAATGAATGAATAAGCCATTCGATTTTTCAAATTGAATGAAAAGAAAATTGATTGCATTCGCAAGTGAATGCATTCGATTTTTTAAAGGTCGAATGAAAAAAATTCGAATGCATTCGATTTTTGAAATTCGAATGAAAAATAAAACGAATGCATTCGATATTTATAAATCGAATGAGTCTAAAGTGAATTCATTCAATTCGCTAAAATGTAATTGGGGAATGCAATCACTAAATTTTCACTCAGAATGACAAATCTAATTAAGGAATGAAATCCTTCGAAGTTCTGTTTGAAATATGCAAAAAAAAAATTGCGTTTTTTCCTACGTACTTGAAAATTAAAAAAAAAAATCTCAAAATTTCTTACCATTGACCCTTTCAAACACAATCTTTTATTCAAAATTAATTTGAGCCAAATCCGATAATTTTTACCCATGGCGCCCTTCGATTAGAATTTAGCTTTTTAACAAAATTTTCACCAAAAACTCTAAATTTTGATAGAAGGTTGCCATGGATTTAAAAGATCTGATTTGGCTCAAATTAAATTTAAATGAAAGCTTGTCTCTATAAAATAGTTAACGGAAACAAAACTTTAAGAAACTTTTTAAAAAAAATTTCTTGAACGTAGGAAAAACCGTAATTTTGTGAAATTTTTTGACAAATTTCAAATGGCGATAACTCGACAACCGCTCGACCGATGTAAGATATTTTTTGATATTTGTATTCAGCATGCCAAAATTAATAAAAATAATGTTTTGCGAAATATTTTTATTTTTCAAAAACCTGAAATTTTGGTGGAAATTTTACAAAAATATAAATCTTTGATTGAATGGCGCCACGGGTTAATATGATCGGATTTGACTCAAATTAATTTTGAATGAAATATTGTGTCAAGCTCTTTGAAAAAATCAATGGCATCAAATTTTGAGATTTTTTAAAAAAATTTCTAGAACTTAGAAAAAAACATAATTTTTTTATAAAAATTTTCAAAAATCCCAAACTTTGATCGCCGGGCTCCAATTTAATTTAATCCGATTGACCTGCAATTTATACCACATAAGTTTTAGGCCTAACAAAATAAAAATTTGCACTGACGTTCAAAATCGAAAACTTTTTTTGGCATACAACAAAATGCCAGTCTAGTATATATATACATTAGGATGAAGCAAAATTTCTTTTTTTCGAATTTCAAAATCGTCTTAAGTCGAAATAGTTGCCTTACAGGTAGGCTGACCATTACGGCGTTTCCATGGTTGGTTACCGAAAAATACCGTTACCGATTCAAAACCCTTTCAAATTGCATACCGTTACCGCACACCTCCTTCGAGCAAGTTAAGGTTGTGTTAAAATGGTGACCAAATCGGATAATGCCATTTTACTCCTCTTTAAATATCCAACTGATTCTTGTAGATTTTTCACTCCTGAAAAAAAATCTGCCATTAATTTTTTTCTAGCACGTACTGTTTAAAAGTCAATGGAGTAAAAATTTCGCACTATTGTGGGTCTATTATGTTGCTTCCAACAAACAAGACTTGATTTCATATAAATTAAACCTCCTGATTCCAAAACTGCAATCCAAATTTTTCTAACATGTTCCGCTTTTGAGATATTCGCGTTCGAGATTTTCGCGGAAAATTTTTCAAACGCGAATAACTCGACAACGAAACATCCTAAAAAATTGAGATTGCAGTTTTGGAATCAGAAGGTACATTTTATATGCAATCAAGTCCTGTTTTTGGAAGAATCTGTAACAGTGGAACACTAAAAGTGCGAAATTATTGGGTTTTTTGACTTTTTAACAGCGAATATCTCAAAAACGGTGTGTGCTAGAAAGAATTGGATGGCAGATTTGGATTCAGGAGAGCAAAATCTATAAGATAATATCCTACTGATATAGTTCACTGTTAAGTTTTTATAGTCGAACAGTGTAATTATTTAGCAATAACTCGAACTATGTTATTCTCACAGAATAATTTTCAAGAAAATTATTTTCCTGTTGTAAATTTATTTATGTTGGTAATTTTTGCAAGACTTAATCGACACGTGTTTCGGAATTTGTCAGAATTTTTAACAAATATAAAAAGGAAATTTAAATGACAAATCGCTAATGTTCAAACAAAAATATCAATAAATATTCGACTATACTCCTATTGAGAATTAGAAGACGAACATTTTACCGTCGTAGTAAGATCAGGATTGTCAAATAACCAACAAAAAAATATTAAAAACATATTTACATACGATTCTCCATTGGACAATACTATATGCTGTTGTTGCAAATCCTCAAAAATATGGGATGTTTGCTAGTGTTATGCCACATTGGCGTGCCTTCCATTTGTTTAAATTCTGATTAACTTCACCGCTCAACACTCATTTTCCGGTTTGAATTCTGATGATCAATTTTAGTAGACTTTGATCTCCTGATTCCAAATCTGTTCTCCAAATTTTCCCATCTCGTCCACATTTTTAGTTATTCACGTTTGAAAATGAGAAAAATTACGATTTTTGCATTATTTAAAAGCCTGCACAGCAGCCATTCAGTGGAATACAAATCTGGTATAAAGCGCAAAAGTATAATTTGTCTATGGTCTCCAACACAGATTATTACGTTTGGTTGGACTTTACTTGCGTTTTAAAATTATACTGTTAAAATTACCATTTTTGTAAAATTTACCTTAGTTTTTTGATATTTTTCTAAGAAAAACTCCAAAAAAATAAATATTTTACAAAATTAAGCTATGTATCTGTGTTATTTTTTGTATAAACCGGAAGATATCTTGAATGGGTTTAAAAATCTATAAGAAAGAATGAACTTTTGCCTAAATTTTGAGCTCATCGCAGTAAAGATTGATTTTTTGTTTTAGAGCCTTTTAAAAATGGTGCTTTTTCAAATTTTTTTGACAGTGTTTTTTTAAAACGCATGTTTGGCCAATAATAGTGCAACAACTTAAGATGTTTTTGATCATATTTTTGAGATCATAGTTCAATTCTACTCTCACGTTTTATACCAGATTTTTATTCCACCCAGCGGCTTCTGTGCAGGCTTTCAAAAAAGGCAAAAATCGTTTTTTCGCATTTTCAACCGCGAATAATTAAAATTCTAGACGTGATGAAAAAATTTGGAGCACGGATTTGGCATCAGCGAGTCAAAATCTTTAAAAATTCTATATGAAACTTCAAACCGGAGCCAAAAACCTTCGATTTGTTGTGCGGTGTTTTTATAAAAAATAAATGTTGTTTTATTCGACCTTTAAAGTATAACATTTTGAAAAGGTTTATTCCAGTTCGAGGTCATTATTTTCTTTAATAATTGAAACAAGATATTCTTATTTGCAATTTAGTAATATTTCTAAGAATTTGAAATACGAAAAATAAATTTAAACCCAACGGACATTTTTCAAGACTTGAAAAGTCTTACTAATGGTTACAACTCTGAGAAAATCTACTACAGTGTAAGAAATTACAGCTGTATTAGAAAAAAGTAAAAAATAGATTGATTAAGTTCGTGCTAAACGATAACATATGGTAATGATATGTAATATGATTCCTGCCATTTTTTCTGCCTTAATGCACGTTTAAATAGCTAATTTTAAGGTGGATTTTTTTTGCTAACGTGTATAAATTATCCCATACAAATTTGACATAAATTTGCCGTATATAGTTAAAAAACGTCAAATTTGTATGGGATAATTTATACACGTTAGCAAAAAAAATACAGCTTTAATCTGACACAGTTACAGTGACAATCGAAGAGTGCTGACGAAGGATGGGTGGCTTCTTCCGAAGAATAGTTTTAATTATTAAAGGAAATAATGGTCTCGAGCTAGAATAAAAGAAAAAAAATAATTTTTATTTTATTTAATTAGAATTTTCCGCTAAATATTCTATGAAAATGGAAAATTACTTTATATAAATTTCCCAGAGTATAGTGTAGTTTTTCAATTTTGTTTAGTTTCTATTTTGTGTTTTTTCTAGATTTTCGTTTTAACTTGAGGCTACAACAACTACTACTACTAGTACTCGACTGTCATTAGTTTATGTGTTTGTATTGTTTGTATATAGATACTCTTAAATATTTATGGCAAGTAGTTTTCATCTGCAAGAATCACTGCGGTATTTTGTTTGAAACAACAAAAAAAAAATATTTATATTGTATGATTTTATAAAAAAAAAAACGAAACTTTATACACTAAAAGTAAATAAATTAAAATAACGACAAAAAAAAACCATTACATTACAACAACAACTATAACTATTACAATAAATTAAGTTACACACATAGAAATACATACATACATATACTTACAGAAATATATAGACTAAAATTGCATTTAGGCTAAAAGGAATGAATGAATGGATACTAAACTAAGTATGTAAGTACATGTCGTACTATTAACTTTTTTTTTTTGTTTTAAACAACAGTCTTGTCCAAAATTTTATGGTTTTTTGGGAAAGAGACAACATTTTTTCAGCTAATTTTTCAGAAATAATTGTCAAATAAAATAATATGTGTACTATTACACACCCCTCCTCAAGCAAGTTTAGGTTGTGTTAAAATTATTTTGAACTTTAAAAATCGTTAACACGAAAATCCCAACTGATCCTGTTTTTGAGTTATTGCTAAATAATTACACTGTTCGAACACAAAAATCTCCTAGCGAAATATTCAACTGATTCTTATAGATTTTGGTCTCCTGAATCCAAATCTGTCATCCAATTTATTCCAGCACATACCGTTTTTGAGATATTCGCTGTTAAAAAGTAAAAAAAAAACAATAATTTCGGACCTTTGATGGTTCACTGTTGCAGATTCTTCCAAAAATAAGAAATAGGGGGTCATATAAAATGGACCCCCTGATTCTAAAAATACATTCCAAATTTTTCTAGCATGTTCCGTTTTCGAGATATTCGCGATTGAAAATTTTTCCACGCGAATATCTCGAACGCGAATATCTCAAAAAAGGAACATGTTAAAAAAAAATTAGAATGCAGTTTTCGAATCAGGAGGTCCAAATTATATGAAATCAAGTCTTATTTTTTGGAAGTACCATAACAAGAGACCCCCAAAAGTGCGAAATTATTGTTTTTTTATTACTTTTTAACAGCGAATATCTCAAAAACGGTATGTGCTAGAAAAAATTGGATGGCAGATTCGGATTCAGGAGAGGAAAATATTTAAGAATCAGTTTGATATTTTACTGGGAGGTTTTTGTTGTCGAACAGTGTAGTTATTAAGCAGTAACTCGAAAATATGATCAGCTAAGATTATCATGTTAACGATTTTTAAAGTTCAAAATAAAGAGGAGTGAAATGCCATTACCCGATTTCGTCACCATTTTAACACAACCTAAACTTGCTAGATTAGGAGAGGGTTGTTATTAATTCCATTTGAAATTTGAAGACTTCATTCGAAAACTGAAGATAACATAAAAAATTTCATTCAAAACAATCAAATTTAAAATAAAATTTATGAATTTAAACCCAAATTTTCGAAATACAAATGTCATTTTCGATTCGAAAATTTCGAATTCAAAATCGAATCTTCGAATTTAACTAAATAATACTGTTGAATTTCAAATGGAAATTTCAAAAGGAATCTATGAATATCTTTAATTTTGATTTCCATTTCACTCGAAAAACAAAGATTGCATTAAAATTCACTTAGAACTTATCAAATTTATGAATTCTTAATCGAGTTTTAAATTGAATTTTAGAAACCTTAATTACTTATATCTTGGAACTTAAATTTAATCTACTAATTTCATATAAAACTTTCAAATTTTTATGAAATTTGAAAATTTCTTGTGGAGTCTTCAAATTTTAATAGAATTTTTAAACTTTCAAAAAGAATTTTGGAATGCCAAAAAAAATCTTCAAATTTGCAACAGAATCTTCGCACTTCAAATAAAACCAACGAATTTTAAATGATGTCTTCAAACTTTAAATGTGATCTTCGAATTTAAATGGTGTAGTTAAGAAGGCAGAGCATGACATCGAAGGAAGGGTGATTACACAGCTCAACAAGAAAATGCGTATTGGATTCAGGTTAGTGATTTGGATAATGTCTGTTGCGCTGATTCCAAATCCGAAGCAATAAAAACAACTGACATAAACTCTAAAGTTTTTCGTTAACCCTTTAACAAACGCAGTCAAAAATGCTTAACCAACAGCCGTTCATGCGCACGTTTGTACCATCGAGAGATCGCTTTCGGTAAAGGAGTACACTATGGTGGCCTTTCGTGATATAGAGTGGGCTTTTAACAATGCCATATCAGACTCGATAATTATGGCATTGTCTGGTCTAGGAGTGAAGCATGGGATCGCTTTAATGGTAGGAAATCTACTTGCCAATAGACGTCAAAATTGGGAGTGTCTGTCATACCTCGATTTGCCGCTCTTTTTTTTGAACCCTGGCACTAAATTAATGCTACTCTCTCTAGAAGCACGTGGTTATCGCATATAATGACGAAGTCGCGATGCGGTATAGAGAAAACACCCTCCAACACTAAGGGACATTCTTCAAGGTTCTCTAAAAGATCTGTCCAAATGGGCAAGAGACTGTGGTCTGGGTGTTAGTTCCAGTAAAACTAAACTTGTCTTGTTTACAAGAAAAAATAAAATTTCTACTTTTGATCATATTTCTCTCGACGGCACTGAAATCGCCTTTTCAGATGGAGCCAAGCATCTTGAAGTATTTCTAGATAGGAAGTTAAATTTAAATTTTGAGCAACGGGTGAGAAAATCAACGATTGCTTTATATTTCTCTAAATAAAGGGACCCTGTAGGTTAGTTGGTAGCGTGCTAGCCTTTGAAACTTTGGGTCATGGGTTCGATTCCAAGCAGAACCCTTCGTTTTTTCGCTACAACGAGACGACGGTCATTGTTACCAGTTCTCGTTTAGGTTGAAATTATTAAAAATGTATTGTAATTCAACGTTAAAAATAAAATAATTGATCGTGGTATCAAAATTAATTTATTATATTTATTATTATTCCTGTAAAATGATCATTGGAAATCTATAGCGTTTTAGCCCTAGACTCGTCCACTGGATTTATACATCAGTAGGTCGTTCAATTCTGTTGTATGGAATCACTGTCTGGTGTGCTGCTTTAGGGACAAAAGGAAACTGTGTCTTTTCACGAAGGCATAGAGAGTGGCGAAGATGTGTATCACTAGAGCTTTTCGTACTACACCTACGGCTGCATTAGAAATCCTCCTTTACCTAATACCATTAGACATATTGGAAGTCATTATGCGGCAATGTCGGCAATCCGACTTAATAGCATACTGCAATGGGAGAGATTGTAGACATTGCGCGATTTTGAAAAAGATCAATACCACAAAATGTGGATTGAGCGCCACTTAACGAAGCTACACGAATAACTGGGCTTAGAAGTCTATTCAGAAGAGCTTGGGTTGATTCTGGCAGAGATGCTGCAACAGAGGAAGTGGCTAACTGGTTGAGTTGCAAAATCGTGTCTTCAACCGCAGTCAACATCTATTCTGACAGGCAAGCCGCGGTCAAGTCCATGGATTCCATGTTTCTGAAAACAGGATCTGCCCTTAACTGCCGCACATCTTTTAATGAGATAGCCAAGCTGTTTGGTATACCAACGCACATAAACATTCCAGAGAATTGCATAGCCGATGAGTTTGCAAAACTGGGAACTACCTTACGGTTCCAGAATTGGAATACGTTGGTATGCCTCAAGAAACTTGCAAGATAAATCTACGGCTTTTTTCCGCGACGGAGACTAATCGGAGATGAACATTTGGATGGACGTGAGACACAACAATGCAGATTTAGCATTTCCTCTTGCACTCGGTTCCAACAGTTGATGTAGATGAACGAAATTGATAGGATATCAGAAAATAGAATAAAGAATAGGTGGATATCACTGACAACGTGCAGGATATCGCGAACCATGTGGCCACTGCCAAATCCTAAGAGGACAGAAAGTCTTCTTACCTTTGGCACACGGACGGTTAGCCTTTTCGCATAGAAATTTCTGATTGGGACTTTTGTAGAAGTTGTGGGGAAGTGGAGGAGGAAGAGTCAGTAAAACACTTGTTGTGTTAATGTCCGGGTCTGATGATACCTCGTCTTATGGCGTTTTCTTTTCTGGCAAAAAATGTCACATTTTACTGTTCCTTCAAAAAAAAAAACACTTTTTTGTTCGTTTCTAAAAAATTGGCAACACTTTAAAAATGTATTGTTTTTTTCTAAAAATGTTGCATTTATAAATTTTCAAAGAGTCACACTTTTCACACTTTGATTAAATAACGGGGTAGCAAAGTTGCCTTATTAAAACAGCTGATTGCCAATGTTTTGGTTGAAAGAAAAATATTCTCAATTTTTTGTTTTTTTGTAATCACAAAACTGGCAACACATTAAAGGGGTTGTGGCTACATTTTACAAATGATACTGTTTAAGGGTGCAACATTTTGTTTCAGAAAAGAAAACGTCATTAAGTATTTGGGGCAACGATTTTTTAAGGACAGTGTCCCATTGGCATCTCTAGCGGGATATCTCAGAGAATCGGGGTGGTTTAAGAGGTAGAATATTGTGTATCAGAGGGGAGGAGGGGAGGGGAAAACAACTTTAAGGAAATCACAATGGGCCTTATAGCCTCCGAGTGAATTCGCCAAATTGCGGACGCCCATTCAACCTAACCTAACTTAGCATTTCCTCAGTCAGAAGCGCACAAATTAGCTGATATCGCTTCCAAAGGGAGAAACTTCGACAGTGGTTGCTGTAATTACCGGACACTGCCTTGCAAGAAAGCACACTGAGTGGTTAAATGTGCCGAAAAAAATACTTTTTCCATAGTTCTATCGCTGAGGAGGATTTGAAAACTACAGCAATTTCCCGGCACTTTCTGCTCAGATTCTTGACTCACTGGGTTCTAGGAAGCTGCACTATCTTTCTGATTTTTCGGATGTTAAAATTCAATATCTAAGTTTCAAAATAAGCTCCAATTGGTTTAACGGCAGGGACTAGTATGGAGCCCCAGTACCGTCCCGTGGTAGCACAACGGACCTCAGAGTATATGTGAGCTGACATTAAGAGTCAGCAGCCATTTTCAATCTAACCTAAGGAAGTCCTCCAACCGTAAGACACTGATTTGCCTTAAAACTAAAATATATATTTAAGAGACGATTTTAAGGTTTTGTTGTCTCGGCTTTTCGGGGATTTAATAAAAAAAAAATTCCGATTTGAATAGCGAAAATCTGAGATTTTATTTATTTTCACTTATTCTTTGGCAACCTTAAAGACAATTATACAAGACGTTGATGTTAGGAATTTGGATGAACACACTGGAAACAAGGGTACTTTTTGAAACATTCAATGTTTTGTATTGAGAATTGCCACTCGGCCATGTTTTACTGAATGAGATCTTTGGAGATTGGATGGTGTTAGACACCCATTGGTCAAACTTTTTAATTATTATTTTCTCAGCTTTTTCTTTTTTCTTATAGGCGGCGAGTTGATAAATTCCCAGTTGGTCCACGTGCGCTGTTTTACTTAAAGTTTTAAAATTCTGATTTTGCTTTCAACAACTTTCAATTCTTCTTAATGTTCCTAATATTGGACAAGACTGTTTTAAATGATACTGCAGAAGAGTATTATAAAAAAATTACTACATAAATTAAAAACTACTTTTTTTTTAATAATAGTAAGACTTGATCACATATGTTTTATTGATTGGTTTTGTTGTTTGTTTCATTACGTTTCTTTTGTATATTTTTTTCTTCTTTGGAAGATACAACAAAAAAAAATCGTATAAAACGTTAAAACTAAACAAAGTAACGATTAATCTACTGATCTTTGAAAATATCAAATCTATAATTTATGTTTTTTTTTTTTTTGTTATTATTATTACTTTGTATAGGAATCATCACAAATAGTTAATACCATCTACTTTTTTTTAATCAATTGACCATACCATACCACAAAGAGTTGAATGAAAACTCCGCACTCCTCTGGGCTCCTTGCCGTTCAATTCTTTTGTTACTTCAATTTTAAAAATGTCAACAACGCCTTTTGTATCAGACTGCGATTAATGGTCGAATCGGCTGTATAACGCACACCACGTAAGTTGCCATCATTGTGATCTACAACACCATATTCGCCTACAATAAAACCATCGTCGGTTTTTTCTTCTACACGATATTTGCGATAGTTACGACCCTCAACCACATAGGCCACTTTGGAGTCATCGTCATCACCATTGTTGTTGTTATTGTTGGCTGATCCTCCTCTACCATTGTTGGCGTCATTATGACGGTATGGATTTTTATTGGAGCCACCACCACCACCATCATCATCATCATTATTATCGTTGTCATCATCATAATCGGTGTTCTTGGGCGAACCATCGTCATCATCATCAGCGGCAGTTCCATCATTATTACCATCATCATAATTATTATTATAGTCTGGACTAGCATTACCATCATTTGGATTTCTATTGTTGCTGTTAGTTTCCACATTGGCATTTGCGTTGGTGTTATATGATTGACTCAAATGGTGTCCACCATGTACACCACTAGTACTAACTCCATTAACGACTTCCACTGGATTGTTAACATTTGTACCAAAGTGTATTCGAGTACGTTGTCTATTCGGTTTAAAACCATGATGCTGTTGCTGGTGTATGGGTGATGTTGTTGGTTGTGCTAAACTATTTCTACCACCGCCGCCATGTACGTCACCACCATGGGCTCGCCCATTTGTCATTACACTTACAGACTCTTCGATTTCGTAATTTTGCTCTGGGGTGGGTGAAAAAAGCTCTTCAATGTGACTGCGTTCAGTGGTAAATGCTTCAACTTCACCAGTATCATCATCATCGTTTGATACAGCTGGTTCTGCTGCTGACGATGTATGGGAAATTTCTGCAACACATTTGACTAGATCTGCAGCAAAGAAATAAAAATGAAAACAGGAAAATGTTAGAAAAAAACATGTTAAATGCAGTTGAAATATTGTCAGTGGAATTTAACTTGGGAGTTTGTAAGTTTAATTAAAAGTGACATAGCAATAATGTCATCATCGTTAATGTGATGATGACACTAAAATGCAATGAAACCTAGAAAAGGTTTCTCTGAGAAAAATTTAAAAAAAGATGAGATAGTGATCAAAACAAATCCGCAAATAAATAATCGAAAGAGAAAGGGGGAAATGCCTAAAAATGGATTTATATTTATCTATATATATAAAAGAGTAATGTGACTGACTGACTGACTTATTGACTGATTCATCATCGCCCAGCCCAAACCGCTGAAGCTAGAGACCTGAAATTTGGACTGTATGTTCAGCTCCCGGAATATAGATCCACTAAGGCCGGATTTTTGTCAATGTTGATTCTAAGGGGGTAAAAAGGGTAAAAAACTGTACTTTTGGTACTTTTTATATCTCCTGAAATAATGAAATAATGAAATAACTTGAAATTTGGACTGCATGTTCACCTCCCGGAACATAGATCCACTAAGGCTGGATTTTTGTCAGTGTTGATTCTAAGGGTGTAAGAGGGGTAAAAAACTGTACTTTTGGTACTTTTTATATCTCCTGAAATAATGTTTATAGAAACATGAAATTTGGACTGTATGTTCACATCCTGGAATATAGATCCGGTAAGCCTGGATTTTTGCCAATGTTGATTCAAAGGGGGTAAAACGGGTAAAATATTGTACTTTTGGTACTTTTTATATCTCTTGAAATAATGGTCATAGAGACTTGAAATTCGGACTGTATGTTAACATCCTGGAGTATAGATCTAGCAAGGCTGGATTTTTTCCAATGTTGATTATAAGGGGTAAAAAGGGTAAAAATCTGTACTTTCGGTACCTTTTATAATTCCTTAAAAAATTGTCACAGAAATTTGAAATTTGGACTGTATGTTTACCTCCCTGAATATAGATCCCCTAAGGCTGGATTTTTGCCAGTGATGATTCTAAGGGGGTAAAAAGGGTAAAAATCTGTACTTTTGGTACATTTAATATTTCCTTAAATAATGGTTCTAGAAACTTGAAATTTGCAATGTCGGTTTTTGGGTTTTTGTCAATGTTGATTCTACGGGGATAAAATGTGTAAAAAAGTGTACTTTTGGTACTTTTTTTTTATTCACTGAAATAATGGTCATTCAAACTTGAAATTTGGAGTGTAGGATCCTTTCGTCAAATTAAACATTCTGGAACAAGTACTTTCCGAAAATTCTGTACAGTTTATAAAAAGTACAGTTTATTTAAAGTACATTTTATATAAAGTACCTTTTATTAAAAGTACCTTTTATGAAAAGTACCTTTTATGAAAAGTAACTTTTATAAAAAGTACCTTTTATAAAAAGTACCTTTTATAAAAAGTACCTTTTATAAAAAGTACCTTTTATAAAAAGTACCTTTTATAAAATGGACCTTTTATAAAAAGTACCTTTTATAAAAAGTACCTTTTATAAAAAGTACCTTTTATAAAAAGTACCTTTTATAAAAAGTACCTTTTATAAAAAGTACCTTTTATAAAAAGTACCTTTTATAAAAAGTACCTTTTATAAAAAGTACCTTTTATAAAAAGTACCTTTTATAAAAAGTACCTTTTATAAAAAGTACCTTTTATAAAAAGTACCTTTTATAAAAAGTACCTTTTATAAAAAGTACCTTTTATAAAAAGTACCTTTTATAAAAAGTACCTTTTATAAAAAGTACCTTTTATAAAAAGTACCTTTTATAAAAAGTACCTTTTATAAAAAGTACCTTTTATAAAAAGTACCTTTTATAAAAAGTACCTTTTATAAAAAGTACCTTTTATAAAAAGTACCTTTTATAAAAAGTACCTTTTATAAAAAGTACCTTTTATAAAAAGTACCTTTTATAAAAAGTACCTTTTATAAAAAGTACCTTTTATAAAAAGTACCTTTTATACAAAGTACCTTTTATAAAAAGTACCTTTTATAAAAAGAACCTTTTATAAAAAGTACCTTTTATAAAATACCTTTTATAAAAAGTACCTTTTGTAAAAAGTACCTTTTGTAAAAAGTACCTTTTATAAAAAGTACCGGAAGTACACTTTTTGGTACTTTTTTATTTCCTGAAATTATATTTATAGAAATTTTTTATATTTCCTAGAATCTAAAAATTTGTAATGTATGAGAATAAGGTAAAAAAATATTCAGGGAAAAATACGTTTTTAAAATTCCGCTTCTTAGTGGGGTAAAATGGATAAAAATTGTATTTTCGGTACCTTTGATATTTTTTGACGTAATGGTTCTAGAAACTTAGAATTAGGAATGTAAAATCCTTTTTGTACTTTTAATATTTGCTAAAACAATGATACTAGAAAATTGAAATATGCAAAAGAGTATCCCTCGGCGTAGAAGAAAACATTCTAGAAGTAGTTCTTTTTGGAAATTCCGTTTCTAACGGGGGTAAGAAAGTGTACTTTTGGTACTTTTTTTTGTTCCTATAATAATGAAAAAGTGTAAGTTTTGGTTATTCTTATATTTCTTGGAATAATGGTTCAGAAACTTGAAATTTTAAATAAAAGATCACCTAACACAAAAAAAAACAGTTTTTGGAAAATTTAATTTTAAGGGGAAAAGGGGGCAAATTTTTACCTATCTAACTATTAAGCTAAAAGCCCCAAAAACAACACCCAAGAAAAGGACATATTTTAAAATTTTAAATTTTAGAACGGGGAACGAAGTGGAATAGAGCAGGGTACAATATGGAATGATACCTTTTACTCAAATTTTTCGTATTTAACTTTTTTACTCCATATTTTTTCTCTCTATATGTTTTTTCACTCAAACTTATTTTTATTCCAATTTCGTTATTGACTGAAATATTTATTCACTCAAAATCCAAAGTCCCGATATAAGGGCTCGAAAATTATTCAAATTTTATTGTTAAAATTATTCATTGAAATATTATTTTATGAAAGACTTAAACGAGCACAAGTAAATAATAAAACAAAGACTACGTAGGGGAATTTTCTTGACATCGGTAAAGTAGTTCTTATCCTTCTATTATCCGGTATTCAATACAACCGGTAACGAAGTACCGGGATGGTAAGCTAGTATATTATAAATAGGTACTTATCCAAAGATTTAGGTGAGTGCAATTTGAAAATACAATCTCTCAAGTTGGATGGGGTACAAATAAGAATCGCAAAGTCAAAGTCGATTTTGATTAAGTTTAAAGATGATCATAACGAAATTAAGATAAATCGAAATAATTTAAACTATTCTTAAACTATTATTACGTGAAAGAAAAGTATTCCAGTGATCAGTACTCGAAATATGAAGGGTACAAATTTGGTGAGTTATTGGGTGACTTTTCCGAGCCATTAGATTAGGTTTAAGGTTAGGTTGTAAGTGGCTGCTAACGTTTTACGTCAGCACATATAGACTCTGAGGTCTTTTGTGATACCACGGGACTGCAATAGCCTTTCCTACTGGTCCCTGCCGTTAAACAAATTTGAGCTTCTTACGAACTCCTAAGAAATTAAATTTTGACATCTGACAAATCAGAAAGATCGTGCAGGTCCCTAGATCCCAGTGAATCAAGTATCTGACCAGAAATTGCTGGGCAATGGCAGTTGAAGTGTTCGAAAGTTTCCAACTCCTCTCCATCCATGCATTTCCGGCAAAAGTCATTTGACGGCACATTTAACCACTCTGCGTGCTTCCTTGTAAGACAGTATTCGGTAATTACAGTAAACCGTCGAAATCTCTACTCTAGGAAGCGATATCGGCTCACTTGTACTCTTCTGATTAAGAGAAGGCCATATCTGTCGTGTTGTCTCACACGTCCATCCATTTGTCAATCTCCGATAAGTCTCCGTCGCGGAACAAAGCCGTAGATTTTGCTTGCAAGTTTCATGAGACCATAGCTGTATGCTATGATTGAAATAACGAAATGAATAAATAACAATAGAGGTATTCAGAGTCTTGTTGCCACCCCTGGCAATGTAGCAAAAGAGTACTTCTTTCAAAAAATACATGTATTTTGAAAAGTAATTTTGAAAAGTGCTCTTTTACCACCAGTGCCAGGGCTGGCAAGCAAGACTCTGAATACCTCTAATATTTTTTCAAAAATAATCAAATAACAGGTTATTTAAATATTTGAAAATGAATAATATTTATTTTGATTTTATTTGAATAACGAAAAATCGAATAATTTTTTCTGATTTTTTTTATTCAAACAAACAAAATATAATTTTTCAAAATAATCAACAAAAATTTGTGATTTTTTTTGGTTATTCACAAAAATTCAAATAAATAACGTATTATTCAAACAACAAAAAATAAATATTCTTGAAAATTTTGTGTTTGAAAAAAAAACTATTTTATTTATTTTGTACAGTTTAACAAAAAATTATTCTTACAAAACAGTTTTGTTTTAATATCAGGTTCTTATAAATTGTAATTTATAAAAAGTCCATTTGAATTCAGGAATGTTAAGTTGTGATTTAGGAAATTCCAAGTGCAGAGCTATAAACTTATGCATATATTTACTTAACAAAACTTTTTTTTTAAAGAAAAGTATAAAAATCTGTAAAAATTGGTGACTTTCATAGGTTGGTTTAAGGAGTATACTCACTTTGTCATTCCGTGTGTAAGCATCGAAATATATATCTAACAAACCATAAAATATATATTATTTATTAGTGATCGATTGTTACACATTCTGCAGATGTCCGTCCGTTCGTCTGTGGAAGACATGATACAATCCAAAATAAAAGAGCTAGACTGCGAAAATTTGGCAGAAATATATCTTATGGTCTGAGGCTGGTTAAGTACGGAAATGGGCCAAATCGGATCATATTTAAAAATTTGAAAAAAGGCAGAAGCAAATGAAATATTTCTATGGCAGAAGAACTTCAACGTCCTGCAGTTGAATCCAGGGGACTAGAAAATGAAATTTTATGATAAAATTTAGCGGTCATATAACCATATTTAAAAACATGCGATTTTCGAAATGGAATGATATCTGATAATAATGATAAATACCGAAATGTTTATTTATTACATACACTCAAAATATTGTGTCAGTAAATTCAACAGAAAATACGTTTGAAACTAATGAAACTTTATTTAAAAAAAAGACTACTTATATAAATAACTGTAAAAATCCGTAAAAACTGACTGAAAAATTTTTACTATAAAAATGGTTAAAATTACGGAAATGTACATTCATTTTTGATTTTTTAGAAATAATTTTAAAAAACATCGAACCTGAGGAGAATCGAACTCATAATTTCGGGCTGATAGCCCAGCACGCTACCGTCTGTGCCACAAGCTACTTATATTTTAAGCAACTAAATTTGAATTTAAAATTAAAAAAAAAAATTTTTAATTTTAGAAATTTTTAAATAACGGGCAATAACAAACGACACGTAAAATAATGTGGTTTGTTTTTTAAATACCTGATATGAGAAATGCACTTTGTTTAAATTGAAAATCAGTTATCTAATATTTAATTTTTTTGAGTGTAAAATTTTTTTGACTGTCAGCATTTTTTTGAGTGTGTCATTTCATTAAAATAAAAAATGATGTATACATTTTTTTTTGAGTGTAACATTTTTTTTGAGTGTAACATTTTTTTTAGTGTAAATATTTTTTTAGTGCACAATTTCTTTGAGTAACAAAATTACTTTTTAAAATATTTTTGTTGTTTTATTCCTATATGTAATACAAAAAAAACTATTTCACATATTTCCCTCTTTTTATTTTATCATCCTTTTCTTTAAAAACCAAAAACAAACTAACATTCAATCATATACATAAGTCCAACTTTTTTTGATTTTTTCCAAAAAATACTTACTATACACCGTTACATACAGTTACAAAAACAATAACAAAACAATAACAAATATTTACTTGTCTAACAACTACACTGCACCCCACGACAAGAAAACAACAAGTTTTAAAAAACTGGTATTTCACCATGCTTTTAAAACTTGTTTAGCCAGTTTTCAACAGTTTAGGGTGAAACTACTGTGAAATTCAGAGCTTTGCTTATAACTTTTGAACCACTGAACCGATTTTGCTGAAATTCAAAACCAAACAGACTTGGGGAACGACAAATATATATGCTAAGCTTCAGCCCCCTCAGAATTGTCTTTCGAAAGTTAGAGGGATTTTAATCTCGTAAATTCGCAAAATACCCTTGCCGAAATTTACTCTTTTGTTCATAACTTTTGAACCACTTGACCGATTTCGCTGGATTGCAATACCAACCTGACCCGGTAAATATAAAACATATATGTCAAACTTCAGGAGCCTCCGTAAAGTCTTTCAAAAGTTAGCGTGTTTTCTACGGACAGACAGACAGACGGATGGACGGACGGACATCGCTAAATCGACTTAAAATCGATCAAGGATCATGAATATATATACTTTATGGGGTCCTAGACCAATATTTCGATGTGCTACAAACGGAATGACAAACTTATATGTACCCTCTATCACTAGAGTGGAGGGTATAAAAATAAATTTTGGCAACGCGAGGAATTATAGGGAAATTGATAAAAAAGTTTTCACGCATTTTTATTATACAAGACAATTTAAATTGCCGTGAAAAAGTGACATTTCAGTTTTGTTATGATCGTTTCTTTCTTATAATTGTCAAAAGTTGTTGATTTTTAAATGTTTTATTGCGATTTGAGGCATTTAAAGTTTATGTCAAATTTGCACCTTAAGAAACAGAGTACTTAGCTTTAAGGTCTAATTGTAAGTAGTTAGTCTAAAAACGTAAACGTACCGCATACTCTATGAAATATGCAATTTCTCTAAAGCTTCTCGTTTTCGAGATATTCGGAATAGAAATTTAAAAAATGTTATTTATAAGCGTTTTTGTGGCACCACTATTAGACATTATTGCGTTAATGTCAAAAACTAAGAGTGGATTTTATATAATATGGACCTGTAGAATCCAAATCTGTCATCTAAAATGCTGTAGCTTGTTTCGTTTTTGTGTTTTTCGCGCTTAAAAATGTGCCCAATTCCATACCATATAAAATACATTCAAAATAATTATGTTTATTTTTTGACCGTTTGAATACTGCAATGTAAATTTTTTTGAATACTTTATATAAATGCATAATTCCAAATAATATTTGTTTTTTTTTGATATCTCTAGTTTTCGAGAAAACTCGAATATAATAATCTTTTGCAATTCAACCGCGATTTTTGAAAAAAGTGCTCGATCGATGTTTTGGTTTTTGTTCCTATATTATTCTTAGACATTCCAAATACGTATTCAAAAAAGAAAATATAGTATTCGCACTTTTAGGCAAAAACTGTTTCCAACCACCCGTGTTTTACTTGGTTGGTCAAAGTCACAAATTTTACCTGGCCTATGTGATATAGTTATAAAGTAAATTTGAAACATTTTTGATATATTATAACTTCACTCAAAGAATTATGTTAGTAAAATCAACTGAAAAAGTCAGTTAAAATAACTACTTTGTAAGTTGTTTTGGGGTCAACTACTTTTTCAGTTAAATCAACTAACAATGTTAGTTATTTAAACTGACAAAAAACAACTGACCTATGTGGTAAATACTACTTACATTTGTAGTCAAAACAACTAAAATGTAGTAAAAATAAAACAATCAATAATTATATATTTTTTTTAAATATTTTTCAAAAAAAAATGAAGACCAATTTTTTTTTTTAGGAAGTTGTGAAAAATTAAAAAAAAGAAAATTTATTTTTATTTTATGGAAAAAAACTTTTCCGATTTTTCAGAGATAAGAAAAATAAAATCAACTAATTTAAATAACTGTTACTACATCACAGTACTTTTTTGTTAGTTGTTCAAAAAAACGACTTAAAATAACTAACAGAAATAGTTGTTTGATATTTTTCATACAAAAACAACTGACTTTGTAGTTGAAAGCAACTAACTACTGTAAAATATACAAACAACTAACATGTAGTAACTTACATAATTTTCTAAGTGTTTTTATTTTAATTATTTTCAATATGATACTTCCCCAGTGAAATTTCATGCACTAATTCGTAGATTATTTTTTCCCTTTTGGTAGACTTCAATGTATCTCGCTTAAAAAATATAACAGTTAATCCGTAAAATGAGGGATAGACGGATAGATCGTTATGTGCTAGAGAATCACAATAAATTACATCATCAGTACAACATCAGTTTTACCTCAAAAGTAGTCAAAAATAAAAAAATATTATAAGCAAATATGCATTTAAATTTTAAATATAGAATAATGCATTTTCTATTGCAAAAATGTTCAATTGTATAAAGAATGAATTTTTTTTTTTGAAACAATAGTGGTTTGTAAGAATAATTGTGTGTTTTACTGTATAATAAAATTCAAAATAAATAAAAAAAAAAGTATTTTTCAAACACAAAATTTTCAAGAATATTTCTTTTTTTTGTTTAAATAATACGTTATTCATTTGAATTTTTGTGAATAACCAAAAAAAATCACAAATTTTTGTTGATTACACCGCTCTACAAGAAAATGCGTATTGGGTTCTGATAACTGAATTAGGTAGTATTTGGTGCGCTGATTCCAAATCTGCAACACAATTTTTTCCATCACATCAGGATTTTGAGTTATTCGCGGTTAAAGGGGCAAAAAAGTTCCTTTTTGACCATTTTTGGAAGCCAATAAAATATGAACGCGACATACGAACGACTTTATATTAAGCTCATTATAAAGTTTGGAATTTTATCTTCAAAATAAAATAAAAATATTCTGAAATTTCAATTTTATAAATGGTAAAAAAATATATTTTTAATAACACCTTTTTAGATATATTTTATTGTTTTTAATAACAAAGTGTTTTCAAATTGACATAAAAAAACATACCAACGAACAAAGTTTTTTAAATTAAAATGCATTAAATAATAAATAACAAAAAATATGGAAATATAATAAAAAACGAAACAGTATGAAAGTATATCCGATTTAAATATATTTGGTGGATGGCTTTCTGAATTATATAAGCAAATACCTTAGAATAGAATGGTTAATTAAGTTTTTATTACAAATTAATTAGCAGTCAAATTTTTTCAATTTATATTATTTTATAAATTACAATGTCAATGTATTTCAATTAAGTAAATAGTTAAAATTTAATTACTCAATAAGCAAAGGGACAAAATAGGCCCAGAGGAAAAATTTCTTTCTACCAACTGTGACTTTTTCGTAAACAAATATTTTTAAAATGTAATAACGAACTATTTGCGTTTGTTGACAAAAATTTAAAAATGGTGAAAGTATAAAATTATAGACAAATATTTGGACAAAAATTTTGAAGAAATATTCAGAAACAGTTTAGTCGATATTAAATCACGATGTCTAAAAGACTATATTTGTGCCCAAAGAACATTCAATGGAATTGCTATTACGAACTCTATAAAATTGGCTTATAAAAATTATTTTGGTATTCCAATCGTAAATCAAGAAAAATCTTGGGTTCCCCATGTTTTATGCAAATCATGTTACCAAAGTTTACTTGTCACTCGAAGATTCCATTTGTAATTGGAAAATTTTATTTTTAATTCTAGAAAGACAATGGTAACTCGAAAAATCTCAATTGTAATTAAGAAAAAGTATTGTAAGTCGAAAAAGATCAATTTTAATTCGAAAATGGTCAATTGTAATTCGAATTAATCAATAGCAATTGCTCTTTTGTAAATTTAAATTACAATTGATCTTTTTCAAATTACTACTTGAATTTTAGAATTAAAAATGTAGTTTTCAAATTACAAACAGATTCTTCGAATTACAAATGAAATCTTGGAATTACAAATGTAATCTTTGAATAACAAGTAGAATCTTTGAATTATAATTAATATTTTTCGATTTAAATCTGTAAATGGTGAAGTTATGTTCAAAAAAGCGTCCCAAAAATATTAATTTTTCGAATTTTGAGTCGAAATTGTGTAAAAATTTATGAATAAAAAATTTGCAAAGGTACTTGCAACCATCGGTCAAAGTTGGAAAAATTACGAATTTCGACATTTTTTTATATATTTTAATATGATTAACATATTCAATTCTTAAAGAAGAATTTGGTAATGTAAATATTTTTTGTGTTTAACATCAGCATCGGAAGACTCAAAATCCCAAGACGGATACCAAAAAGTACGCCAAATTTCCCAATTTTTGAGCCCATTTGGTCAAAAACTTTGAACATAAATTTATGTCAAAAAACGATATTTTTCCAACTTGGACCGCTTCTTGCCAACTGCAGTTCCAATACGTAAATTTTCCCACAATAAGCTCTTCAGTGGCTAGCGTTAGGCAAGTATTCCGACACAAAATTCAAAAGTTTCTAATTTTCGGGACGCCTTTTTTCATTACCTGAATTTATAAAAACTTTGTTTGTTGGCTTTCATATGTTTATTAGAAAAATACTTTGCGTTAAACAATATATATTTTCAAAATGGAGTTTTTTGTTTATGATTTTTTTACCATGATGGAAAATTAAATTTCCAAATAATATTATCCTATCTTAAAGATTAAATTCCAAATTATACGATAAACTTAAAACGAAGTCAATAGCATGTCGCGTTCTTATTTTATTCGTTTTTAAAAAGGGCCAAAAAAGCACTTTTTCAGCATTTTAACCGCGATTTACACAAAATCTAGATGTGATAGAAAAATTTGGGTTGCAGATTTGGACTCAGTGCATCAAATATTATACCTTTTAGTTTCAATAATTCAAAACGCAGCGACAAACCTTACATTTGTAGAGCTGTGTTATTTTGAAAAATTCTATTTTGTTTGTTTGAATAAGCAATCAGAAAAAATTATTTGATTTTTTTGGAAAGAAATATTATTTCATTTTTATGAATTTGAATAAAATAAAATTTTATTTTATTCAAACCAAAATAAATAAAATAACAAAACATTTTATTTTTTGATAGCCAACTAAAATATCAAAGTATTTTATTTTTTTCCAAAAAATCCAAATAAAAAAAATCAATAATACAGCTATGCATGAGACATACCAACACATTCCAATACTGTTAGAACCTGTAAGATAGTTCCCAGTCTTGCAAGCTCAGCGGCTTTGCAACTTCCTGGAATGTATCTGTGCCCTGGGACCCAAATGAGTCGTATGTCAAACATCTCGACCATCTCATTTAAAGACGTGCGACAGTTAAGCAGATTTGTTTTCACAAACAATGACTGCAGGAACTTGACCTCGGCTTGACTGTCAGAATAGATGTTGACTACGGTTGTAGACAAGACATTGGAACTCAAACACTGCAATGATCTGTCAATCTTCGAGCCAGACTCAATCCAAGCTTTTCCGAATAGACTCCGAAGCCCACTTGTTCGTGCAGCCTCGATCCATCCGTGTAAAAATCTATGGAATCTCCACTACCCGAATGCTCTTCATCCAAGACTCCCTGAATGGTATCATAGTGGTAAAGTGACGCTCAAAAAGGCTCATCTTCAAGATCGCGCTATGGTCACAATCGCCGCCCCTAAATTGCAGTGAGCTATTAAGTTGAATTGCCGACGTAACTGCATACTTCCTACCCAATATGTCCAATGGTATCAGGTAAAGGAGGATTTCTAATGCAGCCGTAGGTGTTGTACGAAGAGCACCAGTAATGCTCATCGACGCTATTCTTTGTACACACAAAAAAAAATTAAAAAAATTGTGCCAGTTTTTGGTTTAATTACAACCTATGAAGTGGTTTTGGATAACTTACCAAAGTTTTTGCTCTAAAAAACTTAGGTAAATTATCCAAAACCACTTTATAGGTTGTATTATCCCCAAAACGTACACAATTTTTTATATTTTTTTTTGTGTGTACCTTCATGATAAAGACACAGTTCCCTTTTATATCTAAAGCAGGCCATCAGACAATGATTCCATACAGCAGAATTGGACGCACCACTTCTGTATAAATCCACACTCAAAAAAATACATTAGTAGATTTACTATTTTTTTTTGCTAATGCTGGTTAGCTAACTTTTAGCAAGCTTTTAGTTGAGATTAGCATGTATGCAAAAATATATTGTAAACTTCATTTAGCGCATCAGCAATTTTAAACAAAATTTTAACTAATTTTTTTTTGCTAAATTTAAAATTGAGTTGACCAAATTTTTACAAGGTTTTTTGCTAATATTAGCAAAAATAAATGGTAATATTCTTTTTATTTTCAGAAAACTTAAAATGGCGCTATCTCGGAAACTAAGCCAGATAGAGCAAAATGGAGGGCATTTTTGCTTCTCGGGCTCTCCATAGTATCGCCGGTCCTCTTCACATGTGTGGACCCTAATGGGTCCTAACTTTGGATCCAAAAAAGTTAGCATTCCCGAAAATTTTAAAATGATCATATCTAGGTAAATATTGCCGACACAACAAAAAGTCCAAAAGCATTTATGTAGCTCTCAACACGTAGAACAAGACTGCAAAATAATCAAAAGCTCTCCGAGTAATATTTTTGAAGTTATCGAGTTTTGTAATTCTTAAAACCCCGGTGGTCTCCTAAAATCACGTATCTCAAAAACTAAGCAAGGTAGAGCGAAACGAACACAAATTTTGAATCAAAAACTATGACGATTTTTAAGGAACCCAACTAGGTCTAGGCCCATCGGGGTCTGGACCTATCGGGTCCGAACCCAATGGGGTCCTCAAATGTGTATGAACAAATGTAAGTTGAAATAAAAAAAATTTCAGTTAACTAAGTTTTGGCAAAACATTTTTGCTAACTTTACCAAAAAAATTGTGGGTTCAAAATCAGCAAATTTTCTTGTAGGTTTACATGCTTTTTGTGCTAACATTACAGTTTTTTTTTTTGAGTGTATTATCCAGTTCGTGTTCAAATATTTTTTTTAATTTTTGTCGAACGGTGTTATAAACAAAACAGCTCTCTTATGAATCTACCTATTTTCCTCAAACAACTTCTTAGCACTTTAACCAACCATGATTCTAGGAAAGATTTTCGTGGAAATTTTGTAGGCAATTCAGCTGTAATTCTGCTTTAACAGAATCTTGGTTCTTGGTTTTCTTGCATTTAGGTTTACTTTAAGGACTCTACTACGGTAAAGTCTAGGACTTCTTTTTTTAATACTCATTATCCTGTGTCATAAAACAGGTCAAACTATTAACAAAAAGTCACAAATGTAAATTGAGAGAAAGAAATCAAAATTAAAATTATGAAAACATATTTCGGAAAAACTGTTTGAAATTCTAAAGCCGCATTCACAATGTTGGAGTACTCCAATCTGTGGAAAATTTTATTCCTTTTCCTTTTGCACTTTCATATTTTTGAATTTGACTATCTTTTTTCAATTCACTCCAGAGTCAAACATGTTCTACTCTGGAGTTCCACTCTGGAGTTAACAGAGCCTATGTTAACTGTTAACAGAGAAAAAATACACCTCTGTAAAAGTGCCATCACTAATAATGTCATAAAAAAATATAAAAATAAAACAAATATAAATAATTTATTTGAAGTTTTGATAACAAAATATTTAAAAAGTTTAGTTTTTAATAAAATAGTTAAGTACGCAAATTTTAATTGCGTAATTTTATGAAATTGTAAAAAAGGTAAGTAAAATGACATAAGGAATCTGACAGAACTCCAATCTGCATTTTGTACAGTTAACATTTCAATCTGTGCCATGGATTGGAGTGACTCTGACATTGTGAACGTAGCTTAAATATCGTGAACCTATATTCAAAATATGCCAACTCAAATTTGACCGAAATGAGTTTCCGATGGAAAATACCTTCCCTATGCAATACCCATCTGTGGTAAAAATTTCAGAGCAAAAAAATAATTTTTTGTCGTTTTACATCCATTTTTGTTATTCTGCTAACTCAAAGTACATATTTTTTTGGTGAAAATAAATGCCAACTCCCATTGTAAATTTCCAAAAATTTTTCAAAAATTTTTTAAAAAAAAATTAGACCACATATCTTATTGCATTTGCCTTTCTGAACACGAATCTGGTAAAGATTTTGATATCTAATGCCTAGTTTTCGAGATATTGCCATTTTGAAAATATCGGTAAATAGTGTTTGCAAAAAAAAAAATTGCTTATATATATGTAACTTTCAAACTATTTATCAGATTGAAACATTATGAGTGGGGCAAATAAAGTCAATGATATAAGCTTTCAAAATAGCTAGTTTGGAGTGAGCCTTCTACAATAAAGCGTGAGTTACAGAGTGCCAAAGTTGACCACCCTGAGATTAAAAGGCTTTCGGAGCTAGTAACTTTTAAAAATATGCAAAGATTTTTAATTTTTTTTTAGTTTTTGCAATTACCGCACTAAGGAAAACAAAATTCAAAAAAAAAAAAATTTATAAAAATTTTTCAAAAAAAAATTTATTTTTAGTTTCCGACAAAATATGCCAACTCTAAAATAATATTTGTTTTTTGATATAGTAATAAATGCCATCTCAAAAAAATACGCAAACCAGTGCAAAATATGAAATTTTTGGCATAGGTAAAAATTATTTAGAATATTTAAACCATCTTATGGAAGGTACATTGTTTATTTTTACAATAATATGCAAAATAACTAGTTTTTTAGCTCTCCTGAAAAGTAAGCTTTTTCGAGTTGGCATTTATTGAATATAGTTCGACGATATGCTATTTAAAGTTCAAAAAAGTTCAAATTGCTTTTATAAAGGTATTTTCTTTGTAAAGTTCCATTTGAAAAGTTCTGGTAAAGCGTCTTAACTTTTAGGTGGACAGGAACCTTAACTTTAATTATCAAAAGCAAACAATTCACTTAAAAATTTATTTCGCATTAGTTTTATTAAAATTGTTGAAATACTTATTTAGAAGTTATGGCCTAACAATTAATCATCGTCACCGTTTAAGTGCTAACTATCAAATCTTAATACGCTACTTGTGACATTAAGTCTTTAAGCATTCACTCCAAGATTTCAAGATATGCAAGCACTTGAATAATGCAGCAACGCTACATGCCAGCTGTGCATTTTCAATAAGTCAGTTTAATAGGGGATCACACGAGTCGATTCTAAGCCAGTTTAAGTTTTTGACATGTTTTCAGCAAGTACTGAACAAAAATTAGCAACTATCTTGTTTTGATTTTCCATTCATACAAATTCAAGTGCCATCATCCATCGAAGAATCATAAACACTAACTGGGCTATTCATAATGAGTAAATTAAATGTAATGTAGGTTTATTTGACTGATATTGCATGAATATTTGTCAAATAAACCTACTTTAAGTACACTTTAAGTATTATGAATAAAGGCCTAAAAATATTTGCTTACAACAACTACAGGGTGACCCAACTGATTTGATGTATTTTAAATATTGAATAAGACGAAAAACCATTTTCAACAAAGATTCTTACTAACTTATGAAATCTTTATGTCTATTCGATTACCCAAATTTTAAAATATTTTTACTACAATTGGAAAGTTTTGCTTAGTTTTTGTATTGAACATTTCCAGCTCTACACCATTTCCAATTTTAATTCAGAAAATACAAATTATATTTCAAAAATTTCCAATTATATTTCAGAAATTTCCAATTATATTTCAAAAATTTCCAATTATATTTCAAAAATTTCCAATTATATTTCAGAAATTTCCATTTATATTTCAAAAATTTCCAATTATAATTCAAAAATTTCTAAATATAATTCAAAAATTTCCAATAATAATTCATAAATTTCCATTTATAATTCAAAAAATTCCAATTATATTTCAAAAATTTCCATTAATATTTCAGAAATTTCCATTTATATTTCAGAAATTTCCATTTATATTTCAGAATTTTACATTTATATTTCAGAAATTTCCATTTATAATTCAGAAATTTCCAATTGTATTTCAGAAATTTCCATTTGTATTTCAAAATTTTCTAAATGCTTTTCAGAATATTCCATTTGTATTTCAAAAATTTCCATTTGTATTTCAAAATTTTCCATATGATTTTCAGAAAATTCCATTTATAATTCAAAAATTTCCAATTATATTTCAAAATTTTCCAATTGTATTTCAAAAATTTCTATTTGTATTTAAAAATTTTCCAAATGCTTTTCAGAAAATTCCTTTTGTATTTCAAAAATTTCCATTTGAATTTCAAAATTTTCCAAATGCTATTCAGAAAATTCCAATTGTATTTAAAAAATTTCTATTCATATTTCAAAATTTTCCAAATGCTTTTCAGAAAATTCCAATTGTAATTCAAAAGTTTCCATCTATATTTCAAAATTTTCCATTTATATTTAAGAAAATACAAATTTTATTTCAAAAACATTCTAATTTTTTTAAGGAAATTGTAAGTGTAGTTCCCTACACTTTGTAGTTATTATAAGTTCATTCATGATAAATTATCAAAACTCGCAGAAAATCTTAGTCTTCCTTTGTGGAGGATTGTGGAGAATAATGAGAAATTTGAAAAAATACAACAAAACCGTAATTTTTGGTGGGCAATCATGTGAAGACATAGACCCATTATATCCATATGAATATGAAATAATCTTTATTAAGTTTAAGTCGACACATATTTTTGTTTTAGACGATATTCCTGTTAGTTCGGGAGTTATCGGAATTTTCCCGAAGATCCACATTGTATCATAATGTGCCAACGAAATTTTTAACCTTAACCAACCTTAGAATTGTCTCTTTTATATATATTTCAAGTTTCAGGTAAATCGGTTTATAAAGGTTAGAATACTTCCCTTGTAAGATACGACATATGGATGAATACTTTTGTAGATGCATTTTCATTATTTCTGGTAAGTTAAGAAAATTGTTAACCACTTTCTTTTGAAAATTATTGATGATGTATAGGGTACCGGATAGTCTGATAGTTTCTATAATATTTGTATCATAAAAACTACACTTACAATTTCCTTAATAAAATTATAAAGCTTTTGAAATACAATTTGTATTTTCTTAATTATAAATGGAAAATTTTGAAATATAAATGGAAACTTTTGACTTACAATTGGAATTTTTTGAAAAGCATTTGAAAAATTTTGAAATATAAATAGAAATTTTTGAAATACAATTGGAATTTTCTGAATAGCATTTGGAAAATTTTGAAATACAAATGGAAATTTTTGAAATACAAATGGAATTTTCTGAAAAGCATTTGGAAAATTTTGAAATAAAAATGGAAATTTTTGAAATACAATTGGAAAATTTTGAAATATAATTGGAAATTTTTGAAATATAAATGGAATTTTCTGAAAAGCATTTGGAAAATTTTGAAATAAAAATGGAAATTTTTGAAATACAAATGGAATTTTCTGAAAAGCATTTAGAAAATTTTGAAATACAAATGGAAATTTCTGAAATACAATTGGAAATTTCTGAATTATAAATGGAAATTTCTGAAATATAAATGGAAAATTCTGAAATATAAATGGAAATTTCTGAAATATAAATGGAAAGTTTTGAAATATAAATGGAAATTTCTGAAATATAAATGGAAATTTTTGAAATATAATTGGAATTTTTTGAATTATAAATGGAAATTTATGAATTATTATTGGAAATTTTTGAATTATATTTAGAAATTTTTGAATTATAATTGGAAATTTTTGAAATATAAATGGAAATTTCTGAAATATAATTGGAAATTTTTGAAATATAATTGGAAATTTTTGAAATATAATTGGAAATTTCTGAAATATAATTGGAAATTTTTGAAATATAATTTGTATTTTCTGAATTAAAATTGGAAATGGTGTAGTAAAAATATTAAAAAACAGTAGATTGTAGTAAGATAATCGAACGGACCTTTTAATGAACAAATTTGTTTAAGCACTGTCAATTTTCCTTTAATCATAGACCAAACCTTACTGAGGTGGAAGCTATGAGGCAGAACATGAATGACACACTCAATCATGACCTTACGGCAATCTCCGAGTGGGGTCTTGCGAATCGGGTAGATTTTAATGCTCGTAAGACCCAATGTTGTATATTGACCCACAGACGGCTTGTGGAATCAGCGTCATCTGTATCCATGGGTGGTATAGTTATTGAGGAATCAGACACTCTTGATGTTCTAGGCATGAAGATTCAATGTGATGTTCGTTGGAACCAACATGTTTTTCAAGTGTCGAAAGAAGCATTCAAGTGTCTTGGTTTCTTGAAACGGTACAAGAATTACTTCACTCTGTCTGATCTCCTCACTATTTATACCGCCTATATCCGACCGAAAATGGAATACAACTCCCATATCTGGGGAGGTGCTTTAAGGTCTATCTTAAAGCTTGTGAATCGGGTGCAGAGAAGTGCGTTGAACCTCATCAATGACAGTAGGGTATCCAGCTCTATTGAATCATTGGAGCATCGTCGGAATGTGGGTTGTGCGTCACTGTTCTATCGTTATTATCATGGTATGTGCTCAGCTAAGTTTGGCTAACTCATCCCTGAGACGCGGGTATATGCCCGTAGTACTCGCCTTTCCACCAGATCGCATCCGTTCGTTGTCGATTGTCCAGTGTCTCGCACAACGCATTACAGAGAAAATTCGTTTCTCGGTCGAACTAGCCGTATGTGGAATAAACTCCCGGCAGAAGTCTTTCCAGTCGGCTACAATTTGGAAAAATTCAAACTAAATGTCCACAAACACTACTCCCTCTTTCCTTCTCCTCATAACCTATTTTCCTAATACCAGCACAATGCATTGCATTAATAGGGGCATCCCCTGAGTGTTGGCTCAAAGTAAAAAAAAAACTTGGGGACATTTTCGTTACGGCACTGACCCTTCAATATCATTGCACTCTGGAACTGTGTTTTTAACTTAAAATTATTACCTCCATTTCAATCACTCTGTTGTTACATACAGACAGTGCAGGTTAAAATAAGAGCACTAATAGCGATTATATGGGACTAACAGAAACACAATGCAATGCATTAGTATGGGAAGCCCCTGAGTGTTGGTTTAAGTAACTGGATTTCAGGGTATAAGTATGTGTACCAAAAGAGTGAAATTTTTTATCAACTTTTAATTTTCCTTAGTGTCGGGAAACTTTTTATTTTGATAGACCTAAAAACTATGTGGTACAAATTTGAGACCAATCGGATTAAATTAACATGTAGTAACTGACGATCAAAATTTTGGATATTTGAAAACTAAAAAAAAAAAACAAGTAAGAAAATTATATTCGGTCAAGACCGATCATATAATATCACAGTTTCCCGAAAAATGGGTCCCAAGTTTAAAAATGGATCGATTAGATCTATACATTTCCAAACCTTTAATAAGTGTAAAAAACACTCACAAACCAAATTTTAAAGAAATAGGCGTACATTTGTTGACAATAAACCGCTTTAACTAAATATCGGGCGAAATATTTTGCATGAGGCCTAAGTCCAAAAATGGTCCAATGGTAATCGGATTTGATAAGTTTATTAAAGTATGCGTTTAACATATATAAACAAAATTTTAATTAAATATTTTCTATTTTCATAAAATTTGAGATATATATGTGAAAATCGTGAAGATGGATTGTATCGGGGGTTACAAAAAGAACTGGTCCGATTCCTTTAAAATTTGGAATGGTGATTTGTGAAGACAAAAATCGTTTAGCAGCCAAATTTCGAGTAGTACGGTTATTAGAGTCATTTAAGCGGTTATTAGAGTCATTTAAGCCAAAACTAAAGAGAACCTTTGTAATGGGGCTAGGTCTAAATATGGACCAATATCTTCCAATTTCAATAGGCTTCGTCTTTGTGCAAAGAGAGGCTTAAGTTTCTAAATTCAAGTCAATTTATTAAAAACTAGCTTACCATCCCGGTACTTCGTTACCGGTTGCATTGAATACCGGATAATAGAAGGATCAGAATTGCTCTTCCGATTTCAAGAAAATTCCCCTACGTAGTCTTTGTTTTATTTATTTGTGCACGTTTAAGTCTTTCATAAAATAATATTTCAATGAAAAATTTAAACAATAAAATTTGATTATTTTTCGAGCCCTAATATCGGGATTTTAGATTTGGAGTGAATAAATATTTCAGTGAATAAAGAAATTGGAATAAAAATGAGTTATGGAGTTTAAAAAATTAAAATACGAAAAATTTGAGGAAAAAGTATCATTCCATATTGTTGCCTGCTCTATTCCATTTCGTTCCCCGTTCTAAAAGTTTAAATTTTAAAATATGTCCTTCTCTTGGGTGTTATTTCTGGGGGTTTGAATTGAATAGTTAGATAGGTAAAAATAACCAATTGCCTTAAAATAAAATTTTTCAAAAACAGTTTTTTTGTGCTAGGTGATCCTTTATTTCAAAATTTAAAATATCAAGTTTCCGAACTAATATTTCAAGAAATATAAGAATAATCAAAATTTACACTTTTTCATTATTATAAGAACAAAAAAAATGTACCAAAAGTACACTTTCTTACCCCCGTTATAAACGGAATTTTCAAAAAGAAACTCTTCCAGAATGTTTTTTTTTTCTTCACCGAAGGATCCTCTTTCCATATTTCAATTTTCTAGGAACATTATTTTAGCAAATATTTGAAGTACAAAGAGGATTTTACATTCCTAATTATAAGTTTCTAAAACCATTACGTCAAAAAAAATCAAAGGTACCGAAAATGCACTTTTTTAGCCTTTTTACCCCACTAAGAACCGGAAAACGTATTTTTCACAGAATGCTTTTTTTACCGAATTTGCCTTCATTACAAATTTTAAGATTCTAGGAAATATAAAAAGTTTTTATAAATATAATTTTAGGAAATAAAGAAGTATCAAAAATTGTACTTCCGGTACTTTTAATAAAGGGTACTTTTAATGAAAGGTACTTTTTATAAAAGGTACGTTTTACAAGAGGTGCTTTTTAAAAAAGGTACTTTTTATAAAAGGTACTTTTTATAAAAGTTACTTTTTATAAAAGGTACATTTTATAAAAGGTAATTTTTATAAAAGGTATTTTTATAAAAGGTACTTTTTATAAAATGTACTTTTTATAAAAGGTACTTTTTATAAAAGGTTTTTTTTTTAAAAAAAGGTACTTTTTATAAAAGGTACTTTTTATAAAAGGTACTTTTTATAAAAGGTACTTTTTATAAAAGATACTTTTTATAAAAGGTACTTTTTATAAAAGGTACTTTTTATAAAAGGTACTTTTCATAAAAGGTACTTTTTATAAAAGGTAGTTTTTATTAAAGGTACTTTTTATAAAAGGTGCTTTTATAAAAGGTACTTTTTATAAAAGGTACTTTTTATAAAAGGTACTTTTTATAAAAGGTACTTTTTATAAAAGGTACTTTTTATAAAAGGTACTTTTTATAAAAGGTACTTTTTATAAAAGGTACTTTTTATAAAAGGTACTTTTTATAAAAGGTGCTTTTATAAAAGGTACTTTTTATAAAAGGTAGTTTTTATTAAAGGTACTTTTTATAAAAGGTGCTTTTATAAAAGGTACTTTTTATAAAAGGTACTTTTTATAAAAGGTACTTTTTATAAAAGGTACTTTTTATAAAAGGTACTTTTTATAAAAGGTACTTTTTATAAAAGGTACTTTTTATAAAAGGTACTTTTTATAAAAGGTACTTTTTATAAAAGGTACTTTTTATAAAAGGTACTTTTTATAAAAGGTACTTTTTATAAAAGGTACTTTTTATAAAAGGTACTTTTTATAAAAGGTACTTTTTATAAAAGGTACTTTTTATAAAAGGTACTTTTTATAAAAGGTACTTTTTATAAAAGGTACTTTTTATAAAAGGTACTTTTTATAAAAGGTACTTTTTATAAAAGGTACTTTTTATAAAAGGTACTTTTTATAAAAGGTACTTTTTATAAAAGGTACTTTTTATAAAAGGTACTTTTTATAAAAGGTACTTTTTATAAAAGGTACTTTTATAAAAGGTACTTTTTACAAAAGAGGTACTTTTTATAAAAGGTACTTTTTATAAAAGGTACTTTTTATAAAAGGTACTTTTTATAAAAGGTACTTTTTTTAAAATGTACTTTTCATAAAAGGTACTTTTTATAAAAGGTACTTTTTATAAAAGGTACTTTTTATAAAAGGTACTTTTTAGAAAAGGTACTTTTTAAAAAAGGTACTTTTTATAAAAGGTACTTTTTATAAAAGGTACTTTTTATAAAAGATACTTTTTATAAAAGGTACTTTTTATAAAAGGTACTTTTTATAAAAGGTACTTTTTATAAAAGGTACTTTTTATAAAAGGTTCTTTTTATAAAAGGTACTTTTTATAAAAGGTACTTTTTGTAAAAGGTACTTTTTATAAAAGGTACTTTTTATAACGGTACAGAATTTTCAGAAAGTACTTGTTCCAGAATGTTTTATTTTACTAAAGAATCCTACATTTCAAATTTGAAGTTTGAATGACCATTATTTCAGTATATAAAAAAAAGTACCAAAAGTACACTTTTTTGCCCATTTTGCCCCGTTGGATCAACATTGGCAAAAACCCAGACTTAGTGAATCTTTTTCCCGGGAGGTGAACCTACATTGCAAATTTCAAGTTTCTAGAACTATTATTTAAGGAAATATAAAAGGTACCAAAAGTACAGTTTTTTACCCTTTTTACCCCATTAGAATCATCATTGGCAAAAATCAAGCCCTAGTGGATCTTTATTCCGGGAGGTGAACATACAGTCCAAATTTCAAGTTTCTGTGACCATTATTTCAGGAGATATAAAAAGTACCAAAAGTACAGTTTTTTACCCTTTTTACCCCCTTAGAATCAACACTGGCAAAAATCCAGCCTTAGTGGATCTATATTCCGGGAGGTGAACCTACAGTCCAAATTTCAAGTCTCTAGCTTCAGCGGTTTGGGCTGGGCGATGATGAATCAGTCAATAAGTCAGTCAGTCAGTCAGTCAGTCAGTCAGTCAGTCACATTACTCTTTTATATATATAGATTGCGATCTGTATCGTGGGGGGGGGGGGGGAATAATTTTTTTTACTTTGAATCGGTGCTGCCAGAAGTGACGATTTTTCGTCTTTTTGACGATTTTTTCATGAAATTTTGCAAAATGATAATTGACGATTTTCTGATTTGATTCCCATACATTTTGACGATTTTTTGTAATCCCACTTTTATTCACAAAAATCGAAATTTACAACTTTTTTAATTTTACGATTAAAATAAAATACAGAAGAAAGACACAAATTTATAACATTTCATTCTCTTTTGGAAATATAACTGCACTCAAAAAATTATGTCGTTTTAGAATCATTCATTTTTGCTCTGAATGAAAAAAAAAAATGATTATTCTTTTATTTAAATTTTAATTGTTGCTACTTTTACATCAGAAATCTTTTTTTTTTTTTTAATATTTGAATTCCCAGTGAACAAATATACTCTAGTGACTCCAAAAATGGAGCAAATATGTATTTAAAATTTTTGTATGAATACGATTCATCCAAAAGAACCCTCTTTTTAGACTCAAAAACTACAACTCAGAGAATAATTGGAGTCTTTTCAAGCAAAATTGATACGTTAATTTTAAGCTCTTTTGAGTCAGTTTTTTTTTTGGGAGCTTTTTTTTAAAAAAGTGCTTGATCCCGAGTAAAAATTTTTATATGATGCAATACATAATGATATATAACACAATATATATTTATACGCAATTTAATCCGAATAATGGTGGATGTTTTTGCATTAAAAAAGATCAACTTGTATAAAATATGATTCGATTCCATCCGAGTTTTGACCAGACATTGCCATATTTCATTGGATCCAATTAGATCTAATTGCATTAAAACATAAAAAAATCTTGGTGTGTTTTGGTTTGGGTGAGTTACACCACAGGTCAACGATACATTCACCAAACATATAATTTTCAAAAACAAAAAAAATGTTTGGGTACGCTTCGAACCAGATAGGTGATATACATAACCCTAACAAGGAAATGTTTAGGAACATTTTAAAAGTTTCTTATACTTTGCTTAAAAAACTTAGAACATTTTTGGTTAATTGGAAACATTTATATATGGAACAAAATAAGCTATATATAATTTTATATTAAATTATACAGAAAAACAAATTTTGTATTGGCCCTAATATTATTTCATATATTTATATCAACCGTATACCTTTTAATCCGAATCATGATTAAATTATATATTACAACATATGACTGCATTTAAAAAAATTAGAAAATACCTCACGGGATGTATAATCATATATAATTTATTATGTTTGTATCAAGTTATATTTTGTTATATATGTTTATTTTTACTCGGGATACTAAAATTTTTTTTTTAAATGTTTATCCCTCTAAAATCTGAAAAAAGTGCCAGAAAAAAACATTATTTTTGCGTGGGTCTTATCGGTGTCTTATTTTGAAGCGTTCTAAAGTTCTAAAACAAATTACACTTGTAGTTTGTTTGCTATAGAAATTTTATTTGTTTAAGATTTAGAGCGGATTACTAAATGAAAAGTTAGCTGCTAACTGCCGATTTAACGGAACCTTATGTCAAAATTTGTATGAAAAAGTTAAATTTAAAGGAGAGTTATTTTATAACGGAGCGTTGAGTAATCCAGCCTTAATGACATTTATTTTATCAGCAGTTAAAATTGAATGTTGCTGTCTGTTGAAACAAATGAAAAATCGAGTGACTTTCAACTATTTTGTCACTTGTTTAAAAGAAAATTATTTTTATTTAGTTAAAAAATATTTTGGGTACGTAAATTAAAAAAATAAACAAATGTGGATAAAAAAAATTTTATTGTGCGTTTTAAAATTTTAATATACAAAGAACGTGTTTTTTAACAGTTTTTAAAGTGACGATTTTTTTACGACTTTTTTTAAAACTTTTGACGATTTTGATGATTTTTTTTTTTCCAAATTTTGACGATTTTTCACAAAAAAAGCCTTGCAGCACTGCTTCGAATAAAAAAAAAAAACATTATGATATGTCGGCCGAGCAAAAACAGAGATACGTTTCTTTTGCAAAAAAAGTGATGGGAAAGCTATAAAATCATCAAATTTATTTTTTTTGTCGAAGGAGGTTTATTTACTTTTTTTTAATTTTTCTAAATCTGAGAAATTTTCAAATGTCCCACAATCTAAGACTTCTTCTTTAGTAAAAATGTCTCAGAATCTGACACTTTTTTCGCATAGAAACATTTTTAGATTCTAAGAACTTTTTTCCAAAGAAAAAGTCTCAGATTCTGAGATCTTTTACTATAGAAAAAGTCTCATATTTTAAAGCATTTTTGAGATATTTGTACTGTAAAAAATGTCTCATATTATTAGATTTGTTTGTACTGAAAAAATGTTAGACTCAGCACCCTTTTTTTTACAGAAAAATTCTCAGAACTTTTTCCTATAGAAAAAGTTTCAGATTCTGGGAATTTTTTCTTAAAGAAAAAGTCTCAGATTCTCAGACAACTTCTGAGACTTTTTCAACAATAAAAAGTCTCAGACTTTGAAATCTTTTTCATTTTAAAAAAGATTCTGATTTTGATACCTTTTTCCTTAAAATAAGTTTCAAATTCAGCGATTCTGAGACCTTTTTCCTATAGAAAAATTCTCAGATTCTTGGACCCTTTTTCTATCGGAAAAGTTTCCGATTCTGCAACCTTTCTTCCTAAAAATAAGTTTTTATTTTGAGACCTTTTTCCTCTAAATAAGTTTCAGATTCTGAGATATTAAAAAAAAAAAAACGTTTCTGAGTGTTACGAGCATCTACAATCAGAATTCCCAGAATAATCTGGCAGCGTTACGACCTTAGGAGAACTCGCTACCTTCTTTCTCTTAACAGGAGAAAATGTCGTCTACTCGAGAGTGTGGTCACAGGATACTGCTTAAGAGTTAAAACACCTCAATTCAACCGAAAAAAGAAGCATTTTTGACCTTACCCCTTTCGAATTTGATGAAACTTGGAATATAGTTGGGCCCTTACAAAAATATCATAGTGCCAAAACTTTGGATATGGGGTATTGAAAATTGTCAAAATCGTATATATTTCACAAAAGTGTTCTGAGATAAATAAAGATAACTCGAAAAGTAATAACAATACAGGTCTCATTGTCAGTCAGGTTGCTAATTATAGGTAATGAGACAGCCTTTAAAATGGCATTCACAAAAAATGCCATGACCTTTTTTGAAAAAGGTCGAAGATCATTGGTTTTAACCTTAATTTTTGGTGAGCTATATCTCAAAATACGATATTTTGAAAATTAACCTAACCACCATCATAAAAGAGTTTTCCGCCCACCCTTTCGTAGCTGGTACTTGTATTTCGAATAGTGCCTACGGTCAGTACCGTAGAACCGGGAATACCGGTATTCCCGGTTCTCGGTATTCCCAGGAAATGGTACCGGTTTCCCGGTTCTTATATTATTCCCGGTATTCCCGGGAATACCGGTATTCCCGGTTCCGGTTCTGACGGTATTACCAGAATTTCCGGGACTACCGGTATGTATATTTTGTAAAATTTTGTTCAACTAACATTTTTTCTTCGCTTTTACAAAAAAAAAAAATACAAAACATGTGAAATACACCATTTCAATTATTTTTTATGAATTTAAGAAAAAAATAGCTTCATGATTTTTAAATAATTTTACAAACACAACTAAATGTTTCTGAAATACTGATTAAATGGTGTAATTTAAATATTCTATGGTATAGTATTTTTTTGTTTCTTGAGAACCGGTACCAGTATCAGAACCGGGAATACCGGTATTCCCGGGAATATATCTAGAACCGGGAAACCGGTACCAGAACCGGGAATACCGGTATTCCCGGGAATAACGAGAACCGGGAAATGGGGGGCACTAATTTCGAAGGTTCTGTCAAAGTTCATTTGTGATGAGATGTAGTCAAATTTCTGTAGTCAATTTCAAGCCCGTGAGAACTGGCTGGTTTAAGTCACTTACGATTGCCAGACACAATCATTAAACTAAAAAATAAACGCACCTGGTGCTATCTATAACACCACAACTGTACAACTGTAATAACAATAAGCAACAATGTAAAAAAAAAAAAAGTTTCAACTTACCTCCGTTGGGCAATCCTTTGGCATTTTGATTAGAATGTTGTTGATCTGACAATGATGAATGTTGTTGTTGTCGTTGTTTTTGTAATGCTGGATGAGCAGATAAAGTTGATGATGAAAATAGTGAAGTAACCGCTGACTCTAAACATGGATTAATATGATGACGTTGTTGTTGTTGCTGCTGATGCTGTTGGTATGTTAATGTTTGTTGCGGTGGTGGCCTCTTAGATTTTTGAAGTTCCAATAGCTGTTGTTGTGTGGATGAAGGTTCAGGTGCATTTAAAAGATCATATGGTAAACGATCTAAATTAAAAAGTATACGACGCGAAGGTGTTGATGATGACGAGGATGACGAAGATGAATTTTCATTATTTGATGTCGGTGAAGATGAAGATGATGATGATGAAAATGTTGATGGTTGATGACGATGACCATAGGTACGAGAATGATGATGTTGTATGTGGGAACCATATGATTTTGTTGTGGTCATTGAAGGTTTTTCAGTTGTTGTTGTCGTTGTTGTTGTTGTTGACTGAGCTTCACCAAATGCTATACGTGATACAATGGCTGATTTTCTTGATGTTTGTTGATATGCATTATTTGATGGAGGTGGAAGTATTGTAGTAATTTGTGGAGAATTTGTTGGAGGTGTTAGTGTTGTGGTTATATATGGGCTACTGGTTGATGTGGTAGTTAGAGTAGTTAACAAGGGCCAATATGTTTTGGCTGGTTCACTATAAACTTTAGATGGTTGGGAATATACTTTAGAAGGTTCGGAATAGAATTTCGAAGGTTGTCCATAAACTTTAGCTGGTTCAGAGTAAAATTTCTCTGGTTCTCCGTAAACTTTTGATGGTTCGGAATATACTTTCGAAGGTTCGGAGTAAAATTTCGATGGTTCACTATACATTTTTGAAGGTTGTGAATAGAATTTTGCCGCTTCTGGTTGATGATTGTTCGGAATTTGTGTGGGACGTGTTAAAGGTTTTAAACTTTCACTAACATTACGGCGTGCCTCGGCTAATATACCCGATTGTTGCCATTTCTTTAAATCTTCTACATTTTGTGATAATGAGGAATAGGAAATGGATCGTGATTGCGGACCATGTCCTGCTTTAGTATCATGATATATAACCGTTTGAAATGGTAATAATTGATCTTCTATACCGGCTATGGTGGCTTGTGATTGCTCTTGAGATGACGTGCTGGGCATTTCAATTACTTTTGCATTGTCGTCAACAGTTTTATGTGTTTTACTTGCATGCAAATTAGAATCGTGATTAATGGATACATTACGTTGACTACTGTGATACGTTGATGTCACCGTTGACGTTGAACGCGCTGAAGCGGCCGGTTGTAGTGGAGCTGCCAAAACATTGTGTATATTAGTAGAAGCACTATTTTCCGAATCTAAAGCCTCCAAAGTGTCTGCCACACTTGTTATGGGGAATGCACGATGACGTGAATGTAATTTACGTGATTTATGTTGTTGTGTCATTGTTAACGGTTCAACTTCCTCTATGGAAAACTCACTTTTATGTGAGCGATTGATAAAGTTGTCTGCCGCCAAAGAATCAGTTCTAGTTGATGACTGTTCAGCTGTCGGTGGTGTTGGTTTGACAGTTGTTGTCGCTGTTGGTGGTTTAGGTGTCATTGTCACGATCATTGGTTTACTAGTAGTATACGATTTGACATATTTAACAAATTTCGATTTTGTTGTCGTAGTCATCGTCGTCGTCGTTGTTGTTGTTGTTGTTGGTAGTGTTGTGGCTAAACGTTGTCTTGCAGTTGTTGTACCTCGTTGACTAGAAGAGGAAACACTTACGGCCACCACTTTAAAATCATCCAAATTTGTTTTATTTATATCACGTTGTTGAGTTTTATGTATTTTAAATGTTTCTCTTTTTAAATCAATATCTCTGGCTTCAGCATCTAAGATGGCATCATTTTCATCATAATCTTCTAAAAATACAATTTTACTACCTGAGGTAACTAATTTAACTACTTGTTTACTGTCCTCAAATTGGCCCTCGGCTTGATTTTGTTTAGGACCCTTATCTTTTAGACTTCTACCACTACTGGACCTTCTCCCCGTTTCGGCGGATTTTTTATCAAATTGTTCTTCGGTGGTTCCACCATTTCTTGCTGTTACTCCTCCTCCTCCTCCGCCTCCCGCATATTCACTATTATAATAATCTTTATCTAATTGATCATGTTCCATAAATAATTTTAAAAACTCATTGCCTGCAATGAGATCACTGGTCGTTTGTGATTTTCCTCTTAAAGGCCTTGACTCATTAAACGGTATTCGCGCCAACATCTGTAATTGAAAAATAATAAAAATATAAATTTTTTTTTATAGTGTAAAGGTTAAAATGTTTTTAATTAATTGTGTAGTTTACAACTAATGTAAAACAGTGAAACTCGGTTACAACGAATTCGATTACAACGTTCATTACATCAAAAAATAAAGCAAATTCACAAAAAGTCTCACTACCGTAAATCGAAATATTTTTTTTTTTTTGATTTAGTACTTTTATATTATTGACAGCGGCGGGTACAGCTTTTGGGTTTGGGGGGGGATATTTTTTTTTACTTCGAATAAAAAATCATAAATTCACGAGCAAAAACAGGGATACGGGTTTTTTTGCCAAAAAAAGATATGAGAAAGCTATCTACAAATTTATTAATTTTTACCGCTGAAGGTTTGTTTTTTATGATCATATTTTGTTTATATCATATTTTTTAATTTGTTTTAAAAGAAAATTGTACATTTTCGTATAAGTAAATAGAAAAAGTCTCAGACTTTTACACAAATTTGACAAATTTTCAATAGAAGAAATTCTTCCTACGAGTACATAGAAAATATCAGATGTTGAGACATTTTTCTAGATAAAATGAATTTTTAAGACTTCTTCTTTACGAAAAATGTCTCAGAATCGGAGACTTTTATCGCATAGAAAATTTTTTAGATTCTAAGAACTTTTTGACACAAAAACAGTCTTAGATTCTAATACCTTTTACTATAGAACAAGTCTCATATTTGAAAGCATTTTTGAGATATTTTTACTATAGAAAAGGTCTCATATTATTAGATTTGTTCGTATTGAAAAAGTTTTAGATTCTGAGACCTTTTTTTTATAGAAAAAGTTTCAGACCTTTTTCCTATAAAAAAATCTCAGATTCTGACCCCTTTTTCTTAAAGAAAAGTCTTAGACTCTCAGGCCTTTTTCCTATAGATAAAGTATCAGATTCAGCAACCTTCTTCCAATTGAGTAAGTTTCAATTTCTTAGACTTCTTTTTATACCCTCCAACCACAGTATGGGGGTATACTCACTTTGTCATTCCGTTTGTAACGCATAGAAATATCGGTCGGGGACCCCATAAAGTATATATATTATTGATCTATGATCGATTCTAAGACATTCTGTGAATGTCCGTCCGTCTGTCTGTAGATAACACAATGCAGTCCAAAATAAAACAGCTAGACTCCTGAAGTTTGGAATATGTCTCATGTTCATAGGCAGGCTAAGTTCGTGAATGGGCAAAATCGGGCCAGGGGGAAAAAGTTCCCCCTTGAAGAACTGAACTAACATCTGAAAAAATACAATTTTTTTACATGTTTTTTTGTATTTTTGTTAAACTAATGAAACATTTGATATATTTATCGCGATGGTGCATTCAAAGTCCCCCACTGACCCCCTCACCCCCCCCCCCAAAAAACGCCCCTGATTTTTTTTTTTTAAATTTTTTTTACCATTTTGGAGGGTATAAAAGATTCGGCACAGCCGAATTTAACACTCTCACTTGTTAACAATAAAAAGTCTCAGACTTTGAGACATTTTTCTTTTTAAAAAAGGTTTTGAGACCTTTTTCCTTAAAATAAGTCTCAAATTCAGAGATTCTGAGACCTTTTTCCTATAGAAAAAGTCTCAGATTCTTAGACCCTATCTTAAAAGTATCAGATTCTTCAACCTTTTTTCCTATAAATAAGTCTGAAATTTTGAGACAATTTTCCCGTAAAGAAAGTCTCAGATTCTGAGATCTTTTTCCTAAAAAAGTCTTACAAGGGAAGTATCTCAACAATTATGAACCGATTTGCATGAAACTTAAAATATGTATAAAAGAGACGATTTTAAGGTTGGGATGTCTCAGCTTATCGGCCATATCAGTGTTTTAAAATTTCGTTGTCCCCTTATGAAACAATGTGGACCTTCGGGAAAATTTCGATAACTCCCGAACTAACGGGAATATTGTCTAGAGCAAAAATACGGGTCGACTTAAATTTAATAAAGACTATTTCGTATTCATATGGATATCGTAGGTCTATGTCTTCATATAAATACCCCCCAAAATTTTCACATTTTCCTGAAAAATGTATTTAACGAAGCAGAATTTTTACAAAGTTATGCTATGATAGACATTAAAAAAACTTTCTTCTCATATGTAAACATCATATAGATTCTTAGAATGAAATTGCTGAAAAATCCAAAAAACGATTTTTTCGCCATTTTTTGACCCCCTGTTTTGAACCCCTAAATCCCCGATATGGCCGATAAGCCGAGACACCCCCACCTTAGAATTGTCTCTTTTATATATATTTTAATTTTCATGCAAATCGGTTCATTTTCGGTTCATCGGTTCATACTTTCCTTGTTAAATTCTTATGGTGTTTTCTTTTCTGAAAAAAAATGTTTGCCATTTTAGGGTATGCATTTTTAAAATGTTTAACTCAAAAAATTGCATTTTATTTGACTGGAATAGAACACAACATACCTCAATACTCTGCCCTTTATTTTTTTAACAGCTGTTTTGAGATAACAACACAGAAAAAGTCAGCTGTTGTATAAGGCAATTTCAACCCCGTGATTTTTTACGGGGTAAAAAGTGCAAATTTTTTGCACATTATAGGGCAGACATTTTTAGAAAAGAACACGATATTCTTTATAAGGGTTGACATTTTTTTAAAAAAGAACGCAAAAACATAATTTTTGGGGCAAAATGCAAAAAAAATGTACATTTTTTGCCAGAAAAGACAACACCATTAGACTTTTTGAATTCGGGATTTCTTCTACAAAAATCCGAAAAAGAACATGTTTGAGGATATGAAAAATTTTAGATTTTTTTTTTGTAACTTTTTCTATAGAAAAAGTCTCAGATTCGGTGACCGATTCTAAGACATTCTAAAAAAAAAAACCCAAAATAGTTTAACAAACGTTAGACTACCAACGTTTTTAAGATTTTAAGATATTTTTCCTATTCCTATGTAGTAGACAAACATTTTTACTGTTAATCAAATTAAAATCCTTTAACATTTTTCTATACAAAAATAAAAAAATATTTTAAGTGATTTTTGTATACCAAAATTCATAATAAGAATGACGGTTATTTTTTTACAGAAAATTTTCAGATTAAGTCAGATTTTTCCTTAAAAAATTTTCAAATTTTCCATGTAAAAATTTTCAGAATTTTTTCTATGAAAAATTTTCGGATTTCGAGATTTTTTTCTTTTGGAAACTTTTTTAGAAATTTTCCTTCTATCTTCTTTTATTCTTCTTTTTCTTTCTTTTTCTTTATTTTCTTTTCTTTTTTCTTTTTTTTTCTTTTTTTTCTTTTTTGTCCTTTTTTTTAATTTCGTCTGGGTGGTTGGGGGAAAGTATCTCTTTTCCCTTTTACCAGCGCATGGTACTTTTTCAATATCCTGAAAATTGATTTTAACAACTGGGTTTTTCATATGTTGACTCAGTCATCAAAACAAACTTTCTGAAAAAATTGTTTTCTGAATTTGTTATTCCAACACAGAAAATAAAATTGTCAAATTTAAATCAACAAACAGCAATTTTAATTCAACCAAACATGATATCACCAAACATTTAATAAAAACGGCCGCCTGTTAGTCTATAATACAAAACTTCGATTTTGTTTTCAACAAACTCAGTCAAGTAATTTTATTTTAAAGTTATTTTATCATGTCAACAAATAGTTTTTGTGTTTGTTTAATATCTTTGTTGTCAGATCAACAAATTGTGTTTGTTGAATTTCTTTGTTGAAAAAAAATTTAAGATTTTGTACGTTTGTCAATACAAATAATAATTTTAGAGAACTATTACAAACTCGTTTATCAATTTTTTTTCAATAATCAATATTTACAAACGTTAGTTGATATCACAAATTTCGGTATAGGAGCACTTTCAATGAAAAAGTTAATTGTATTCACAAATATGGGGGTCAATATAATAACTCGTTTTTTTCTGTGAAGAGGATAACGAGGGGTGAATAATTAATTCTACATTAGTACTTTTCGATTTTCTAAAAAATGGCCTTACAAACTTAAAGTTTTGATTTTAAGATCATCCAGGAAAAAAAAATCTTGAAAACTTCGATTCCAAGGGGACAAGGGGGTTAAGAGGAAAAATTTTTACTTTACTAACTATTAACAAGAGAAGTATCTCAACCCTTAAAAACCGAATTGCATGAAACTTAAAATATATATAAAAGAGACAAGTGTAAGGTTGGTTGTCTCGGTTTATCGGCCATGTCTAGGATTTAGGAGTTCAAACAATGGGTAAAAAATGCCAAAAAAAACAGCTTTGTGGATTTTTCAGACATTTCTTTATGGGAAACTTTATGATGTTTCTATATGAGAAGAATGATTTTTGTAATGCCTATCCAACGGTGCCAAAAACCTTTCAAAAATTCGGTTTCGTTAAATATTTTTTTCATAAAAATGTATAAATTTTTGAGGGTATTTATGTCAAGAGACTTACGATATACATATGAATACGAAATAATCTTTATTAAATTAAAGAAATTTTCCCGAAGGTCCACATTATTTCATAAGGGTACAAAAAATTTTTAAACACTGATATAGCCGATAAGCAGACACACTCCCAACCTTAAAATCGTCTCTTTTATATCGTTCATTCCACCAGACATTTGGTAATTTTAGGCATTTTTTCACCGAGGGTCTTGCGATTTTTGTTATTTTTTTCATACAGATACTCTATGGAGCCAATTTCAAATTTCATCCATCACATCGAAAATATTTAAAAAACTCGCTATTTTATTCACGATTTTCGATTTTAAAAAAGTCAAAAAAAAAAATGCAAAATCTGTGTAACTTTGAGCAGCTGTATTTTCTAAACTACTTATCGCATTTTAACAATCCATAGCGCATACGTATTGTATGTTAGTCTATTTTGATATCTTGTAGACCGAAAAAATATCGGTGGTTTAAAAGTGCATTTTATATGCTAATGCAATTTTGAAGTGCATTTTGCGAAACTTTTACCCCTTTTGATTTATTTTTAATTAGCATATTTGGAAAATCTAGGATTTTTGCTACAAAAAAATGTTTTCATTACAATGGACCGAGAATGTATGATATTTTTATACCCTCCAACTACAGTATGGGGGTATACTCACTTTGTCATTCCGTGTGTAACGCATCAAAATATCGGTCTAGGACCCCATAAAGTATATATATTTATGATCAGTGATCGATTCTAAGACATTCTAGCGATGTCCGTCCATCCGTCTGTCCGTCCGTCCGTCCGTCTGTCCGTCTGTCCGTCTGTAGTTAACACGATGCAGTCCAAAATAAAAGAGCTAGACTCCCGACATTTGGCACGAATATGTCTTATGTTCATAGGCAGGTTAAGTTCGTAAATGAGCAAAATCGGAACAGGGGGAAAAAAGTTCCCCTTGAAGAACTAAACCAACCTCTGAAAAATACCATATTTTTACATGATTTTTTGTGTTTTTGTTTAACAAATGCAACATTTTCATGCCACAAAAAGTTCAAAGTCCTGCATTTGGTCCTAGAGAATTAGAAAATTACGTTTTTTCGGCCCGCCCCCCTTTTATGGGCGTGGAATAAAACATTTTTTTAAAATACTGATAATCTTGTATTTCTTTAGTGCAAAAAGCATAAGAATGAATTTTTAAACACAAATTCGAGGGAAAATTTGCCTCCCTCAATTACTACAAGCGACCCCCTGACCCCCCCCCCCCAAAAAAAAAAAATAAAACGCCCCTGCATTTTTTTTATTTTTATTTTTTGCATGTTGGAGGGTATACAAGATTCGGCCCAGCCGAATTTATCACTCTTACTTGTTAATAAAAAAATACTTCCTTAAGTTTCCCTTATAAAAATTTTTATTTTTTAAATTATACCAAAATCATGTAAAAAGACATGTTTTTAGACCGTGATATTTTCAAAAGTACTTATCGTATCTCATTGTTTTTATGCACATTAGAAAGGTATTTTTGTCCATTTTTTGCATTTATTAACCGGAAAAATGTTGGTGTTTCAAAAATGCATTTTAAATGCAAATGCAGTTTTGAAGTGCATTTTTCCAAACTTGTACCCCTTTGAATTCTTTTTTAGTTATCATATTTGAAAAATTCACAATTTTTACTACAAAATAATGTCCTCCTAATAATGGACCTACTTCCTTTTCATTCCGCTTATTTTGATCAATCTTTTGAAGTTCGTCTTAACTGAATTTCACTGTAGTTTGAAAGAAATTTATGTTAAATACTGTCAATAATTATTTACACAACTCAGTTAGATTTCTATGATCGTTTGTTTGTTTCTTTTCATTGATTAGTTTTATAAAGTTTCAATTTCTTTGATTTTGACATTGATTTATTTCAAGATTATGCTAATAACACATTGATTGAATGGGAATAAAATAAAATAGAACATTAATTCTATGGAAAAAAAATTGTATAAATAGAAATGCATATAATCGGAAATGCACGATCTATGACATCAGTTTAATGTTATGAATAACTAATACACCTGTTTTTATAAAAAAGAATGAGGATGTTTAACGCAACGGAAAATGTAATAGTAATTTTTTGATAATTAACTTCAGAACTTCAGTTCCCCAAAAAAATGTCTTGCAACAGACACATTCAGTTTGGCTCCAAATTCGGCAAAATTCGTTTTCTCTATGTAGACTCAAAGTCTGCCAAAAGACTGTGGTATGAAATTTAAAACAAAATCTGACCATTTTTGGGATTCACTCCTCAAATAAAATGTTGTAACAAAAGTTCGTGCTAAACGTAACATATGGGTAATGAAATGTGATATAATTCGCGTCATCTTTTTCACCCTAATGTACGTTTAAATAGCTGTTTTAAATCTTACACGCCTACAGTGACAATCGAAGAGTGCTGACGTAGGAAGGGTGGCTTCTTACGAAAGCTGTCAACATTTCCACGACTCACATTGGTTGAAGAGTGTCCGAAATTCATTTTTTTCATGTTCGCCGATTTGGATAATTTTTTGGTATTTCGTTGTCAGATATCTGAATATTATGATTCCGTAATATTAGGCTGATATATTTATTATTTGTTTGGACAGACACGCTCAAAGTTCATATATGTTCGCTTGTTTAAAATGGCATGCAAATTTACTGTGTATTCAATCTTTTGGGTCAATCATAGTAAACTTGTCATTTGACTTTGTTGTATATTTTCGTAAATGACAATTGTCATGGATGAGATTTGCATTAAAAAAAGTTGTAAAAAGTGCCATATAAAAAATTTCGTAGAACAAAATATAAACAACATCAAAATTTCAATGTTCATCAACTTCAGTGGACTACATCTTTTTAGCACTGTGGAGCGCTGTTTAACGAAAGATGTCAAATTACAGCTTGAAGTCTCAGCTAAAAGTTAAAAAAAAAATCAGCTGCTCCTACCTGCTCCTTTCCAAAAAAAAAACAGTTAAAACTATAAAATAATAAAGTAACAAAACATGAATTTTCGTTCATGCTTCAGAAACTCTGATTTTTATACCCTCCAACCACAGTATGGGGGTATACTCACTTTGTCATTCCGTGTGTAACACATCGAACCCACAAAGTATATATAATATTGATCCATGATAGAATCTAAGACATTACAGCGATGTCCGTCCGTCTGTAGAAATAACGATGCAGTCCAAACAAAAAGAGCTAGACACCTGAAATTGGGCAAGAATATCTCTTATGTTACTGGTAAGGTTAAGTTCGAAGATGGGCAAAATCGGAACAATGGGAAAAAGTTCCCCCTTAAAGAACTAAAACGACTCCAGAAAAATACAATATTTTTACGAGTTGTTTTTTAAATTTTTGCTTAACAAATGTAACATATGTATGCCATATTATATTCATAGACCTGCACTTGGACCAAGGGGGTTAGAAAATTCGATTTTTTTCAGGCCGCCCCCTTTTGGGGGCGTGGTTATAGAAATTAAATAAAAATAACGAAAAAAATTTACTATTTAAGCGTAAATATCATAAACAAATAATTTGTAAACATATATAGCGTGGATACAGGTGTCCCCCACCAACTCCGCCGATCCCTCCACAAAAAAAGGACGCCCCTGCGATTTATTTTTTTATTTTGAACGTGTTGGAGGGTATAAAAGATTTGGAAAAGCCGAATTTAACACTCTTACTTGTTTCTATTTTTTTTTCTATGGGAGGTGGGCGTAAAAGTGGGCGGATCAGGTATTTATTTTCAGGAGCCCATTCTACAATTACAATATTTTTTTTTGTGAAAATTGAGTTGATGCATTAAAAATCAAGGGAGTTATGCCACTTTTTCAATACAAGTTGTATGGGAAGTGGGCGTAAAAGTGGGCGGATATTTTTCAAATTTCACAAAAATGGTTCTGAGTGTTTAAAAATGATATGTGCCAAAAAACAATGCCGTAGGTCAAAATTTAATTTTCACTTTGTATTGGAGGTGGGCGGATCATTTTGGTTTTTGCATTTTTTTCTTGATTCAAACAAAAAATGCCTATGTGCCAAGTTTCATTGTCCTTCGACAACTTCTTCTATTTTTAGCCGCTCGTTCTATGAACATCAACCAATGTGCGACTTAGCCTGTGTTGTCAATTAATTTTTTCAGATTTTCTCATTGTACAACAAAAATAATTATTTCTCAGAAATAATTAATATGGACTCAAACCGAAATAAAGAAAACTTCAGTTATAAAAGTCAATAAATTTAAGCGATTTTTAAACAAATTAGTTTATGTTTCTCTCGGTCGAGTATGAAGAATATTTTTCTGATCGATCTTCACTAACTATAATCTACAAACTTTTCAAACTCTAAATTTTTGCAACAAGAAATCATTTAGTTTTTCAAAATCTATAATAATTACAAATTAACAACGTCACTCATGCCTAGAGTTTGCAAATAATCGAGATATCTCATAATCGCGATTACGATTAAAAAAATCGCCGTTAATCGCGATTATCGATTAATCGAATTTATTAAAAAAATCTTATAAAATTTAAATTTTCCAACGTATGAAAATACACAAAATAATATTTTTAACATATAAAGTACTCGATTTGGGAATACTTTTTCACCATTCACCTAGTTTTTAAAAATTGTTTATTCTTTCGAATTTTAATATTTTCAATAATTACAGGATAAAAATTTTAAAATCTTAAGATTCGAAAGGATATCAAATTTTTAAAAATTAGGTGAATGGTGTAAGAGTGCTCCCAAATCGAGCACATATATATAGTTTTTATTATGTATGTGGTACAAATTTGAGGTCAATCGAATTAACTTAACCCGTAGCGGTGATCAAAGTTGTAGATTTTTGAAAATTAAAAAATACGTCCTGCTATGCTTATAAGAAAAAAATATGAATATAAAAAAAAAAATTGGTAAAGCGGGTTTCGATATATAATTTTCAATTTGCAAAAATGTCGGTTTTCCAAAGTCCAATTTTTTTTTTTAATCTCAACCTTTTTTTTCCTGAAGCTTGAGACCAACTTTCATTTTAATTTAAGTCGAATCCGATGATTTGAACCTGTGGGGCCTTTCAATCAAAACTTTAGATTTAAAAAAAATCGATCGAAAAGCTGCAAGGGTTTAAATAATCCAATTTGGCTCAAATCAAGTTTAAATAACATTTTTTTCAAGTTTTTTAAAAGGATGAATGACAAAAAAAAAATTTTAATTTCTTGAATGTCACTTTTGGATATGTTTTGACAAGTTTTAAATAGCGATATCTCGAAAACCTTGCGATCGATTTCAGAAATTTGTTGATATTCGTATTCAGCATGCTAAAATCAATAAAATATATCTAAAATTATTTATATTTTTAGACTTTTTTCAAAATTCCAAATTTTTTTGGAGGAAATTTTCTATATTGTATTAAATCGTTACCAAAATAAACAATTTAATAGAAAATGATTAATCGTAATCGCATGATTTTTTTAGCGATTACGATTACGATTAATTGATGCGATTAATCGCGATTACGATTACGATTTTAATCGTTTTGCAAACTCTACTCATGCCATAATACTTATCAAGAAATTCAAATTCAATTTATGTATAAAAAAAACACACACACAAAATACTTATAAATGTCAAATATTTGTTGTATAAATAGCCTAAGGCAACAGGCATGTCAAATTTTTATGTTATTCTTTCAAATATTTAAGCAAACACAAAAATATTTAAAAAATTAAAAAAAAAAAATATTTAATAACAGCTAAAACAACAATAGTTACGATAAACTCTTAATTTAATAACGACTTTTGGAAAAAAAAAAATAATAACAAAAATGTGTACAAAATGTACATTCATACAAAACTTGCATATAAAACTTCAATCTGACAACAACAATAACGACAGCAACATCAATATCAATCAAATTAAACGAAAGACTTAAGACACAAACTCTCAAAACAACAAAATTACTTAACGACACAAATAAAAAAAATTAACCAATTTTAAAAAATGATTAAATATTTAAAGAAAAAAAACACAAAGATTCGAACTTAGATCGATATTCAATATAACCATGTAGAAAATCTGCAAAACTAATTGCATACAACAAAGCGTTGATATATTTAAAAAAAAATAATATTACACCGTCCGACAAAAATCAAAAAAAAAAAATCGTTAAGCATCGTTACGTTTAAAACTAGAGACTAAATGTACACCCAGAAAAGTTTTACAGTAACTTTTTTACGGTTATTCAAAAAGTTTTTAGTTAAAGTTGTTTTAAACGTTTTATCGTTTGTTTTTCAAAGAAAAGAAAATATTGAATGAATTATACAGTTGTTAAAACAATAAACTACAAAAGTTACGGAAAAATATTTTTATCAGTTAAATTATTTGTGACTGATTATACCGTATAATTTTACAGAAGAACGGTTTTTGTAGTTTGTTATTCAAAAAATTTAATTTTTACTCCACAAAATGAAAAATTGTAAACAGTTAAAATAACTGAAATATCGTTTGTTTTTACGGAATGTCTAGTCATTTATTAACGTTTAAAAATAACTGAAAAAGTCTGTTGTTTCAAATGAAATATAAGTAGTCCGTTTTTTAAAAGGAAAAACGATTGTTTTAAACGTTTTTTCAGTTGAATTTACTTACAAAATATTTTTAGTGTAGTAAAACTATATTTACAGTTTTTCTTTTCGTGATCCTGTTTCGTTTTAAAATGACTTCAAAGTTTTAGAGAATTAAAGTTGTACTTGTCCTAGGATGCCACTAGTGATAGCAAATGAAAGATGAGGATTTCCCCTAATTTTCCTTTTTTTATTTTTACATATCAGAAAAAAGGAGTTAAGTTACGTCCTTTTAAAAATGTATCCCTAAATATCATTCAAAATATTCAACAAAATATCTTGATAAAGTTTTTAAATGACTTTATTCACATTCTTTTATCCTGATATGACAAAAAAAAAAAATAAAAAAAATAGATGTAATCCTCCTCTTTCATTTGCCATCACCAGTGTCACCCTAGGACAAGTACGGCGCCATGAAATAGCTCCCCATGAAATAAGTCCCAATGAAATAACTCCCAATGAAATAAATCCCAAATAAAATGAAATATCTCCCAAACCAAAAAAATTAAATAAGTCCCAGAAAAATGAAATAAGTCCCTAACAAAAAATTAAAGAATTCCCAATGAAATAACTCCTAATAGAAATGAAATATATCCCATTTTTTTTTTTAATATTAACGTCCAAATAAAATTAATTAATAATTATTTCTTAGGATTTATTTCACTGGGAGTTATTTCATGGCGCCGACAAGTACAAATATTTCAAAAATTTCAAATTTTACAAAATGTATCCTTTAAAACTTTAAAATCCTTTTAAAAGAAAACGAGATCACGAAATGAAAAACTGTAAATGCAGTTTTACTCCATTTAATTTCTACTTTCAGACGTATATCATCCGGTTCATGTTTAATATTGTCTGTTGGATGGTGTTATAATATAGACATATGAAAGTATGTATTTTTGCACCGTGTTATACAAGTTTGTATTGCTTGCATTACACTTTTATGCCATTGAAATTGATTTGAAATACTTCAAATAAATATGGAAATTATAATTGTTTTAGAAAAATACTACAAATCAATTTTTAGATATAAAAACCTCCGTAGCTGACATTTTTAATAACATAATTTAACTGTCAAAAGATTTTTGGCAATGTATATTTAAGAAGATATGCTATGAGGTGTTAATATATGACCATCAAAATTTTGTTCCGAAATTAAATTTGAAAATAATTTAAGTTAATAATATAATTTGCATTTATGCAGATAATTTAAGCAAATTGTCGGTATAATTGTGAAATCGTCCAAATTTTTATAAATTGATACTCTACAACTGAGCTCTGATACCCTTTGATTCATAAGGAGTTAAACGGAAAAGAAGAAGACTGCAGTTCAAAAAACAGATTCGTGGCTCCAACTGAACATACATAGAAAAAAAAGTCGTGGTTATGGTGCTTACTAGGGTGGCTCGTTTTTGGGTTTTTCTCTCTGATCACATTCTAATACCCGCCAAAAATGTCGGTCCCCTAAGGGTAACTCACATGCAAAATATCACTCCGATCGCAGTTTATACCCAATTCACATGAGCTAAAATCTCGTTCGAACGAGATTTCGATCATACGGTTGTCTACAAAGTGATACAGAACCAAATGATCGAAATCTCGTTCGACCTAGATTTCACCTCAGGTTTGAATAGGCCTTAATCTTCTGTCTTTGATCCTCAAAATTGGGATTTTTGCAAAAAAGGATTTAAAAAAAAATAATTAAAAGTTTTTTTATACCCTCCACTCTAGTGATAGAGGGTATATATAAGTTTGTCATTCCGTTTGTAACACCTCGAAATATTGGTCTAGGACCCCATAAAGTATATATTCATGATCCTCGATCGATTTTAAGACGATCTAGCGATGTCCTTCCGTCCGTCCGTCCGTCTGTCTGTCTGTTGAAAACACGCTAACTTTTGAAAGACTTTACGAAGGCTCCTGAAGTTTCGCATATATGTTGGACATTTACCTGATCAGGTTGGTATTGCAATCCAGAGAAGTCGGTCCAGTTGTTCAAAAGTTATTAGCAAAACCGTAAATTTCAGATTAGTTTCACCTTAAATTCACGTGTTGAAAACCTGTTAAACATGTTTTAAAAACATTTGTAAGTCAGAAAAATATTTTACAAGGTATTTTTGCCACAGAAAAATATTTTTACACTACAACAAAAAAAAATACACTCAAAAAAATTTTTTCAAAAATAAATAAATTTTTTTTTTTTACAGAAAATAAAATATTTCTAACCAAAAATGTTATTTTCTTCACGTTAGGAAATTTACTATTACTTAAAAAGGGCATTGTGGGGGGTATTCATAGATTCGGCCAAAATTATTTTTGTATAATATTTGATAGTAAATACTTAAATAAAAACTTTAAAGATTTTACGGTATCATTAACCGTTTAAACTTTATACCAAAAAAATTACATGATTTAAGGGGGTCTTAAAACACCTTCGTTTTGCGTCGTTTCGATGTTGCGTCGTTTGAAAATTTCTGTGACTTCGAAGTTGCATCGTATTTGTTTTAGTTTGCTTCGCATGGCCTCAAAGTTGCGTCTATTATTTCTCAGTTTGCGTCGCATGGCTTCATAGTTGCGTCGTCAGTGTTTCGATTTGCTTCGATAATATTTATTTTTTAGCATAAATATAATGTATGTATAATTGTATTCACAAAGCTTTAACAGAAAAAGGGGATTTCCCATTTTAGTCTAATATTTGTGAATGTGGTCTACTGGTTGCTAGTTTAAGTTAATTTTTATTGAAAATTCCCTTTTTCAGTTTAAATCATGAGTTTTCGAACCAATTTAATGAAAATCAATAGAAACATATGGGAAATCGTGCTATGGTTTGCGTCGATTCAGTTTGCGTCGTGAATAAAAAATAATTGTTTTTTTTTAAGTCAATTTTATATTTTTATCTTATTTTGGTTTGCTTTAAGATTTAGAAAAAAATAAATAAAAAAATCTGAAAATAAATTTCATACGAAAAGTCGATTTTTTATGTTTTTTTGGCCACTTTGGCCTCGGAAAAAATTAAAAATTCTTCAGAGAAAAAAAAAAATTGTTTTTAATATGCCATTTAAACATACCTCGAAATCCAGAAAAAATGGGATTTCAATGAAAATCCAAGTAAATCCCATTACTTTTTTGGATATCAAATGTCAAATCCCATACAAAAAAAAACTTGGATTTTGGCAAAATCGTAAAATCGCAATTCAAAATCCCAAAAAAATTCTACTACTTAATTGAACAACAATGGCTTTTCTTAAAATAATCATCCCTAATGCTTTTTACAACGCTGCACACGATTTTTTATATCAGCTGTTGTTGTTTTTTATGTAATAAAAAGACAATTAAAATTTATTTTTTTAAAACTATTAAAAGCTTAATAAAAACAATGATTAACAATGTTTAATTTATAATTTACAATTGCAAACGCACAATTTAGTTAACCAACGTAAACGCACAATTTAGTTAACCAATTTGGTCTTCCTAACAAAGAAAAACACTCAATGGTGGCGGCCCCAACCTTGGCAAAAATGTTAATTTTCTTGCATTTAAAGAAGCAGCTCTATATAAAAACACATTTTTTGATATTGTGGTCCCAACATATACTAGTGGGATTGAAAATATTTGCTCCGGCAAAGAAAAATCATCGTTTTTAGAAATAATTATAAAATTGGGTAATTTTCCAACTAACAACCCTGTACACAAATCAAAAGCAAATACAGAGTTATTATTAACAAAATCCCGCTAAATGTCAAAAATGCATATGGGGCATTCCATGTGAAATCGGACACTTTGAAAAACTTTTTGTTTAGATTTTCCCAATTTGTTTACAGTTTTTAGTACCCTTCGAAAACTCCTTCGTGGTAAATTTTCAGATTTTTTTGATGACCCGTTCAAAAGATATCGAATTTTTAAAAATTGGTAGTTTGTTCCTTTACTCAAACTTCTTTTAATCATAACTTCTTCAATAATGGTCCAAATTTCAAATTTTTTTTTTCAAAATTTTTGTTTTTTTACGTACTTTCTAAAAAAAATCCCAAAAAATTCTTAAAAGCGCTCTAATATGCGATTTTTAAGTTTTAAAATTTAAATCTCATTTTTGAAAATGTTTGTACTCTTCGATTTTTTTGAAATTTTTTTGTGTAAAACTTCTATCAATTCCACAAATTTTTTGCCCAGGAAGATCGTGGGATAACGATTATTACTATTTTTTTAAATTTTTTGAAAAAATTTTATTGTAATTTTTCAATCTTAAAATCATTTCTACTGCTCCAATGGTGCGTCATATAGGGGTCCTTTATAAGACCGACCCCCATTAATTTTTACGTCTTAACATTTCTTTGGAACAAACTAATACCCTATCTCCAATTTCTAAGGGGGCTCCCACACAAAACGAAATTTTTTTAAATTTGTTCCAACCGCTCTAACTGCCCTAATAGTGCCCTTAGAGCAACAATATGTATGACCGACCCACAATATTTTTTTAGTCCAAACATTTTCTCTGAACACACCTACCCTCTATCTTTAACTGTTAAGGCGGTCCCCATACAATTTTTTTTATTTTTTGTAAATTTGTTTTATTTAATCAGCTTCTACCGGTCCAATGGTGCGTCCGAGAGGGGTCATTAGTGAGACCGACCCCCATTTATTTTTACCCTACAACATTTTTTCAAAACATGCCTATGCCCTATCTCCACTCCCTAAGTAGGCTCCAATACAAATAACCGTTGGAGCAAATCTTATAAAAATGTAATTTTGTATGGGAGCCTACTTAGGGAGTGGAGATAGGGCGTAGGTACGTTTTACAAAAATGTTGTAGGGTAAAAATAAATGGTGGTCGGTCTCACTAATGACCCCTCTCGGACACACCATTGGACCGGTACAAGCTGATTAAATAAAACAAATTTACAAAAAATAAAAAAAATTGTATGGGGACCGCCTTAACAGTTAAAGATAGAGGGTAGGTGTGTTCAGAGAAAATGTTTGGACTAAAAAAATATTGTGGGTCGGTCATACATATTGTTGCTCTAAGGGCACTATTAGGGCAGTTAGAGCGGTTGGAACAAATTTTAAAAAATGTCGTTTTGTGTGGGAGCCCCCTTAGAAATTGGAGATAGTATATTAGTTTGTTCCAAAGAAATGTTGAGACGTAAAAATTAATGGTGGTCGGTCTTATAAAGGACCCCTCTATGACGCACCATTGGAGCTGTAGAAATGATTTTAAGATTGGAAAATTACAATAAAATTTTTTCAAAAAATTTTAAAAAATAGTAATAATCGTTATCCCACAATCTTCCTGGGTAAAAAATTTGTAGAATTGATAGAAGTTTTACACAAAAAAATTTCAAAAAAATCGAAGAGTACAAACATTTCCAAAAATGAGATTTAAATTTTAAAACTTAAAAATCGCATACTAGAGCGCTTTTAAGAATTTTTTGGGATTTTTTTTAGAAAGTACGTAAAAAAAACAAAAATTTTGAAGGAAAAAATTTGAAATTTGGACCATTATTGAAGAAGTTATGATAAAAAGAAGTTTGAGTAAAGGAACAAACTACCAATTTTTAAAAAATCGATATCTTTTGAACGGGTCATCAAAAAAATCTGAAAATTTAACACGAAGGAGTTTTCGAAGGGTACTAAAAACTGTAAACAAATTGGGAAAATCTAAAAAAAAAGTTTTTCAAAGCGTCCGATTTCACATGGAATGCCCCATATGTAAACGGTATAGATTTTAATTGGATTTGAAATCCAAATTTATACGGATTTCGGGGTATATGTAAATAGCATATGAGTTAATTTTATATTTTTATCTTATTTTGGTTTGCTTTAAGATTTAGAAAAAAATGGATTTTTTAATGTTTTCTGGCCACTTTGGCCTTGGAATAAATTGAATATTTTTTCAGAGAAAAAAATTAATTTTTTTTAGTTAATTTTATATTTTTAACGTATTTTGGTTTGCTTTAAGATTTAGAAAAAATTAAAAAAAAAAAAATTATACGAAAAATCGATTTTTTAATGTTTTCTGGCCACTTTGGCCTCGGAATAAATTGAACATTTTTTCAGAGAAAAAAATTATTTTTTTTTTAGTTAATTTTATATTTTTAACGTATTTTGGTTTGCTTTAAGATTTAGAAAAAAATAAAAAATTCTAAAAAAAAAATTTCATACGAAAAATCGATTTTTTAATGTTTTTTTGGTCACTTTGGCCTCGGAAAAAATTAAAAAATTTTTCAGAGATAAAATTATTTTTTTTTTAAGTTAATTTTATATTTTTAACGTATTTTGGTTTGCTTTAAGATTTAGAAAAAAATAAAAAATTCTAAAAAGAAATTTTCAGGCGAAAAATCGATTTTTTAATGTTTTTTGATCACTTTGGCCTCGGAAAAATTTGAAAAATACTTTAGAGAAAAAATTATTTATTTTTTAAGTTTATTTTATATTTTTAACGTATTTAGATTTGTTTTAAAATTTAGAAAAATAATAAAAAAAAAAAATCTGAAAAAAATTTTCATACGAAAAATCGATTTTTTAATCCCAGCAAAACTTAGATTACCAAATAAGGTATAAAATAAGGTATAGGATCTCTTATTTTATACATTGCAGCATTGATGATTTTAACAGGCGGTGAGACTCAAAGTAATGCATCCACATTATCACAAAGAATACCAGTAAGGTATAAAATAAGTCATAAATTTATAACGAAGAATACGAGTAAGGTGTAAAATATATGATATTTTATAAATTACGAGAAATGAAATAATATAGCATACCAGAAGATAATATATAAGGTGTTACGAGTAGTGAAAAAGTAATTTTGTATTAAATTTACTCACGTGATTGTAAGTGAGTGTAAGTAGATAAAATATGCTCGTGAGTGTGTGTCGTTAGAAATTTCCTGTCGTGAGCCCATCTCTAGTTTAAACTTGTAATTTTTTTTTTAAATAATTATTTTTTATGTTATTGTAAGGCATTATGCATCCAATTATAAATAATGCATTATTTCAAACTTTCAAATAATACAAAATGTAACCAAATATAAGTCATCCATGATTTAATGTTTAGAAATAATAAATATGAAATACATTTTTCCCAATAATCATGCATTACGTAGCAAATTATTAGTAATGCATTATTTTTCACTTGAAAATATTATGTTGTGGAACAAATGTTTGGTAAGACATCCTAAAATAATGCTACAAATAAGGTATATACATTACCTGGTAATGTGTTATATAATCACTACCCATTACCTAAGTTTTGCTGGGATGTTTTCTGGCCACTTTGGCCTCGGAATAAATTGAACATTTTTTCAGAGAAAAAAATTATTTTTTTTTTAGTTAATTTTATATTTTTAACGTATTTTGGTTTGCTTTAAGATTTAGAAAAAAATAAAAAAAAAAATTCTAAAAAAAAAATTTCATACGAAAAATAGATTTTTTTAAGTTTTTTGGTCACTTTGGCCGCGGAAAAAATTTAAAAATTCTTCAGAGAAAAAATTATTTTTTTTTTTAAGTTAATTTTATATTTTTAACGTATTTTGGTTTGCTTTAAGATTTAGAAAAAAATAAAAAAATCTGAAAAAAATTTTCATACGAAAAATCGATTTTTTAATGTTTTCTGGCCACTTTGGTCTCGGAAAAAATTGAAAATTTTTTCAGAGAAAAAAATTATTTATTTTTTAAGTTAAGTTTATATTTCTAACATTTTTTGGTTTGCTTTAAGATTTAGAAAAAAATATAAAAAAATTCTAAAAAAAATTTCTTATACGAAAAATCGATTTTTTAATGTTTTTTGGCCACTTTGGCCTCGGAAAAAATTTAAAAACTCTTCAGAGAAAAAATTAGTTTTTTAGGTTAATTTACATTTTTAACGTATTTTGGTTTGCTTTAAAATTTAGAAAAAAATAAAAAATTCTAAAAAAAAATTTTCAGGCGAAAATCGATTTTTTAATGTTTTTTGGTCACTTTAGCCTCGGAAAAAATTGAAAAATTCTTTAGAGAAAAAATTATTTTTTTTAGTTAATTTTATATTTTTAACGTATTTTGGTTTACTTTAAGATTTAGAAAAAAAATAAAAAAATTAAAAAAAAAAATCATACGAAAAATCGATTTTTTAATGTTTTTTGGTCACTTTGGCCTCGGAAAAAATTTAAAAATTCTTCAGAGAAAAAATTATTTTTTTTAAGTTAATTTTATATTTTTAACGTATTTTGTTAGCTTTAAGATTTAGAAAAAAATAAAAAAAAAAATTTCATACGAAAAATCGATTTTTTAATGTCTTTAGTCACTTTGATCTCTGAAAAAATTGAAAAATTCTTCAGAGAAAAAATTATTTTTTTTAAGTTGATTTTATTTTTTTATTTTTTTTTTGGTTTGCTTTAAGATTTAGAAAAAAATAAAAATTTCTAAAACAAAAAATTCATACGAAAAATCGATTTTTTAATGTTTTTTGGTCACTTTGGCCTCGAAAAAAATTGAAAAATTTTTCAGAGATAAAATTTTTTTTTTTTTAAGTTAATTTTATATTTTTAACGTATTTTGGTTTGCTTTAAGATTTAGAAAAAAATAAAAAATTCTAAAAAATTTCTTACCCGAAAAATCGATTTTTTAATGTTTTTTTGGTCAGTTTGGCCTCTAAAAAATTCTTCAGAGAAAAAATAATTTTTTAAATTAATTTTATATTTTTAACGTATTTTGGTTTGCTTTAAGATTTAGAAAAATAATAGAAAAATTCTGAAAAAAATTTTCATACGAAAAATCGATTTTTTAATGTTTTTGGCCACTTTGGCCTCGGAAAAAATTGAAAATTTTTTCAGAGAAAAAAATTATTTATTTTTTAAGTTAAGTTTATATTTCTAACGATTTTTGGGTTGCTTTAAGATTTAGAAAAATAATAAAAAAAAATTCTGACAAAAATTTGTATACGAAAAATAGATTATTTAATGTTTTTGGCCACTTTGGCCTTGGAAAAAATTTAAAATTTTTTCAGAGAAAAAAATTATTTATTTTTTAAGTTAAGTTTATATTTCTAACGATTTTTGGTTTGCTTTAAGATTTAGAAAAAAATATAAAAAAATTCTAAAAAAAAATTCTCGTAAGCAGGAGTTGAACTTCTTGGCTTCGGAAATTTTTTATATTTTTTTCCGTAGCTAAAATAATTTTGTTTTTTTAGTTGTGTTAACTTAAATTAAATGAAATGATGTTTCGCACATACAAAATTATTACATATTTAAAAACGATAAAATCAAAAAAAAAAAATTGGTATTTGGCCAGACTGGCTTCCGAAATGCTCATATAATTAAGAATCGTTTTCGTTTTACATGATTATCGGTTGAATCGTGAGTCATTTTCCACAAGGCAAATGACAAATTGCATTACTTTCACGAAGCTATTTTAAACAGTGTAATGCGCATTTTTTGCATTTTCTGATCTGTCATTATTAATTAAATAAATGTTTTAATTTGTTGCAATAAAAAAGAGTGTTTTAGGCATTGTGAAGGGTATTTAAGAATTCGGTAAGTCGAATTTATTATTTTTTATTTTTGTACTTTTGTTTAACAAATGAAATAAAATTTTTATGCCATAACAAGTTTATAATTTTTTTTTTAATTTTTTCTTAAACTCACAACTCCTTTATTCATATGAAGTATTATTTTACAAATTAAAAATAAATTTTAATATTTAATAATGTAATTAAATTAAAAAAACAAATAATAAAACAATAAACCACATCCGGCAGAATTTAGAACAAATGAAAAACACAAATAAAAATAAAAGCTGCTCCCTTTTTAAAATAAAATAAAAAAACAACACAAGAAGTGTTTTGTTTCTATTACAATTACATGGAATATGGAAGCAATGTATCACCACCATACATACACATGTTAATGTTCTCGAACTTGCGTTAGCTATGTCCAGAAAGTAGTTAGAATTAAAAATAAAATAACGAAACATTACCATTTGTCCCTATCATTAATACAAAGGTCATTAGTTGTAGCAATCAAGATGTAAATTTAACCCCTTATGTCAGATGCTGTAAAGTTTATACAACGGAAATATTTGATAGTGTTTTCCAAATTTATAATGCTACAACCGAATTTTAATTGATTTATCTGCAAAATTTGTTAAATACTACTGATTCAAGGGATTGTCATCAAATTCTGTTTAAATAATGTTCCATTATTAAGAAATTCCATTAAAAAAGATTTTCGGTATACTTTTCGATCATAGTGTTTGATATAGTAATAAACACATGCTTATTTACAACTCATTTACTTACAACTAAACTTTGACTAAACAAGAACAACAACTTAAATATGTTTTAAAACATTGTATTTCTTTAGTTGTTCTTGTAATTGTCGCCGTTGTCTTTTGTCGTTGTCGTCGTCTTTGTTATTGTTATTTTATTACTGCACAAAACAATTAAGTGGGCGTGTTATATAGATCATATTTAATAGATTATCAGATCATGCCAACAACAATATGCAACACCGAAACAATAACAAAAACACTTTATAGGAGGGTTGTTTTAACATTGATAAAATCAAAATGTAGAAAATTGGATTCTTAATTTTAAATAAGGCAGTGTAGGGTAATCACCGCAACCATAGTGACATAGTAGGATAACAAACGTCGTTTGAAAAAGTAGTAAACAAAAACCATATGTTATTGTTCACGAAATTTTATCACAAATCGAAATGTGAGCGAGATGGAAGATACAAGTTTTACAGTGAGAATGCAGATTGTTTTTTGTCTCTCTTTGCTTTACGTTTGAACTTTAGTTTGGCATTGCCAGAATTTTCCAATTATCTTTGGTGATGCCAGATCTACAAAACGGTCGATGGATTACTTTATTACTTTGACCGCAACCACAGTCAAAATCTCTCGTTTGGAAGCCATATCAGTTTACAGGCGCGCTTCTGATTAAGAAATGGCCAAATCAGTCCTGGAATCTCATACGTCCATCCATGTGCCCCTCTCTGATTAGTCTCCGTAGCATAACAAAGGCGTATATTTTGCTTGCAAGTTTCTAGAGGAAACATTCCAACTCCGTTGGAAACTATAAGGAAGTTTCCACTATGGCAACCTTTAAGAACGTTTCCATTCTGGCAAGCTCATCGGCTTGCAATTCCCTGTGCCCTGGTACCCGTATGAGTCTTATGTCAGACTGCTTGATCATCTCATTTAAAGACGTGCGCAGGTTAAGGGTGAATCTTGTTTTCAGAGACATTGACTCCAGGGACTTGACCGGGGCTTGACTGTCGGAATAGATATTGACTGTTGAGGACAATACATTGCAAATCAACCAGTCACCGACTTCCTTTATTGCAAGCATTTCGTCTGGTAAATACTGCAATGAACTGGCAATCTCAAGCTCTTCCGAAAAAACTTCGAAGCCCACTTGTTCGTGCAGCTTCGATTTCACAGATGATCTGTAAGAATTTATAGAGGCGGTTCTTGTTTTTAAAAACATTGACTGCAGCTTCGATTTCACAGATGATCTGTGTAAGAATTTATAGAGGCTCCACCTCCCGGAATACCCGTCATCCAAGACTCCCTGGATGTTATTGCTCAAAAAGGATCACAGAGGGAGCATTGTCCGCATTTGTCCATTGCATACTAATGTGATGAAGACACAGTGTCCCTTTGCCTCTAAAGCAGGCCTACAGACAATGATTCAATACAGCAGAATTTGAAGCACCACTGTTGTATGAATCCAGTGAACGCCTTAAGGACTTAAGCCACATCATTTTCCAATGGCCATTTTTCAGGAATATAAAGCTCGTTGCTTTTTTTACCCGTTCCTCAAGATTTCGCCTGAAAATCAACTTCCTATCTAGAAATGCAATACATGACTCCATTTGATAAGGCGATTTCAGTACTGTCCAGAGAAATAGAAGTAAGAGCATTATTCTTTTATTTTTTTTCCTTGTAAACAAGACGATTTACAATACCACAAAATATGGACTGTGTTGCTTCTATAAGTCCATATACTCGCAGGAACTTTCCAACATCGTACATAAAAAATATTTGGAAATTTTGCATGCAAAAGTAAGTTACAGAGTATCTTGGAGTATTTCTAAAGGGAAGTTGAACTTTAGGCGTAGTATTGAGGAACAGGTGCGAAAAGCAAGGATTGCTTTATATTCATGTAAAAGAGCCATTGGAAAACGATGGGGCTGTATCCCTAAATTCGTTCATTGGCGGTGCGTCCAATTGTGCTGTATGGAATCATTGTCTAGTGACCTGCTTTAGAGACAAAGGGAACTGTATCTTTATCACGAAGGCGTCAATGTGCATCTTCGGTACTCTTCGTACTACACCAACGGCTGCATTAAAAATCCTCCTTCGCCTAATCCCATTCGACATATTGGGTAGGCAGTATGCGGCTACGTCGGCAATTCGACAGCGATTGTGGCCATAGCGCGATCCCGACGAAGATAACAATACCACAAAATGTAGACTGTGCTATGCGCCTTTTTGAGCGCCACTTTACCACTATGATACTATCAGGAAGTCTTGGAAGAGGGGCATTCCGGGTAGTGGAGCCACCATAAATTTTCACACGGATGGATTGAGGTTGCACGAACAAGTTGGCTTTGGAGTCTATTCGGAGGGGCTTGTGTTGAGTCTGGCTCGAAGATTACCAGATCATTGCAGTGTTTACCAGGCAGAGATGCTGGCAATAATGGAAGTGTCTGACTGGTTGAGTTACAATGTGTTGTCTACAACTGCAGTCAACATCTATTCTGACAGTCAAGCCGCGGTCAAGTCCCAGGAGTTTATATTTCTGAAAACAAAATCTGCCCTTAACTGTCGCACTCCAAGCAGTTTGACATACGACTCATATGGGTCCCAGGGCACAGAGACATTCCAGGGAATTGCATAGCCGATGATCTAACAAGACCGGGAACTTACTTGCAGGTTCCAACAGAATTGAAATGTGTTGGTATGCCTCTAGGAACTTGCAAGTAAAATCTGCAGCTTTGTTCCGCAACGGAACCTGGTCAGAGATGAGCAAATGGATGGACGTTTCAGAAAACACTACTGATTTGGTCTTCTTTTAATCAGAAGCGCACAAGTGAGCTGATGTCTCTTCCAAGAGAAGAGATGTAGATTGTGGTTGCTATCATTACCGGACACTGTCTTATAGGGAAGCACGCAGAGCGGTTAAATGTGCAGTCAAATAACTTTTGCCGAAGTTGCATGAGGAGGAGTTGGAAACAATCGAACATTTCATTTAAATAAATAAAACATTTCGAAATAAATAAAGTGAGGTCATTACCGACACCAAAGGCAAATGCTTTGGAATTATGCAGAGAAACCGTTTTTCTTTCTCCACAATAATGGATTGAACGATTTTAACGTTCCGAAAGGAACCCCAACAGTTTCCCGGTATAGCGAGTTTTTAGAAAGCCATATCGTCGATCGTTTAAAAGAAATTGCCTCCAGATACTTAACAAGACGAAAATTCAATATGATCATGTCTTACAAATGTGAGTTCTGATTGATATAGGAATTTGGGAAAATTAATAAGTGGTTATTAACTCAATCACAATTAAAGGACACTACGGCAGTGGCTATTTCGATAAATTAAACATAGAAGTTAGGACCAAATATTAAATAAAATTAGATATTTATTATACAATCTTAATCACCCTTCCCTCGTATATTACAAATGTATACATATTTAACACAGAAAAGTGTAATGATTGTTGGCAGCACTCATAATACCGTATAAAAAAATCATAGTCGGAGTCACTCACTCAGTCAGTTAGTGAGCCCAATATATGGATGCTGTTGTATATGTGTATGTATGTGTCGGTCAACATGTCGTTTACAACTAAACCAACCACCTTCACATCAAAGCTTAAATTACAATTCCACTTTGTCCATATGCACTCGCATACTCATATACATAAGTATGTAGGGCTATTGAATTTTGCCTTTTTAAGCATAAAATAAAAACAAAAAATATTTAATATGAAATGTTTATACCGTTCAGATATATACTCGTAAATGTATGTATATTTGTGTGTATGTTTCAAAAGACAATGGAAAACCTAAATGCAATCTGACTGCTCGGTACAATTAGTTGTGACAATTATGCCATGTCCGTTTTGACAAATTAACATTGACACAAAATCACTCATGGTTGCATTGAGTGCATTTGGTGCAAAATGACACAAAAGCTGTGAACTAAGAACAAGAACAACGGCTACAATAGCTTAAAAAAAAACTTAAGAACACTTGTTTTAATTAAATGATATACAAAGTATTTGATCTTGCGCAATTTAAAATTCTTTTGAGCACAAAAAACAAATATGAAATAAAATCCCTTATGTATTATACACCCAAAAAATTACATAGTAGCATAGTTAACAAAATCCATAGTTGTTTTAAATAAATTTCAAATCAACTATTTATAATCAATAACAACTATGAACAAAGTTGATCAAAACTATGAACAAAGTTGATCACAACCATTTATTTAAAATTTGAAAGTGTCAAACAGTTAAAAAAAAAAAAAAAACAAAATATAAAAATTGTAAAAAAAATATATTAAAAAAGCAGAAAAGCGGCATTAAAAAAAATTAATTTAATCAATAAATAAATAATTATAATATTTAAGTCTGTGATAACCATGGTAGAGGAAATAAAATGGTGTACATATTTGCAAAAAACTCCAAATAGCATTTTCAATAATTGGATTTAATGGACATCGGAAGTATCGTATGGTATAAGCTTTTGAAATTTATTGTGCAATTTTAATTAATCAATTTAAAAAATATAAGCCAAAACATTGCATTTTTATTTAAAAAAAATAGGTAATTTATAATAACTATTTCCGAAATTAGATAGTAAATATTAACCATGTCTGATTTTTATTAAAAACAACGATTAAATAGTAATAAGTAACTATTTTTACATTTTAACAAATACATCGTTGTCATTAACTTTTTCCATAGTTGATTTGTCGATTTAAAAAAAACATAGTTACCAACCACTATGTCACATCAACTATGGCATAGTTGGGGTTATTTCACTTATGACATAGTTGAAAAAATAGTAATTATCAACTATGTAATTTTTTGGGTGTAGAAAAAAAATATATATTTATGTACAGCTCGTGTGGGTTTAATTAGAGGCATATAAAAATTGCTTTATGTAAATGCTGATGATAGAGAATTTGATAAAGATATTTTTTACTGAATATTAAATAAGAAGTACGTACTCTGATTTATGGAATTTTTTCTATGGCAATAAGTAAAAGTAGGTTTTTTATTAATTTTTTTTTAATTCCATACACAGAGTTAAGTTATCCAGGGCAACGGTTTCCCACTAAAAAGTGGGTTAAAATTAAATAAAAAAAAAAATAATAATTAACAAGAGTGTATATTATTTGATTTCATTTAAACTTATGAATTCTTTTTTTCTCCGCTATGGACCCTAAACTCACTTGTCTAACAATAAGAATGTTAAAACAAAAGACTTAAGACCAGTGTTGCCACTTCTTGGATAATTATCCAAAAATGGATAATTTAAATTTTATTGGATACTCTTTGGATAATTGAATTTTTGGATAATTTATGGATAATTTTATCATTTACAATTTAAAGTTCTACATTGACAAATTATAATTATTTTTATTTAATTTGTCGATTTTTTTTTAGTTATTTCTTATTTGAAATCACTTCTTTGTTTTTAGTTTTGGCAATACCTTTCAAATTTGGAGATTTTCAAATTATATGCCTTATTGGACCACAAAAATATGATCTGTTTAGGTATTTGGATGTCCAAACTTATTAGGAAAAAGTCTTTAAAATTACAAATTGTGCTGGAAAAAATCTTTTTCTAAATTAAGAAGTCGTTTTTAAATTTCTTATGATTCTTCCATTTTCTAACTCACCAGTAGAAAGATTTTTTAGTAAATTAAACATAACAAAAATTGAAATACTGTTACTTCAATCTTTTTTACAAAAGGCATTGAAAGAAATGGGGGTACAAATTTTGAGACCACAAAAATTTTTTACAAAAAAAAAAAAAACTGAAAAAAGATCTAGTAATAAAATTATTTTAAAATATTTTTATTCTTAACAGTACAAAATGTATCATTTTTATTTAAAAAATAATTTCATGTTTTCTTAAAATTGAATTTAATTAAACCACTTTTGTTTCGTTAAAAAAATAGTTTTTGATAAATTTTTTTTTGGATAATTTTTAGGATTTTGGATAATTTCAGACAAACTCCTGGATAATTTTTTGGTTCAGTGGTGGCAACACTGCTTAAGACACAAACTTGAACCAAAATTCTTTGCATAGAAGTATTTTAACTCGTAATTCCAATGTTTCTTATATAAAATTTATCTTTATACCAATCTATAGTATAGGGTTTAATGACGAAATATTGGTCCTGGTATAAATTCCGGCATAATTAAGTATACAGATCGACTCAGAATCAGTTTTTGAGTCGATTTAGTGATGTTCGTCTCACAGTGGAAGAAATGGCAAATTTTTTGTAAATAATGCATCCATTCAGTATTCAGGGTGGCTAGTTTTTGGGTTTTTCTCTCTGACCAAATTCTAATGCACATGCAAAATATCACTCCGATCGGAGTTTATCTTCTGACCCACTTTAAGCCTTAAAATTTTAAATTTTTGCAAAAAAGGACTTAAAAAAAATAATTGAAAGGTTTTTTTATTAAAATTATTTAAAAATAATTTGTGTATAATATTTTATCGTAAATACTTAAATATAAAATTAAAAGATTTTAAGGTAATCAAACTTGACATCAAAAAAAATGGCAAGATTTTGGGCGGTTCTTAAAACACCTTTTTTAAATTTTAAAATTTTATGAAAACAAAATTTAAAATATATAATTTTTTTCCTACATTCATTAAGAACACTGTGGAGAAGAAAAATGTAAACATGGTGGATATCCGTCGGCAACTTCTTGGGAATTGCAGGGGGAAGTAAGCGGATTTAAAAGAAATGTAGGTGTATCAATAATTTGGCTTAATAATTTTTATAAATTTATTTTTTTTGGAAAACTAACGGTCTTTTGATGTCGTGGCATTCATGTCATGAAATCTTACAGATATAGGACGTCCTTAACACACATTGGCTGGGGATCAAAAATGACCCCGAAGAAATTTTGAAATTTACAGCTTCAAATTTTTGTGTTTTTATCCCAACCAAAATTTCGTAGAAATATATTATCGTAAAAAAATCGATAGCCCTTGTTGGTAGGGTCCAAAAATTATCCATTCAGTAAAAAATATTGGTCTTACGGTGGGAGCTGATTAAATAAAACAAGTTTAAAAAATAAAATATAAAAATTTTATGGGTACCACTTTAAGGATTGAAGATAGAAGGTATTTATGTTTTGAGAAAATTTTGAGGTTAAAAATATATTGGGAGTGGGTCTTCTATAGGCATCCTTGAGATAGTTAGAGCTATAAGAGTTATTTGCATAAAAATGTCATTTTGTATGGGAACCCCCTTAAGGAGTGGAGATAGGGAGTAGGTTTGTTCGAAAGAGTATTGGGGTGCAAAAATTATTTGGGGTCACTCTTACGTTGCAAGCCTCTAAGACCGAATCTGAGGCAATTGTGGGAAACATTTTCATTAGCAAAAAATTGGAGCCGGATCGGTAAAAAAATCTTGTTTTAACTTATTAAAATGGCTTTATCTTGGAAAGAATTAGAAAAAAAAATACACCCACTTAGCAGGTTTTTTTAGGTCTCTACTAAGAAATCTGATAGCAATCAAAAAAAAAATTGACATGCGCTTGAAGTCCTTATTCCTAATTTAGGGGGTTCTGCTGCCTCCCCCATTAAACCGCTGGTCTTTCTTCTTAACTTAAGCTCGAAAATACGTTATCTATGATCATTTCAAATATCATGGCTATTGGTCCAGTACTTACTGAATTATTTTAAAAAAAAAAAATAATAACCATTTCTCCCACTGTACCAACAACTGTGAAAGAAAGAGAGGGATTTTTAAAAAAAAATAAAATGTTTCGGTTTTTACAATTACGCATTACACCGTCCAACAAAAATAGTCGTTGAACACGAACTGGATATTATACGTTTGAAACTAGAGAGTAAATGTAGTAAAACTGCATTTACAGTTTTTCTTTTCGTGATCCTGTTTAATTTTAAAAGGACTTCAAAGTTTTAAAGGATAAAATGTTATAAAATATTTTTGTATATCCTCCACTCTAGTGATAGAGGGTATATATAAGTTTGTCATTCCGTTTGTAACACCTCGAAATATTGATCTAGGACCCCATAAAGTATATATATTTATGATCCTCGATCGATTTTAAGTCGATCTAGCGATGTCCGTCCGTCTGTCTGTCTGTCCGTAGAAAACACCCTAACTTTTGAAAGACTTTACAGAGGCTACTGAAATTTGGCATATATGTTGGTCATTTACCTGGTCAGGTTGGTATTACAATCCAGCCAAATCGGTCCAGTGGTTCAAAAGTTATGAGCAAAAGAGTAAATTTCGGCAAGGGAGTTTCGCGAATTTACGAGATAAAAAACACGATAACTTTCGAAACACAATAATGAGACTGCTAAAGCTTGACATTTATCTTTGCCGTTCCCCAGGTCTGTTTGGTATTAAATTTCAGCTCAATCGGTCCATTGGTTCAAAAGTTATAAGCAAAACCCTGAATTTCAGATTAGTTTCATCTTAAATGCCATATTTTGTATAACAGAAGGCAAAAACAAAAACTGTATTTAATATCTGCTAACAGCAGAACATGCAGTAACCAAAAAACTTGCTTTCAAATTATATTTGGTGTAATGCTGGTGGAACTTCGAAAACCATATTTGCTTTCTCACTAATTGTAAGTTGAGATTATTTAGAGTATGAATATTTGATGTTTGCATGCTAACAGTATTACCTAATTTTCTAAAGAATTCTGATGATGGGGGAATTGGAACCCCCCGAAACGATCGTCAATTCATTCCTGAAAATTACCAAAATTTTTGAAAGCAAGAAACTCTATCAGTATTTAATGGGAGAATATCCCAATAAAGAAAGTAGAGTTATCATAAGTACTTGTTATGTTAATTCATAATGGGGAACATGAAAAGGCCTCGAATCAGAATAAACTCTTTTTCATTGAAAAATTACATTATTTTGTAAAATATAACGTACGTGCATTCACTCAGAAATATTTTTACAGTAAAAAAACATTACACTCGAAAAAAATTTTACACTCCAAAAAATTAGTAATTTTTCTTTTTTTTTTAAATTACAAAAAAAGAGTTTTTTACTCAAAATAAAATATGTCTAATCAAAATTGTTAATTTTTTTACGTTAAAAAATGTACTGTCCTTTAAAAAATGCATTGTGGAGGGTATTCATAGATTCGGCAAAGTCGAATTTAACTTTACTTGTTAGTATTTGTACTTGTCATAGGATGCCACTATTGATGGCAAACGAAAGAGGAGGATCTCCCCAGTCCATTTAAAAATGTATCCTTTAATATCATTCAAAATAGTCAACAAAATATTTGGATAAAGTTTTCAAATGACTTTATTCACATCCTTTTATCCTGATATGGCAAAATATAAAAATGGAAAAATTAGGGGAGATCCTCCTCCTTCATCTGCCGTCACCAGTGTCATTCTAGGTCAACTACAAATATTTCAAAAATATTTTACAAAAGGTATCCTCTAAAACTTTGAAGTCCTTTTAAAAGGAAAAAGGGTCACGAAATGAAAAACTGTAAATGCAGTTTTACTCCATTTGATCTCTACTTTCAGACGTATATCATTCGGTTCATGTTTAATATTGGCTGTCGGACGGTGTTAGCAAACGTTTTCAAATTAAGTTATAGGTGGCAAGATTTCCCTCTCTTTGTGGCCTAAGGCGTCGGTAGTAAACATTACAACTGTGAGGCAGAAAGTTCGAGTACCAGCCAGGACAGCAATTATGTTTTATTGTTTTTATATTTTATTAATATATTTATTCAATTGTTTTTAATTTTTTAATAATATTTTAATTTTTAAAAAATTAAAAAAAAAAAAAAATCAGTAGGCCCAAGTTTTTATGTGTTTTTTTGAGACATAGCTCTCTGAAAACTCATTTCTATGGGAAAACACTGATTATTTTTTCAAAAAACTAACAAAATTGAGGTCAAATAGTACACTCAAAAAAACTGTAAAGTTCGCAAAAAATTTAGTTAAATTTTGCTAAAAAAGCACCTGATTTTGGGCCTACTAAATTTCTAGTTAATTTAACTAAAGTTATTTAGTTAACTTTTCGTAGAATGAATGTAACAAAAAAAACCGTAACTTTAACTAAAAATTTAGCTGAAAATTTCGTAACATTTTTATGTACATATTTACAAAAAATTAGTTGAATTCAGCTAAAACTTTTGTTACTTTTAGTAAACTAAAATAAACAAAATATTTTGTAATTTTTTTTTTTTCATTTTTAGGTTGACATTTTTTTTTTTTTTATTTCACCGAACACTTTAAACACTAACATTAACACTTATTTTTTTCTATTTTTTCACAGCATTAAGTTCAGTAGAACTTATGACATTTGCATAGGAGGCTACACAAGAAATTTCTTTAATAATAATCACTCTTTTCACTTAACAAATATGTTACGAAAAATCAGAAAATTAATTAGTAAAAATTCGTTAACTCAGTTTTAAAGTCAACAAAAAAAATTAATTCAAAATTTGTTCAAAACTAGTATTTTCGTAAATTGAACTTAACTAAAAAAAGTAGTTAAAATGCAGATTTTAACCATAGCTGTATGCTATGATTGAAATAACGAAATGAATAAATAACAATATTTTTTCAAAAATAATCAAATAACAGATTATTTAAATATTTGAAAATGAATAATATTTATTTTGATTTTATTTGAATAACGAAAAATCGAATAATTTTTTCTGATTTTTTTTATTCAAACAACAAAATATAATTTTTCAAAATAATCAACAAAAATTTGTGATTTTTTTGGTTATTCACAAAAATTCAAATAAATAACGTATTATTCAAACAACAAAAAATAAATATTCTTGAAAATTTTGTGTTTGAAAAAAAATCTATTTCATTTATTTTGTACAGAGAAACACAAAATTATTCTTACAACACAGTTTTGTTTTGATGTCAGGTTCTTATAAATTGTAATTTAATAAAGTCCATTGAAATTCAGAAAAGTTAAGTTGTAATTTAGGAAATTCCAAGTGCAGATATAAAAACTTTTACTTTTTTAACAAAAGTATAAAAATCTGAAAAAAGGCGATTTTTAGAGGTTGGTTTAAAAGGACTATACTCACTTTGTCATTCCGTGTGTAATGAATCGAATCCATCTAACAGACTATACAATATACATATGTTATTGATTAGAGATAGATTGTAACACATTCTACAGATGTCCGTCCGTTTGTTTGTGGAAGACATGATGCAGTCCCAACTAAAAGAGCTAGACTGCGGAAATTTGTCAGAAATAAGTCTTATGGTCTGAGGCTGGTTATGTACGAAAATGGGCCAAATCGGATCATATTTCAACATCTGAACAAATGCAAAATTAAATAAAATATTTCTATGTCAGAAGAAGTTCTTGCGAAATGGAATGATATCTGATAACACTGTACAACACCAAAAAAAATTACAAGGTCAGACCAAAAAATTTTGATAGAAGAGACAAAAAAAAAATACACGTGTATCGGCGTTTTGAAAGTTTACATCTGGGTTTCATTTTAGGGGGAGGTGAAGTTTCCCCCAAATGCAAATGTTGTATTGTAAATCGTCTTTGAATATCGAGTGACGCTTACGTTTAAAGTATATGGTGTGTTCAGCAAATTTATATAAAATGATACGGAGAACATTTTTGTGGAATATATTAACCCTCTAGCTCCTCACGATAAGGGTCTTTTTTGTCCTTCTTTTCAAAAAGAGCAAAAAACACCATTAAAACAGGGATTTAAGGGGTTTAAATGTTCCGAAAAAATATTCGCCATAAAATTTTACTATAAGTCCTTGAATACACCAAAACGGAAAAATCAACCAGAAAGTCAGAAATAAGACACAACAAAAGAGATCTTAGGGTTAATTTCGCATTTATTAAGAAAATCGAGTAAAGCTTACGTTTAAAGTATATGGTGTGTTCAGCAAATTTATGTAAAATGTTACGGAGAACATTTTTGTAGAATATGTTAACCCTCTAACTCCTCAAGATAAGGGTCTTTTTTGTCCTTCTTTTCAAAAAGAGCAAAAAACACCATTAAAACAGGAATTTAAGGGGTTTTAATGTTCCGCAAAAATATCCGCCGTAAAATTTTACTATAAGTTCCTGAACACACCAAAACAGAAAACTCAACAAGAAAGTCAGATATAAGACACAACAATAGAGAGCTTAGGGTTAATTTCGCAATTATTAAGAAAATAGAGTTAAGCTTACGTTTAAAGTATATGGTGTGTAAAGCAATTTTATGTAGAATGTTACGGAGAACATTTTTGTAGAATATATTAACCCTCTAGTTTCTCAAGGTAAGGGTCTTTTTTGTCCTTCTTTTGAAAAAGAGCAAAAACACCATTAAAACAGCTATTTAAAGGGTTAAAATGGTCCGCAAAAATATTTGCCGTGAAAGGGACTTATAGTAAAATTTCTCGGCGAATATTTTTGCGGAACATTTTAACCCCTTAAATCCCTGTTTTAGTGGCGTTCTTTGCTCTTTTTTAAAAGAAGGACAAAAAAGACCCTTATCTTGAGGTAGGGTTAACATATTGAGTTAGAGGGTTAACATATTCTACAAAAATGTTCTCCGTAATATTTTACATAAATTTGCTGAATACACCATATACTTTAAACTTAAGCTTTACCCGATTTTCTTAATAAATGCGAAATTAACCCTAAGCTCTCTATTGTTGCGTCTTATATCTGACCTTCTTGTTGAGTTTTCTGTTTTGGTGTGTTCAGGGACTTATAGTAAAATTTTACGGCGGATATTTTTGCGGAACATTAAAACCCCTTAAATCCCTGTTTTAATGGTGTTTTTTGCTCTTTTTGAAAAGAAGGACAAAAAAGACCCTTATCTTGAGGAGTTAGAGGGTTAACATATTCTACAAAAATGTTCTCCGTAACATTTTACATAAATTTGCTGAACACACCATATACTTTAAACGTAAGCTTCACTCGATATTCAAAGACGATTGGCAATACAACATCTGCATTTGGGGGAAACTTTACCTCCCCCTAAAATGAAACCCAGATGTAAACTTTCAAAACGCCGATACACGTGTATTTTTTTTTTGTCTCTTCTATCAAAATTTTTTGGTCTGACCCTGTAATTTTGGAAAAAATTTGATTTTGTTGTGCAGTGTAATTATTATATACAAATTTTTTTCTTAATTCACTTACATATAAAAAAAAACAAAGTTTTGGGTGACGATATCTTTAATCTTTAAACCCTTACGAAATTTTAAAACCCAGTTTTCGAATAGTTCGAAAATCAGCGTTTTTTTAAATTGACAAAAAACCGAATGAACCCGTTTTTTCGGTTTTTTGCAAAATAAGGCAAAAAATATTTATTACGGCCAATATAAAGCAGAGATTTGTCGGTGTTTCGAAAAAATTGGTACTTTATATCACCATTTCCAATATTACTTCAGAAAATACAATTTGTATTTAAGAAATTTGCAATTATATTTCAGAAATTTTTAAATACGTTTTAGAAATGTTCAATTTTATTTATATGTATTTCAAAAATTTTCATTTATGTTTCGGAAATTCATTTACGTTTCAAAAATTACCAATTGTATTTTAGAGGTTTTCATTTCTACAAATTGTAATGCAAATGAAAATTTCTGATATAAAAATGAAAATTTCTTAAAAGCGTTTAGAGAATTTGGAATATCAATGAAAAATTTTGAAAACAAAAGGAATTTTTGAAAAGCATAGAAATTTTTGAAATACAAAAGAAAAATTTAAAAAACCAATGGAAATTTTGAAATACAAACCGAAATTTTTTAAATACAATTGAAATTTTATAAAAAGCATTTAAAAAATGTTCAAACTTCAATGGAATATTTTTTACTGCAAACATTTTATATTACAAAAAAAAAAATAACTAGCAAACATTAAAATATTACTTAAAATAAAATTTTGATAGTCGACAAAAATGTTCATTAAAAATTTTTGCTTATTTTTTTTTTATATGTAAAGATTTGCCACATCCAGAAATGATTTGCACTCAAATTTATGGATTCAGCCAAGGCGAAATTATTTTTTTTTACTTGGTATTCATTCATTTGGGATTTTTTTTAACACCTTTACACTAAAAAAATCGAGTTTAACTGCTTTTAAAGGTTGATTTATAAAAACCGGGGTTCGACAGTAAACCAACCGGTCTAACCGGTTTTCCAATAGTTAAGATTTTAAAAATTCGGAAGTTGCAAGCCACATAAAACCGGTTTAAACCGGTTTCGAAAAACCGGTCTAATCACCCTAGTAAATATACATCCTTTCAGGACTGTCTATTGTTTTAAAAAAATATCGAAAAGTTTATTCAAGTAGTGTATTTTCAATAGCAAAACGTTTTAACAGTATTTTTTAAACATTAAAAATCAATTTGCGAAAAAATTAAAAAAATATTCTAATTAATAGCCTTGTTTTTTGCATTAAATCAATATTGGAATAACTTTATTTTACTTTAAAAAGGTTCAAATCTGGCCAAACAATTTTTTTTTAATTTTTTTCTGAATCTACATCCTATTATCAATAATAAAATAAAAACATAATTAAGCTAAGGTAAAAATTTGAAGTATAAAACCTAAATTTAGTTAAATCCTAGGATTAAATTGGATTTATTTATACCATTTTACATTATGGACACCGCTTAGTTTCTTACCTGTTTATATGTATTTACTAATTGTATGTAGATTTAGAAAAAAAAATATAAAAAAAAATTCTGGACTTGATTTGACACATTTTTACAATAAATAAAGTAAATCCCAATCTTAATCCGGTCTGAAAAAAAAAACAAGCCTAATGTTTTAGTAAAGAAAACCTTTAATAACAAGCTAACAATAAAACAATAGTGGTTTGTAAGAATAATTGTGTGTTTTACTGTATAATAAAATGCAAAATAAATAAAAACAAAATTATTTTTCAAACACAAAATTTTCAAGAATATTTCTTTTTTTTGTTTAAATAATACGTTATTCATTTGAATTTTTGTGAATAACCAAAAAAAAATCACAAATTTTTGTTGATTATTTTGAAAAAATCTATTTTGTTTGTTTGAATAAGCAATCAGAAAAAAATATTTGATTTTTTTGGAAAGAAATATTATTTCATTTTTATGAATTTGAATAAAATAAAATTTTATTTTATTCAAACCAAAATAAATAAAATAACAAAACATTTTATTTTTTGATAGCCAACTAAAATATTAAAGTATTTTATTTATTTCCAAAAAATCCAAATAAAAAAAATCAATAATACAGCTATGATTTTAACTAAAAATTTGCTAAAAAGCCAGTTAACTCAACTAAAAAAAAATTGTTAACTTTACAGTTTCATTTTGAGTGTATTTCAGTAAATACAACTGTTAAAAAAAACAACTGCCATTAATTTTTGTCGTTATTTTTCAGAAATTTTAGTTGACTTAATAAATCTTCATTTGAATGTTTTAATCGTTTCGGTGTAAAAAATATTAGAAAAACCCACAAGTTTTGAGAATAAGAAAATCCCTCAGATTTTGAGGATTTTTTCCCTATGGATTCATGCAATTACCCTATCTTTCTTTCTAAAAATGTAGAAAATTGCTCATCCCGTGAACTTTTTGTTATAAAAAACCTTAAACCTCATTCTCAGATAAACTTTAACATTAAAAAAAATCTTGTAAATTATCTAATTATTAGACCAATGTTATAAAAAAATTACTCTGAAATAGGTCATTTTATGGAAATTTAAGTTTTTGTTTAGAATTTTTGAATAAAATTAGTTTTTATGTTAAAATGTTCTAAAATCAGTACAATCAGTACATGTTTCCAAAAATCAATACAAATCAGTACAACGTTTTTTGATCAGTACACGTTATCAAAAATCAGTACATGTACTGATTAAATCAGTACGAGTGATCAGTCTTATATAGATGACATTATTTGATGATATGATGAAATGTGTCATCACGTGTTTCGTCAATTTTGAGGACATATTTCATTATATTGAAGAAAAGCTTTTTGATGAAAATTGTAATCAAAATTAATGGCAGCAAGTAATGAAACTCTTCATCAATACGATGAAGAATTTTTCTTTAAATGTCTTAAGCCAAATGTATTTTCGTGCTGAACGGTGCTATTTATGCTAATTAAATCATCAAAACCATTTGATTGATATGTTTACCGACAAAAATGTTAAGCAATTTATATTTTATAACAATTCTTTAGAACACTCATATCCTATTTAAAACTTTTCCATAACCTTCCAACAATTATTATTTTCAATGTATTGTAGATCAGGTTATAAAAAAAATATTTTTTTAATTTAAAAATCTATTTTAAAGTTCTATTCATAAATTCACACATTCTTTTCACAAAACTTGAAAATGCCTATTCAAATTTGACGTCATACACAGAATTCTGGTGTGGTTACTTGAGTCAGCATGCATTAATAAATTATAAATGATATGACAAATAAAATTTAAATTTAGTCTTTTGTTTCGAAAAAAGAACCGTGGCCTAAGGAAATATCTACCTTTTGGCTACTGTTCATTCAAAAGAACACAAATTAAGTTAAATTGAATTAAATGTTCTTAAGCGTCACACTTCACCGCCACAACCACGACAAGTCATTTATCATTTAATTAACAAATTAAGGCACACAGCAATTTAACCTTTCACAAAATAATTAAACAAAAAGACAAATAAACAAAAAAAAATAATATAATAAAACTAATTCAAATAAAAAACTAAAATAAGGTAATTGACAATTTTTCATGCTTGTCAACTTAGCGGAAGTGACAGATACAAAAAAATATTTGATTTTTTTTTCTCTTTAAAAGATAATTATAAAAATATTTGATTAAAATAATTAAATTTTGTCAAATTAACATTGTCAAAATCTTAAAATTTGACAAAAAAAAATGATTAAGTGTTTAAATCAATGTTAAATGTTTTTTTAAAGTGTCAAAATATGAAAGAAAATTTGTATTAAACAGAAACAAAAAAAAAAAAACTTCAAATTAATTCAGTCATCATGACCAAAATATAAAATATTGTGGTAAAAAAAACTGACATAAAATGTTATTAAAGTTGATCATGTTCATATTCAACTGATTTTTACTTTAAACACCCTGCATCCGAAAAAAATACGCTAACTTTGTCATTCCGTAAGTGACACCTCGAAGTGTTGATCGGTGACTTAAAAATTGGTCCATCTATATATCGTTGGCTTAATCAGCAAATATGATCTCGTTTTAAAACAAGGTCGTTGTATTTGTTAATGTTGTTTTTGTATATGATTTGAATTGCACTAGCATACATACTTAAAATTTCAATATTCATAAAAATTGGACTTAGCATATTTGCTAACTAAGTCAACGGTATAAAAAGAGTTAGGTCTGTGATTGACTCACATACTCATTCATCCTCGCCTAAACCACTAAAGCAGGAGACTTGGTTTTTAAAATATCAATTCTAAGGGGGTAAAAAGTGTATTTTTGTTACTTTTATGCTTCATAAAAGGCTGCACTCAAAAAATTATGTAGGTAAATTCCAGTGAATATTCACTTAAAACAAATGAAATTTTATTTAAAAACCATTCCACTGTTTTTTCATTTAAAATAAAAACACATTACAGTCAATTTTAAATGTTAATTTAATGACTAACCAAAACATTAAAAAACTACTGAATATTCACTTATTTTGTATTGAAAAACAGTAAAACTATAGAAGAAATTTTTTACTGCCGAAAATGAATGTAACTTATAAGTAAATTATATTTTTTAAACTACAGAAATAGTAAAAAAATTAAATCCTTTATAAAATAAGTGATTTTTCTTTTAAAATAACTTTACTGATTACTTTTAAAAATAACCTACAAACAGTTAATGACAAAATTTTCTTAGTGTGGTTCTTGCAATTTGGAATGTAGGATCATTCGAAAAAAGTTTTTTTTTTTGAAATTCCGAGTCTTCTTTGTTACTTTTTTCTTTCTCCTGAAATTAAAGTTCAGCAAGAAAAAAAATCTTATAAAAGTACTTTTTGGAAATTCGCATTCTAAGGGCATTAAATAGTTTACTTTGGTACTTTAGATAACTCTTAAAACATCTAAATATTGAAAATTAAAACGTAGAATCATTTAGCGATAAAACTTTCTTAAAAAAGTAAGTTTTGAAAATTCCGATTTTGTTGGGGTAAAAGAATTTTTTTTTGTGCTTTTACCAAGGAGAAAAAATGAGGTAAATAATTTTATTTTTGTAAGTACTTTTTATATTGCTTGAAAGAATGGTCTTAAAGTTTAATTTTGGAATATTGTATATCCTTTGAGAAAAAACATTACAAAATGGGGGCAAATGGAAGCTAAAAACGAACATTGGTATTTTTTAACTCATAGAAACATGAAATTTAAAATGAACGATCTCCAGCACAAAAAAAAACGCTTTGAAAAGAGTACCTTTTGGAAATGCAGATTTACTACTTACATTTTTAGACATTTTAATTGTGTTATGTTAAATGGCGGTAGACAATAGGTTAATTATGGTAAAATGTATTTTTGTCTTTTGAGATAATGGTTTAAGACTTTTTTTAATTTTTTAATGTTTGGCGAAAGGAATTAAATCTGCATGGAACGAGGTGAAATGGAACCGGGAACGAAATGAAATAAAACTGGTAAGGAAATGGATTTGAATAGGAACCGGCAAGGATCAAAATTTTTCTATACAACATTTTTTTAATCAAAATTTAAAATGGAACAGGGAACGAAATGGTATTTAACGAGAAACGAAATGGATAAGAACGTGGAACGGCATAGTATGAACTTTTTGCATGCAACGTTTTCTTACTCAAAATTTATTATTTCTCAATTTTTTAATTCTTTTATTCTCATTTAACTTGTGAAATATTTGAAATATTAGCTTTGTTTGTTTACCTACTACAAATTACTATTTTTTACTCAATTTACTACTTTTGCTCAAAAACCGTTCGAGTACACATTAAAATAGTAAATGTAGTAATCAATTTAAGAGAAAATTTATTTCTCTTTTGCTTTATTTTTACTACAATTTACCGGCAAAATTTCAATGCGTAAGTATGGAAATTATGTCAAAAAAAATCTTGACAAATTTTTATATTTATTTACAAAAGAATTATTTAAAACAAAAAATAAAAAAAAAGCTAATTCTATGTGCAAATTCTCTCCAAGATGAAAAAACAACCAAAATCTAAATAAATATGCAGTGCATTTACATATGTAAGTTAATAGGAATATCTTTGGAACGTTTAAATAAAAACACATCTATATAAAAACCCGCTTAACATCAACCCATGGTAGGAACAAATCGACAAAGTTCCCACATTCGAAGCTTTTATTAAGACAGTATCAAGTCTTCCGCAGACGGACAGACGGTTATCGCTATTATTAGGTCCGAAATGTCGATGCGTAACGCACGGAATAACAAAGGAATGTCTCAGAATCTAAGATGTTTTCTATAAAAAAAATGTCTCCGATTCTATGACTTTTTGCATAGAAAAAATTTTTCTAAAGAAAAAATGTCTCAGAATCTGAGACTTTACCTATAGAAAAAACGTCTCAGAATCTAAGATTTTTCTATAGAAAAAATGTCTCAGAATCAGAGAATTTTTCTATAGAACAAATGTCTCAGAAGCTAAGACTTTTTGTATAGAAAAAATGTCTCAGATTCTATGACTTTTTCCATAGCAAAAATATCTCAGAATCTGATACTCAGAATCCAAGATTTTTTCTATAGAAAAATTGTCTCTGAATCTGAGATTTTTTCTAGAGAACGAATGTCTCAGAATCTGAGACTTTTTCTATAGAAAAAATTCTTAAAATCTCAGACTTTTTGTATAGCAAAAATGTCTCAGAATCTGAGACTTTTCTATAGAAAAAATGTCTCAGAATCTGAGACATTTTCTATAGAAAAAAATGTCTCAGAATCTGAGACATTTTCTATAGAAAAAATGTCTCAGAATCTGAGACATTTTCTATAGAAAAAATGTCTCAGAATCTGAGACTTTTTCTATAGAAAAAATGTCTCAGAATCTGAGACTTTTTCTATAGAAAAAATGTCTCAGAATCTGAGACTTTTTCTATAGAAAAAATGTCTCAGAATCTGAGACTTTTTCTATTGAAAAAATGTCTCAGAATCTAAGACTTTTTCTATAGAAAAAATATCTCAGAATCTGAGATTTTTTCTATAGAAAAAATGTCTCTGAATCTGAGACATTTTCTATAGAAAAAATGTCTCAGAATCTGAAATTTTTCTATAGAAAAAATGTCTTAGTCTCAGCTTCTGAGACATTTTTTCTATAGAAAAAACGTCTCAAAATCAAAGATTTTTTCTATAGAAAAAATGTCTCAGAATCTGTTTTAGAATCTGAGACTTTTTCTGTATAAAAATGTCGCAGAATCTGAGACTTTTTCTATAGAAAAAATGTCTCAGAATCTAAGAGTTTGTCTATAGCTAAAATGTCTCAGAATCTGGGACTTTTTCTATAGAAAAAATGTCTCAGATTCTGAGATTTTTTCTTTAGAAAAAATATCTCAGAATCTGAGACTTTTTCTATAAAAAAAATGTCTTTGAATCTGAGACTTTTTTTACAGAAAAAATTTCTCAGAACCCGAGACTTTTTCTCTAGAAAAAATGTCTCAAAATCTAAGATTTTTTCTATGGAAAAGATGCCTCAGATTCTATGGCTTTTTCTACAGAAAAAATGTCTCAGAATCTGAGACTTTTTCTATTACAAAAAATGTCTCAGAATCTCAAACTTTTTCTATAAAAAAAAATTCTCAGAATCTATGATTTTTTCTATAGAAAAAATGTCTCAGAATCTGAGACTTTTTTTAGAAAAATGTCTCAGAATCTGAGACTTTTTCTTTAGAAAAAATGTCTCAGAATCTAAGATTTTTTCCATAGAAAAAAATGTCTCAGAATATGAGACTTTTTCTATAGAAAAAATGTTTCAGAATCTGAAACTTTTTCTGTAGAAAAAATGTCTAAGAATCGGGGATTTTTTCTATACAAAAAATGTATCAGAATCTGAGTGAGGTTCGGAGATGGATAAAATCGGATTAGTTGGAAAAAAGTTCCACCTTTAAAAACTAAACTTTATATTTGTTTAATAAGTGAAACATGTGAAATTCATCGACCTGAACTTTTACCAAGTGGATTAAAAAAAATGTGATTTTTAGCGTTTATAGAAAATTTCTTCCACTTTTATGTATAGATTCTAAAAATTTCTTCAAAATATAATTTTAAAATATATTTTGAGAACTTGAATGATAAATAAATTTTACTATTTTTACTATATTCCGTTTTTTTTACTTTTTTGGGTTTTCTACATATTGAGTAAAATTTAAAAAAAAATCTCTTTTACTACTTTTACTACAAAAAAAGTAAACAAACAGACCTATTATGTCTGGTTTGATGTTTGATTGACCAACAATGATTCTCTAAAATCTGCTGAAGATTCCTTAGTGGGGATGAAACGTATCAGTACAGATATAGTATGAGATGAGTAACTTTTTTAAAGCAATAAATTAAAAATACTCTATTATGACAATATCATAAATATAAATATTTTTGGGCCTCGAGCTAGAATTAAACTCTAATCGAATATATATATACGTTTATAAAGGCCGAATTTTGTTTTATTTTTATGTACCTTTTGGTACTAAAAATAAAAAACAACATTTAACTTTTATTTTTACTCAAATTTTATCATTATTTAAATTATTTTTTTATATTCCCGCCATAAATAATTTGGGGTCAAGTGGAATTTGTGTCAAAAAACAAAAAGTTAAAACAATGTGACAAATCTTTTATCGAACATATAAAAAAATTTAAAGGAAACAATACAATGGCCTTTTTTGGGTACAGAGGTCATTAAGGGGCACCTCTTCTAAAGCAGTAAATATTTACAAATTCATTGATTATGCTTAAGTAATACAATTTCTTCATTAATTATATACATTTTTATTATCCACGTCTATAAAAAAAATATTTTCTAATCAAAAAATAAAAAAATTTAGAGATTGGTTTAGTTCTTCAGGTGGAAGTTTTTATCTGGTCTGATTTTGCCCATTTATGAACTTAACCAGCCTGTGACCATAAGACATATTCGGGCCAAACTTCAAGAACTCTTTTACTTTGGACATTATCGTGTCTTCTATTGACAAACATACAGAATTCTGATCAATAATATATATTCTTTATGGGGTCTAAGTGAGTATTACCGATTTTTGCCCCTAAGAATCTAAGCTTTCAAAAACAGTCAAAAAAGTACCAAATTATAAATGCTTATCCCATATTAGAAACAAAATTTCCCAAAGAATTTTTTTTTTATTAATTTGTTCCAATTGAGGATATTACATTCCGAAAATCAAGTTTTTATTACTATTATTTGAGGAGATTAATAAAGTACCAAAGTACACTTTTTTACTCTTATACGGACGAAACTTTCCAAAAAGTATTTTTTTGTCAGAACGAATTTTTTGCTTGATAATCCTATAATCCAAATTTTAGGAGATATAAATAGTACAAAGGTACAATTTATTTTTCAGAATAAATTAAAAATTGTTTACCCTTTTTGCCTCCTAAGAATCAGATTTTCTAAAAAGTACTTTTTTAAAATTTTTAATTGTGAGGATCTTACATTTAAATTTAAAATTTTTAGCGCCATTTTTTCAGCAAATATACAAAGTACACATTTTTATTCCCATTTACTCCATAAGAATCGGAAATTCCAATAACCCAGCCTTAGTTTATTAACGGGACTATCTTCAACTTTCTTACTTGTTTCTATTATAATGAAGTGTAATAAAGATTCGTTATAGCCGAATATAACATGACTCTTACATGACAAAGACAAAATTGTTTTTAAAAAAAATATATATTATTTATTCATAATCTTGTTTAAAGTGTTTGTATGACCATTTCATTTTTCATTATTATTAACGTTTAGGACGTGCTTTAAATATTTATCACTAAATCTTGTCTTAATTAGAAATCAATTTATTATCTGTTTTTTTTTTCAAAATTTTAAATAATTAAAACTTGATTGTCAGCATGTCATGTTAACTGAATGATTCTGTTCTTTCTTTTATTCTTGTTTTACCGAATAAAAAAAAAAACAAGAAATAACAAAATCAGCGTCAATCATTTGACATTTTTTTTTAATAAATCAATTTAATCAATTATGAGATTACAAAATTAGATAAACAAAATGTTTAAAAATTTTTATTTTAAAAATTAAAAATTAAATACCGTAAAAATAATTGTTATTGTTAAAATAAAATCAATAATTATGATGCAATTTTTGTTGGTATATTTTTCTTAAAAATAGATTTCAACAAAATAGGAAGGAATTTAAAACGAAATTCTTAATATCATATAAATAGTATAATAGCATTAGAGAGTATTAAAAATTATGAATTAATAAAAACGTGTTTGTTTTTTTTGTCTAAAATGCAATAGTAAAAATATAAATATTTTTTTTAAATCATACCAAAAACAAATACTTAGCACATAAAACTGGCTGGCTTAATTACTTAATTCATAAAAAAATTTAATTAAAAAAATACACACAAAAAACTAATTAACACTATAAAACAGAGTTTCTCACTTAATATTGATTTCAAACCCATTTATGTCCTAAATTGAGGATTTACTGCTTAATAATTTAAAAAAATTTTAAAAGCAATTTTAAAAATATTTAATGTCTTTAGCGTTTTTTCCCTGGGTTAGCGTTAATATAAAAAATAAGAAAATCTATAAAAATAATCTTGGCAGCACTTTTTTAAAATCTGACATTGGCGTTCGCAAGAAATTGATAACACCCATACTGTTATCGAAGTGAAAAATTAAAGAGTTAAAATTTAACGTGGCCAAGGTCAAATTTGTATTGTGTAACATAAACGCGGAAGCAAAAAACACAGCTAGTATTTAAGTAATAATCATCTCGAAAGCTAATACGGCAATAGGGCCCCCTTGGTGCTCGCGAAATACCATTTGAGAAACATTGATACAGAATTGCCATTTTAAAACGAAAGACTTAAGACACAAACTCATAATCTTAATAAGTTTCATCACTAAAGGTGTTATGATACTTGCTAGTTTTTGTACTGGATTTTTTTTAGGATTGATCGAAAAAAACAACAAATGTGGAAAAAACAAAAAATGCTAAAAAAACACAAAAACTCGCCAAAAATAGCTTAAACAAGTGGGAGTGTTAAATTCGGCCGTGCCGAATCAGTTATACCCTCCAAAATGTAAAAAAAAGATAAAACAAAATTTCAGGGCCGTCCTTATTTGGTGTGTGTGGGGGGGTGTCGTTTGGAGGTTTGGTGGGAGCCATTAGGGGACACCTTCCCCTTGCGATAGATGTTATCAAATGTATTTATTATGATTCTTCCAATTATTAAATCCAATTAATCATTATTAAAATACATTTGTGGGAACACTATAAACACTTGTTTTAAATTTACTTTTCAATTTTTTAATTTTTAAAAAACACATTTTCTTTGATTTTATTATTTCAGTATTTTTTGATTTTTGAGTTTTTAAAATAAATTTTATTCATTCTTTTATTTCCTTTTGTAAATAATATTTGTGTTTTATTTAAATAAATTTATTACACACATTTATTGGTGACCCCGCGTTTTTAAATCGTTGAAAATTTATAAAAAATGTCGTGTCCGGAAGCAAATGCTGGTATAAATCCTATTGTAGGAGCACAAGGTGATGGTCCAGCGCAAAACGTTCAACATGTTGCCGCATCAAGTGTTCACAAACTTCCACCATTTTGGAAGGAAAATCCAAAATTATGGTTCATGCAAGTTGAATCAATCTTTGGAATTTCTGGCATTACACGCGACGAGACAAGATTTCAATACGTCGTGGCAAATATTGATTCAAGTTTTTTGCCACATGTTTGTGATATTTTGGAAGCTCCACCATCTCCTAATAAGTACCAAGCCGTTAAGGATCGTTTAATTGGAACGTTTTCAGAATCTCTAGAATCCAAGCTACGTCGTCTGTTAAAAAATCATGAATTAGGTGACCAAAAACCATCGCATTTTTTGCAGGTAATGAGGAATCTTGCATCTGGTCAGGTAAATGACACACTACTAAAGACTCTTTTTCTGGAGCAACTGCCAGAAGATGTTCGCTCAATTCTCGTAATTAGTCAAGTTGATGATGTTTCTGCTTTGGCAAGGCAAGCTGATCAAATAATGAGTATTCGTTCACCTCAAGTTTTTCAATGCATGCAGCTCCGGGTACTAATGATTTGTCTATGATATGCCAGAAAATCGATGCTTTAGAGAAGAAATTTAGTAACTTTTCACGTGGTCGCAGTACTGATCGTCATCAAAATCGTAATTCAACAAAATCTGGTAAGTCTAGAAATAGAAGCAAATCGCGAAACAGAGACTGGTGCTGGTATCACAATAGGTTTGCTGATAAAGCAACCAAATGCACGCAGCCCTGCTCATTTACAAAAAACTAGACTGTCATTCGGATATTGCGACAGTTTCGGATGAACAACTTATCTCATGTCGCTTATTTGTCAAAGACAAAAAATCTAAAAAATCTTTTTTGATTGATACTGGTGCTGACCTATCAGTCATCCCTCCTACATATCCGATTGGTAACGCAAACCCTAGTTCCGAAATTAAAATTTTCGCAGCCAATGGTTCTGAAATTCGTACTTTTGGAAATAAAATTTTACATCTTGATTTTGGACTTCGCAGAAATTTTTCTTGGACGTTCATAATAGCAGATGTAACCAAGCCTATCATCGGATCAGATTTTTTGAAATATTATCATCTACTTCCTGATCTTAAACATAAAGTTTTGATTGATGGCACTACTTTACTACAAGTTCCAGCGAAAATTTTAAAATCACCATCCTTGGGAATTACAACTCTCGTTCATGATGACATCGCAATGGACTAAAGTTTTACCATTAGTTTTACTTGGTTTAAGAGTATCATCAAAGGATTCAATTAATTGCTCTCCAGCAGAAATGGTATATGGTGAAACTCTTCATGTTCCTGGTCAATTTTTTGAGAATAGCAACACCCTCTTAAACAGCAATGATTTTTTATCACAACTTCAAACTTCTATTTCAAGAATTAAACCGACACCATGTTCTAATAATTCTAAACCAACCCTATTTATGAACAAAGAATTGCAGCAATGTTCGCATGTTTGGATTAGAAGTGATCATATTTTGAAACCACTTGAACCAAAATTTCATGGTCCATACAAGGTAATCAACAGATTTGCAAAATATTTTACACTTCAAGTTGGAAATAAAAAGGATAATGTATCAATAGACCGTTTGAAACCTGCCTTTATTGAAGTATCTTTAGCGGATATTCAAACTGATGTAGAATATACTCAAGAAAATCCTGATTCAGATAGCGTTCAAATTAACCCTGAGTCAAGACGCAAACTTAAAACAGTATCGTTTTCACTAGGAAGGGGGTAATGTGGGAACACTATAAACACTTGTTTTAAATTAACTTTTCAATTTTTTAATTTTTAAAAAACACATTTTCTTTGATTTTATTATTTCAGTATTTTTTGATTTTTGAGTTTTTAAAATAAATTTTATTCATTCTTTTATTTCCTTTTGTAAATAATATTTGTGTTTTATTTAAATAAATTTATTACACACACATTTTTTATATCCACGCCCACAAATGGGGAGAGTCAAATTTTTGGTTTTATTTTTTTATCCGCAGGCTCCACAGACAGGGTTTTGAGCCTCCTCTGGCATAAAAATTTTGCATTTGCTTAAAAAAAGTACAAAAACCCCTGCAAAAAAATACCGTTTTTCAGAGGTTGGTTTAGTTCTCCAAGGGCGAACTTTTTTCCCCTTGGTCCGATTTTGCTCACTTAACGAACTTAACCTGCCTAGGAATATAAGGCGTATTCGTGCCAAACTTCGAAAGTCTAGCTCTTTTATTTTGGACTGTATCGTGTCCTCTACAGACGGACAGACGGACGGACGGACATCGCTAGAATGTCTTAGAATCGATCACTGATCAATAATATATATGGGGCATACCAGGCCAAATCACTCACTTTTAGACCCGACCCCTTAAGATTTATTTTATTTTTGGATATGTTCTAGTATTTATTAAATGCAACTTGGACACCAATTTTCAGCCTTTTATTCCAAGATGGTGTTGAGTAATCAATTTTTCAAAATGGCGATTTTTTCAAAAAAATGGAAAAATTAAAATTTTCAATTAATTTTGACCAGTTAAAAATATAGATATCTTAAAAAAAGTTGGACAACGTTTTGTTGGTATTTAAATGTAGTTTTAGAAAAAAATATTTAAAAAATTATTCGAAGTAATTATCACTTATTTTTTTAACGTTTAAAAATTAAAATCGACTTTTTGAAAAAGTCCGAAACCTTCGATTTTTTTTTACAAACTTCTAAAAGTTCTACTCTTAATTACGCAACTTTTAAGCCATAAGTCGAGATGTGATCGCAATTTGTTCTATTTTTTTTTTCAAATTTTGAAAATTGCACCTTTTATTTTTTGACTCTGGTTTATTTTATATGGTGCTCCAAAAAAATTAAATTGGTAGATACTGACCCTAACTTACCCTAGATATATTCATTTCGAGGCAAAAATGCGCCTCACAGAAATTAAGAACGATCGGACATGGATAAGGTGTTCCGCATGGGCCTTGAAGTTTAGAAAACGGATTACAAGGAAAAATAAGAATTTTTTTCTGTTTTCTCAATTTTTTTGGTATTTTAAGTTAAATTTTAATTCAAGTGGTTACAGAATTATAATACGGAGTAAAATGCCTCTCTAATAAGGTACCAAAGACTGAAATCGGTTGAAAATCAGCCAAGTTATTACAACTTCCCCAGGCATCTAACCTATGTCAGAACACTTGATTAAGCAATATAATACGATTTTGGAAATTCATTGAAATTTTCTACTGTAATAACATTTGTTTATTCTTCAAGTTCAAATGTTATTAGATGACAAGTATTTTTCATATCGTGTTTTGCTAACATTTTTTAAATTAGTGCTAAAAATGCCTGCATTTTTAACACCCTTTTGAAATCTCTATTTTTAAAAAAAAAAAATATTTATTTGTTTTAAAATTTGGAAAAACCAAAAAAATATTACACTGAAACATGAATAATGAAAAAATGTTATTACAGTGGAAAATTTCAATAAATTTAAAAAAGGGACTCGTATTTTTTAATCAAGTGGTATGGCACACGCTAGATGCCTGGGGAAGTTGTAATAACTTGGCTGATTTTCAACCGATTTTAGTTTTTAGTACCTTATTAGAAAGGCATTTTAGTCCACATCATAATTCTGTAATCACTTGAATTAAAACTTAACTTAAAATACCAAAAAAATTGCGAAAACAGTCATAAAAAATCATATTTTTCTTGTAATCCATTTTTTAAACTTCAAGGACCATGCTAAACGCCTTACCCATGTCCGATCGTCCTAAATTTTTGTGAGACGTATATTTACATCCAAATGAATATATTTCGGGTAAGTTAGGGTCAGTATCTACCAATTTTTTTGTTTTTTGGAGCTCCATATAAAATAAATCAGAGATAAAACATAAAAGGTGCAATTTTAAAAATTAAAAAAAAATAGAAAAAATTGTGATCACATCTCGAGTTATGGCTTAAAAGTTGCGAAATTTAAAGTATAATTTTTATAGTTTTTTACAAAAAAAGTCGAAGGTTTCGGACTTTTTCAAGTGTCGATTTTAATTTTTAAACGTCAAAAAATAAGTGATAATTACTTCGAATAATTTTTTCATATTTTTTTTTCTAAAACTACATTTAAATACCAACAAAACGTTGTCCAACTTTTTTTAAAATATATATATTTTTTAATGGTCAAAATTAATTTAAAATTTAAATTTTTTAATTTTTTGGAGAAAATCGCCATTTTGAAAAATTGATTACTCAACACGATCTTAGAATAAAAGGCTGAAAATTGGTGTCCAAGTTGCATTTAATAAGTACTAAAACATATCCAAAAATAAAATAAATCGAAAGGGGTCGGGTCTAAAAGTGAGTGATTTGGCTTGGAATGCCCCAAATATACTTTATGGGTTCCTAGACTGATATTTCGATGCGTTACACACGGAATGACAAAGTGATTATACCCCCCATACTGTGGTTGGAGGGTATAAAAACGCAAAACAAAATTTTAAAACCGTGTCATTCGAGCAAAAACTAATCAAATTGACAACACTGCCAACATATTATTCTGAAAACGTAAATTTTAAGTTAAAAATTTTTATATTTTTTTGATAGTTTCTGCAAAATTATCGATAACGCTTTAAGATTTTTCATAATATTTTCATACACTTTTCAATTGGTCAGTTTTCCAATGAATATATATTTGAACTGTTCTCTCAAATTAGAAAAATAAAAAAAAAAGCAAGTATCATAACATCTTAACACTATTTTCAATTAAATTTTATATTTATTAAGAAGTTTAAATAAATAAAAAATCGATTCTCCATTTTCAGAAAAAAATTAAGAGAAAAAGACTCAGAAAAATCTGAGTTTTAGAATCTGAGACTTTTTCTATAGAAAAACTGTCTCAGAATCTGTGACTTTTTCTATAAAAAAAACTGTCTCAGAATCTAAGACTTTTTCTATAGAAAAACTGTCTCAGAATCTGAGACTTTTTCTATAAAAAAATAAGAAAACCTGTCTCAGAATCTGAGACTTTTTCTATTAGAAAAACTGTCTCAGAATCTGTGGCTTTTTCTATAGAAAAATTGTCTCAGAATCTGAGACTGTTTCTATAGAAAAACTGTCTCAGAATCTGAGACTTTTTCTATAGAAAAACTGTCTCAGAATCTGAGACTTTTTCTATAGAAAAACTGTCCCAGAATCTGAGACTTTTTCTATAGAAAAACTGTCTCAGAATCTGAGACTTTTTCTATAGAAAAACTGTCTCAGAATCTGAGACTTTTCTATAGAAAAACTGTCTCAGAATCTGAGACTTTTTCTATAGAAAAACTGTCTCAGAATCTGAGACTTTTTCTATAGAAAAACTGTCTCAGAATCTGAGACTTTTTCTATAGAAAAACTGTCTCATAATCTGAGACTTTTTCTATAGAAAAACTGTCTCAGAATCTGAGACTTTTTCTATAGAAAAACTGTCTCAGAATCTGAGACTTTTTCTATAGAAAAGCTGCCTCAGAATCTGAGACTTTTTCTATAGAAAAACTGTCTCAGAATCTGAGACTTTTTCTATAGAAAAACTGTCTCAGAATCTGAGACTTTTTCTATAGAAAAACTGTCTCAGAATCTGAGACTTTTTCTATAGAAAAACTGTCTCAGAATCTGAGACTTTTTCTATAGAAAAACTGTCTCAGAATCTGAGACTTTTTCTATAGAAAAACTGTCTCAGAATCTGAGACTTTTTCTATAGAAAAACTGTCTCAGAATCTGAGACTTTTTCTATAGAAAAACTGTCTCAGAATCTGAGACTTTTTCTATAGAAAAACTGTCTCAGAATCTGAGACTTTTTCTATAGAAAAACTGTCTCAGAATCTGAGACTTTTTCTATAGAAAAACTGTCTCAGAATCTGAGACTTTTTCTATAGAAAAACTGTCTCAGAATCTGAGACTTTTTCTATAGAAAAACTGTCTCAGAATCTGAGACTTTTTCTATAGAAAAACTGTCTCAGAATCTGAGACTTTTTCTATAGAAAAACTGTCTCAGAATCTGAGACTTTTTCTATAGAAAAACTGTCTCAGAATCTGAGACTTTTTCTATAGAAAAACTGTTTCAGAATGTGATAGATAAAATGTATAGATAAAATGTCTCAGAATATGAGACGTTTTCAGAATCTGAGACATTTTTTGTAGAAAAACTGTCGCAGAATCATAGATTTTTACTAAAGAAAATCTGAATCTGAAACTTTTCTATAAAAAAAATTCTAATATTTTCTCAGAATTTGAGGGTTTTCTATGAAAAACTGTTTCCGAATCTGAGATTTTTCTAAAAAAAAATTGTCTTAGAATCTGGGATATTTTCTATACACTTTTTCTATACGAAAAAATTCTCAGAATCTGAGACTTTTTCCATAGAAAAAGTGTCTCATAATCTGGGACTTTTTCTTTAGAAAAAATTTTCAGAACCTGAGAGTTTTTCTGTTGAGAAAATTGACACAGATTCTAAAACTTTCTCTACAGAGAAAAAATTCTCAGAATCCAAGACTTTTTCGATAGAAAATGTCTTCTTATCGAAGACTTTCTATAGAAGAATGTCTCAAAATCCAAAACTTTTCTATTGTTCTTAATAAAAATAAAAGTTTTTTTTAAATAAATTATAACTTCCAAACCAAATGTTGTACCCGCCACTGTTTCAAGGGCTTGGACAAGTTGGTTTCCCACCATTGTGTCGGCCCTCATATAATGCATAATTTAAATAATAATGCCATTAGTTTTTAATTGTATTACAATCAATATTACGACAACATTTTACAATACTTTATTAATCAAATTAGATTCTGGGTTCTGATAATAAAGCGCCACCCATTTCAAATTGATATAAACATTTTTTTTAATAATCTTTACTACTAAACATTAATTTTTTATTATAGTTCTAATTAAAAATTAGAGGATAAGCGGTTTAGTGTCAATATTAAATATTAACAAAATAATGTAAAATAAACAATAAATGTAGCAACTTTGTTAATTAAATTAACACTGGACAACAGTAGTTTGTGTTTTGAAATCTAGAATATTTAAAATCCATAAAATAACATCAACAATTTTCTATTTAAAATAACAAAAAATCATGTTAAAATTTAAATTTCTAAAAATGTAAATCGGGTAATCTTAACCTATTTATTCTTAAATATTTCCTCCAATCCTCAAAGACAAACCCCAAATTTGTAAAGTAGTGTTATCTATTTAAATGGAAAAGTACAACCAAAATTATACTTTTTAATAAAATATAATTTAAACAAAAAAAAATATTTTCCTGCACCACATTTAACCGCAATTGCAAGGCAGCCACTACTGACACATGACACTTACATATGGTTAAATAAATGCACCTTTCATTAAGACTGCCTGCCTTTCTGGCTGCCTGGTTGGCTTGTTGACTGACTGCTCCCACATTCAATAACCACGAGCACATGCTATGAGTATTTTATTTTATTGTTTTTTTTTTTGTTTACATGTTGTGATAAATGTAAAAACAAAAAAAATTTATATTAAGAAAAATAAGTAAAAAAAATTAAATTCGACTTGGACGAATCTATGAGCACCCTCCTCATATTTAAAATATTTTGAATAAAAAGCAAAATAAATTTGAATAAAAATAAATTTGATGTTACCAGCTTAATTTTGAGTTCCTAATATTCGATTTCAGAATGCATTATATTATCTAGCAATCGATTATACTAAACATTACAGAATAGATGATTGCAGATTAGTATTTTTTTTTTTAATTATTTTATTGAAAATTTTTCTGTGACTACCGTAGAATGTATTCTGGAATCTTTTGCAATGGGAATCCGTTGCAAAAATTTTTCAGTCGCTTTAGAATAAGTGAAATAAGCAGTTTTTCTCGCTCTTCTGAAAAATCGTGTTTTTCAAAACAGAGGGTTTAAATACAAGCCTTCGATATGCTGGTATCCTACATCCATATTTCGATGCATTTTAAACGGAATGATAATGTAAGTATACCACCATACTGTGTTGCACTCAAAATATTTTTTAGGCAAAAACAAATGAAAAATACATTAAAAATCAGTGAATAACAATTGAAAACCATCCCAGTAATTATTCATTTGTTTTAACAAACATCAAGATTTATTTTTTACTGTTGACAAAATTTTCTAAAATAAATAACATTGAAAAAATAACGGTTTTTGTAATTCTCTTTTACCAACAAATTCGAAAAAAATAACCAACGAAAACATTAAAAATTAATGATTGTTGTGTTATTTTTACCAACAAATTCAAAAAAAAAAAAAATAACCTACGAAAGCATCAAAAATTATTGATTTCGTAGGTTTTTTTTACAATTTTCTATTGAAATATTTTTTTAAAAATTTTTAATAAAATTTTGGGGAATGGATCCCGCAATCAATTACATTGTGGCCAGACACTCTACCCATCATGCCAAAGTCACAAGATAAAAACATGTTTTTATATTTCTATAAATAATTTTTGAATTTTTTTTTACAAAAAAATAACCTACTTGTGTAGGTAAAAACTAATGATATCTTATTAAAAAATACCAACAATTAAAAAAAATACGTACACAAATCATTAAAAATTTAAAGAATAATCAGTAGTTTTTACTTACAGAACAAAATAAATGACTTTAAAAATTAAATGTTAATGAAAGTCTTTATTTTTTAGTGTGTTATTTTTGAAACAAAGGACAGAAGTAGTCATTAATAAAAACTGAACATCATACAAATGTTTTTTTCTTTTAAAAACGACAAAACGTGAAACTTTTTAAATAAACTACAAACCAAATACCAAACCAATAACCAAAAGCTCTCCGAGCAATATTTTTGAAATTATCTTTATTTTAGTTTTCAAAACCCCAGTGGTCCCCTAAAATCACGTATCTCAAAAACTAAGCAAGGTAGAGCGAAACGGACACAAATTTTGAATTAAAAAACTTTGACGATTTTTAAGGAACCCAACTAGGTCTAGGCCCATCGGGGTCTGAACCTATCAGGTCCGAACCCAATGGGTCTCCCTGGTGTCAGCCTCCGATCTTCGTGAAATTTGGATATGTTATTAAGAACGAAAATTAATTCGATACGTACTTTTTTTTAGCGGCCCAAACTCATTTTTAAGGGGGGTCGATTTGTATGGGGGGAAATTTACCTTTTTCAGTTTTTTACGATTAACGCCTATTTAAACAAAATTAATTTAGGCATGTGTGGTATCAAATTGAAGGTATTAAAAATACCTATCTTGTGGTTCTAACAACGGCCCAAAAAAGTTTATAGTTTTTGACTTATTAACAAAAATGTGCTAAAATTTTGGTATTTTACTCAATATGACGAAAAGTTGAGAGTGTTTAGGCACGCTCTTAGCACACGTAGATAGGTTTTCCAAAGACCTTTCATTTGGTATGTAATATGACTAGGTTTCTTTGCATGATATAGGAGATAAACGAAAAAAACTGAAAAATGGCCTTGTCTTCCCCCCTCCTTTTTACCCCATAAATATGAATATGGGCCGCTAAAAAAAATACGTGTCCCTTTATTTTTTCTGATCTACGAAATAAACCCAATTCCATAAAGATCCGCGGGTGACACTTGGGAGACTTCTCTTGTAGGTTAGGTTAGGTTAGGTTAGGGTTGGTGGAGCCTAAAGTTCAGACTCCTCGCATAGACCGGCTGGTCCATAGCGATACCATAATTTCCTTCAGCGACGAGGATAAAACGCGTTAGTCCATGCTGCGAACAGTTTTAGTTGCGTAAGGTCCGTAGCGGCGATATCATCCAGATTCTCGATTTCTGCTTTACCTAGTATTCGCTCGCGGTGTCTGGCCAATGCGGGGCATTTGCACAGAATATGTTCAACTGTTTCATCTGTATTAGGTTCATCACATTTTCTACAATTGGCATCCGAGATAAGTCCCATAGTTTTCGCGGGAAAGACTTCCCTTGTAAGTTGAAATAAAAAAAATTCAGTTAACTTATTTTTGGCAAAACATTTTTGCTAACTTTTCCAAAAAAATTGTGGGTTTCAAATCAGCATATTTTCTTGTAGGTTTGCAAGCTTTTTTTGCTAACATTACAGTATTTTTGAGTGTACGTTTAAGACTATAGACTAAATGTAGAAAAACTGCATCTATAGTTTTTCATTCGTGATCCTGTTTCCTTTTAAAAGGACTTCAAAGTTTTAGAGGATTAAATTTTATAAAATATTTTTTTAATATTTCTACATGCCCTAGGATGCCACTATTGATAGAAAATAAAAGAGGAAGATCTCCCCTAATTTTCCTATATTATTATTATTATTTTTACATATCAGGAAAAAGGAGGCAAGTTGAGTCTATTCAAAAATGTGTCTTTCAATATCATTCAAAATTTTCAACAAAATATTTTGATAAAGTTTTCAAATGACTTCATTCACATCCTTTTATCCTGATATGGCAAAATATAAAAATGGAAAAACAAGGGGATCTCCTTTTCATTCATCTGCCGTCACCAGTGTCATACTAGGACAATTACGAATATTTCAAAAATATTTTACAAAATGTATCCTTTAAAACTTTGAAGTTCTTTTAAAAGGGAACAGCATCAGGTACTTTAAGACTTATATCATCCGGTTTACGTTTAATATTGGCTGTCGGACGGTGTTATTGATGTGTTCTAATAAGAAAGAACAAAAAAAAAACTTTTTTTCGTAAAACCCTCCATAATACCAACCAAAATATAAAAATGGGATGATTATTTCATAAAAGAGATAGTACAATTTTATTATTATTTTAATTTTATCCACGTTCGTAAAAGGGGGCAGGATGCGTTATTCTAATCTGCGCAACAAGTTTATCATACAGAGATGGGGCTATAATTTACTGCCAATAATGGGTAGTTTCTGTCACAAAGTAAACATTTTTAAAGAAAATTTAAATTTCAAATTAATGATTGAACTGATGTAGGGTGTAAAAAATTTAACTATGGCTGCTCTAAACATTTGCAATATATAAAATCCATTTAACTTTTTGCAACTTTTAAAGTTATTTTTATTTTGTCTTTTCTTTAAGCCGCATTTTCTTTGGGAAAAAATAACCAGAAGGGGGTAAAATGTTTTATGCAATACTTTTATGCTTAACATTTTTAGTTATGGTTAAGTTTTTGCCAAGTTTAGAAAAAAAAGAACGATTTTACTTTCATTGAAAAAAAAAATAAAAACTAAAAACTATAAAAAATTACAGGCACAACAAGCTTCACGTGTAGGAGAGATAAAATATTAAACACACGTTTAATTTCGAAATTTGAAATTGCTTGTTGCTGTATTAAAAGACGATTTGGTAGGGTTTTTGTTTTAGTTAAAGCAATTATTGTACAACAAACTAAAATTTAGAAATAACTAAAAAATTAAAACAAAAGACTTAAGACACAAACTTGAGAAATTAATTATTATTTAATAGTAAAACGGATATTTTTAAATTGATTTAAACATCAATTTGATACACATTAAATAAAATAAATGTTAGATTTTACATTTTTAGAATTACCCCAAAAAAAGGTTTCTGTCTTAAGTCTTTTGTTTTTCGAAATTTTGCTTTAATAACCTAATTTTATTTTTTTTTGGCAAATTTAACAAATTTGCTACATTTAAATTCATAAAGAATTAAAAATATTACAAATCCTTTATAATATCCATGCATTAACCATTCATTATTTTGACCACTCTAAATAACCAATTTACCTATTAGCCGATTATACATACAATGTTTTTGCTATATTATCCAATCGGTTGAGTAAATAATACATTTCAATTGCATACAATTATATTTGATGATTTAATTGGTTTTTTAGCCGGAGAGATAGAAAGACTTAGTTAATACCAAATGAAATCGTCATATTTTATTAATAAGCCTTCGATTTAATACACATTTAATGAAACAGAAAATTAATTTAAAATGAAAAAAAAAAAATAATAATAAAATTAAATAATTGCACGCGATTGTTGTAAGCAAGAAAAATATGTGCCTGCAATAAATTAATATACAGTATGACGAGTATAATTTGCAACTTGTTACAGATGAACTTATTAAAAAGGTATTTAATGTTTATTAGAAGGTTTGTAACTGGTTTGAAATACTGGCGGTAATTTATTTCCAAATTTTGATTTCTTTACTCAAAAAACGCATTTTTGTCAAAAAAATAAATAAATAAATTACTAAATTCGTGAAAAAATCGTTTGATAATTTTTTTGAGTTTAGTGGTCTATAATTCATAAAAAAAATAGTCACGTTACGTGAGCAGATTTATTTTTTTTTATTTTGTAAACTACACACCCAAAAAATTTTGTAGTTGTGTAGTTAAGGATTTCTATAGTTGAAATAAAAATAATTTCAAATAACTATTGTAATCGCTACCAACTATTAACTTCGTTAAAAATAATTATTTTTAGTTACCCTGTTTTTTAATTTTCTTTTCAATTGATATTGACAATCAGAAATTAAAAAAAAAAACTGCCAAACGAAAATTAATTTCTTTTAAATTTTATGTATGTAATTGTTGTATTATTAAACAAATTTGCAAAAGTTAAACAATCTAGATGTTTCACGGTATAACTGGTAAGTTCTAAATGCGTAATATGTTAAATAAATTATTGAAGGTGTTTGTTTACAGAAATATGGCGAATGCAGATGAATCTCGGAAGACTCAAAGCAGCAACAAAGAAAAATTAAAAATTGGAAGCGAAAACTTCTGTAGATCGGGGGCAGAGAAAAATTCAGTGGACTTTTGTTTATTAACCAGATAATTTGCCGCTTCAAGATTTTTAATCCATTTTAGTAAAATCTTGGAGCTTCAGAAATTCTTTCTATAGATCAACTGTCGCAGAATCCAATAATTTGTCTACAAAAAAAAAAGCCCCAGATTGTAAAATTATTTTGAATGAACAATAAGTCAAAATCTGATAATTTTTCTATATAGAATGTTAACAGATTCTAAAATTGTTTTTCTATAGTAAAGTTCTCCAATTCTAAGACATTTTTTCTCAGATTCTGAGATATTTTTTTTTCTATAAAAAAATTATCGCATTCTGAAACATTTTTTTATAGAAAAATTCTCAGATTCTGAGACATTTTTTCTATAGAAAAATTTTCAGATTCTGGGCATTTTTTCTATAGGAAAGTTCTCAGATTCTGGGACATTTTTTCTATAGAAAATTCTCAGATTCTGGGACATTTTTTCTATAGAAAATTCTCAGGTTCTGGGATATTTTTTCTATAGAAAATTCTCAGATTCTGAAACATTTTTTCTATAAAAAAACTCAGATTCTGAGACATTTGTTCTATAGAAAATTTCTCAGATTCTGAGATATTTTTTCTATAGAAAAATTCTCAGACTCTGAGACATTTTTTCTTTAAAAAAATTATCAGATATTTTTTTCTATAGAAAATTCTCAGATTCTGATACATTTCCTAGGGAAAAACTCTGATTCTGAGACATTTTTTCTATAGAAAAATTCTCAGATTTTGAAACACTTTTTCTTTAGAAAAATTCAGATTCTAAGACATTTTGTCTATCGAAAAATTCTCAGATTCTGAGACAATTTTTCTATAGAAAAATTATCAGATTCTGAGACATTTTTTCTATAGAAAAATTCTGAGATTCTGAGATATTTTTTCTATAGAACAATTCTCAGATTCTGAGACTTTTTTTCTATAGAAAAATTCTCAGATTCTGAGACATTTTTTCTATTGAAAAATTCTCAGATTCTAAGACATTTTTTCTATAGAAAAATTCTCAGATTCTAAGACATTTTTTCTATAGAAAAATTCTCAGATCCTGAGACATTTTTTCTATAGAAAAATTCTCAGATTCTGAGACATTTTTTCTATTGAAAAATTCTCAGATTCTGAGACATTTTTTCTATTGAAAAATTCTCAGATTCTGAGACATTTTTTCTATAGAAGAATTCTCAGATTCTGGGACATTTTTCTCAGATTTTGAGACATTTTTTCTATAGAAAAATTTTCAGATTCTGAGACATTTTTTCTATAGAAAAATTCTCAGATTCTGAGACATTTTTTCTATAGAAAAATTCTCAGATTCTGAGACATTTTTTCTATAGCAAAATTCTCAGATTCTGAGACATTTTTCTATAGGAAAATTCTCAGATTCTGAGACATTTTTTCTATAGAAAAATTTTCAAATTCTGAGATATTTTTTTTATAGAAAAATTTTCAGATTCTGAGACATTTTTTCTATAGAAAAATTCTCAGATTCTGAGACATTTTTTCTATAGAAAAATTCTCAGATTCTGAGACATTTTTTCTATAGCAAAATTCTCAGATTCTGAGACATTTTTTCTATAGAAAAATTCTCAGATTCTGAGACATTTTTCTATAGAAAAATTCTCAGATTCTGAGACATTTTTTCTATAGAAAAATTCTCAGATTCTGAGACATTTTTTCTATAGAAAAATTCTCAGATTCTGGGACATTTTTTCTATAGAAAAATTCTCAGATTCTGGGACATTTTTTCTATAGAAAAATTCTCAGATTCTCAGATTCTGAGACATTTTTTCTATAGAAAAATTCTCAGATTCTGGGACATTTTTTCTATAGAAAAATTCTCAGATTCTGGGACATTTTTTCTATAGAAAATTCTCAGGTTCTGGGATATTTTTTCAATAGAAAATTCTCAGATTCTGAAACATTTTTTTTCTATAGAAAAACTCAGATTCTGAGACATTTGTTCTATAGAAAAATTCTCAGATTCTGAGATATTTTTTCTATAGAAAAATTCTCAGACTCTGAGACATTTTTTCTTTAAAAAAATTATCAGATATTTTTTTCTATAGAAAAATTCTCAGATTCTGATACATTTTCCTAGGGAAAAACTCTGATTCTGAGACATTTTTTCTATAGAAAAATTCTCAGATTCTGAGACATTTTTTCTATAGAAAAATTCTCAGATTCTGAGACATTTTTTCTATAGAAAAATTCTTTTTCTATAGAAAAATTCTCAGGTTCTGAGACATTTTTTCTATAGAAAAATTCTCAGATTCTGAGACATTTTTTCTATAGAAAAATTCTCAGATTCTGAGACATTTTTTCTATAGAAAAATTCTCAGATTCTTAGTTATTTTTTCTATAGAAAAATTCTCAGATTCTGAGACATTTTTTCTATAGAAAAATTCTCAGATTCTGAGACATTTTTTCTATAGAAAAATTCTCAGATTCTGAGACATTTTTTCTATAGAAAAATTCTCAGATTCTGAGACATTTTTTCTATAGAAAAATTCTCAGATTCTGAGACATTTTTTCTTTAGAAAAATTCTTAGATTCTGAGACATTTTTTCTATAGAAAAATTATCAGATTCTGAGACATTTTTTCTATAGAAAAATTCTCAGATTCTGAGACATTTTTCTATAGGAAAATTCTCAGATTCTGAGACATTTTTTCTATAGAAAAATTTTCAAATTCTGAGATATTTTTTTTATAGAAAAATTCTCAGATTCTGAGACATTTTTTCTATAGAAAAATTCTCAGAAAAAGTGTCTCAGAATCTGAGAATTTTTCTTGAGAATTTTTTCTGAAAGTTTTTCTAGTAGAAAAACTCTCAAATTCTGAATTACTGTAATAAGACTTTTGATTAACTTAAATAAAATCTGCGAAAACTTCCAAATTGCCATTTTTTTAATAAAATCAAAATATTTACCTTATTCTAATTAGCAATCAACTATAATTCAACAATTTAATAATTATCATTAACTAAAAAGGTAGTTAAAGTTTAAAAAATTAATTTGGTCGTTAGATTTAGCTATTTTATGTTGTTTTCAACTGTTTATGTAGTTGTTTTCAGCTATTTTTTTTAAATATGTCAAATATAAGTTGAAATCAACTAAACATTGGTATTCGTAACGACTAATGTAGTTGATTTTTTATTTTGGTTTATTTGTAGTTATCAGCAACTTAAGAAAATCAACTAAATTGTAGTTGGTGGTAATTCACCTACAAAATAGTTGATATTTAAGTTGTAATCAACTACAAAATTTTTTGGGTGCATGTTAGTTGTTCGTGTATTTAACTGTAGTTAGTTGTTTTCAGCTACAAAGTCAGTAGTTTTTGTATGAAAAATATCAAACAACTATTTCTGTTAGTTATTTTAAGTCGTTTTTTTAATAACTAACAAAAAAGTACTGTAATGTAGTAACAGTTATTTAAAGTAGTAATTTTATTTTTTTTTTTATCTCTGAAAAATTTTCAAAGTTTTTTTCCAAAAAATAAAAATAAATTTTCGTTTTTTTATTTTTCACATTTCTAAAAAAAAAATAAAAAATGGAAAAAATTTAGTCTCCCGTGTAAAAAAATAATTGGATCAAAACATATCTCTTTTGATAAAAACATATATGGATCATATCTAAATGGATATAATCAGATCTACTCCATATATATTCATATCTGCTTCAGATATGTTTTGATCCGTAAATTGAGTCTCTCTGTTACATACATGAATATATCTGAAAATGTCTGATCATATATGTCATATATGCCAGATAGACTCAATTTACGGATCAAAACATATCTGAAGCAGATATGAGTATATATGGTGTAGATCTGATTATATCCATTTAGATATGATACATATATGTTTTGATCAAAAGAGATATGTTTTGATCCAATTATTTTTTTACACGGGCTTCAATATTTTTTCTGAAAAATTTTTTGTAAAAAAAAATTATATGTATATTGATAATTTTATTTTTACATGTCAGTTGTTTTGACTACAAATATAAGTAGTTTTTACTGCATAAGTCAGTTGTTTTTGTCCGTAAAAATGACTAACATAATTTGTTGATTTAACTGAAAAAGTAGTTGACCAAAAAAAAAAAGAAACAAAGTAGTTATTTTAACTGACATTTTCAGTTGATTTTACTAACATAATATTTTGAGTGTAAGCTTTATCACGTCAAAAGAGTAAATTTACAATTTCATCAGAAAAAAACTTGTCAAATTACAAAAAAGCTCGTCATATTTACTAGGATTCTCATAAAGAACTAACAAGCTTTTTTTTGTAATTGTACAAAGTTTTTTCTTTAAGGTAAGTTGTTTTTAATTACAGGCTCTACACACCTATGATGCATTCCACACTAATGGTGTTTTCTTTTCTGGCAAAAAATGTGCCTTTTTTTTGCATTTCGCCCCCAAATTTATGTTTTTGTGTTCTTTTCTAAAAAATGTTAACCATTATAAAGAATATCGTGTTCTTTTCTAAAAATGTCTGCCCTATAAAGTGCAAAAAAGTTGCACTTTTTACCCCGTAAAAAATCACGGGGTTGAAATTGCCTTATACAACAGCTGACTTTTTCTGAGTTGTTTCCTCAAAACAGCTGTTAAAAACTACAGGGCAGAGTATTGCTGTATGTTATGTTCTATTCCAGTCAAATAAAATGCAAATTTTTGAAGGTGTGAGTTAAACATTTTAAAAATGTATACCCTAAAAAGGCAAACATTTTTTTTCAGAAAAGAAAACACCATAAATGTCCAGTAAAAAAAAACATGTTTCCCATTAATTTCTGAATAGGTTCAACACTAGGGTGGGTCGATGAAATGCATATTTGCGAATCTCGTTAACTAATAGCAAAAACTCGACGCGCATTTTCGAGCTGATAACGGGAAAAATCATGAAAAAAATTTAGGAGGGTACTTTTAGGCCTCTACAAGCGGTTTTAGTTCGCGGTTTTTGGAAAAAAATATTTTTTTTAATTTTTTAAAAATATTTTAAAAATTAAGTAAAATAATGCTTATAACGAAACAAGTTCCAAAAAAAATTTATCTCGCCAACTTTAGCCCGTGGATGCATTTTTATATCCAGGAAAGTTCGATTTATTTAATTTTTAATTTTTATTTAATTTTATTTCATAATAGCACTCAAATGGTGCATAAGGCCGATTTAAGAACATGAATGATAAAAATAAAAATATTGCGGGTATTTATAGCAATCCACAAGTGCAAAAAATTCGCAAATTACAAAAAAATTAAAAATGGGTATCAAAATTTTGGTAAAATAAAGCGTTTTAAGAAAATGATAAAAAAAACAAAACAAATTGGCGGCTATTTATAGCAATCCGCAAGTGCAAAAAATTCGAAAGTACCAAAAAAAATTAAAAAATGGGTATCAAATTGTTGGTATAAAAATGAATCCACAGGCTAAAATTGGCGAGATAATTTTTTTTTGGAACTTGTTTCGTTATAAGCATTATTTTACTTAATTTTTAAAATATTTTTAAAAAATTAAAAAAATATTTTTTTTTTCAAAAACCGCGAACTAAAACCGCTTGTAGAGGCCTAAAAGTACCCTCCTAAAATTTTTTCATGATTTTTCCCGTTATCAGCTCGAAAATGCGCGTCGAGTTTTTGCTATTAGTTAACGAGATTCGCAAATATGCATTTCATCGACCCACCCTATTGTACACATACAAAAAAAAAACTTTGTTAATTTACTAGCAAAAGTCTCGTAATCCCAATTTACCAATATTTGACAGTTTTTTTAACAAAAAAAATCGGATCCAAATTTACATTTTTTGTAATTTTACAATTTTTTTTTTGTAATTTTACAAATTTCCAAGATACTTTTACAAAAAAAATCAAGTAAATTCACGACGATTCCTTTTAATTTTAATTGCGTCAAAAAAACTGCAAATTTACAATTTTATTCGTAATAAGCTTGTAAAATTACAAAATTATTAGTAAAAAGCTTGTAAAATTACTAGGAATTCTCGTAAAATAGGAGATAGCACAAAATCTAGTAAAGTTACGAAAACTCCTTGTAAATTTTATCGTGTCAAACAATTTTTAAATTTACAATTTTATTTGTTAAAACCTTGTAAAATAACAAAATTATTGGTAAAAAGCTTGTAAAATTACTAGGAATTTTTTTTTTCTTGTAATTTGACAAGTTTTTTTTTTTGAGTGTATTAATAGCCCTATATAGAACTAACAAGGGAAGTCTAACTAGTATCACCCGCGGATCTTTATGGAATTGATTTTATTTTGTAGAGAAGAAAATATAAAGGGACACGTATTTTTTTTAGCTGCCCAAATTCATATTTAAGGGGTAAAAAGGAGGGGGGAAAACAGGGCCACTTTTCAGTTTTTTTCGTTTATCTCCTATATTATGCAAAGAAACCTAGTCATACGAAATGAAAGGTCTTTGGAAAACCTATCTACGTGTGCTAAAAACGTATCCAAACACGCACAACTTTTCGTCATATTGAGTAAAATACCAAAATTTAGGATATTTTTGTTAATAAGTCGCAAAATATTAACTTCTTTGGCCCGTTGTTAGCACCATGAGATAGGTGTTTTTAATACCTTTAATCTGATGCCACACATACCATTATTAATTTTGTTTAAATAGGCGTAAATCGTAAAAAACTGAAAAGGTCAATTTCCCCCCATACAAATCGACCCCCCTAAAAATGAGTTTGGGCCGCTAAAAAAATACGTGTCGAATTAATTTTCGTTCTTAACAATATATCCAAATTTCATGAAGATCGGAGGGTGACACCAGGGAGACTTCCCTTGTAAGAAAATTGCGTTTTTGGTTTTAAAATTTTTAAAAACTGGGCTTAGGAGGTTTGTCCAAATATCGAAAAAATTGTCACATTGAGCTATTGATTATTTTTTTTTGTGGAAAAATTTCAGAACCTTCTTTCTGAAATTTTTAATGTTGTAAAAAAGTCAATTTATCCAACTTTTTATACCCTCCAACCACAGTATGGGGGTATACTCACTTTGTCATTCCGTTTGTACACAGAAAAAATATCGTAAAATTAAAAGTAACTAAACAAATTGTTACCAACGAAACACAAGTTCAACAACGTTTTTAATTGTATCAACAATGTGTATTGGTAATGTGAAAAAATCCGGTTTTATTTCCAATAAAACGCATAAATCCAATAAAACGCATAAAATCATTGTTAAAGATTCCACAAAATGCACATTAATAACACAAACAATTTATTAACTCATTTAATCAAGCACAAATATATGCGACGTTAGCACGGTGGTAGTGTGCTGAGCTCGAATCATGAAGGTTTCGGGTTCGCTGCCAATTGGCGGAACCGTTTTTTATTTTTGTTTTTTTTTTTTATTTGAGATTATTTTTTTGTTATCCTATTTCTAGATTTTTTTAAATTTGTGTGAGCAACATTATTATTTATTTTTAAATATGTATGATGCCACATTTTTTATTATTGTTAAAAACGCAAAAAGTACATATTGAAATTACAGACACCTTATGTACCCATTTAGTCAACTTTAAACATACATGAGGAATAGCACGGTGGTAGTGTGCTAGCTCCGTATCATCAAGGTTGCGGGTTCGCCGCCAGTTGGCGTAACTTTTTTTTTATTTTCCAATTTTAATTTTTTTTTATCATTTTAATTGTAGACTGTGTTAAATATGACGTTTAGTCAAATAAAAATTTAAGGATAGCACAGTGATAGTGTGCTAGACGCGTTGCACGAAGGTTGCGGGTTCGATGCCAGATGGAGGTAGATTTTTTTTTATTTTAGGATTATTATTTATTCTATTTTTAGATTTTACAAATTTTTTAATTAATTTCATTGTTAATGTAACAATGAATGAAGTTGATTTTTTTTTTTTAAAGTTACAAAAGTCATAGTTGTATTGACAAAATCCAATGTTGGCTCAGTTTCAATTAAAGGTTTAATTGCATTAACAATAAAATTAATTGTATTGACATTTTTTTTTTACACATCGAAATATCGGTCGGGGAGCCCTATATATTATTGGTCCATGGTCGATTACAAGACATTCTGATGTTGATATTAGAAATTTTAATGTTTTAGCATGATGTTTACTAAGCTTTTTGCGACCTCCCTGACATCCTTCCAACCCACCGTTTGAGAACACTTGGTTTAGATTGTCGCGTAGCGATCTGAAGTGCTGGTTTGGTGGCTTGATGTGTAAAAACCATCAGAATACCTATGTGACCTGGTACCCATATTAGTTTCACCTTTTTCATACTCCTTAAACTTAGTACGTTCTCGAAGCATTCGGAAACTACTTTCGATTTTCGCCTTGGCTGTCAACATTTTAATTTTTATTAAAAAAAAAAAAATAATAAAAAATTATATTAAATTTTGGATTTTTTTGTAACACAGATTTATTTTATCACTCACGTTTTTTGTAACACAGATTTATTTTATAACTTATGTTATCAAGTCATAAGAAACGATAACTGTAGTGCTCTACAAATTCGTCTTAGTTTCACTTAATATTCTAACTTGCTTTTGCTTTTAATTTTTTTTATTATTATTATTTTTAAATATATATAATTTGCAAATTACTTGATTTCTTACATCGTACTCCAAATACAAAACAACAACAAAAAATAAATTGTGTAAGTGAATATTCATTCGTCTTGGCACGATAACATGACCAAATGGAGGTACTTTGAAGTATGATTTGCTCACCAACAACATTCTTAACAACTTTTATAGAGTAATTGTTACAAATATTCATAAATTTATAATACATCTACCGCTTGATTAACTTGGATCAGTTGGAAATATAAATCGAACTCCGCTTAGCGGAGTCCACTTAGCGGAGTCCACTTAGCGGAGTCTGCTGTGATGAGGAACACTAATTGTAAGTAGTTGTGAAAAAATACCAAAACGTGCAAATCGGTCAAGTTTATGTGAAAACCCTACAATCCAAAATCCAACAAATTTTACTGTCCCTTACTTACAATGATTGAAGACTTTTGGATCGGGTCATTGTTTAACAGGGAGTTATGCCAAAAGAGCATTAGAACGTAAAAATGTGGTATTCCTGGGTATAGAGATTGCATTTTCTCCTCATGCACGTGGGCAATCTTTCAGAAATTTTTGGACTCAGAATAATGAGATATCTGGACATTCGACAAAAAATTCCTCATTCCAAATGACAGTGACAAACATTTTATTGCTATACAATTTTAGCGCTATGGATCTTATCCGGTCAATACGGACCCTTTGGCCAGCCAAATGAACCCTAAACCAATCGTAAATATTTGTGACAAAAAGAAAACATATAAATCGAGGGACAAGTGTTCAAACATTCGAATATTCAAACAATATCGTAGCGTTTTTGTTGTTTCTCTACACAAATTAAATGTTAGTTTTGAATTAATTTGTTGGTCAGCAATGCAATGCGCAGGAGGTTTTTTAAGATGTCTTATTATATCAACAAACAAACAAAACAGAGTTGCCATTATTCATTAAGAGCGTATAATTCGTATGATGAAATATTACACCAATTCAATTTTATTAAAAATATTTTAAAACTAATAAAGTAAAACCAGTAAAAAACTTCAAGTCGGCCCTGCCGAATATATTCAAACCCTTAATTTCAAAAAATTAATTGGTAAAAAAATTAATTTTGACGAAATTTTTGGAAAAAAAAATCGGTCTAACTTTTGACATAGAGTGGTCAAAAGTGATACAAACTCCTATTAATTTTACCCCACTGTACCCATACAGTTTCGTAAAAAAAGTTAGTAAAAAAAATTTTATATAAATCTAACTTTGTGTGGGAGCCCCTTAGAGAATAGAGATAGGGTGCAGGTTTGCTCAGAAAATATGTTAAAGGGTAAAACTTAAAAGGGATCGGTCTCACTTTTGACCATTATAGGAGACACCATAGGAGCATAGGAGCTGATCTTATAAACAAATTATAAAAATTAATTAAAAAAGTTTTATGTATGTATGTTTTGGAAAAATGTTGCACTCAAAAAAAAGTGAACTAAAATCTGGGAAAATTAACTTAATTTTAAGAAAAAGAGGGAATGATTTGGCTCCAAAGATTTTTTTTCTTGGTTTTAGTTCATAATTTTCCCAAAAATAAGGAAAACAAAGTCAAATAATTTTAAGCCAATTTTAACTAGAAAATGGGAAAAATTATATTGCACTTTACCCGGGAAAAAATGAAATATATATGATCATATATGAAGATATATGGATCATATATGGATTTATATAACCATATATTATCATATATGCCTCCATATATGTTCATATATGATCTGATCCGAAAATTGGCCCGATATGACCTCATATTGGGCCAATTTTCGGATCAGATCATATATGAACATATATGGAGGCATATATGATAATATATGGTTATATAAATCCATATATGATCCATATATCTTCATATGTGATCATATATATTTAATTTTTACCCGGGTAGTTCATTCACATTTTAAAACTGGATTGGGTCGAGACCCTGGACCCATGGGTTCGGACCCCATGGGTCCAGCCCCTTGTTAACTCAAGACCCCAGTTATTTAAGGGTCCCCATAGACCTTGACCCAAAATTTGTGTCCGTTTCGCTCTAACTTGCTTAGATTTTGAGATACGGTAATAAGGGGTCTGATAGGGTCTTGAGAATCTTAAAAACTGGATACCTCAAAAACTATTAATCGGAGTGCTTTCGGGTATTTTGCGGAAGTGTTCTACGAGTCAAGAGCTACAAAAATGCCGTTGGACTTTATGTGCATATATAAAATCTCCGGAATTTCAAATTTTAGATCTAAATTTAGGGTCTTGAGACCCCGACAGATATGCAGAGCTAGGCTATTCCATATTTTTCTCTGTAGTCTATCTTTTGAAAATTTCATCCGTTTCGCTCTATCTCACTTAGTTTTCGAGATATCGCCATTTTGAATTTTTAACTAAATTCTAAGAAATTATTTACTAAATTCTCCGAAGTTATTAACTAAATTCTAAGAAGTACACTTCCTCAATTCAAAGAAGAGAAATACGATGATGTTTTTTTTAGTAAATTTTAACTAAACTTGAACTAAATTGGTTTTTAAGAAATATGTCTTAAAAATAAAGATACGTTTCTTAGATTTGTGGAAAATTTCTTTGGCAGTAAGAATTTTTTTTCCTAATATTAAAAAAATCCATTTAAAGAAAACTATGAACTAATTATAAGTAAATGAACAAAAAAATTTTCCTCATAGTTAAGAAAATTTCTCATTTTTTATTTTTTAGTTAAATTTTACTAAATTTTAGGAAAATTCATGATAAATTTTTAAAGACATTTTTTCCTTAATTTTAGTAATGTCTTTTTTTTCAGTGTGGAGTGGACAAAAAATTGAGAGTCAGTCATACATTTGACCATTGGGACAGTTAGAGTGGTAGGAACAGTTTTAAAATAAATGTAATCTTTGTAAAAGAGGCCCCTTAGGAAGTGGAGATAGTGCTTAGGTATGTTTGGAAAAAATTTTGGGCGGCGAAAATTAATGGGGGTCGGTTCTACATTTTATCCATCTATGGGAGGCTGCGGGACAGTTGTGGGACTTTTTGTAGATTTTTTTTGGTGACAGGACATAATCCCCACGGACATTATCTCCATAACGGAATTGGGGATTATGACCCAAAGCATTACGGACATAATCCCCATATTAGTTGTGGGGACTATGACCATTTCAAAAACGGTCATAATCCCAATGGGGATTATGTCCCTTTTTTTCAGTCATAACCCCCATTTATATTATGGGGACTAAATCCAAAACAATTTCGGTCATAATCCCTTTATTTTGCGGAGAGGGTGGGTTTCATGCATGGAGTTTGTAATCCCTAAGCCCGGCCAAAGGCCGGCTACGCAGAAAAAATTTTAAGACAAAAAAAAATTTCACATAATTATTGGGATTATGACCTATTAGTATAGTAGACATAATCCCTGTAATGGGGATTATGCCCACTTTTTACGTGGTCATTGTCCCCATTAAACTGGGAGTTATATACATTTTTTAATGGGATTATGTCCAAGTTTTTTTTTGGTCATAGTCCCCACTACCGTTATGGGGATTATGACCAAATTCGTTTTGATCATAATCCCCATAACGGAAATGGGGGTTATGTCCGTGGGGATTATGTCATGTCACTATTTTATTTAGTAAAAACGATTATTTTTAAGTTAATAAAAAGTTGAAAACTTTAGAAATTCGAACTAATTTAGCAAAACCAATTGTTGATTTTTTTATGTCGGCTTTTATTTGGAGTGAGCCACTAAGGCTCATTTTTCTAGTTGTTGTAATATTTATTTTTTATGGTGTCCTATACCGATATTTCGATGAGTTACAAACGGTATGACAAACTTATACATACCCTCTACCCAGTGATGCCAACTTAGTGCTTTTGGCACATGAATCAGTTTACAGAACAAGATTTGTAAATTTTATCCAAAATTCAGTTTGAAGTAAAAATTCAAAAAAAAATGTTCCTTGAAATCCGCCCTTGCAGGTAGTATAATATACACTGTCATTTTTATGATGATGTATGATATCCCAGCAAAAATAAATCGAGATTTTGGCGACACAGCATCTTTTTATAGCATACCGAAGCGCATCCAAAGAGCGCTCTTGAGGATGCAGTAAAAGTAAGGGGAAAAAATTAAAATTTTTTGTTAAGATTTTTTATATAAAACTAAAAATTTAAAATTATATTTTGATAAAATTTCACACATGCTTTCCTTTTAAATATAGTTAACACTTTTTGAATAAAAAACCATGAGTTTTGGACAAAGATACACTGCATCATTATTGCGCATTAATCAGCGCTGTAAAGAGTGTTTCAATCATAGCACCTTTAACACATTTTGAATGAAAAAAAAAAATGAGTACACCATTTCCACTTTAGTTTCAGAAAATACAAATTATATTACAAAAAAATGTCCAATCATATTTTAGACTCTCCAATTACACTGCGTGACAAAATTAACCACTATTTTAGAAAACAAGAGGTACGACCATCATTTCAATATATTTCGGACATGCTGAATCGAATGGCGTACTCCGTTTTTCAATGTATGGTACAGTTTTCTTGTAAAATGTCATTAAAGATTGGCTGATTTTCAGTTACTTTTTTAACAAAAAAAATTCCAAAGCTAATGATTTTTAAATTTTATGGCATGGAAAATAAAGATATAACTTGTAGCAATATTTCTAATATAAATTTTGTTTAAAGCTTTTTATCTTAAGCCCTTAAATTCGCGGATTTCTTCATTTTTTTAAGTTTTCACGAAATTAACCGCTAAATTGGTCTCTGATAAAAAACTTGCATTTTGTGGATCATAAAGGCGTCCATGACACTACGAATAGTGGACAAAAAACATCTATGTTATATGGACCATCATGATGAAAATCGCGAAAAACCGTTTTTTTGTATATGGCAGCATCACTTTAGGAGATGATTTGAGGCTTCATCTTTTAGTATATAATGTGGGAACCTTAAACAATGAACTGACCCAAAATTTGTCCAAAAAAGTTTTCATTTGCAAAAGTTATCTTAACAAAATCTATAATTATTGTATCGCAAACACTGAAATAATAGTTTTTGTTAAGATAACTTTTGCAAATGAAAACTTTTTTGGCCGAATTTTTGGTCAGTTCATTGTTTAAGGTTCCCACATTATATACTAAAAGATGGAACCTTAAATCATCTCGTAAAGTGATGCTGGCATATACAAAAAAACGGTTTTTCGCGATTTTCATCATGATGGTCCATATAACATAGCTGTTTTTTGTCCACTATTCGTATTGTTAGGGATGCATTTTTGATTGATTAAAAGCAAGTTTTTTATCAAAGACCAATTTGGCTGTTAATTTCGCGAAAACCTTAAAAAATTAAGAAATTCGCAATTTTAAGTGCTTAAATTGAAAAGCTTTAAACCAAATTTGCATAAGAAATGTTGCTACAAGTCATATCTTTGTTTTCCATGTCATAAAATTTATAAACCATTTACTTTGCAAATTTTGTTGTTAAAAAACTGGCTCGAAATCAGCAAATCTTTAACGACATTTTGCAAGAAAACTGTACCATACATCGAAAAACGGAGTACGCCATTCGAATCAGCATGTCCGAAATATATAGAAATGATGGTCGTAACTCTTGTTTATTTTTTAGTGTTCCGCAGTGTTATATTTAAAAATATACAATTATATTTCAAAAATTTCCAATATAATTGAAAATTTTTGAAATGTAATTAAACATTTTTTGGTTATAAATGGTAATATCTGAAATATAAATGGAAGTTTCTGAAATATAATTTAAAAATTTTCGAAATATAATTGGAAATTTTTTAAATGTAATTAGATCCCTTAGGCGATATTTCTTCATAATTCTTGCAGGGAGTCAACTGATTTTCAGAATTAGTTAATTGTATTTAAGATTTTCCAATTGTATTCAGAAGTAGTCAATTGTATTTCAGATTTTGTAATTTGTATTTCAGAAATAGTCAAATGTGCTTCATATTTTTCTGCTTCAATCAGTTCTAAAAAGATACATGAATTCACTGCATCTTTATAGCGATTTTTTCAGCGCTCTAAAGAGATGTGAATTCAGAGCATCTTAAGAGCGCTTTTTTGGTGTTTCCAACTAGCGCTCTAAAGTGTGACATCGCCTTAGAGAATCATGCATGAATTCAGCAGGTTTGGATGCGCTCCTTAACTCGAGTTTCCTTTCCAAAAGCTGCTGCCAGTTCAGCAAAATTTTTGCTGGGATATAACCTACTTATGGGAAGCACAGCTGAGTGCTACCAACGGCAGTCGCGGACAGTCAGCGGTTACAAGGGGAGAGTCTCGGAGGGTCTCTCGAGCTCCCACTAAATCCCAAGTTTGCCTGTGATCCTTGTAATGTCGTGGCGAGCAATTGGCGCCAAACAAAAAATCCAATATTACAACTGACCACTGCACACATGATCCAATTCCGGCCAAAAGTCTTTATCGTTGTTGGATCCGTCTGAAAATGTGCTTCTAGAGAAATTTGAGGTCGCTATAAGGTTGAACCACTCAAACAAAAAGTTAAACATTAGCAATAGAAGTTTTGAAAAAAAAATTAAAAAAGGATCTCAACTTTTAAACATTTTTTACCAACTTTTTTAACTTTGAAGATCTGTCAAAGGAAAGGGTGTAATTGGATCATAAAGATAATCTGAAAACCCGCTTCTATATATGCCCAACAAACTGGTAAACATTTTTTTTTGAGAATTTACAAATATGGACTTTTGGCCGGAAACCGATCTGTCTGGCCCTCTGTGCACGGCGGTATAACCCTACGCATGCCTGGATGCATTGTTGGCAGCCCCACCACCAGGATCGGATGCTTTCGCCCAATGAGCCACTCATCTTTATATATATTTACTCATTTATATATATTTACTCATTTTTTTTTAATTTTTGAGTAAATTTTTAATTGCGACAATTAAAAATTACTCAAAATTTGTTAAAAAATTTAAACAACTGATTGCTCAAATTGTTTTTCTTAATATTTTTTTCTGTGTGTGTTTTCTCAATTTCAAAGGTGGAGAGTATAGAAAGTACTCTTAATAAAATTGTGGTTTGTGTCTTAAGTCTTTTGATTTAGAACTAAGCAAATATGTTAAAAAAAATTGTATGGACAATCACATCCTCCTATGCAGTTGCACAATTTATTTTGTTTTAGAATCTTTCGATTTTTTTTTGCAAACAATTGTTTTTAACAAATCCCTAGTGCTTCACTACCTTCACCAATGAATAATTTTGGTTGAATATTACACACAGAAAACGGATTCGTTGTGCCAACCAAATTTAGAACCAACCAAATTTTTGTAGTCCAGCCAACTATCACTTTTATCAGTTGTGATTACTAATAATTTCGATTCAGTCAATTGGTATATTTATCGAATTTCATTAAGAGCAACTGAATATATCTGTTGAAGCAACGAAAAATGAAAAGATCAAAATGGTTGTTGTGACTGATATAATAGCACGACAACTAAAATATTTTATTAATAGGGTCCTTCAACCGTAAAATAAAAAGATAAAAATAATGTTTTTTTGTAATATATTTATTAAAATAAGGTAATTTTACAAGAAGATACATAAGTTGATATTTAACGAAATTTTTAAGAACAGATTTTTTTTATAAAAAAAATCTCAGAATGTAAGAAAAAGGTCTCTGCACTTGAGACATTTTCTATAGAAAATATGTCTCAGAATCTGAGACTTTTTCTATAGAAAAAATGTCCCAGAATCTGATACTTTTTCTGTAGCAAAAAAGTCTTATAATCTAAAACTTTCTATATAAAAAATGCCATAGAATCTGAGACTTTTAAGCAATTTTTTTGATAGGCAGATTTCAGATTCTGAGACATTTTTTCTATAGAAGGTTCTCAGACTCTGAGACATTTTTTCTATAGAAGGGTCTCAGATTCTAGAAACTTTTTCTATAGAAAAAGTCTTAGATTCTAAGACATTTTTTCTATAGAAAAAATATTAGATTCTGAGTAATTTTTTTAGATTCTTACACATTTTTTCGATTCTGAGACAATTTTTCTATGGAAAAAGTCTCAGATTCTGAGACATTTATTTCCATAGAAAAAATCTCAGATTCTGAGACATTTTTTCTATAGAAAAAGTCTCAGATTCTGAGACATTTTTTCTATAGAAAAAGTCTCAGATTCTGAGACATTTTTTCTATAGAAAAAGTCTCAGATTCTGAGACATTTTTTCTATAGAAAAAGTCTCAGATTCTGAGACATTTTTTCTATAGAAAAAGTCAGATTCTGAGACATTTTTTCTATAGAAAAAGTCTCAGATTCTGAGACATTTTTTCTATAGAAAAAGTCTCAGATTCTGAGAGTTTTTCTATAGAAAAAGTCTCAGATTCTGAGACATTTTTTCTATAGAAAAAGTCTCAGATTCTGAGACATTTTTTCTATAGAAAAAGTCTCAGATTCTGAGACATTTTTTCTATAGAAAAAGTCTCAGATTCTGAGACATTTTTTCAATAGAAAAAGTCTCAGATTCTGAGACATTTTTTTATAGAAAAAGTCTCAGATTCTGAGACATTTTTTCTATAGAAAAAGTCTCAGATTCTGAGACATTTTTTCTTTAGAAAAAGTCTCAGATTCTGAGACATTTTTTCTATAGAAAAAGTCTCAGATTCTGAGACATTTTTTCTATAGAAAAATACTCAGATTCTGAGACATTTTTTCTATAGAAAAAGTCTCAGATTCTGAGACATTTTTTTAATAGAAAAAGTTTTAGATTGTGAGATATTTTTTCTATAGAAAAAGTCTCAGATTCTAACACATTTTTTCTATAGAAAAAGTCTCAAATTCTGAGACATTTTTTGTAGAGAAAAAGTCTCAGATTCTGAGACATTTTTTCTATAGAAAAAGTTTTAGATTGAGAGACATTTTTTCTATAGAAAAATTCTGAGATTCTGAGACATTTTTTCTATAGAAAAAGTCTAAAATTCTGAGACATTTTTTGTAGAGAAAAAGTCTCAGATTCTGAGACATTTTTTCTATAGAAAAAGTCTTAGATTCTGAAACTTTTTTTCTATAGAAAAAGTCTCAGATTCTGAGACATTTTTTCTATAAAAAAGAAATGTCTCAGAATCTTAGACTTTTTCTGTAAAAAAATGTCTCAGAATCTGAGAGTTTTTCTATAAAAGAAATATCTCAGAATCTGATACTTTTTCTATAGAAAAAATAGCTCAGATTCTGATACATTTTTGCTATAGAAAAAGTCTCAGATTCTGAGACATTTTTTCTTTAGAAAAAGTCTCAGATTCTGAGACATTTTTTCTATAGAAAAGTCTCAGATTCTGAGCTATTTTTTCTATAGAAAAAGTATCAGATTCTGAGATATTTCTTCTATAGAAAAAGTCTCAGATTCTGAGACATTTTTTTTACAGAAAAAGTCTTAGATTCTGAGACATTTCTTCTATAGAAAACTCTTAGAATCTGAGACATTTCTTCTATAGAAAAAGTCTCAGATTCTGAGACATTTCTATTACAGAAAAAGTCTCAGATTCTGAGACATTTCTTCTATAGAAAACTGTCAGATTCTGAGACTCTTTTGCTGCAGAAAAAGTCTCAGATTCTAAGACCTTTTTTCTATACAAAAAGTCTCAGATTCTGAGAAATTTTTTTTATAGAAAAAGTCTCAGATTCTGAGATATTTTTTCTATAGAAAAATTCTCAGATTCTGAGATATTTTTTCTATAGAAAAATTCTCAGATTCTTAGACATATTTTCTATAGAAAAGTCTCATATTCTGATACATTTTTTCTATAAAAAAAGTTTCACATTCTGAGACATTTTTTCTATAGAAAAAGTCTCAGATTCTAAGACATTTTTTCTATAGAAAATGTCTCTGATTCTAAGATATTTTTCCTAAGTAAAAAGTCTCTGATTCTGAGAGATTTTTTTCAATGGGAAATGCCCCAGATTCTGAGACATTTTATTTTGTATATAGAAAATTCGAATTCGACAACACAATTTCTTACGCAACAGGTTACCTCTAAAATTTCGTTGCAATACAGCTTTTCAATAGAGATTTAAGTTTTCCTTCAAAGTTTGAATGTTGATTTTCATCGTATGTTTAGATAAGCATGGATCCAAATTTCTTGTTTGAACTTTTGGTGGTAAGTGTTTTTCTGAAAATTAAAAAAAAACAATCTTTATTAAAAATAGTACACATGCTGTAGGCACAGATTTAAACATACTTACGTTTTGTGGTACTATATTTTCCTTTTTGTTAATATAAAGAAAATATTTTTTAATAAATATGTATTAGATGGAAAATTATTTTGTTGTTTGTGACGTATTAATAACTTAACTGAGTTTTTGTATAAGCAATATACAATTAGTTGCAGTAACTTTAATACAAAATTAAAAAATGATTGTGCTTACCAATACTTAATAAAATTTTAATTTCAAATGTATTTTGAATTTTTAAAAATTTGAAACAGTTAATACCAAGTATCAGTTGCTGTAACAGATTTTTAATATAACTGAACTAATATTCTGTGCTTGTTATTAAAAATGTATTGCATTGAAAAACAAAATATAAATAAATAGTTCGGAGTACTTTGAACGTTTTTGAAGTAATATTTTTTTCAAATTGATAAATGCAACCAATATTTTTTTAAAATGTGATTGTTTATTGGTAATTTGTTCAGATGTTTAGTTTAAAATTTATTTTTTAAATCATGATAATTGAATTTAAGTTGTTGTAACTAAAACTTATATTCTGAAACCAAAAATAAGGAGTTTCAACTGAGTTCCAAATAATTTTTTCCCTGTGTGTAGATATTTAAATAAATTTATGTATGTAGACTTGTGCTTAATCGTTCAATTGAGTGAGCGCTCATTTTCGTTCATTTCAGATAAAAGACCTAGTTCGTTCATCTAGTTCAATTGCTCTTTTGTGGTCTTCGTTCAATAGTTCGTGAACGAATCATTTTGATCATGTCTGTTGGTCGTTCATCTAGTTCAAATCGGTCAGTTTTTGTTTTCGTTCAACAGTTCGTGACCGTTCAAAAAATACAAAAATTTTGAATAAAAACATGAATTTAAAAAAAACATAAAATTTTTGTAAAAAAAAAACATAAATGCTAAGAAAGCGTGCCAAAAGAGAAGAGAAAACTAACGCCTATTAAAAAAATTGACAAAAAAAATTGAACGACCGAACTGAAAGATCAAAATGAAGTAATGACCAATTGAGCTGAATGAACGAAAAGACCTGAAAGAGCGGAAATGAATGAACTAGATAAACCGCTCAGTTAAGTGAATAGTTCAATTGAACTAGTTCGTTCGTGAACGACACAACTCTATATGTATGCCTTTTTCACATTTGCACTTGCTTTATGCATTTTTTTCTGCTACCCTGCACTATACCGAAAAATTATTTATTATTCATTTAAATTTTATTTAAACTTTTAATTAAAGACTCGTATTTCATCTTTTACACTTTAAATTAATTTTTAAATTTAAATCAATCTTAAGGCACCATGAAAAATGACCCCAATGCAAAATGGCCCCAAAACGAAAATGAAAAATGGTCCCAAATTTTTATATGGAGTACAACAACACGAAAATTTGGGGTCATTTTTCCTAGTTTTTTGGGGTAATTTTTCCTTTTAATTTTGGGGCCATTTTTCATTTTTATATGACCCCAAAATTAATAGGGCCATTTTTCATTTTTTGATTTGGGGTTATTTTGCAGAATGAATAATGGCCCCAAATTTAATAAAAATAATAAAATTATTTCCACATAATCCCCGTCGTATTTAAATTAAGACTTTTAACAATTGGCATGCATTTATTAATATGTGTACAAAATCTGTGTGAAATTTTTTTTTTTTTTGCTTTAAAGTTTTTCTGCTTAGCCGGCATTAGGTCGGACTTAAGGATAACAAACATTAAACTCACCCTCACTTATGCTTTACGTCAGCACACATGTACTCTGAGGTCCGTTGTTCTTTCGGTATTATAAAAACCTACTTAAATGTTATTTCCGAGTTACTTAAGTTAATTATTTTATTTTTTTAAACATTAAAAGCATATAGGTGTGAAGAAAGCGCCGCAGGCGAAAAATTTTTACAAGAGATTTTAACAAAAAATTAAAAAAAAAATCGCGCGATTTTTTTTTAATTTTTTGTTAAAATCTCTTGTAAAAATTTTTCGCCTGCGGCGCTTTCTTTACATCAATATGCTTTCAAAGTTTTTCAAAAGAAATATGTATTATTGCTACTGCCATTATACAGAATCCTAGAAACGATAAGTCATCAAAGAATATATTTGATTCCAAATTCTTCGAGTGGGTTAATAAAATAGAATATATTTTTTACCTTTGTTAAATTCACTTAATTATATGGAAGTACTTACAAGGGTGCTTTAAAGATATGAATAATCATGAGAACTATAATGGGTGCCAAAATCAAATCATACCGAAAATCCAATGATGTAAACCCACCATAAGCAGCAGCACAAAAGCGTTAATAATATCTTTCATGTCGTTACTCAAAAGTTTTAAATAAAAAAAAATAATTTCATTGGGAGTTATTTTAAATTTATAATTATTAATTACAATTTATAATTATTGACTGAAATTAAATGAAATTGACTGAATGAAAATTTTATTTATAATGGTTTGGGAAAAATACATATTTTTTTTTGGGGTCATTTTTCATATTGCAATTTGGGGCCTTTTTTCATTTTCAGAAAAATGGTTCTAATTTTTTGGGGCATTTTTTCACACAGAATTGGGGCCATATTTCATTTTTCAAAGTGGGGTGAAATTTCATTTTCAAAAAGACCCCAAAACTGGGGCCATTTTTCATTTTTGGCGTTGGGGCCATTTTGCATTGGGGCCATTTTTCAGGGTGCCCAATCTTAATTATAGGTTTTCATTCAATCATTAATTTCTACTACGCTCTTCCACTGGTTGTTTTGGAAACACGTCTTCTCGTCTATGTTATACTTATTTAATATTACCTAAAACACTCTTAAAAATATGTTCTATAAAAAGCAACAAAAAAAACACTGTTCTGTAGGGAATTCTGAAAAAAGTTTCACTTGCTTTTCTTGTGTCATAAAAAATATCCAAATCAAGTTTTTATAATAAGAAGAAAACTTTGACAGGGCGTTTTGAGGGATCTAGTGAAACAAAATTTGATCGCCACCGACAGAATTGAGTTGCTTTTGATTTACATCTAACTGAAAATTTATTTTTTTTTATGGACACCGCTCCAAATTTCATTATAGACATGGGGAGAATTTGTTACCATAACTTTGGTATGAAACTTAAAAATTTTAGTTTTTCTTCAATTAATTTCTTTAAGTGTACTATACAGCTTTTTTATACATCCGTACATATATCTACATGAATACTTACCAAAAGTAAAAATATCAGTTTTATAAACCCGCAGAAGTGTGCCATGCCTTAACCTGTGCTTTTGGAATTGGGTTGTCTTGATGATGATGACGATGATGATGGTTGGCTTTGTTGGTTGATTGCTGGTGTTTTACGATGAGTTCTGTTTGTTGTTTATTCTTGACTTGAGCAGATGTCTGCTTTACTGGTGGTGGTTTACTGGATGATGATCCAACCAGAGTGTAACGAATTAAAACAACGACTCTGTTGGTGATTTTCAGTCTAAATATCTCTAATGAAGATTTGAAGATTTTTTGTGTATTCCGTTTTATCGTTTTCGTATTTGGAATGTTTTTATTTTTTTGTTTTTTTGTAAGTGTGTTTGTGTATTTTAATCAAATATTAATAAAACTTAATAGTTTGTGAATCATTTTTGTTTGTCGTATATTGCTGTGAATCATAATGATGTTGCTAATGTTGTTGCTCTCATTGTAAGTGTGGTTTTTGTTGTTGGCATCGTTGTTGTTGCTGCTACTGCTACTGTTATTGTATAATTTTTATTAAACTGGAGGAGCATTATTGTTATTATTATTATTGATGAATATGGTAGGATTTAATAATAGTAGATTTTTGGAGATTATAGTTGTTGCTGCTGCTGCTTTTAATCTGCCGTATCTATTACTACACGTGTGAGGGTGTTACTACACACTTTTGCTGCTGCTGGTGTTGTTGTTGTTGTTCCTATTTTTGTTGCTATTACTTAAGGTTTCAAATCTCTTTATCTTCACTCGCGCAATTGTTGCTGGTATTCATTTTACTTTTGCTGCTGTATTTTTTTGAGTTTTTTGGTCTTTCGATTATGTGGCAAATGCTGACAATAGCTTTTCGTTTGTTGTTTTTATTAAATGCTGCAAAGTGTTGTATAAGAAAAATAAAAATATAATCAGAAACAAGTTAAATTTTGGAAGTTTTTTATTTTTTTTTGTTTGTTTTCAAATCATACAAAAATAATGTAATGTTTTTAATTATATACCCTACATCCTATTCTGGTCTAGGCCATAAAAAGTTTGTCCAAATAATTTTTTTTTTTACACTTCTATAAAATGTTTACACTTTTATAAAATTACTAAATCTTGCGATCCAAAAAATCAATTAAAGAACGCATTATATTATCCAGCATTTAATTCTACTAAACATTGCAGAATCGATAAATTTAGTTTGAAACTGCCACATGTCATTCGTTTGTTAGAGCAGGTACATTTTTTTAAAAATGTATTTTACATTGAAAATTTTGTTGTGATTACCGTAGAATATATTCTAAAATCTATTGAAAGGTTAATCTGCTCTAAACAAATTTCTCGGGACATTTCTTTAAACTCCATTTTGAATCTTATAAAGTCAGTTAAAATTCTTGAGTTTTTAATACAAATTTCCACAATATAAATGAACCCGCAAAAGTTGGTTTGAACGGGAATATCTAAAAAGTTTTACCCAGTGCCACACTAAGAAAATTATGTCATTAACTGTTTGTAGGTTATTTTAAAAAGTAATCAGTAAAGTCATTTTAAAAGAAAAATCACTTATTTTATAAAGGATTTAATTTTTTTACTGTTTCTGTAGTTTAAAAAAAATAATTTACTGTATTAAAAACGAATTTTCTGTTACATTTAATTTCGGCAGTAAAATATTTCTTCTATAGTTTTACTGTTTTTCAATACAAAATAACTGAATATTCACTAGTTTTTTAATGTTTTGGTTAGTCATTAAATTAACATTTAAAATTGACTGTAATGTCTTTTTATTTTAAATGAAAAAACAGTGGAATGGTTTTTAAATAAAATTTCATTTGTTTTAAGTGAATATTCACTGGAATTTACCTACATAATTCTTTGAGTGCACCAGGTCTCAGGCCCAATCATACATACACAATTTTCTCATGACGAAACATACATACATTTTGAAGTGCCGTGAAAAAGCACAGAAAAAAATAATTTCGCAATAAACTTCACCCCAGCGCCATCTTCCGGGTCCAAATTTAATTATTTTCTCTTAAATTATTTGCGAAAGAAATTTTTATTTGAATGAATTTTGCTTTGGAAAAGAATTGCGCAATAATCCACTATAAATAAAGAAAAAAATTAAGAGTTTTTTTAATAACTTCACCCCACCGCCATCTACACTCAAAAAAAAAACTTTGTAAAATTACAAGAAAAACTTGTAACTTTTTTTTGTTTGCTACCTCCTATTTGACAAAAACTCCTAGTAATTTAACAAGCTTTTTACCAAAAATTTTGTAATATTACAAGGTTTTTACCAATAAACATGTAAATTTTTTGACACTATAAAATTTACAAGGAGGTTTCGTAATTTTACTAGATTTTTTGCTACCTCCTATTTTACGAGAATTCCCAGAAATTTTTTACCAATAATTTTGTAATTTTACAAGTTTTTTACCAATAAAATTGTAAATTTACAGTTTTTTGTCGCAATTGAAATTACAAGGAATTTTCGTGAATTTACTAGATTTTTTTGTAAAATTATCTTGGAAATTTGTAAAATTAAAAAAAAAAATTGTAAAATTACAAAAAAAAACGTAAATTGCGATCAAAATTTGTTTGTTAAAAACAAGGAAAACTGTCAAATATTGGTAAAATGGGATTACGAGACTTTTCTTAGTAATTTTACAACGTTTTTTTTGTGTGTAAGAACGTAAAAATTGTTTAACCGTTCAGTAAGAATTGAAAAATATTTTCACTCAAACGGGGTACCCCAGCATAACTTTGGTAATGGGTAGTGATTATATAACACATTACCAGGTAATGTATATAACTTATTTGTAGCATTATTTTATGATGTCTTACCAAACATTTGTTCCACAACGTATTATTTTCAAGTGAAAAATAATGCATTACTAATAATTTGCTACGTAATGCATGATTATTGGAAAAAATGTATTTCATATTTATTATTTCTAAACATTAAATCATGGATGACTTATATTTGGTTACATTATGTAATATTTGAAAGTTTCAAATAATGCATTATTTATAATTGGATGCATAATGCATTACAATAACATAAAAAATAACTATTTAAAAAAAAGTGCATAAGTTTAAACTAGAGATGGGCTCACGACAGGAAATTTCTAACCACACACTCTCACGAGCATATTTTATCTACTTACACTCACTTACAATCACGTGAGTAAATTTAATACAAAATTACTTTTTCACTACTCGTAACACCTTATATATTATCTTCTGGTATGCTATATTATTTGATTTCTCGTAACCTATAAAATATCATATATTTTACACCTTACTTGTATTCTTCGTTATAAATTTATGACTTATTTTATACCTTATTCCGTATTCTTTGTGATAATGTGGATGCATTACTTTGAGTCTCATCGCCTGTTAAAATCATCAATGCTGCAATGTATGAAATAAGAGATCCTATACCTTATTTTATACCTTATTTGGTAATCTAACTCTTCAGCTCCACCTTCCATAATTATCTAAACATAAAACAACAAATACACACAAAACAATAACAATTTTTTTTTTTTGGTGTTATTGTTTTCTGTGTGTTTGTTGTTTTATGTTCAGATAATTATGGAAGGTGTAGCTGAGGGGTAAGTTTTGGACACCTCATTCGACTTTTTAGAGGTCAAGTTCATATTTTTTTTTTTTTGTTAATTTTAAGAAAGTTCGGTTTTATTAATGAGTTCCTGTTATTTTACATATCTTTCTTCTTTTTCAATGAAAAATATACAATTTTATTTTTCGTTTTGCAAAAAAAAAATTATTTTCTTATTGAACTGTGAAAACATTTTTCAATTCTTACTGAATGGTTAGCAAAATTTTGCGTTCTTACTGAATAGTTAACAAATTTTTCAATTCTTACTGAATGGTGAAGAAATTGAATTAATTCAGTATTAATTAATTAATTAATTAATTAATTTAATAAGATTAATTCAATAAGATTAAGCTCGTAAAGGGGAGAAATTGGACCAGGGGGAAAAAAGTTCGCCCTTGAAGAACTAAACAACCTCTAAAACGCAACTTTTTTAGATGGTTTTTTTTCTATGCCCTGAACTTGGGCCCAGAGAATTAGAAAATGTGTTTTTTCGGTCATCCGCCTTTTGAGAGCGTGGTTAAAAAAAATAATTAAAATATTGTTAAAACAAATATAACTTTACAGAAAAAAGCAGAGGAAAATTAATTTGTTCACATTAACCGATAGGTTCAAGAAGTCCCCTTAAAAACACCCCTGTCAAAATGTTTCATGTTTTTTCTTTAAATGCTAAAACGGGAGAAAAATTTAATTGCTTGTTAAGATTTTTTTCAAACTTTTAACATAAAATTCTACGAAAGAATGCTCGAATAAACACCGAAAAGACACATAAATTCACTGCGTCTTAAGAGCGTTTTTTTCAGTGCTACCAACTAGCACTCTAGACTTTGTCATCCCCTTAAATGGAGTTCACACTTGCGACCTTAAACAAGTTGTTTAACAAAACATCAGTAACAGAATGAAAACGTAATGGACACATAACAAAGACTTTTTAAACACCTCGCTCTTGAACACTCAATTGATTCGGATGCGCTCCTTGACTCATGATTCCTTTTCGATTATCTAGACAATTCCAAAAAAAATTATCACATTTCGTCTAGTGTAATTTATTCAGACAGCTGGAAAACAAGTTATATTTTTCATCCTATTTCATCAGACAAAATCGTGTCTGAAACAGGAATTCAGTTTACCTGAATTGTGAACAGAATAATCTGTTAATGTACAAAAATTCAGTTAAGAAACAAGCAGAGAGGTTATGATGGTTTCGGAACTGTAACACCTAAAATTTTAGTTCCAAGGAATAAGAACTGTATTTCGATCTATTTAATGGTCATAAAAGATGTTGGCCCAAAACTATTCTCTAATATTTTCTAAAATTGTCACTGATTGAAAAAAGCAATATACAGTTGAACCTCGATTATCCGGATTGCTCGGGACCGGGCACAGCACGGATAATCGAGAAACAGGGTTAAAAGAGCTTATATATATGTAATAAAATGTTTTACATAACGAAAATTTGTTTCTACACAGAAAAACACGAATTGTAATATTGACCCCCATATTTGTGAATACAATAAACTTTTTCACTGAAAGTTCTCCTATACGGAAATTTGTGATATCAACTAACGTTTATAAATATTGATTGTTGAAAAAAAATGTAAAAAAAAATTGATAAACGAGTTTATAATAGTTCTCTAAAATTATTACTTGTATTGACAAATGTACAAAATCTTAAATTTTTTTTCAACAAAGAAATTCAACAAACACAAACACAATTTGTTGATCTGACAAACGTAAAAAATCTAATTTTTTTTCAACAAAGAAATTCAACAAACACAAAATCTATTTCTTGACATGATAAAAAAATTTTGAAATAAAATTACTTGACCAAGATTGTTGAAAACAAACTCGAAATTTTGTATTATGGACTAACATGCGGCCGTTTTTACTAAATGTTTGGTTGATATCGTGTTTGGTTAATTTACAATTGATGTTTGTTGATTTAAATTTGACGATTTTATTTTCTGTGTAGGGTATTCCAAAGTCGTTATTGACCAAAAATAAAATTTCCTACTTGTTTTAATTGTGTAACTTAAGTTTGTTTAGGTGGTTTAACAAGATATTGCAAATCATGTTCCTAAACAATTTCTAAAACAATGAAAAATACAAAAAAAAAACCTTTTGTATCCCAATAACAGAGGGTGGTCTTTTTTCTATTTTTGTTTATAAAGAAATTTCATACTTTTTATATAACTTTTAATTTTATCATTTACTTTTTTTGGCGTTTATGTTATAAGAAATTACTGAAAAAACTACTTTAAATTTTTTATAAATGATCTGTCATTGCTATCTAGAAAAAATGTTAAACGTTTAATTATACATATTCTTTCTTTTAGGGTTTAAGAAATTTATTTGGTTATTTCTAGTGAAACTGGTATCAGCAGAATCCTATTTAGCATAATCCATAAAATTGTCAAGTTTGTTAATATATTAAAAACAAAAATTAAACTAAAACCAGAAACTCCTTCTCAAAGAGAACACAGTGTGACAGTTGCTTTAATTTGTTTAAATTATACTCAAAAAATATGAGAAAGTTTTTTTTTATTAATCAATTTAAATAAATTAAAATTGAAATCAAAATAAAGCTTGACAGAAATATGACTACACTGAAAAAAAAAGTTTAGTGAAAGTAATGAAAATTTTCATTAGCCTTTTGAAAAATAAACAACGGTTTCAACCGAAGACAGGTTTTATTTGATTAATGAAACTGGCGTCATTTAAGTTTCTGTCCAAGAAAACTTACATAAATATTTCCATGTAAGTAAGACTCGTCAAAAAAGGGCCAAAATTACATCAATTGTCGTAATTTAGCTCAGAAGCAGATTTATAAAATGTTTTCGACTTAATTCACACGACTTTGATAAAAAACAATTTAATAGTATGTGATAATTTACAATTTTAAATTTTAAAGCATTTTGTACTTTTCGCACGCACGTTTGATCTTTGGCAACCCCTAGTGAAATTTGATTCAGAAAATTTTTGTAGAACATTTGAACCATTTAAACGCACGTTTTATTAGTGTTCTATGAGGATATTTGAAAAAAGGACCAAAACGATCCCTATAAATGGGAGATAGAGGGTTAATATATTCTAAGAAAAGAACCGCCATTAAATTCTACTAAAGACATGTCTTAACATTTTTTATCTCAGAATTAGATTTAATACTTATTTTTTGACTTATTCAAAACGCCTTTGAAAAAAATTTATAAACTTCAGTTTTCAAAACCCTTCTGGAGTTTTGGTCTTCCATTGGTATGCTTTTATTTTTACACCCTCCACTTAGTGATAGAGGGTAAATATAAGTTTGTCATTCCGTTTGTAACTCATCGAAATATCGGTCTGGGACCCCATAAAGTATATATGAGGCATTCCACACCCGCTACAGAAAAACATGTGTCCCGTAAATTTCTGAATAGGTTGTTTGGATAGCCCTATATGTAACTAAGAAAATTGCGTTTTTGGATTTTAAAATTTTTGAAAACTGGGCTTAGGAGGCGTGGTAAAATATTGGAAAAATGGTCAAATTTGTGGCGAGTTGCCTTGATTAAATATTTATCACATTAAAACGGAATGCACCACAATGTCAAAAATTTACGTTCTTATATAGTTTTGTATGGGCTATCAATTAAATTTTTTTTTTTTGGAAAATTTTCAGAACCCGTTCTGAAATTTCCATTTTTTAAAAAAGTCAATTTATCAAAAATCCGGCCACATTTTTTTATTTTTTTATTTATTTTTTTTTAAGTTTAGATGTTTGTCAATCCACACAAAAAAAAATCAAAAACACGTTCACCGTTTTTTTCGAGAAAATCGCATTTGAACATTAAATTTCATAACAATTTTGTTATTTGCTTGTATTTCTTTTAGAGATGGGCGCGTGAGTGATTTTTGACTCACACTCACTCACGCTCACGACAGGAATTTTTGAATCACGCACACTCACTCACGAGCATATTTTTTTTACTCACACTCACTCACAATCACGTCAGTAAATTTAATCCAACTCACACTCACGTGCACTCACGAAAGCTTCACTCACACTCACGTTGACTCACACTCACGAAACTTTTATTTATATAAAAAAAAATCAAAAACTAAAATTTCAAAAATCTTTCAAAATTTTCAGCAAAATTTAAAGTTCAGCGAAATTTTACATTTTTTTTTTTGCTTCTTTCGGGGACGAAATCTTAAATGAAGCCAAATTTTACAATTGTTTTGTTGATTTTTTTGGTATGAAAGGAAATATGAAGAGAAAATAAATCACGCAAAAAAATCGACTCACGCACACTCACTCACGCAAAAATCTTACTCACGCACACTCACTCACGCAATTTTTTTCTCCACTCACACTCACTCACAATCACGTGAGTAAAATTGAATTCAGTCACACTCACGCGTGATCACGCGTGAATCGCGTGATTCACGCTCTAATCTGCTAAAGTTGCGAATGAGTAATATTAATTGCATAAATATTCGTCATACGCTCTGTTGACACAAGAAAATACAAGCAAATTACTAAATTGTAATGAAATTTAAAATTTAAATGCGATATTCTGGAAAAAAACGAAAAATGTGTTTCTGATTTTTTTTGTGTGGAGGGACAAACAGCTAAACTTAAAAAAAAAATGAAAAAAAAATGGCCGAATTTTTAATAAATTGACTTTCTTAAAAATGGTAAATTTCAGAACGGGTTCTGAAAATTTTCCAAAAAAAAAAAAAAATAATCGATAGCCCATACAAAACTATATAATGATGTAAATTTTTGATATTGTGGTGCATTCCGTTTTAATGTGATAAATATTTAATCAAGGCAACTCGCCACAAATTTGACCATTTTTCCAATATTTGACCACGCCTACTAAGCCCAGTTTTTGAAAAATTGAAAAACCAAAAACGCAATTTTCTAAGTTCCATATAGGGCTATCCATACCACCTATTCAGAAGTTTACGGTACACATGTTTTTTTCGCTGGACATTTGGTGTGGAATGCCTCATATATTCATGATTCCCGATCGATTTTAAGACATTCTAGCGATGTCCGTCTGTCTGTCTGTGGAAAATGCTATCACGGACAAAATATTGCACAGAGATGACTGAAACTTAACATATTTATTGGAAGTTCTCCCGAGAAGTTTGGTATTGCATTTGAGCGATATCGGTTCAGCGGTTCAAAAGTTAGGAACGAAAATGTAAGCACACCTCAAAAATTTCAGTACATTCAACATAACCTAAAAATACAAAATGCTTTAATTCGGCTTCTGGTTGAAATATGTGTACATAATTGAATACCAAATAGTATTTAAACAAGTACGAACATATTTTTTGACAAAAAAAGAAAAAAATCGCGGATTTTTTTTACCAAAATTTTTTTCGCGGAAATTTTTTTTTCAAAAAATTGTTTTTTCAAAAGTAATTTACTTTTAAATAAAGTTTTTTGCAATAAATTCGGCGAGGCCGAATTTAACTTTTTTACGTTTTTTTTTTTTTTTCCCCCGTTCAAGATACACTCGAAGACCCGAAATTTATTGCACAGTGTAATATATGTTTGCATCTGATTGTATATAATTGTATCTGATCAGATATAATTGGATGCCAATTTGTCCCGATGTTGGCTAAATCCGAGATATAATGAGGTCTCAATTTTGGCCATCCCAGATATAATTATATGCAATCAGTTACGATCATATATGAATATATATAAACATATCAAATAAGATATAAACTATTTTCACACGGGCAATCGAAAAATTATGTTTCTTAACCAGACACAAAAATAGTGTTACATAGTAATATAAAAGCGTATTTAGTGTGTTTTTCGCGAATTCGAGAAGAACTAAATCTCTATTTCACGGTTTTGCTCAAAACATCTTAACCACTGGACCGATTACGCCAAAATTCAATAACAACAAAACGGGAGAACAGAAATATATATGTCCATCTTAAACGGAACGGAAATATATAAATCATCTTAAAATCGATCGAGGATCATAAATACATACTTTAAAGGGCCATAAACTGATATTCCGAGATATTACAAACGGAATCAATCGTATCAATGAATGAAGGGTATTAAAACAAGTAAAAAATTTAATTTGCCCATGCCAAATATATCACTTCAAATTAAAAAAATTAACTTTTGCCAAAAAATATTTTAAAAAAATTTTCAACCAAAAAAAATGTGGCAATAATTTTTTTTTTTTGATAAAAAATATGTTCGAAAAAAAATATTTTTTGATTGTTCTTTTTGCAATACTATGGCCAATCTATTTTCGAATTTTTTTTACAAATTCCACTGTGCAGCTGAGTTAAGTTTTCTAAACTATTTTTTGAGTTAAAGAAATTATTTAGCTATGACGATAAACTCTTACAGAACTAGTTCACAAAAAAAAAAATATAACTCACAAAATCTTTAAACAAAATAAGCCTTAGGGCTGTTCTATGAAACTGGTTTTACCACAATAAAAAAAATATTCCACATATCTTACCGAAACTAATAAAATTAATTAAGTTTTGAAATTAAAATTTAACAATTTTTACTTAAAAAAAAAACGCTACAAATTTCAATCACAAATATTATTTGGCTCCCCGTTTAGATCGTTTAAAGAATTAAACTAATTAAAACTTAATAAAATTACCCAAAATTGCTTAATTATAATTAATAATTTATTAATATTCAGTCCTACTGTGCCATAAATATTTTTTTAACTGCATTTAAACAACCACACAAATCATAAAATTGGAAAAAATAAATAATATAAAGTAGTTTTTTTTAAAAAACATATTTAACGGTTATATTTTTTTATCCAAAACACGTCTAATTAAACAATTTTTTAAACTAATAAAATTTTATTGTTTTTAAATATTTAATCAAAATATGTTAACCCGTTTCTTTTTTAAACCAATATTCCAAACATCAGAGTTTTAAATAAAACACGTCGTTTATATTTAAAAATATTTTAACAAAAATTGTTGACATTTTTATATCAAAATACTTTACGAATACACAAATAATGGTATTTTTAACCTTTTGATTCAATTTGGTTTTAAATTTTAAAAGAAAAACGTTATACAAATCATATCAATAAGCAATAGAGTAGGGTGAAATGTGTTAGTGCCAAAGAAAAGTTTGGAAAAAATTTCATTTGTTTTAGAATTTCGACTATGCAGATTAGAGTTCTAAAAGTTGGTACAATTGTACTTTTTTCTCATACAATTCAAAGTTTAAAAGTACAGTTGTACACTAGGATGACTCGTTTTTGGGGTTTTCTCTCTATCAATTTCTAATACCTGCAAAAAGTGTCGGTCCCCTAAGGGTAACTCACATGCGAATATCATTCCGATCGGAGTTTATCTTCTGTCTCCACTTTGAGCCTCAAAATTGAGATTTTGCGCAAAAAAGGACTTTTAAAAATAAAAAAATTATTTTTTTTTATTAAAAATTTTTAATTTAAAATAATTAAAAAGTTATTTTTGTATAATATTTAATCGTAAATACTTAAATATGAAATTTAAAGTTCTTACTTGACACCAAAAAAATGCCATGATTTTGGAGGCTCCTTTTTTCAAAATTTCAAAATTTTAAAAAAAAAAAATTTAAAATATATAATTTTTTGTTACTAAATTCATTAAGAACACCTTGGAGAATAAAAATGCGAAATATGGCGGATATCCGTCGGGCTAATTTTTGGGAATCGATGTTAGCAGATTTCAAGAAATGTTGGTTTTATAAATAATTTGGCTTAATAAAATCTTATAAATTACATTTTTGGGCAAATTAACGGTTTTTGGTGTCGTGGCATTCAATTAGATAACTTTAAGTCTGTCATGAAATCTTACCGATCTAGGACATCTTTAACCCACATTGGCTGGGAATTATAAATGACCCCCGCAGAAAATTTGAAGGTGAGGTTTTTCCTGAACTTGATTTAAAAAAATATTGTGCTCGATTCGGGAGTACTCTTTCACCATTCACCAAATTTTTAAAAATTTGATATTCTTTTGAATTTTAAGAATTTAATTTTTTTTTTGTTAAAAATTAAGTTGAGTTGAGGGTGGGTTGTACAAGCCTAAAAATAAGTAAATTTTTCTAGGCAAGTCCATGGCGCTCAGACTTAAAATAGTCCATTGTACCGTAAAACTTATTAACTTAAAAAATTAAGTTAATATTTTCAACAATTACAAGAACAAAAATTTTAAAATCCAAAAATTCGAAAGGATATCAAATTTTCAAAAAGTATGTGAATGGTGAAAGTGTTCTCCCGAATCGAGCACATTGTTTTTTTCCACTTTTTTCAGCACAAACTGTAAGGATTATCGACTTTTTCCTTACAATCTTTCGCAAAATTGTAGCCACAGTAAAGCTGAAGAACTTTAAGGAGCATAACAATATAATCTGAACATTAACATGTCCCGAAATCAGGAAATTTTGGAATTTCTTGAGGGAATACCCCTAGAACGATGCTTATTGAAGAGCTGATTACGGAAAAAATAATTTAAAAAAATTTGGAGGTCATCTTCAGGGCGCAACCAACGCTTTAAGTTTGCATCCGTTGTGCATTTGGTAAAAAAAAATATTTCTTTTTTTATTTTTAAAATTGGTACCAAAAGTTTCGTTAGGTGCAGTACTAGGGTGGCTCGTTTTTGGGCTTTTCTCTCTGATCAAATTCTAATACCCGCCAAAAGTGTCAGTCCGTTAAGGTTAACTCACATGCAAAATATCACTCCGATCGGAGTTTATCTTCTGTCTCCACTTTGAGCCTCAATGTTGGGGTTTTTGCAAAAAAGGACTTAAAAAAAATAAAAATTTAAGTTTTTTTATTAAAATAATTAAAAAATTATTTTTGTATAATATTTGATCGTAAGTACTTAAATATGAAATTTAAAGATTTTACGATATCATTTACCTATTCAAACTTGATACCCAAAAAATGGCATGATTTTGGGGGCGTTCTCAAAACACCTTTTTTCAAAATTTGAAAATTTTATTCAAAAAAAATTTAAAATATATAATTTTTTCTTTCTGAATTCATTAAGAACACCTTGGAGAAGAAAAATGTGAAATATGGCGGATATCCGTCGGACCGCTTTTCGGGAATCGCGGGGGGAAGTTAGCGGATTTCAAGGAAATGTTGGATTTATCAATAATTTGGATAATAAAATCTTATAAACTGAATTTTTAGGCAAATTAACAGTTTTTTGGTGTCGTGGCATTCTATTAAATAATTTTAAGTTTGTCATGAAATCTTACCGATCTATGACGTCTTTAACCCACATTGGCTGGGGGTTAAAAATGACCCCGCAGAAAATTTAAAGTTTTGAGCTTAAACTTTGTGCTATAAACAAGTATAAAACGGCGTTTGTGTTTTGTAACCCAATTATTATATCGTATTAATATATTATCTTTAAAAAAAACCCTTCTTGGCAGGGGTCAAAAATTACCCATTCAGTAAAAAATATATATTTTTTTATAGAAAATTAATTTGTGGCAATCTATTAGATAACTTTAAATCAGCAAAAAAAATCTTACCAATTTATGATATCTTTAGCCCACATTGGCCCGGGGTCAAAAATGACCCCGGCAAAAACTTTTAGGCATAGTGCTTGAATTTTTTCATATCAACAATATATATATTTTTTACTAAATGGGTCATTTTGGACCCCCTGCCAAGAAGGGTTAACGATTTTTTTAAAGATAATATATCAACACGAAAAGCCGTTTTATACTTGTTTATAGCACAAAATTTAAGCCCTAAACTTCAAATTTTCTGCGGTGGTCATGTTTGACCCCCAGTCAAAGTGGGTTAAAGACGTCCTAGATCGGTAAGATTTCATGACAGACTTGAAGTTATTTAATAGAATGCCATGACACCACAAAACTGTTAATTTTCCCAAAAATTCAATTTATAAGATTTTATTAATCCAAATTATTGATAAAACCAACATTTCCTCGAAATCCGCTAACTTCCCCCGCGATTCCCGAAAAGTGGTCCGACGGATATCTGCCATACTTCACATTTTTCTTCTCCAAGGTGTTCTTAATGAATTCAGACAGAAAAAATTATATATTTAAAATTTTTTTTTTAATAAAATTTTCAAATTTTGAAAAAATGTGTTTTGAGAACGCCCCCAAAATCATGCCATTTTTTTGGTATCAAGTTTGAACGGGTTAATGATACCATAAAATCTTTAAATTTCATATTTAAGTATTTACGATCAAGTATTATACAAAAATATTTTTTTAATTATTTTAATAAAAAAAAACTTCAAATTTTTTTTAAGTCCTTTCTTGCAAAAATCTCAATTTTGAGGCTCAAAGTGGAGACAGAAGATAAACTCCGATCGGAGTGATATTTTGCATGTGAGTTACCCTTAAAAATTCCTCAAAAAACTCCACAAAAAACCTATCAACTGCTCCACAGCAGACCCTAGAAGGATAAACTATGAGACTGACCTAATTAATTTTCCTTCCTAACATTTTTTTTCAAATATACCTAAGCAATGTCTCCACTCCCTAAAGGAGCTCCCATACACAGAAAGAACTGAAAACGAAAGTCAATCAATTAATTTTTTAATTGAAACTTTCAATTAATTAATTCAATTAATTTTTTAATTGAAACTCCTCCGATAAAGAAAATTGTTATATCAATCATCAAATTGTAGGTGATTAGATTAATTGTTTTTTTTTCAATTAATCACTTTTTCGATTTTGATCAAAAATTTAATCAATTTTTTTTTTTTTTTTTTTTTTATTTTATTAAGAATTACCATATAATTACAAATCATATACTAATTTTACCTAACCGAGAACTGGTAACAATGACCTTCGTCTCGTTGTAGCGAAACAGACCAAGGCCTCTGGTGGGAATCGAACCCACGACCCCCAGACTCATAGGCTAGCACGCTACCAACTAGCCTACTGGGGCGCCTAAATTAATCAATTTTTTATTTCAAGTCAATTAAAATAATTATTGATTTAACAAATGAATTTCAAGCTTATGAAAAAATTATGAAGAAATTCATATTTTTTGCTTTCCAATATGTTGCCGTCAATAAAAAAATTAAAACCCTTATATAAAGTATATTTTTGAATAAATGTATTCAAATAAATTGAAGCGAAAACAAATCTGGTATGTTGAAAATTTGAAATTCTATATAAAGAAAATAACAAAAATGTTGAGCAAAACAATAATTGACTTATTTAAATTTTGTTGATCAACAGATTTAATTGAAATTTTTTAGCCAATAATTTTTTGTGTGTACAAATATAACATTTATATAAAACTGAGCCTACAGCTCTAACTGCCCCAATAGTGCCCCTAGACTCAAATGTATGATCGACGTTCAATTTTTTTTTTACACCAAGATTTTTTTAGAACATACCTACCCTTTATATTAAACCCTTCAGACGATCATCCCACAATTTTTTATACCCTCCACTTAGTGATAGAGGGTATATATAAGTTTGTCATTCTGTTCGTAACTCATCGAAATGTCGATCTGGGACCCCATAAAGTATATATATTCGTGATGCCCGATCGATTTTAAGACATTCTAGCGATGTCCGTCTGTCCGTCGCTCTGTCTGTTTGTGGAAAATGCTGTCGCGGACAAAATATTGCACAGAGATGACTGAAACTTAACATATTTATTGAAAGTTCTCCCGAGAAGTTTGGTATTGCATTTGAGCGATATCGGTTCAGCGGTTCAAAAGTTATGAACGAAAATGTCAGCACACCTCAAAAATTTCAGTACATTCAACATAACCTAAAAATACAAAATGCTATAATTCGGCTTCTGGTTGGCATATGTGAACATAATTGAACACCAAATGGTATTTAAACAAGTACGAACATATTTTTTGAAAAAAAAAAAAAATCGCGAAAAAAAAATTTTTCCCAAAATTTTTTTTCGCGGAAATTTTTTTTCAAAAATTTTTTTTTTTTTTCAAAGTAATTTCCTTTTAAATAAAGTTTTTTGCAATAATCCTTTTTAAATTGTGGAGGATATCACTACATTCGGCAAGGCCGAATTTAACTTTTTTACATGTTTCTTTATAATTTTGTTTTATGAAATCAGCTCTTCGCTCCCGTGGTGCCTTTTATAATGATCAAAATTGAGACCGACCCCTATTAATTTTTATCCCTCAACATTGTTTTTAAACATACTTTCTAAGGGGAATCCAATACAATATGAAATTTGTATAACATTTCATCCTACCGCCCTAACTGTTGCAAGGGTTCCCCTAGAAAAGTCAAATGTATGACCGAACCCAAATATTTTTTTAAAACCCAAATTTTTCTCAAAACACACCTAACCTCCATCTTTATTCCTTAGGGTCGAACCAGAATCAAATGCGTGGCGCAAGACGTAAAAAAAAAAAAACAAAAACAAACACATCAAATTTGAAATTTGTACGTCCGTTTGATTTAGGTAACTCACATTTAAATATTAGAAACGAAAAATTATTGGACGTTACGCCTTACGCGACGTAATTTGATTCAGGTTGGACGCTTAAAGTCGTTTCCATATTTTTTTGTAATTTTTTCCGAAGTTTTTTTCCGAAATTTTTTTTTTCGAAATTATATGAACACCCCTCCAAGAGGTAAAGTTTCTCAAAATTATGTTTTTTACCCCACTCTTACAAAAACGTATGTCCGCGACAACACATTTGTTTAATACATACATAAATCAAGATTTAAATATTTATTTTAAAATATTTAAATATTTTTTGTATTTATTTTGACAAAAAAAATTTAAACAAAAAACATTGCCGACAAATTACGATTGTCTATTGACATTTAACACTTTAACTAACATGTGTTAAAAACGTTTTAATGAAGATTATTTATATTGATTTTGCAATGTTTAATAATATTGATAAAGTTTATTTGTTTAATAAATCAATCAAAATGTCAAAATTTTTTACATCAAATGTCCACAGTTTTAATAGAATAATTAATGGTTACGGTTCTAGCTTTTGTTTTAACAAAATTTAAAAATTGGCATTTATCCATTGATCATTACAAAAAGTAAGTGGCTTTTAAGGATTGTCAATATGGTTTAAACAATGCATATAGGCTAGTAATATATGCATTTTTAGAGGTGACCAACAAAATATGTTTAAAATGGAACTCTTAGAACGAAAACTTCGATGTGGCATCTATTATTTTATTTGGAAAAGGTTTTAGCTGTAGCCAGTGTTGCCATATATTTTTTTGAAAAAACTTTTTATTTCTGAAAAAAAATCTTTTTTTTGTGAAAAAAATCTTTTTTTAAAAAAGTATTGAAATAATTAAAATTAATACAAATTTATGTATTTTCAATTCAATTTTTATATCAAGTGTAAAAAAAAATTAATAAAAAAACAACCCAGGGTTCATTTGAAGCTCTAAGAGACTCATAAAAGAGTCCTTAGACGGTCAGAAAACATAATAATATGAGTGTTTTTTCCTTTCAAAATGGTTACTTTTTCTGAGCGCTCTAATAATATAATAATAATAATAGTTTTGATCCAATGATCAGTTTTTATTTAGTTTTCCCAATTTAATTACAAATCATTTTTAATAATTATTTAATCCTAACCGAGAACTGGTTACAACGACCGTCGTCTCGTTGTATCGAAATCGACCAAGGGTTTAGTGGGAATCGAACCCACTACCCCCTGTTTATAGGCTAGAACGCTACCAACTAACCTACAGGGGCCCCTTAGAGCTCTTATATGACTCATAAAAGATTCTGAAAATTATATGTTCATAATCTTTTCTGAGTCCTTTTAGACTCTTTTATGAATGTTCAAAAAAAAATATTTCGAATTTTTTACATAACCATAACACTGTGCTACACCAAAAAAATGCAGGGGTTCTCATATAAAAATTCGGGTTGGTTGGAGTCCATAGAGTACTGATATACTCATAGTTTTTCTGGATCACTTCGTTAAGTACGTTTTTTATTGGCAAATGTGTTGGAAAACGGAAATTCTTAAATTACAATTTTAAAAAATTATTACTTTGTTAGTTTGCAACCGATTTTCGATTTTATGGATTTTTTTTTAAGGTATAGGTCTTACCTTTCAAACAAAACAAAAATATTAAAAATCGATCAAGAATTGGCTGAGCTACGATCGCTTAAGTAAAAGAAAACCGAATTTTTTGAAAAATTTGTCATATTCTTTACACTCTAAGTTGAAAGTGAATCATTAAACAATTTTTTTGAATTTTTTGTAAAAAAGTATAGTAAAGTGGCTTTCCAAAACACCAAAAAACATAACAATCGGTTAAAAAATGAATGAGTTATGCTAAGTTTTGTGATAGGACATTTTTAATTTTTTTCAGAAACGCTTGTAATTCAAGCATTATTCATAAATCTTGTTACTAGTAGTAATTTTATGCGCATATGCATATAAACTAGAGATGGGAACGTAATTAGATTTGTGTGTGATTCACACATGATCAGAAGTGAGCGTGATTGAAAATTAATTTTACTCACGTGGTTGTTAGTGAGTGTCAGTGTGAGTGGAATAAAAAAAATGGGCGTGTCAGTTACTTCCAAATCCTATTTATAATTTTTTGGGTTTGTTTAAAAAATATCAGTGTTACTTCTTAAACAAAAAAGTATTGAGAATAGGTTAAAAACAGGCTAAGGTGCGCTTGTTTAAGTAAAAAACCTTTTTTGAAGAGTTATACCTGCAACATTTTTATGACAGAAAAAGCTGTGCGCTTGCAAACATGTTTTTTTAAAACGAAATTGCTAAAATTGTGGGATCATTTGATGGAAATTTTACCTGTATATAAAAACACATGTGAGGCATTCCACACCAAATGTTCAGTGAGAAAAAAATTGTGTACCAAAATTTTTCAATGGGTCCCGGGTAAAAAAGTTTTTTATATAACTAGGGTGAGATTTCCAAGCAAATGCATGTTTTTTGTCGTAAGCCTAGAAACGATATCGACCAATTATCTTTCCGAATCAAGAGATTTGCATTAAATGGCATCGATTTGTTTTCGCATATTTTGCATATTTTGGTGAAAATACATATTTTTGAATATTTTGATTTTAAATGCATATATTGTGCATATTTCGAACTTTTAAGTGCATATTATTGCATATTTTGGCATAAATTAGCAAAAACACAAATTGAAATTAATTTTTTTCAAAAACTATTTTAAATTTTTAAAATTTATTTTGAAAATCAGAAAAATTACTTTTTTTTCTTCTTAATTTTTTTTTAATATTTTTGAATGGGCTATCAATAAAAGCTAAGAAAATGAAAATTGGAACATTTTCAGAAGAAGTTCTGAATTTTTTAAATTTAAACTTAAACTTTATTTATCAAAAAACATGCCGCAATTTTATTTGTTTTTTATTTTTTTAAAAAAAGTTAAAGGAGTTTTCTATCTGATCTGAAATTTTTAGAGATGTGTTTTGCCTTGTCTTCGAAAAATCAAAATTCAAAAATTGCAACACGCTTATTTTATTCAATAATGGTATTTAAAACGTGTGCATATGAGTAATATTAATACTTAAAAAATATTTTAAGAGGCGATGGTAGCGTGAGTGAGTTTTTAATAACGATTACGCACGCTTATGAAAGAAAAAATTTAGTCACGCACGATATTTTATTTTGCTCACGCTCATTCACGCACACGTGAGTAGAAAAAAATAAGTTACGGTCACGATGTTCACGTGAGCGTGAGTAAAATAAAATATCGTGCTTGAATATTTTTTTCTTTCATTAGCGTGCGTGATCGTGAATAAATACTCAGGCAAAAAAATGATATTTTTAATATTTGACCACGCCTACAAGGCCCACTTTTTGAAACAAACTTAAATTTTATTTTTGTTATTTATTAGTACCCTAAGAGCGAATACTTTGCAAATGATATCCCATTGAAACCACTATGGTTTTTCTGTAGTGGAACAGTTGGTGTGGAATGCCTCACATGGCTATCCATACAACCCATTTAAAAATTTACGGTTCACATGTTTTTTTTTTTCGCTGAAAACATTTGGTGTTGAATGCCTCATACGTATATTTATAAACAGGTACAATTTCCATTAAATGATCCCACAATTTTACCAATTTCGTTTCAAAAATGTCAAATGTTTTTTGTCATAAAAATGTTACAGGTATAACTCTTCAAAAAAGGTTTTTTACTTAAACAAGCGCACCTTAGCCAGTTTTCAACCGATTCACAATATTTTTTTGTTTAAGAAGTAACACTGATATTTTTTAAACAAACCCTAAAAATTATAAATAGGATTTGGAAGTAACTGACACGCCCATTTTTTTGTTCCACTCACACTGACACTCACTAACAACCACGTGAGTAAAATTAATTTTCAATCACGCTCACTTCTGATCATGTGTGAATCACGCACAAATCTAATTACGTTCCCATCTCTAGTTTATATGCATATGCGCATAAAATTACTACTAGTAACAAGATTTATGAATAATGCTTGAATTACAAGCGTTTCTGAAAAAATTTAAAAATGCCCTATCACAAAACTTAGCATAACTCATTCATTTTTAAACCGATTGTTATGTTTTTTGGTGTTTTGGAAAGCTACTTTACTATACTTTTTTACAAAAAATTCAAAAAAATTGTTTAATGATGCACTTTCAACTAATAGTGTAAAGAATATGACAAATTTTTCAAAAAATACGTTTTTTTTTTACTTAAGCGATCGTAGCTCAGCCAATTCTTAATCGATTTTTAATATTTTTGTTTTGTTTGAAAGGTAAGACCTATACCTTTAAAACAAATCCATAAAATCGAAAATCAGTTGCAAACTAACAAAGTAATAATTTTTTAAAATTGTAATTTAAGAATTTCCGTTTTTCAACACATTTGCCAATAAAAAACGTACTTAACGAAGTGATCCAGAAAAACTATGAGTATATCAGTACTCTATGGACTCCAACCAACCCGAATTATCATATGAGAACCCCTGCATAAATTATTTTTGGTCTTTTGTAGCACAGTGTAATTAAGAGTCAAATACGCATTTTTCAGGACTCCATATTTAGTGCGTTCTATTAATATTTTTGAGTCTTGAGAGTCATAATTTATGAAGGCTCAGAAAATTGTACACAGTAAGCAAATATCAAACACCGGTGCATGCTCGACAATATATGACGGATTGGATCTATATGTGGTAAGATATTTTATTATTGCAGCAAATATAAAATTTTGTGAAAAATTATTCTATGTTGCCAACTTACATATTTAAGTAAATACCGGGTGGAATTTTCATATGGCGACCATGTCAAAGAATGGTCTGATTTTAAGTAGTTACTAAGCTAAAAACTAAATTTTAATCGAATATCTCATATTTTCATATTATAGAGCCGTATTTAATTGTAACCGTTTACATAGACTGAAGGACGGACACGCGAAGTCAACTCAAATAGTGATTCTGAATCGGTCGGTATACTAAAAGGTTGGTCTAGGACAAATATTTCGGGTATTTACAGAAGAAAAACTGGTGCCTTTTGTAATTTTTAAATAATTAAGAAAATCTTGAAAAAACTTCATTATTTTCCAAAAAACTTGTTTTTTTAGAAAAAATCTTGAAATCTTTTTAGCACCTCAAAAAACTTGCAAAAAAAGGGGAATCTTAATATATGGCAACACTGGCTGTAGCTAAAAGTTTTATTTTATTAAAATTTATAAAAGAACCTACTTCCATATACAGTGACTCAAACTAATAACGGAACAGCATATATTTGATAGCAGTTCTTTAACGCAAAAGTTGTCAATGGGTCATTATTAGTGAAATCAATCATGAATATTCTTGACCCCCTCCGATATTGATGAAACTTGGTTAAGTTCTTACACTATGTAAAAAACTAACAAATGCAAATTTTCAGCCATCTAAGTCAACAGAGGCCGAAAATGCGGAGGGTCAAAATTTCCCCCAAAATCTCCCAGTCTCGACACTTTACACCGTAAAAACTTAATATCGTTGGTTCTATTATAGCTAGAAAGCCCATTTTTGGTTTGTTTTGAAGCTCATAATATGCTCTATAAGACCTACCATAACCAAAAAATTTTAGAAAAAAATAAGGGTTGCCTCCCTTTAAGGTCGTGATAAAGGGAGGAGAAAATGGGGAGGATGGTATCCCCCGATTTTTTTTTTACTTGATAATCTTATGGAGAAGGTCCTAAGGAATATATTCTGAAATTTTTAAGTTGGGACAACAATGGGATCACTCAAAATCAAAATTTTTCACAATTTCCCCTAAAATCTCCAAATCGCAACACTCTTGAACCTTAAAAATTTAATATCATATGTGCTATTTTAGCTACAGAGTCCATTTCTGTTTGTTTTAAAGCTTATAGTATGCTCTACAATACCTACTTTAACCAAAAAATTTTAGAAAAAAAGGAAGGGTGCTCCCCTTATTTAAAGGTCGTGGCAAAGGGTGGAGGAAATGGGGGAAAAGTATCCCCCGATTTTTTTTTTACTTGGTATTCTCAAAGTGCAAGTCCTAATGAACATATCCTAAAATTTTTATGTTGGGACAACAATCAGATCGACCAAAATCAAAATTTTTCACAATTTCCCCAAAAATCTCCAAATCGCGACACTCTTGCCCATTACAAATTTAATATCGTGGACTGTATTGTAGCTACAGAGTCCATTTTTGGTATGTTTTGAAGCTCTTAATATGCCCTACAATATTACTATTACAAAACAAAAATAAAAATAAAAGGCGCAAGAATGTCGCGATTTGATGATTTTGGGGGAACATTTTGAAAATTTTGAATTTGGTCGATCCCATTGTTGTCCCAACATAAAAATTGTAGACTATGTTCATTTGGACTTGCACTTTGAGAATCCCAAGTAAAAAAAAAAAATAGGGGGATACTTTCCCCCCATTTCCTCCACCCTTTGCCACGACCTTCAAATAAGGGGGCACCAATTCCTTTTTTTTGGAAATTTTTTTGGTTTTGGTATGTCTTGTAGAGCATATTATAAGCTTTAAAACAAAAAAAATTGGCTCTGTAGCTACAAAAGCACTTATGATATTAAATTTTTAAGGTTAAAGAGTGTTGCGATTTGGAGATTTTGGGGAAAATTGTGAAAAATTTTGATTTTGAGCGATCCCATTGCTGTCCCAACTTGAAAATTTTAGAATATATTCTTTAGTACTTTCTCTATAAGATTGTCAAGTAAAAAAAAAAATCGGGGGATACCATCCTCCCCATTTTCTCCTCCGTATATCTCGACCTTAAAATAAGGGAGGTAACCCTTATTTTTTTTCGAAAATTTTTTGGTTATGGTAGGTCTTGTAGAGCATATTATGAGCTTCAAAACAAACCAAATATGGGCTTTCTAGCTATAACAGAACCAACGATATTAAGTTTTTGCGGTGCAAAGTGTCGAGACTGGGATATTTTGGGGGAAATTTTGACCCTCCGTGTTTTCGCCCACTGTTTACTTAGAGGGCTGAAAATAAGTGTGCATTAGTTTATCACTTATTGTTAGTGTTACAAGTTGTAACTTACAACTAAACCAAATTTCATCAAAATCGGAGGGGGTCACAAAAATTTTTAGCTATTTTTGATTGATTTCACTAAGACTGACCCCAATATGAAACCTGATTATTATCAATCGACTATTTTTGAAATTTTCCAAGCTTTAATTTAAGCTATATTTTGAGGATGTTTATTCTGGCTCGAGGTCATTATTTTCCCATGATATTCTCATAGCATAATTTTCAAGAAAATTATTTTTTGTTTTAAATTTATTTATGTTGGTCATTTTTGCAAGACTTAATCGACACGTGTTTCGGAATTTGTCAAATTCCATTGTCAAGATTATTTAGCAAAAAATAGAAACGATTTACTACAAAGTAGCAAACGAGTCTAATGACAAATCGTTTGTGCACAAACTAAAATATTAATAAACATTCGCCTCTACTCACAATGAGAATTAGAAAGACGAAGAAATTGTACCATACTAATAAGGCAACGATTGTCAATAACCAACAAAAATATTTAAAACAATTTTACATATGATAGTCCACTATTTTTTGCTAAATAATCATGCAAAATAATTTGCTAAATAATCATGACAATGGAATTTGACAAATTCCGAAACACGTGTCAATTAAGTCTTGCAAAAATGACCAACATAAATAATGGTTTTAATAAGTAAAGAAAATAATGACCTCGAGCCAGAATAAACATCCTCAAAATATAATATTTTAAAGGTCGAATAAAACAATTTTTATTTTTTAATAAAAAATAATCAGAATTTAAATTTAAGCTTTTAGCGTCTAGCAAATATTAACTGAAATACGAGGGTCGCGCTGGAAAATGAAATTGTTTATAGACATTGTTTATAATTTTTTTTACAAATATTTCTAAGTCGATTTTTTCCAAGTTCAGATATTAAAAAATTTTAAATGATCCAATAATTTTTATTTAGTTATCAGCTAGTTTTTTTAACAACCCAAACATAAAATGAAACTTTTTAAAATACAGTAGAAGAAATCCACATTTTTTGACCTCCAACTCTTTTGACCACCAATTGTTGTAAACAAAGCAAATATTTTATTATTTATTAATTTTAGTACACCTTAGTGTATATTAATGAGATATTAGAATAATTAAAATTTTTCTTTGTCTACGAAAAATTGGTGGTCGGGGACCCCATAAAGTATATATAGGGCATTCCATGTCCAATCGGACACTTTGAAATTTTTTTTTTTTAGATTTCCCCATTTGTTTACAGTTTTTAGTACCCTTCGAAAACTCCTTCGTGGTAAATTTTCAGATTTTTTTGATGACCTGTTCAAAAGATATTGAATTTTTAAAAATTGCTAGTTTGTTCCTTTACTCAAACTTCCTTTACTCATAACTTCTTCAATAATGGTCCAAATTTCAATTTTTTTTTTCAAAATTTTTGTTTTTTTTGCGTACTTTTTAAAAAAATCCCAAAAAATTCTTTAAAGCGCTCTAGTATGCGATTTTTATGTTTTAAAATTTAAATCTCATTTTTGAAAATGTTTGTACTCTTCGATTTTTTTGAAATTTTTTTGTATAAAACTTCTATCGATTCTAAAAATTTTTTGCCCAAGACGTTCGTGGGATAACGATTATTACTATTTTTTTAAATTTTTTAAAAATTTTTTTCGTTATTTTCCAATCTTAAAATCATTTCTACTGCTCCAATGGTGCTTCATAGAGGGGTCATTTATAAGACCGACCCCCATTAGTTTTTACGTCTTAAAATGTTGGACTAAAAAAATATTGTGGGTCGGTCATAAATTTTGTTGCTCTAAGGGCACTATTAGGGCAGTTAGAGCGGTTGGAGCAAATTTTAAAAAATGTCGTTTTGTGTGGAAGCCCCCTTAGAAATTGGAGATAGGGTATTAGTTTGTTCCAAAGAAATGTTAAGACGTAAAAATTAATGGGGGTCGGTCTTATAAATAACCCTCTATGACGCATCATTGGAGCAGTAGAAATGATTTTTAGATTAGAAAATTACAATAAAATTTTTTAAAAAAATAGTAATAATCGTTATCCCACGATCGTCCTGGGCAAAAAATTTGTAGAATCGATAGAAGTTTTACACAAAAAAATTTCAAAAAATTCGAAGAGTACAAACATTTTGTAGAAAATTTGTAGAATCGATAGAAGTTTTACACAAAAAAATTTCAAAAAAATCGAAGAGTACAAACATTTTCAAAAATGAGATTTAAATTTTAAAACATAAAAATCGCATACTAGAGCGCTTTTAAGAATTTTTTTTTTAAATTTTTTTTTAAAAGTACGCAAAAAAACAAAAATTTTGAAAAAAAAATTAAATTTGGACCATTATTGAAGAAGTTATGAGTAAAAGAAGTTTGAGAAAAGGAACAAACTACCGATTTTTAAATATTTATTATCTTTTGAACAGGTCATCAAAAAATTCTGAAGATTTACCACGAAGGAGTTTTCGAAGGGTACTAAATACTGTAAACAAATTGGGAAAATCTAAAAAAAAAAATTTCAAAGTGTCCGATTTGACACGGAGTGCCCCATACATTATTGATCAGTAGGGATGAGATTTTCATGCACTAAAAAATCAAAAATATGCACTTAAAAACCTAAAAATATGCACTAAAAAATAAAATTTGTGCAATAAAAATCTTGTTTTCATGCGAAAAAATTCTAAAAAAGTTAAAAATAACGCCGGGGTTGAATAGTAGCATTTAAAACTTTATGCAAGCAAGATTTTTCGAAACTAAAACAATCTATAAAAAAATTTAAATAATAAAAAAAAAAATCTTTTTTTTAAATAAATTTTTCAAATTTTAAACAGTTTTTAAAACAAATAAATTTCAATTTGTGTTTTTGCTTATTTATGCAAAAATATGCACTTAAAAGTTGGAAATATCCCAGCAAAACTTAGATTACCAAATAAGGTATAAAATAAGGTATATGATCTCTTATTTTATACATTGCAGCATTGATGATTTTAACAGGCGATGAGACTCAAAGTAATGCATCCACATTATCACATAGAATACCAGTAAGGTATAAAATAAGTCATAAATTTATAACGAAGAATACCAGTAAGGTGTAAAATATATGATATTTTATAGGTTACGAGTAAGGTATATAATATAGCATACCAGAACGTAATATATAAGGTGTTACGAGTAGTGAAAAAGTAATTTTGTATTAAATTTACTCACGTGATTGTAAGTGAGTGTAAGTAGATATAATATGCTAGTGAGTGTTTTGTCGTGAGCCCATCTCTAGTTTAAACTTATGCATTTTTTTATAAAATAATTATTTTTTATGTTATTGTAATGCATTATGCATTTAATTCTAAATAATGCATTATTTCAAACTTTTAAATAATACATAATATAACCAAATATAAATCATCCATGATATAATGTTGGTTATGTTCGGAAATGGGCCAAATCGGACCAGGGGAAAAAAATCCCCCCTAGAAGAACTAAACCAACCTCTTAAAAATGTCAATTTTTCTGACTTTTTTTTGTAATTTTGTGAAACAAATGAAACATTTTTATGTTCGCAGAAGTTTATAGTCCTGCGCTTGGACCCAAAGATTAAAATTTTTTTTTGCCCGCCCCTCTTTTAAAGGCGTGGATAAAACATAGTTTAAATAATTATAAAACTATAATACTTTAGTGCACAAAGCAGACAAAAATGAACTTGTAAACATATAACCCCCCCCCCCCCCCCTAAAAAAAGGCCGTGTCAACATTTTTTTTTAATTTTTTTACATGTTGAAGGGTATAAAAGATTCGGCACAGCCGAATTTATCACTCTTACTTGTTTTCTATAAAAAAGCCCCAGATTCTAAAAAAATTTTACAATACAAAAAGTTTCAGAATACAGTTGGGTGGGGGGCGGTGGGATTTCCCTTCCCCCGTGGATCCACGCCTACCTTTGTGTTGGTTTAAAGTAAAAATAAAACTAACCAAGACATTAGATCTGTACACAGAAAAAAAAAATAATTGAGTAAATTTTTAATACTATTGAGTAAAAAATTATCTAATTTTGCACCAGTAAACGATTTAATAGTATTGAGTAAACTTTTAATAAAAAATTATTAAATGCTTACTAAAAAATTTGAGTAAATTTTTAATTGACACATTTAAAACTTTTTTAAAATTTTTCGATTTTTTTAAGTTGGCAACGTCCTCGAGCCATCCTCAGTGACGGAGCGGTGACATGTCAGAGTCACTGCTGACATCCACAAGACATCTATATGTACCGGGTTGAGGACAGTTTCATACAAATTTTCAAAATGTCCTCACTCAAAGTCAGCATTGGTCAGGACTGACCTTCTGGGGACATGTCACCTAAGACTTCTTTGGGGAAATGTCTGACGTAGGTCATGCGAAAATACAAAAAAGACATTTCCTCAAGGAATCACTGTGGAAATTTCCACAGTGACACATTTTCCAACTGGGTAGCTTTTTAATTGTGTCAAATAAAAATTAACTCAAAATTTCTCAATTAATTTGTTTAAAAAGTTTAAAAAAGGTTTCACATTTGTTTTAAAAAAAAATGTTTTTTCAAACTTTAACAAATATATTTATGTTTTAAAGACAAAGGAAAATTTCATAAAGATGATTTCAAACTTTCATATATATATACAAAATATAATAAACTAAACGAGAATTCAAAACACCAAGAGAATAAAAAAAACAAAAAAATTTATAAATTTGTATTAAATTATTTACTCAACTTTTTTTTTTAGCTTTTGAGTAAATTTTAAATTGCGTCAATTAAAAAATTACTCAAATTTTTTTTCAATATTATTTTCTGTGTATGATAATCTATTACAAAATTTAGTGAACAATGTTAATTCGAACGCTTTGAATTCGTTTCACACCTTAATCCGGAACTTTATTAAATATATTTCCTTCCTCAAAACTTTTATTTGCATTCCAAAGAAAATGTCTTCAACTAAACTTAATTAAATTATAAAAAAACTTTATAGTTTTAGTCATAAAGATTTTTATTTGCAAGTGCTGCTTTGAATGAAATTTCGTGGGATTTGTTAAATTCTTGACGTGACGTAACACAAAGAATTAATTGTAAGAAATTTAAGAAACACAAAACGTAAAGGCGGAAATTATACAAAAATATATATTTCGTTGGTTCCCAATTACGCTTTAAGTAATTATGCTTTTTTCTTTTGTTTATTTTTAATACCACTTTGTTTAACTAATGTTTAAAACTATTACTTAAAGTGAAACAAGCCTCATTAACTTTAGTTTTACAAGACATAATATAAAGTTATTAAGGGTATTCACGTTAAGAAACTATAAAAAAGCATGTAGGGCAATTAAGGTCGGTCAATACCGAACATGTTATACTCCACAACAAAATTGTTGCTAGTATTAAAACAATTTCCAGGAAAAAGGTGTTCAGGTTGTTAGGAGTACACCTGTTTTTTATCAAGGCTTGACAAAAAAGTCTACACTCAAAATAATTCTACAGTAAAAGGTTTAGTAAGTGATTTTGTACCAAAATCTACTAATAATTTACTAATATTAGTATCTTCAAAGTACTAAAATTAGTAATTTTTACTGGTTTTCAATAATTTTAGTAAAAAATTTTAGTATTGGTTACCAATTTCTGCACTAGGTCCTTTTGGACTAAAATTTAGTTAAATTTTTAGTATTGAATACCCACGTTTTTTTTGGGTGTACCAAAACCCCAAATATTGTTAAATGCCACAAAAGTCGAACAAAAAAGGGAAAATGTAATTCGTATTATTTCCTAATTTTGCTTTAGTAAATTTCTTAACGTGAATACCCCTAATATTTGCAAATTGTTTGCCAGTTTAATACCCGTTGGTATTTATGAAAATTTAAATAATATTCATAAGAGATTTTTAAGAAAATATAAATACGAAATTTTTTTTTTTTTTTGTATTTTGTATATTTTTTTAGGCCGTTAACTGTAGGCTCCAGCTACCAAAACCCATATTTATTCATAAAACTATTTCATATTTAAGGAAACATTTTTCGGTTTTATTAATTGTTTTGTGCTGTTTTGGTTCACATGAATATCAGCCACAGTCAGCAATTTTTTTTCGCTATTCTGCGTATTTTCTGGTATGATTTCATTGGGAACAACAAAAACTGAAATAAGTGATGAAAAAAATTCATATTCTATTAAAAAATTTTATAATTAATTATAGGTTTTGCGCAGAGACAGACAGACACACTCACACAGGTTCAATGTGTCGTCGTGACTTAATAATGAACTTCATCAGTTTTCAATGCAACTAATCAATGAATAACAGAGTGATGCTAATTGTGGCACCAAAAATGTAAAATGATCATACACACACAGAACAAATCATGGTCATACAAGCAATTTCTTGATGCCGTTTCAAATATTGGAAATCTCTGACGCCCGATCATCTGAATTTTTTTCAAAAATAATAAATATTCCAAGGTTAATCTGGGTGATTCAAAGCTCCAAGTTCTAAAATCCCCTTTACCTGACAGTATAATCCTGAACTGTGATAACGTAAAACAATAGTTGACAATCGTCGATTTTTGGAGTCTTCTTGCTCCTGCCCCCAGCATACATAGTTACTGTAGTGTGAAGAACAAAAAATTCTCCACTATAGTAAAGTTTGCATAAAATAAAGTAAATGAAAGATTAAGAAAATTGTTGTTGGTCTCTAGATTAAATGCATTGCTTGAGTTAAAGAAAAAGCTTTTCTGCATACGTTACACACAAAAACCTACTGTGAGTTAAAAACAAACTACGTTTAGTCACTGATGTTTGTACACCGAGTATAGCCTAGTGGTTAGAGCTTCGGTTTACAAAACATGAGTGATTTAACGACACAGGTTCGAAGCTCATGTGAGGCTAGTCTGTTGATAAAAAAACATATAAAGAATTTTTCTAGCAAATATCAAATAATCAATTTAATGTAATGTAATTGCCTACTGATGACGTAGAAGTGGCTACAGAAACCATGGTCTAGGGTAAATCCACATTTAATTTAATCTTCAGAAGACACAATTTTCTTCTTCAATCAGAAAAACACAAACAACAAATTAAATACACTTGGCTTACGCCAATTTAATGCGCATAAGGTCCATAACTGCGATTTCTTCCAGATTCTCGAGTTCTGCTTTGCCTAAAATTTGTTTGCGATGTCTGGCCAATGCGGGGCATTTGCACAGAATATGTTCAACTGTTTCATCCGTATTCGGTTCATCACATCTTCAACAATTGGAATCAGAGATGAGTCCAATTGTTCTTGCGTGGAAAGCAATTAGGCAGTGTCCCCTGCCCACTCCAGTGAGTAAACGACATTCCCTTCTGTTAAGAGAAAGTAGGTAGCGAGTTCTTTTGAGGTCGTAACGCGGCCACATTATTCTGGTAATTTCGCTTGTACTTAACTCTCCCCATTTCCTGTTCCCCATGGAAATACCCTGACAATCACTTCTCGATCTGTAGTACTGCATTGGGGGTTCAATATGAACAAAGTCCCCTACCCCATTTGCAAGCTCATCAGCAGGGAAACCAAAAATATGCACTATCATGTTTTTTCCTGTGCATTTTATTGATAAATGGGTAAGGTATTTATCCGTTTCAGAAGTTTTTAAGAAATCTGGCATCGATTTGTTAGAGCATATTTTGGGATATTTTAGCCTTAAGAGCATATTTTTGCATATTTTAGGTTTAAGAGCATATTTTAGCATAAGAGCATATTTTTAGAGCATATTTTCAATTTTTAGTGCATTTTTTCACTTTTTAGAGCATTTTTTTACATTTTTAGAGCATATTTTTTTAAATTTTTAGAGGATTCTTTATTTTTAAATTTTTTATCCAACAAGAATTTTTTTTCAACAATTCCGGAATTGTGACGATTGATTCCAATTTGGCCTGTTCTTGCTTTATATCGGTATATGAAGCTATGTTTTCTTTAGATTCAGCAACTTGGTAGAAAATATTAAGGCAAATATTTTTGTAGAACATATTTAACCCTCTAACTACCGCACATAATGGTATTTGGAGGGTCTATTCTCTAACAAATTGTAAAAAACACCGCAAAAAGGGGACATAATTTTTTTAAGAGCATATTTTTATAATTTTTAGAGCATATTTTCCGTTTTTAAGGGCATTTTTTAAGCGCATAAAACATGTTTTTTAGAGCATATTTTTGGTTTCCTTGCTCATCAGCCTTCTCGTTCCCGTCAAAGCCGCGCAGATGATTATGACAAAGGACCTAAGTCCTTGCGCCATCAACATTTTTGTGGACAGTCTTGCAGCTCTGAAGGCCTTAGGGTCACACACTGTAAAATCGAGAATTGTTAGTAATTGTATACAATCCCTTCATCGAATGAGTCAGCACACAGTCAAGCTAATCTGGGTCCCTGGACATAGTGGGGTCGATGGTAACGAATTAGCTGATGAATGTGCAAGAAATGGCTCCGAGTCGGTGGGGGAACGTGTCGAACCTGATATCTCGGTTCCTATAGTGGAGTTGATGAACGAAATTGATAGGATATCGGGAAATATGATGAGGGATAGGTGGATATCGCTGACCACGTGCAAGATATCGCGAACCATGTGGCCACTGCCAAATCCTAAGAGGACAGAAAGTCTTCCTACCTTTGGCAAACGGACGGTTAGCCTATTACTTAGTAGGAGTACTGACAGGACACTGTATAATCGGCCAAATGGCCGTTCGTATGGGAATTTCTGACAGGGACTTTTGCAGAAGTTGTGGAGAGGTGGAGGAGGAGTCAGTGAGGCACTTGTTGTGTGAATGTCCGGGTCTGATGAAACGTCGTCTTAAGTATTTGGGGCAACGATTTTTTGATGACCTAGATTGCCTAAACAGTGTCCCATTGACATCTCTAGCAGAATACCTTAGAGAATCGGGGTGGTTTGAGAGGTAGAATTTTGTATATCAGGGGAGTAGGGAGACAACTTTAGGGGAATCACAATGGGCCTTATGGCCTCCGAGTGAATTCGCCAAATTGGCGGACGCCCATCCAACCTAACCTTACCTCGTTCCCGTCTACACCCTTATGTCCTGGAACCCATATACATAACCAGCATTCATAACTTGAGCATATATTGTTTGAAATGAAGGAATACTAGATTCGTTTTTATCCTAAAGGCTGAATAAAAAAAAAATAATTCTATATTTTTGTGAAACATATGATAGACTCATAGTGGTTGACCCGAGGTTGCTTTTGACGAGGTTGCTTTTGACATGCATACAGCAAGGGTAGATCAACGGAAACAGCTCTTCATCAGCTCGTTGGTACTATCGAGAGATCGCTTTTGGTAAAGGAGTACACTATGGTGGCCTTTCTTTATATATGTAGAAAGTGCTTTTAATAATGTCATTCCAGACTCGATAATTTTGGCATTGTCTGGTGTGGAAGTGAAGCGTGGTATTGTTTTAATAGTAGAAAATTTACTTGCCAAGACATATAACGTCTGAATTGAGAGTGTCTGTCATATCTCGATTTGTCAATAGAGGCACACCACAGGGAGACGTTTTTTCTCCATCTTTTTGGAACCTGTCAAATGAATTCAATGATGCTCCGTGTAGAAGCACGTGGTTATCATGTTCATGTTGTTGAATAAGCTCACGATGTCGCGAAAGTGGTAAAGGGAAAGCATCTACAAAAATTGAGGGACATTCTTCAGAGTTCACTGAAAGATCTGTCTAAATGGGCAAGAGACTGGGAGCTACTCCAAGTAAAACAGAGCTGTTGTTTACAAGGAAAACAAGTTTCTGCTTTTGATCCTATTTCTCTGGACGGCACTGAAATCGCCTTCTCAGATGGTGCCAAGTATCTTGGAATATTTCTAGATAAGAAGTTTAATTTCAGGAGTAATATTGAGGAACAGGTGAGAAAAGCAACGATTGCTTTATATGCCTATAAGAGGGCCATTGGAAAACGATGGTATTTTAGCCCTAAAGTCGTTCATTGGATTTATACAGCAGTGGTGGTTCCAGTTCTGCTGTATGGAATCATTGTTTGGTAGCCTGCTTTAGAGATAAAAGGGAACTGTGTCTTTATCATGAAGGTACAGAGAATGGCGTCGATGTGCATCACTGGTGCTCTTCGCACTACATCTACGGCTGCATTTGAAATCCTCCTTCATCTGATACCATTGGACATATTGGTTGGGCAGTATGCAGCTATGTCGGCAATTCGACTTAATACCACACTGCAATGGAGAAGCGGCAAATGTGGCCATAGCGCGATCTTGAAGAAGATAACAATAGCACAAAATGTGGATTGTGCTTCATCCATAAGCCTTTTGGAGCGCCACTATGATACCATTCGGGGACTCTTCGATGAGGTTCATTCCAGGTAGTGGAGGCTCCATAGATTTTTACACGAAAGGATCGAGGCTGCACGAATAAGTGGGCTTTGGAGTCTATTCGGCTTAGCTTGAATTGAGCCTGGCTCGAAGATTACCAGATCATTTCAATGTTTACTAGGCAAAGATGCTGGTAATAAAGAAAGTGGCTGACTGCTTGAGTTGCAATGTTTTGTCTACAACCACAGTCAACATCTATTCTAACAGTCAAGCAGCAGTCCAGTCCCTGGAGTCAATGTTTCTGAAAACTAGATCTATCCTTCACTGCCGCACGTCTTAAAATGAGATGACCAAGTAGTTTGAGTCCCATTTGAGTCCCAAGGCACAGAGACATTTCAGGGAATTGTGAAGCCGATGAGCTTACAAGACTGGGAACTACCTTACAGGTTCCAACAGAATTGGAATGTGTTGGTATGTCTCTAGAAATTTGCAAGCAAAATCTTCGGCTTAGTTCTGCGATGGAGATTAATCAGAGATGGGCAAATGGATGGACGTGTGAGACAACGCGACAGACTTGGACTTCTCTTAATCAGAAGCGCACAAGTGAGCTGATATCGCTTCCAAGAGAAGAAATTTCGACAGTCGTTGCCAGTACCGTTTTAACCATTAGGGCACACTGGGCACGTGCCCAGGCCCCCGATCTCACGGGACTCCCAAAAAACCAAAAAAAATTATCTTGATTTTTTCTGATAATTTTTCTTCTTTATACTGTTGTTTTTAATGGCATAAACGTTTTTTTTTTAAGCAAAAACTATTTTTGTAATTTGTTTTTAAAAGCAAATTTAAAATTTACGTATAGATTTTTAGATTCTAACATATTTTGCGTATAGAAAAAGTATAAATCTGAGAATTTTTCTATAGGAGAAGTTCTCAAACTCAACTTTCTACATAAATGGCTCAGGTTCTACGACATTTTTCGTACACCTAGAAAAGTTTTACAGTAACTATTTACAGTTATTCAAAAAGTTTTTGGTTAAAGTTATTTTAAACGTTTTATCGTTTGTTTTTCAAAAAAACTAAAATATTGAAAGATTCATACAGTTATTAAAACAATGAACTACAAAATTTACGGAAAAATATTTTTATCAGTTAAATTATTTGTGACTGATTATACCGTATAATTTTACAGAAGTACGGATTTTGTAGTTTGTTATTCAAAAAAAAATATTTTTACTCCACAAAATAAATTGCAAACAGTTAAAATAACTGAAATATAATTTTTTTTACGGAATACCTAGTCATTTATTAACGTTTAAAAACAACTTAAAAAGTATGTTGTTTTAAATGAAATATATGTAGTCCGTTTTTTAAAAGGAAAAACGATTGTTTTAAACGTTTTTTCAGTTGAATTTACTTACAAAATATTTTGAGTGTACAGAAAAGGTTTAAGATTCAGAAATTTTTCTTATAGAAAAAAATTCAGATTTCCAGAACCTTTTTTCATAAAAAAAATCTGATTTTGAGACCTTTTTCCTAAAGAAAAAGTCTCAGATTCTTACCCCATTCTATAGAAAAAGTTTGAGATTCTGAGACCCATTTCCTTATTTAGAAAAGATCTCAGATTCTGGGATATTTTTCCTACAGAAAACGTCTCAGATTCTAAGACATACTTCCTATAGAAAAAGTCGTAGATTCTGAGATAAAAAAAAAGTCACAGATTCTTTAGAAAGTTTGATTTTCTGAGACCTTTTTCCTGTAGAAAGTCCAGATTTTGTTTTCTATAGAAAAAGTCTCAGACTCTAAGAACTTTTTCCTTTAGAAAAGGTCTCAGATTCTGTGCCTTTTTTCCTATAGAAAAATTTTCAGATTATGAGAAAAAGTCTCAGATTCTAAGACCTTTTTATACTCTCCAACCACAGTATGGGGGTATACTCACTTTGTCATTCCGTTTGTAACGCATCGAAATATGGGTCGGAGACACCATAAAGTATATACATTATCTAAGACATTCTCTGAATGTCCGTCTGTCTGTCCGTCCGTCCGTCCGTCTGTCTGTAGATGGCACGATGCAGTCCAAAATAAAACAGCTAGCCTCCTGAAATTTGCCACGAATATGTCTTTTGGTCCTAGGCAGGTTAAGTTCGTAAATGGGCAAAATCGGACCAGGTGGAAAAAAGTTCCCCTTTGAGAAACTAAACCAACCTCTGCAAAAAAGATTTTTTACGTGTTTTTTATATTTTTGTTAAACAAATAAAACAAATCTATACAAGAAGAAGTTCAGAGTAGTGCACTAGGACCGGGGGAACTAAAAAAATTTAGCTTGTTTTGCCCGCCCCCCTTTTTGAGCGTGGATATAAAAAAAAAATTAAATAATGATAAAATTGTATAACTTTAGTGCAAAAAGCGTAATAAAAAAATATGTGAACATTGTTTAGAGGGGGAGGTGTCCCCCACTGCCCCCGCCGAAGCCCCTTCCTAAAAACGCCCCTGTTTTTATACCCTCCAACCACAGTATGGGGGTATACTCACTTTGTCATTCCGTGTGTAACGCATCGAAATATCGGTCTAGTACCCTATAAAGTATATGTTTTATTGATCAGTGATCGATTCTAAGACATTCTGCACTCAAAATAATTCTGCAGTAAAAATATTAGTAAGTGATTTGGTACCAAAATCTACTAATAAGTTACTAATTACCAGTAGTACGGTAGTTTTTTAGTATCTTCAAAGTACTAAAATTAGTAATTTTTACTGGTTTTGAATAATATTAGTAAAAAATTTTAGTATTGATTACCAACGCCTGCACTAGATCATTTTGGACTAAAAAATTTGTTCATTAGTAAAATTTTTAGTATTGAATACCCACGTTTTTTTTTGGGTGTAGCGATGTCCGTCTGTAGAGGACACGATACAGTCCAAAATAAAAGAGCTAGACTTCCGAAGTTTGGCACGAATATGTCTTATATTTCTAGGCAGGTTAAGTTCGGAAGTGGGCAAAATCGGACCAAGGGGAAAAATTTCCCCCTTAGAGAACTAAACTAACCTAAGAAAAACAGCAAATTCAACATTTTTATGTCCGAAGAAGGTGCCCCCAACGTCTCCAAACCCCCAACTCCCCCCAAACCACCACCTCCACCAAAAAAACAGCAAATTCAACATTTTTATGTCCGAAGAAGGTGCCCCCAACGTCTCCAAACCCCCAACGTCACCAAACCCCCAACTCCCCCCAAACCACCACCTCCACCCAAACCCCCCCCCCAAAAAAAAAAGACGCCCCTGGAATTTTTTTTTGACATATTGGAGGGTATAAAAGATTCGGCACAGCCGAATGTAACACTCTCACTTGTGTTTTTTTTTTTTGTTTACATGTTGGAGGGTATAAAAGATTCGGCACAGCCGAATTTAACACTCTAACTTGTTTCTATTAAAAAAGTCTCAGATTTTGAGAACTTTTTCCTATAGATTCTCAGATCTTAAGATCTTTTTCCCATAGAAAAAGTCTCAGACTCTGAAACCTTTTTCCTAAATAAAAAGCCTGAGATTCTGAGAACTTTTTTTCGATAGAATTAGTCTTAGATTCTGAGACCTTTTGTCCATAGAAAAAGGATCAGATTCTGAGAGCACTTTTTTTATAGAAAATAAGAAATACCTATTTTTTAATTTTTTGTAGGTCCTAATTCTTAAAACAGAAACTGGGCCCCGCCACACCTTGATTCGGCACTGGTGGTTGCTATAATTACACAGTGCAACACCCAAAATCGGAATGGGATGAAACCAAAAGCAAATGAAAGTTGACATATTCCATAACAAACCCCTCAAGGCTTTTTTCTAGTTCAGAGCTAGATTCTGGTTTACACGCATTTGAAGTTAGTGCACTTTTATTATAATTATAATAATAAATGCTTGAAAACTGTATCAGTGGCTAATGATTAATATTGTAATTGCCTTTAAATAACAATCATATGCAACGGTGTCCAGTAATTTATATTAATAATTGCCTTTAAATAACAATCATACGCAACGGTGTACAGTGGTCTATTTTAATAATAATTTGGCTATTCAGTAAATAGGTACTGGACCGATTGCAGCAAAATTCATACCAGTCATAGCTGAAGTAATTTTGAGCTTAAGTTTGGAAACTGGACCCTACATGTCCAATAAGGGCACCACCAGGGGCCTTTAAAGTAGGACATGTTTAGTGCACAAAAACTTTAAATGCTTTAAAATCACCAACTTTAAATGCGCGTAAAATAAAATCTAGCTCTGACCTAAAAAAAAGGCCTTGAGGGTTTTGTTATGGAAAACGTCTGCTTTCATTTGCATTTGGTTTCATCCCATTCCGCTTCCGAAAGTTCGATTTTGTATCACTGTGTTACCAGACACTGACTTATAGGAAAGCATACACTCAGAAAATTATGTAAGTTACTACATGTTAGTTGTTCGTATATTTTAGAGTAGTTAGTTGTTTTCAACTACAAAGTCAGTTGTTTTTGTATGAAAAATATCAAACAACTATTTCTGTTAGTTATTTTAAGTCGTTTTTTTGAATAACTAACAAAAAAGTACTGTAATGTACACTCAAAATAATTACTCTGTTAAAAACTCTGTAAAATGACTGTAATCTTAATTCGACAGACATTTGACAAAATTATCTGTCGAAATACAGATTTTAAGAATATACTTTGTATTTTCTTGTAACCGAAAAACAAAATTTTATCTGTAATTTTAGTTTTTACTTTGTAATCTCTATTTTATAGATAATAAACAGAGTTTTTTGGTAAAATACAGATTTTATACATTTTCTCGTAACCAAAATACTAAATTTCAACTGTAATTTAACTTAGTGCTCTGTAATACAGTTTTTAAATAAAAGCTCTTCAAAAAACTCCCAAATATTTCAACCGCTCTTTAAAAAGCGTCTTAAATTACAATAAAACCTGGTAAATTTTACGAGGATGTCGGGTAAAATTGGAGGTACTCGTAAAATACATCATAATTTTCACAAAAATAAAAAAAACTAAATTTACAATTTGGAAGCATTAAAGCGGGCAAATTTACTCGGTGGCATTTTCCAATTGTCAACACTACTTACACATTAAGGAAAGAGAAATTGATCAGAAACAAATAGTAAATAAAATAGTAAAATTCTGGTCGCTTTTATCAATATTTTACAGATGATTCTGTAAATTTACAGGTTTTTTTTTTATCGAAATCATTTTACATAGTTTTCTTCGTAAAATAACAAAAAATCTTGCTGGTTGGAAATCTATGGTATTTTGTGCTGGCTCAGCAGAGTATCTCTGTAATTTAACAGAGTGATTATTTTGAGTGTAGTAACAGTTATTTAAAGTAGTTAATTTAATTTTTTTATTTCTGAAAAATTTTCAAAATTTTTTCCAAAAAAATAAAAATTAATTTTCGTTTTTTTATTTTTCACAACTTTAAAAAAAAAAAAACTGAAAAAATTTGGTCTTCATTTTTTTTTTTTCTAAAAATTTTTTGAAAAAAAAATTATATATTGGCCTCTGTTCTGTCTTTCACAACTTTTCAATTCACATGAAAATTTCCGAATCACATGAAATCAAGTTTAGTGTTTTGTTGCTCACGTTTTCATTTGAAGTTGAAATCGAATAATTAAAATTTTAAAAATCATAAGGAAAAAAGTGCATTCGTTTTACTTTCACCAAATTTTTTTTATGTGAAACAAAACGAAAAAGAAATTCGGATGTGAAATCTAGAACAGCAAAAAAATTCGGAAATTTTCATTTTCACATTTTTTATGTGAATTACTTTTTTTGGAACAGCGGCCATTGTTTATTATTACTCATTTTAGTTGTTTTGACTACAAATGTAAGTAATTTTTACTACATAAGTCAGTTGTTTTTTGTCAGTTAAAATAACTAACATTGTTAGTTGATTTAACTAAAAAAGTAGTTGACCCCAAAACAACTTACAAAGTAGTTATATTAACTGACATTTTCAGTTGATTTTACTAACATAATTTTTTGAGTGTATAAGTCAGTGTCCGTCTTTTGCAGGAGTTACATGGATGAAGAGGAGGAAATTCAATATCTTAGGAGTTTCATAAGAAGCTCAAATTGGTATCACAATGGACCTCAGAGTCAATGTGTGCTGACAAAAAAAGTCAGCAGGCACTTACCACCTAACCTAATGTGCTTTGTTTTAATTTTCCTGATCCAAATCTATACAAATCCCTTCCACAAATAGGTTGGACAATCACATTTATAGTATCAATGAAAAAGAAACAAATCCACAATTAAATAAACACCATCTCATACATGATATTGCAAAAATCATGGAGAAGAAACAAATAAACACAACTCCAACTATTTAGTAAACAATCCCAGCAATACTTTGGTAATGGGTAGTGATTATATAACACATTACCAGGTAGTGCATATAACTTATTTGTAGCATTATTTTATGATGTCTTACCAAACATTTGTTCCACAACGTATTATTTTCAAGTGAAAAATAATGCATTACTAATAATTTGCTACGTAATGCATGATTATTGGAAAAAATGTAATTCATATTTATTATTTCTAAACATTAAATTATGGATGACTTATATTTGGTTACATTATGTATTATTTGAAAGTTTGAAATAATGTATTATTTATAATTGGATGCATAATGCATTACAATAACATAAAAAATAATTATTTTATAAAAAAATGCATAAGTTTAAACTAGAGATGGGATCACGACAGGAAATTTCTAACGACACACACTCACGAGCATATTTTATCTACTTACACTCACTTACAATTACGTGAGTAAATTTAATACAAAATTACTTTTTCACTACTCGTAACACCTTATATATTATCTTCTGGTATGCTATATTATTTCATTTCTCGTAACCTAATAAAATATCATATATTTTACACCTTACTGGTATTCTTCGTTATAAATTTATGACTTATTTTATACCTTACTGGTATTCTTTGTGATAATGTGGATGCATTACTTTGAGTCTCATCGCCTGTTAAAATCATCAATGCTGCAATATATAAAATAAGAGATCCTATACCTTATTTTATGCCTTATTTGGTAATCTAAGTTTTGCTGGGATACGATTACTTAGTACTTTTTAATGTGTTTTTTGTTTTTGTATTTTTCTATTTTTAAATTCAATTCTTTTGCGAATATGAAGAGATATTTTGTTTGGATTTGTTTTGTCAGTTAAGTTGTTATTCCGTCATTCATTATTCATTCATTCAGACAGTCAGTCAGTCGGTTAGTAGTGCTTTTGGATTGGTGTGAAATGCACCTTGACATTTTGAGGATTTCTTTTAAGATTCTGCTTTTTTTTTTTCTTTAATTTTTTTTTTCTATTTCAACTATTTCTTTGAAATAAAAATTAAAAAAAAAGATCTACACATAACTTTTGCATTTAATTTTATACATTTCATTTGAATTTTTATATATTTTTTTTTAATTTAAACGTGACTAATAATAAATTTTTCTTGTTGAAACAAATTAACTTCAATGATATTGCAAACACTAACTAACTACCAAACACTGAACAACACCATCCATCTAACCAACAACAAATATTTTGAAAAAAAATAAAAAAAATAGCAGACAACAAAAAATCAACAGTTAAACTTATTCATTTGTTTGTTCATTTGTTCGTTAGTTAACTATAATTTTTTATAGTTTTATTATTGTTTTTTTTTCTTAGTTGTATGTGTTTTATTTGTTTGATATTTGTTCAAGACAAATAAAATTTTTATGTTTTTTTAATTATCTGTTAAAATATAAATTGTGGGAATTAAACAATTTATAAATTTATTTAAATTTTTTGTTTTCATTTTTGGCAACAACTTTTTCTAATTAATACTTAACTTTGACAGTTGAAAAATTTTGCATTAATTACAAATTAATCAAATTGAATTGTAGTCTTTTTTTTGGAGTGGTTTGCCCAAAAAAACGTTATAGTCATTGTTCAATACATAATTTTAAAATAACTTAATAAATTTTCACAATTTCATTAATTGGATGATGTTTTTTAGAGTATACTATAGTACGATCATGTAAGTGTTTATCAATTTAAAAGACGAAATTTTTAACTGCAGGCGATGATGATAACATAGTAAGGAAGGTAAGAAAAATATGATGGTCATTAGGGTGGCACGAATAATAACTTTTTTCGAATTTCGTCGATCGCTGGGCAAATAATGATTTGCTTTGGTCTAAAACCCTATGTTTAAATTTTTAGCCAAATCGGACAAAAGTAAAACACCTGCCTTAAAGGAGTTTAAGTTGTGCTCAAATTTTTATTAAAAAATAAAAATTGTTTTATTCGACCTTTAAAATATTATATTTTGAGGATGTTTATTATTTTCTTTACTAATTAAAACCATGATATTCTCATAGCATAATTTTCAAGAAAATTATTTTTCTGTTTTAAATTTGTTTATGTAGGTCATTTTTGCAAGACTTAATCGACACGTGTTTCGGAATTTGTCAGATTCCATTGTCAAGATTATTTAGCAAAAATAGAAACGATTTACTACAAAGTAGCAAACGAGTCTAATGACAAATCGTTTGTGCATAAACTAAAATATTAATACATATTCGACTCTATCTACAATGGGAATTAGAAAGACGAAGAAATTATACTATACTACACTCAAAAAAAAAAACTGTAAAGTTAGCAAAATATTTAATTAAATTTAACTAAAAAAGCACCTGATTTTGGGCCTACTAAATTTTTAGTTAATTTAACTAAAAATATTTTGCTAACTTTTCGTAGAATAAATATAGCAAAAAAACCGTAACTTTAACTAAAAATTTAGCTGAAATTTCGTAACGTTTTTATGTACATACAAGCTGGCCCGGTCCGCGTTGCTGGCCCAAATATATGATCAGTGTTATATTTCGTATCGCTTCAAATATATAGCCCTGCAAAAAAGGGTAATGAATTTCTTGGCTTAGAAAAAATTGTAGGCGTGGTTTTAAAGACCCGATTAGGCAGATAATCATCTTCAAATTATATTTTAGGAACTAAAAAAAATAATAACCATGTCTTCGACTTTGCGTACTGTACAAATTCAAAACTTCTTTAGTATCATTACGAACAACGCAAAAATAAATTACGCATATTCCTTATCTTATCGTCTTGAGTTCAAACAAACCTTTATAGTTTTCCCGAATTTTTCATTTTTTCGGAACACTTCTCATTTAAATTTCCTTAAATTAAAACTATAATCAACATAAAAAAATCAGTCCGGTCATTAGTAGTCGACATATTTAGACAAAAGTGGGCGTTAAATTTGTGTGGTAAGTTAAAATTGTACATATGGTAAAAATCCCAAAGGATTTAAAATCATTTTTACCAAGTTTAAGCGGAATATATTGAGAAATATTTTTTTTAATAGATCGAATTAGAGTAAAAACGAATTTTAGATATATCCAAAAAAAGTGGCCGAGGACAATTTTTCTTTCCAAACAATTATATGGAACATTACAAACATTTAAAACAATAAGCCACATCGGCCCAGGCGTTCTCAAGTGCTGCAAATCTTAAGGATGTTGAAAAATGTGGGCTTTAAAGTGGGGGAGGCCAAGGCCAATAATTATTTCAGAATCCTTACTTGGACTATAATGATCATTAAAGAAAAAAATTAGCAAATCAGGCCAGTCTTTCTTCGATGTGGGAGTGGACAATTTATCTTTCCGTAAAAACCTTAGTTGTACTATCACGAACGTCAACAAATACTACTAATAGCCAAATCGGTCCTGCCGTTCTACTATTTTAGATATATCGAAATAAAAGTGGCGTGAACAAATTTTATTTCCGTTTTAACCTAAATTGGACTAAGACGAAAATTTAAAAAAAAAGTTAAGTCCAGCCGTTCTTCGATTTCAGATATATCGAAAAAAGGAGGCGAAAAAGTGGGCGTGATTAATTTTTTTTCCGAAAAAAACAAAGAAAAACATTAAAAAAATAAGACGAACTTAAAGAAAAATATTATCAATCGGTCAGTTCTCAAGTGATGCGATTACCAACGAACTTCATATGATTTTTATTTATATTTTATTATTCTATATTTTATTTTTCTATGGAGTAAATTTTATATACATATATCGAAAAAAGGAGAGGGTGGACAAATTATCTTACCGTAAAACCTTATTTGAATTTAACTAACTCGGCCCATCCATTCAAAAGTGGGCATAGAAGTGTAAAATTGTTCTTTCCGAAAAACCTTTGCTGGACTATGACGAACATTAAGAACAAAATTAGATAAATTGATCCACCCATTCCATGATATATATCGAGAAAAGTGAGCGGTGTGCACAATTTATCTTTCATTAAAAATCTTTTGCGGGCTATAACCAAATCGGTCTAGCCGTCTTAGTTCTTTCGATACATAGCAAAAAGTGGGCGTGGGAAATTCTACTACCCATAAAAACCTTAGTTGAATTATGACGAACATTTTCAACAAAAATTAGCCAAAGTGGGAGTGGTATTTTTTTTTTTTTTTTGTAAAAACCAAAGTTGGAATATGATGAAAATGCATTTAAAAAAAATTGTCAAATTGGTCCAGACATTCTCAGATTTTCAATAAAATGAAAAAGTGGGCGTAAAAGTGGGCATGGTCGATTTTCCTTTCAGTACAAACTTAAATTGGATTATTACGAACATTTAAATAAAAAAATTACCCACATCGGTGCAGCCGTTTTCCGATTTTAGATAAATCGAAAAAAGTGGGCGTAAAAGTGGGCGTGGTCAATTTTTCTTTACGTAAAAACCTAAGTTGGGATATGACGAACATGTCAAAAAAAAAATTGTCCAAATCGGTCCAGCCGTTCTCAACTGATGCTGTTACCAACGAACGACAATTGATTTTTATTTATATAGATATTAACAAAAAAATTAGTTGAATTCAGCTAAACTTTTTGTTACTTTTCGTAAACTAAAATTTCCAAAATAATTTGTAAAAAATTGTAAGTTTATTTTTTCTGTTTTTTCATCAGCTTAAGTAGAACTTGTGAGATTTGCATAGGAGGCTACACAAAAAATTTCACTTAACAAATTTGTTACGAAAAATCAGCAAATTAATTAGTAAAAATTCGTAACCTCAGTTTTGAAGTCAACAAAAAAAATTAATTCAAAATTTGTTCAAAACTAGTATTTTCGTAAATTGAACTTAACTAAAAAAAGTAGTTAAAACGCTGATTTTAACTAAAAATTTGCTAAAAAGCCAGTAAACTCGAGTTAACAAAAAAAAAATTTGTTAACTTTACAGTTTTATTTTTTTGAGTGTAGTAAGGCAACGATTGTCAATAACTAATAAAAATATTTAAAAAATGTATACATATGATAGTCCATTGGACTACAACAATATGTTATTTGTTGTTGTGAGTGTAATATCCCAGCAAAATTTTCGGTTGCAAAGAACCGATTGTGGAACAGCTTATACTTCCCTAGAACCTGTTCTTATTCTTGTGCAACACCGATTCTTTTTACAAAGGGATTGTCCCAAAAGCAACAGGTGTTTGTAAGCAAAATTAGAACATATTTTTGTTGCTCGGAATCGGTTCTAGAAGTAAAATTTGGAACAGAAATGAGAATTAAAGAAATATTTTGAATTGCATTAATTTATTTAACAAAGATAAAGACAATCATATATAACAACGAATATTTACATTTTCTTAACACACATTTATCCTTTTTCGCCTCCAAAGTTGCATTTTGGGCCTTACAATAATGACATACCAAAACATGGATTTTCTGCAAACAAAAATAAAAAACATGATATTATTAGTATTTGACCCTACCCAGACAATGAAAATTTAATTTACTCACCTTTGTTTTAACTATTTTCACGATTATATCCTGCTATTTTAATATAATTTCGTGTTTTTTCTTGGTTAACAAAAATAAATTGATATTTTTTTTTTTTAATTTTTTTGACACATAATTTTTATTTTAATTCCTGAGAACCAAAATGTTATGAAACTTTGATTGCAGAGAACAAGCTTCACAATAATTTTCACTTAACTTGTTCCGAATAATTAAAGTGTAATAGTGTATGGTTACCGAAGTACCTGTTCTAGAACAAGTGTTGTCAGAATCGGTTCTAAAAAATTTTCCTGGGATTACCACATTAGGGTTATTCATCACAAATTCTGATTAATTTTTATTAAAAAATTCAAAAGAAAAATTAAAAATACACCTAGGGAAAAATTTATACTAGCAATTTATGGAAAAACACAAAAGTTTTTAAAGGAACAAAACAACATTATAATTATTCAAGCGGATAAAGGGAATAAAACTGTGATGATGTACAAGGATGAATACAAACAGAAAATGGAAAAACTATTGGATGACAAAAACACATATAAAGTAGTGAGAACCGATCCAACAATAAAATTACAAAAAGAAAACAACAATATTATTTCAGAACTGTTCAAAAATGAAAACATTGACCTGTGGATGAAACGTAATCTACTTTGTTCATCTGCAGTTGCGCCCAGGATTTATGGTCTCCCCAAAACCCATAAAAAAGACATACCTCTAAGACCAATAGTATCGTCAATGAAAGTTCCATGTTACCAACTCTCAAAGCATATTGGGGAAATTTTAAAACACATTATTTCGGAAAAATACAACATCAAAAATTCCGGACAATTGAAAGAACAATTACAGCATGTAACACTGAATGAAAATGAAGTTTTAATATCATTCGACGTTGTTTCCCTGTTTACAAACATACCGGTACATACAGCAATAAGAAACATAATGGGTAAATGGAATATAATTAAAGAATATACTAAAATTCCAAGAACAAAATTTCTTAAAATTTTACAATTCTGTCTTAACGACAATAATTATTTTGTATATGAAAACAAAATATACAATCAAATATTTGGTATGCCAATGGGCAACCCACTTTCTCCGACTATAGCGGATATAGTACTGGACAGCCTTCTAGACGAATCACTTAAGGAACTAAATGAGAAAAATATAAATCTAAAATATATCGTAAAATATGTTGATGATGTTCTTGCTGTAATCAATCTTGAAGATAAAGAAGAAATTCTAACAGTGCTTAATAAATATCATCCAAAAATAAAATTTACCGCAGAAATAGAAAATAATAAACAAATCGCTTACTTGGACACGAAAATACACAGAAATAACAATGTAATCTCTTTTGATTGGTACTCAAAGGAAACGTCGTCAGGAAGACTTATGAATTTTAATTCAACACAGCCAAAAAATCAAATAATAAATACAGCCAAAAACTTTATTTTCCGTGTTCTTAAAATCAGTGACCAACAATTTTATTCAAAAAACATACAAAAAATTACAACAACACTTAAAAACAACAGCTTTCCTATCAAACTAATAAATTCCTTAATTGAAGACACAAAGAAAAAGTTAGAAAATAAAAATAAAATAAATCAAGTCTCAAACATAGAAAACACTGACAAGGAAATTTTTTACAGTGTAAGATATATTCCAGGTTTGACAGACAACAAAAACATCAAAGCAATAATACAATCAAAAAACACAAAATTAGCTTACAAACCAAATACAACAATTAATACAATTTTTTCTAATGTTAAGGCACGAGTAGAGAAAGAACAACAAAGCAATGTTGTGTATGAAGTGCAGTGCAAGGGGAACGCAGAACAAAACTGCAACTTAATATATATTGGCACAACAAAACGAACATTAGGCACAAGGATGAGTGAACATAAAAACGATATTTTAAAGAAAAACATGAGCACAGCTTTATCAACACATATTATGGAGAGTGGACACGAACCAAAATTTTGAGAACATTAGAATATTAGACAAAGAAAACAAGGAGAGAAAGAGATTTACAATTGAAAGTTTACGAATACAACAAAATATACAACGAACAATGAATTTAAAACAAGACACCGACAACATTAGCGCCAGTTATAGAGTTGCTTTATCTTAAATAACAAATAACCTGTGATAATAATTTTAAGTTGTGTTTAAATTAAATGTTTGTGTTTATGTTAGATGTTTTATGTAAAATTATTGTGACTTAATGTGAATAATTTTTATATTATTGTGAGTTAAAATTATTGAAAAGTTGAATTTATTTGTTATTAATGTATTGTTTTTTAATTTTAAATAGACGAAACCCTTGATAAAGTCAACAAAACATTGACGAAACGTTGGGTAAAAATGAAATAAAAGAATTTTATTTACATTAAAAACATTAGGCCTGATTAGCTTGAGGTAAAACCAAAACAAATTATAAAAATTATTTTATTCGACCTTTAAAATATTATATTTTGAGGATGTTTATTCTGGCTCGAGGTCATTATTTTCATTACTAATTAAAACCATGATATTCTCATAGCGTAATTTCAAGGAAATTATTTTTGTGTTTTAAATTTATTTATGTTGGTCATAAATAAATAATTTTCTTGAAAACTATGCTATGAGAATATCATGGCTTTAATTAGTAAAGAAAATAATGACGACTTGTCATTAGACTCGTTTGCTACTTTGTAGTAAATCGTTTCTATTTTTGCTAAATAATCTTGACAATGGAATCTGACAAATTCCGAAACACGTGTCGATTAAGTCTTGCAAAAATGACCAACATAAATAAATTTAAAACACAAAAATAATTTCCTTGAAAATATGCTATGAGAATATCATGGTTTTAATTAGTAAAGAAAATAAAGACCTCGAGCCAGAATAAACATCCTCAAAATATAATATTTTAAAGGTCGAATAAAATAATTTTTATTTTTTTTTAATAAAAATTAATCAGAATTTGTGATGAATAACCCTAATGTGGTAATCCCAGGAAAATTTTTTAGAACCGATTCTGACAACACTTGTTCTAGAACAGGTACTTCGGTAACCATACACTATTACACTTTAATTATTCGGAACAAGTTAAGTGAAAATTATTGTGAAGCTTGTTCTCTGCAATCAAAGTTTCATAACATTTCGGTTCTCAGGAATTAAAATAAAAATTATGTGTCAAAAAAATTAAAAAAAAAAAAAAATATCAATTTATTTTTGTTAACCAAGAAAAAACACGAAATTATATTAAAATAGCAGGATATAATCGTGAAAATAGTTAAAACAAAGGTGAGTAAATTAAATTTTCATTGTCTGGGTAGGGTCAAATACTAATAATATCATGTTTTTTATTTTTGTTTGCAGAAAATCCATGTTTTGGTATGTCATTATTGTAAGGCCCAAAATGCAACTTTGGAGGCGAAAAAGGATAAATGTGTGTTAAGAAAATGTAAATATTCGTTGTTATATATGATTGTCTTTATCTTTGTTAAATAAATTAATGCAATTCAAAATATTTCTTTAATTCTCATTTCTGTTCCAAATTTTACTTCTAGAACCGATTCCGAGCAACAAAAATATGTTCTAATTTTGCTTACAAACACCTGTTGCTTTTGGGACAATCCCTTTGTAAAAAGAATCGGTGTTGCACAAGAATTAGAACAGGTTCTAGGGAAGTATAAGCTGTTCCACAATCGGTTCTTTGCAACCGAAAATTTTGCTGGGATATTACACTCACAACAACAAATAACATATTGTTGTAGTCCAATGGACTATCATATGTATAAATGTTTTAAATATTTTTGTTAGTTATTGACAATCGTTGCCTTACTACACTCAAAAAAATAAAACTGTAAAGTTAACAAATTTTTTTTTGTTAACTCGAGTTTACTGGCTTTTTAGCAAATTTTTAGTTAAAATCAGCGTTTTAACTACTTTTTTTAGTTAAGTTCAATTTACGAAAATACTAGTTTTGAACAAATTTTGAATTAATTTTTTTTGTTGACTTCAAAACTGAGGTTACGAATTTTTACTAATTAATTTGCTGATTTTTCGTAACAAATTTGTTAAGTGAAATTTCTTGTGTAGCCTCCTATGCAAATCTCATAAGTTCTACTTAAGCTGATGAAAAAACAGAAAAATTAACAATTTTTTACAAAATATTTTGGAAATTTTAGTTTACGAAAAGTAACAAAAAGTTTAGCTGAATTCAACTAATTTTTTTGTTAATATATGTACATAAAAACGTTACGAAATTTCAGCTAAATTTTTAGTTAAAGTTACGGTTTTTTTGCTATATTCATTCTACGAAAAGTTAGCAAAATATTTTTAGTTAAATTAACTAAAAATTTAGTAGACCCAACATCAGGTGCTTTTTTAGTTAAATTTAACTAAATATTTTGCTAACTATGAGAATATCATGGTTTTAATTAGTAAAGAAAATAAAGACCTCGAGCCAGAATAAACATCCTCAAAATGCAAAAGCCATTTTTTGTGATAATCAGGGAAACCAAAAATATGCAGTATCAAAAGGATAAAAAAGTTCATTTTTTGCTGTTTTTGATATATTTTAGTTAGTGTTTATAAACCGGTTAACCGGTTAACCGAAAAACCGGGTTTTTCCCAAAATTTCGGTTTTTTTGCAAACCGGTTAACCGGAATTGAAAATTTCCGGTGCACCGAAAACCGGGTTTTTTTCTGTCGGTTAACCGGTTTCTTTAAATACATGCAAAACGGATTATTTTTGCAATTATTAAGGATTTTTACTTATTTTTTATGACATTTTCAAAATTTCGTTAAAAAAACCTTGAAAATCCGTGAGAAAGAAAGTCTAAAATATTTTTTATCTACAAGAAACAGTTTTCCAATTAGGGATTTTATTCCGAATCTGGTAAATATTAAAAATTCACATTGTTGTTAGCAAGTTTTGGGCACTTTCATTGAAAACTTTATAAGTGACTGTTAACCAGATAGTAAAATTCCTGTTAATGGAGAGAATGCCAATAAAAGAACTTCGAAATAAAATACGGTACTGCAATTAACAACGAAGTGATGTATTTTTTTAAATAAAACAATTCAAAGTTAAATTAAAGCCCCGCAGAATATGGGAAAATAAAAGCACCGTATTTAAATACCGCTATTTTGAAAAGGTATCAGTTGCCAACTTTGCTGAAAGAAACAAATATGTTAACATAAGTTATATATTCGCTTTTGTATTTAATAAAATTGAGCTATTTTAAAGTATTTTTTGGGTTTGTCAGTTAAAGAAAAAAAAAACCGGTTAACCGGTTTTTTCATTCCGGTTTAACCGAGAAAACCGGTTAACCGAAAAAGCTGATTTTCGGTTAACCGAGAAACCGGTTTTCCAAAAGGTCGGTTTTTTATAAACACTAATTTTTGTACCTGATAAAGATGTCACAAATGAATATGTATTATTAAAAGCCACATCACAGCTAAAATCCTTTCAAGTCAAAACTAAAAAAAATGTAGAGTAGGAACTCAACGGTCCTAATTTTTTTTTCAAAGCCAATTTTGAAGCGCAAGAGTTTCCCCACCAAAACGAGCTTTTAAATTTCTCAGATTCTGAGAAATTTTTCCTATAAAATATGTCTGAAATTTAGCGATTCTGAGACCTTTTTCCTATAGAAAAAGTCTCAGACTATTAGCTCTTTTTTCTATCGACAAAGTCTTGGATTCTGAGACCTTTTTCCTGTTAATAAGTCTCATATTCTGGGATTATTTTTTTACAGAAGTCTTAGGTTTTGATACAGTTTCTCAGTTTCTGAAAATTTCTCTTCATACCACCGTCCAACAAAAATGGAAACAAGTAAAAAAGTTAAATTCGGCCCTGCCGAATGTAGTGATACGCTCCACAATTTCAAAAAGATTATTGCAAAAAACTTTATTTAAAAGGAAATTACTTTTGAAAAAAAAATTTTTTTTTTTAAAAAAAAAAAAATTTCCGCAAAAAAAAAATTTGGTAAAAAAAAATTCGCGATTTTTTTATTTTTTTGTCAAAAAATATGTTTGTACCTGTTTAAATACCATTTGGTGTTCAATTATGTTCACATATGTCAACCAGAAGCCGAATTAAAGCATTTTGTATTTTTAGGTTGTGTTGAATGTACTGAAATTTTTGAGGTGTGCTTACATTTTCGTTCATAACTTTTGAACCGCTCAAATGCAATACCAAACTTCTCGGGAGAACTTCCAATATATATTTCAGGTTTCAGTCATCTGTGTGCAATATTTTGTCCGTGATAGCATTTTCCACAGACAGACGGACAGACGGACATCGCTAGAATGTCTTAAAATCGATCGGGCATCATGAATATATATACTTTATGGGGTCCCAGACCGATATTTCGATGAGTTACAAACGGAATGACAAACTTATATATACCCTCTATCACTAAGTGGAGGGTATAAAAATCACAATTTTGGATTAATTTCCCTCTAAATTCAATATAATGACGATTTTTTTACTCGTTTTCTGTTTCAAACATCACAATAAAATCACGCAAACTCACAAAACAAAAATTACTCACGCACGCACGAAACTATTTTTTATAATCACGCGCACTTACGATCACGTGAGTAAAAATAAATTTAACTCACGATCACGCGTGATTCACGCGTGAATCACAATTAAAAAAAATAACTTAGTCAAAATATTAGTAAAAGGTGTTGTAATTTACTTCAACCAAACTTTAGCAAAAAAAATTGTAAAAATTTAACTTTTACAGTTTTTTTTGGCAATTTACTATTGGTAAAATACAACAATTTTTTGGTACTTTTACTATATTTTCTTGCTAGTTTTTTTTTATTTTACTATAATTTTAGCTAAAATATTAGTATTTTCCAAGGTTGGTTACCGAAACGAATAACGGTAAGGGTAACGGTAACGGTATCTAATTTTTATTTATTTCGGTAAAGGTAACGGTAAGTGTTTTCAAATCGTTTCGGTAACGGTATGTACCGGTACCGAACCAACCAAACCGGTACGTACCGGTATTATTAATTTAGTCAAAAATTTGAAAAAAGATAGAACTGAAAGCTAAAAATATTTTATAGACCCAAAAACCAGTATAGATTTGATATGATTATTATTTTTGTCATTTATTTTATGATAATTTGCAAATTATAAATTTAAAATTATGTTAGCAATTTGATTTTATTTTTTTGTTCGTTAAAATCCCTTAAAACAGGTAAAATTTTGAATACCGGTACAATACCGGTAACTTCTAATAATTATAACGGTAACGGTAAGGGTAACGGTATTTTAAAAATATTTTTAGCGGTATCGGTAACGGTAACGGTATTCGATTTGAAAGGGTTTTGAATCGGTAACGGTATAATAAGGGTAACGGTAACCAACCATGGTATTTTCCTTAAAGAAATTGTAATACTTTTTATTTATTTTTTTCTTAGTTTTAAGAAAAAAAATTGTTTGAAGTGTTCTAGTGTGAAAAAAAATCATTGTAGATTTTGCTGCTGTTAAAAGTCCAACTGCCAAGAAGAAGACAAAAGATGATGCTGCCAACTAGCAATGTAGCCATCCATCAACTGAATGGGCGCTCAAAAATAGGCTACACTGTTTTTAGTATTTTTTTACCATATTTTTTGCTAATTTTACCATATTTTTTGCTAATTTTATATGAAAATTTTTTAAAATTTGCCACCTAAATTGTTAATAAAAAGTTAATAATTTTGAAAAATTATTTTTTTAAAATTTTAACACATACTTAAATATCTAATCTTCAATATCCAAAAGTTTTTTTTTTAATTTTTTTTAAATACATGTGAAAAAAATTAAAAATTCGAAAAAAATTGTTAATTTTTTACAAATTTTACGTGAAAATGTAAAAAATTTCTTGTGCAGACTAATACGCAAATCTCATTTGTTCTACTTAAGCTAAAAAATGACGCAAAAAAAATAACAAAAGTGAAGTGTTGTTCTTTAAAATTTTTTGTTTAAAGTGTTTAAGTGACAAAAAAAATCATTTTGGATTTTGATGTTGTTGGAAGTCCAGTTACTGCAACTACAGCTGCTGAGAAGAAGGCAAAAGAAGATGCCATCAAGCCGAAGAAAACATCCAACAACTGAAATAATAGTTGATGCTGCTATTACTACATTTTAAGAACGTGGTGCTCAAAAACAGGCAAAATTTTTTTTAGTATATTCACCAAATTTTAAATCAACTACTAATCATAGAAAAAAAATTACAAAAAAAAAACATTTTTTTTACCAAATTACAAATTTTTTTATCTATTTCAATTTTACCATTTTTTTTGGTAATTTTACCATATTTTTTGATAATTTTACAAGGTTGATTTTTTACAAAAATAAAATGGTATTCTTGTAATTTGACCATTTTTTTCCTAATTTTTTGATTAGAAAAATGGTTTTGCTAATATTACCAAAATTTTTGCAACGTCCAAAACTACAGTTTTTTTTTTGCTAATTTCAACCATTTTTTTTGCTAGTTTTACAATATTTTTTTTTTTAGTGCACGTGAATCACGAAAAATTCGTGTCACGCGCCCATCTCTAATTGGTACTAAAAGAACGTATACGATTTAGAGCGGATTACTCAATGAAAAGTTAGCTGCTAACTGCCGATTTACCGGAGCCTTATGTCAAAATTTGTATAAAAAAGTTAAATTTAACGGAGAGTTATTTTATAAAGGAGCATTGAGTAATCCATCCTTAAAGTGCACTTTTTAAATTTCTTGCGTAACATCCGCGTTAAAATAAAAATTTAAAGTTCAATATTGCCAAAATTTTAACATTTTTGTTCTCTTAATTAAAATGCTCTTTTGGACCAAAACTATTCCATGAAAACTTTTTAAATATTTTTAAGTACACTCAAAAAAATAAAACTGTAAAGTTAACAATTTTTTTTTTGTTAACTCGAGTTTACTGGCTTTTTAGCAAATTTTTAGTTAAAATCAGCGTTTTAACTACTTTTTTTAGTTAAGTTCAATTTACGAAAATACTAGATTTGTACAAATTTTGAATTAATTTTTTTTGTTGACTTTAAAACTGAGTTTACGAATTTTTACTAATTAATTTGCTGATTTTTTGTAACATTTTTGTCAAGTGAAAAATTTTAAACATTTCTTGTGTAGCCTCCTATGCAAATCTCATAAGTCCTACTTAAGCTGAACTTAATGCTGTGAAAAAATAAGAAAAAATAAGTGAAGTGTTAGTGTTTAAAACCAATATTTAACAAACTTAAAATTTTTTACAAAAAGCTTAGCTGAATTCAACTAATAAAAAATGTTACGAAATTTTCAGCTGAATTTTTAGTTAAAATTACGTTTTTTTTGCTACATTCATTCTACGAAAAGTTAACTAAATATTTTTTGTTAAATTAACTAGAAATTTAGTAGGTTCAAAATCAGGTGTTTTTTTAGTTAAATTTAACTAAATTTTTTGCTAACTTTACAGTTTTTTTTTTGAGTGTACTAAGCATTCCGCGAATTTTGCCATCAATAGCGGTCAGAACAGCGATCGAGCGGTCGAGACCCCGTTGGGTTGTTTAAGGGTCGCCATAGATTTTGATTCAAAACATTTTTCCGTTTCGCTTTACCTTGCATAGTTTTTGTGATAGGAAAATTAGAATCGTATAAACTGGATAACTCACAAACTGTTACTCGGAGGGCTTTCGAGTTTTTTCCGGAAGTGTTTTACCAGTCAAGAGCTACAAAGATGCTATTGGACTTTATGTCGTGTCGGCAGTACACCTAGAAAAGTTTTACAGTAACTATTTTCAGTTATTCAAAAAGTTTTTAGTTAAAGTTGTTTTAAACCTTTTATCGTTTGTTTTTCAATGAAAATAAAATATTGAACGATTTTTACAGTTGTTAAAACAATAAACTACAAAAGTTACGGAAAAATATTTTTATCAGTTAAATTATGTGTGACTGATTATACCGTATAATTTTACAGAAGTACGGTTTTTGTAGTTTGTTATTCAAAAAAAAATATTTTTACTCCACAAAATAAAAAATTGTAAACAGTTAAAATAACTGAAATATCATTTGTTTTTACGGAATGTCTAGTCATTTAATAACGTTTAAAAATAACTGAAAAATTATGTTGTTTCAAATGAAATATAAGTAGTCCGTTTTTTAAAAGGAAAAACGATTGTTTTAAACGGTTTTTCAGTTGAATTTACTTACAAAATATTTTAAGTGTATTTACCGGGAATGACAAATTTTAGATCCGAAATTAGGGTCTCAAGAACCCGAGAGATATGTAGAGTTTGCTATTTTATATTTTGTTCCTTATAATATGTACTTTCTTTTGAAAATTTCACCCGTTCCGCTCTATCTTGCTTAGTTTTTGAGATATCGCCATTTTGAATTTTTAATTAAATTAAAATAACTCATTAACTATATTCTAAGAAGCTATTAACTAAATTCTTAGAAGTACACTTCCTCAATTCTCCACGTAATGACATATATGACACTGTATGATATATGATCATTAGGGTGCTCCAAGAAAATTAAGTTGTTAAATATTGACCTAACTCCCCCTATTAATATGCATTTGGATGTAAAAATATGTTTCACAAAATTATAGGGTAATCGGATGTGGGTGATGCGTGCCGCATCTGCCCTGAAGTTTGAAAAATAGATTAAAAGGGGAAAATATGACTTTTTTGTAATTTTTTCAATTTTTTCGATATTCTGAGTTAAGTTTGAATTCAAATGATCACTGAATTGGTGTTAAAAATTAAAATCGGTTGAAAATCAGCCGAGTTATTACAACTCCCCCCGGCAACTAACGTGTAGCAAACCACTTGATCAAGGAATTCGAGCCCTATTTTTGAAATTTATTAAAATTATGTACCTTTACCACACTTTTTTATTCTTTAAGCTCCAATGTACTAAGATGATGAGTATTTATAATATTGTGTTTTGCTAACTTATTTAATTTTATGCTAAAAAGGTCTGAATTTTTAAGCACGGTTTTCAAATCTCCAATTTTAAATTTTTATTTTTTTTGTTAAAGAAATTTTAAAAAATTAACTATTGCAGTTTAAGGATTTGTTAAGCACATATAAAGGAATAAAAACCCCAAAAATTGTAGGCTTTGCTGTTTTCATTTGGCTATTACAGTGATTTAATTTCGGCGGATTTCGGAAAAGTAGTGATTTTTGGCACTTTTTTAGCTTTTATTTATTTTTTGGATTATTTTACAAAATTAATACGTTTTGGATCGAATTTTATCAACACGAGATAGAATACTTCAATTCGCAAATTTAGGGCAAAATTGAGCAATTAAAAATTGCCCCAACTAAAGGTCAAAGGTCAAATTTTAGAAGATTTTGAATTTTTTAACATTAACAGATTTTTTGAGTGAAAATAAATAAAACTACTTGATGTCAGTAAAGGTAAAAGTTCTTAACATATGTCTGTTTATTTAAATTCAAAATATTAACCCTTTAGTGCTGGTGGGGCCTATTAGACCCTATGAACAAAATACACTTATATTATCTCCATTTAATGAAAAAAAATTATAGGCGCCACCAGCACTTAATGGTTAAATTTCTAAATTTTAATTATTTGCCATTTAGTTTAGACCAATTAAAATAACATCAAGTAGATTCAGCAAAATCCGCACAGCAAATCTGTAAATGTTTAAAAATTAAAAATTTTCTAAAATTTGACATTTGATCCTTAACAGGGGCAATTTTTCATATCTCAATTTCACCCTAATTTTGCGAACTAAAGTATTCTATCTCGTGTTGATATAATTCGGTCCAAAACATATGAAGTTTGTAAAAAAAACAACAAAAAACAAGTAAGAAAATTATAGTCGGTCAAGACCGACCATATAATACCCGACACCAAGGTTTCCCGGAAAATGGGTCCCATGGATCGATTAGATCTATATGTTGTAAAACCTTTAATAAGTGAAGAAAACACTCACAAATCAAATTTGAGTGAAATGGGCTTCTATTTGTTGACAATAAACCGCTTTAACTGAATATCGGGCGAAATTTTCACAAGGGGCCTGAGTCCAAAACTGGTCCGATGATTATCAGGTTTAATAAGGTTATTTAAGTACGCGTTTAACATACACAAACAAAATTTTAATTAAATATTTTCTATTTTCATGAAATTTGAGACATTTATGTGAAAATCGGGAAGGTGGTTTGTATGGGGGCTACAAGAAGAACTGGTCCGATTTCTTTGAAATTCGGAATGATGATATGTGAAGACAAAACATGTTTACCATCCAAATTTCAAAGCGATACCTTCTATAATACGGTTATTAGAGTCATTTGAGCAAAAACTAAAGAGGACCTTTGTATGGGGGCTAGGTCTAAATATGGACCGATTTTTTCCAATTTCAATAGGCTTCGTCCTTGGGCCAAGAGAGACTTAAGTTTCAAATTTCAAGTCAATTGATTAAAAATTGCGACCTGTATCGTGTTTACACCGTTTACATTGACAGACAGACAGACGGACGGACGGACGGACAGACGGACGGACGGACGGACATCGCTAAATCGACTCAAAAAGTGATTCTGAGTCGATCGGTATACTTAAAGGTGGGTCTAGGACCAATATTTCGGGTAGTTACAAACATCAGCACAAACTCATTATACCCTGTACCACAGTGTGGTGTAGGGTATAATAAATAAAAGCTAAAAAAGGGCCAAAAATCACTACTTTCCCGAAATCCGCCGAAACTACATCACTGTAATAGCCAAATGTAAATCCTTAAACTCCAATAGTCGATTGTTTAAAATTTCTTTAACAAAAAAAAAAAAAAATTAAAATTGGAGTTTTGAAAATAGTGTTGAAAAATTCAGACCACTTTAGCATTTATTTTAAACAAGTTAGCAAAACGCAATATGAAAAATATTTATCTTCTTAGTACATTGGGACTTGAAAAATAAAAAAATTTTGTTACAGTAGATAATTTCAATAAATTTCAAAAATGGGGCTCGAATTCATTGATTAAGTGGTCTAACACGTTAGTTGCCTTGGGAAGTTGTAATAACTTGCCTGATTTTCAACAGATTTTAATTTTTAATACCTTATGTGATAGGCAATTAGCTCTTAATCACAACTCAGTAATCATTTAAATTCAAACTTAACTCAAAATACCAAAAAAAAAAAAAATAAGAAAATGACAAAAAAAGTCATATTTTCCCCATGTAAACCGTTTTTCAAACTACAGGGCCGATGCGGCACGCCATACCCACATCCCATTACCCTATAATTTTGTGAAACATATTTTTACACTCAAATGCATATTTCTAGGGGGACTTACGGTCAATATTTAACAACTTCATTTTTTTGGAGCACCCTAATGATCATATTTGCACATTTGGTGGACAAATGACCAGCGAAAAAAAAACATGTGTCCCGTGAATTTCTGAGTAGGTTGTATGAATAGCCCTATATGAGGCATTCCACACCAAATGTCCCGCTACAGAAAAACATGTGTCCCGTAAATTTCTGAATAGGCAAGAAAATTGCGTTTTTGGTTTTTCTACACTCAAAATAATAACTTTGTTAAATTACAGAGAAACTTTGCTAATTTAACAGAGTACACCATACTTTTCCAGCTAACAACATTTCTTGGTAATTTTACTAAAAAACTCTGTAAAATGATTTTGGCAGAAAAAAAACTGTTAATTTACAGAGTTTATAGTAAAATATTGGTTAAATATGAAAGCTTTTTTACAGAAAAAACTATGTAATTTTACCATAAAACTCTGTAAAATGATTTGGACAAAAAAAACTGTTAATTTACAGAGTTTCTAGTAAAATATTGGTTAAATAAACCACCATTTAGCAAGGAAAACTATGAAATTTACATATATTTGTAAAATACATTTGATGCAAAAAAAAATTTACAGAAAAAACTCTGTAAATTTACAGAGTTTAGTTAAATGCATGTTATTTTGTAAAATTTTTATAAGATTTCTAAAAAAAAAAAATTTTGATAACTTTTTTTGCTACTTTTTCAACTTTTTCTCAAAAAAAAAAATATACCCTAGTAAAAATAGGTTCGTATATAGCCATGTATAAATTGATATAAATATATCTTAATATACATACTTATATCTTTTTATATTTAATTATATAAAAAATCAATCAGATAAGACCAAAACTCGTATCAAATTATATAAAATTTGATATAACGCCAGATCAAATTTTATAAAATTTGATACGAATTTTGGTCTTATCTGAGTAATTTATTATATAATTTTATATGTTTAGATATTTATACTTAAAATTAGATAACTTTGTATCAATTTATACATGGATATATACAAAATCATTTTTACTAGGGTATACACTCAAAATAATTACTCTGTTAAATACTCTGTAAAATGACTGTAATCTCATTTCGACAGATATTTGACAAAGTTATCTGTCGAAATACAGATTTTAAGAAAATACTTTGTATTTTCTTGTGACCGATAAACAAAATGTTATCTGTAATTTTACTTTTTACTTTGTAATCTCTATTTACAGATAATAAACAGTTTTTTTTGTTAAAGTACGGATTTTAGAAAAATACTTTGTTTTTTTTTCGTAATCAAAATACTAAATTTCATTTGTAATTTTACTTATTAAAATCACTTCAAAAAACTTCCAAATATGACCGATAAACCCCTCTTTCAAAAGTGTCTTAAATTACAATAAAAACTGGTACATTTTACGTGGATGACGTGTAAAATTGGAGTTACTTGTTAAATCTCGTAATATTCACAAAAATAAAAAAGTAAATTTACAATTTGGACGCATTAAAGCGGGCAAATTTAACAAAATTTTAATTAATTTAATTTTTTTTTTAATTTTAATTAATGTTTTTTATGTAGAAAAGTTTTACTCATAAAATGGATTTAACTAAAACTTTGTAAATTTACAGAGTTTTTTTGTAAAATTTTGAACTCATAAAATGCATTTAACTAAAACTTTGTAAATTTACAGAGTTTTTTTGGTAAAATTATTTTCGGATTTATCAATATTTTACAGATAATTCTATAAATTTATAGTTTTTTTTATCAAAATCCTTTTACAGAGTTTTCTTCGTAAAATAACAAAAAATCTTGCTGGTTGGAAATCTAAGGTATTTTCTGCTGGCTTAGCAGAGTATCTCTGTAATTTAACAGAGTAATTATTTTGAGTGTACAGATAAAATTTTGATGTTTGATAACAAAAACTACTCAAAACAGAAAACTTTTTTGGTTATAAGATACTAAATATGTTGCTTAAATCTGTATTTTAGCAGAAAACTCTGTTAATTATCTGTAAAATTAAGATTACAAAGTAAAAAGTAATATAACAGAGGGAACTTTGTTTTTTTGTCACAGCAAAATACAAAGTATTTTCTTTAAATCTGTAATTTGACAGAAAACTCTGTCAAATATCTGTTGAATTGAGATTATAGTCATTTTACAGAGAATTTTACAGAGTTATTATTTTGAGTGTACGGAAAATTTATACAACTATATTTATTAAAAAAATACTGCCATAAAAAGTGCATCTCGCCCCACTGTGGTGGGGAGGGGGTGAGACCGCAAAGAAAAATGCCTGCGAATTTTGTACTCTTGCCCAAAACATTAAATCATGATAATGTTTTGCGGGAGATTTGGGTGTACTTGCCAAAGCAAAGTTTTTTTAGAAAAAATAATGTTATATTACTTTGCTATTCCATGCAAAACGAATTGAAATATTAGTCGAGGACCCCATTAAAAAACAAATGAGCTGTACATTTCGTAAGTGAGTACAAAAATAAGTGCAAAAAAGTGATTTTTTTTCACGAAAAACTAAATTATGTTAAAAAAAAATTAATGAACCCAAAGTTTTTGGTGAAAAAAATTTTGATGAAAAAAAGTTTTTGATAAACTTTTTTGGTGAAAAGAAAGTTTTTGAAAAAAAAATATGATAAAAAAAAACTTTAATGAAAAAAAAATTTGATGAAAAAGAAAAATGAATGCAAAAAAAATTGATGAAAAAAAAAATTGATGAAAAAAAATTTGATGAAAAAAAAAAATTGATGAAAAAAAAAATTGATGAAACAAAATAAAATTTGATGAAAAAAAAAATTTTATGAAAAAATAAAAATTTTATTAAAAAAAAAAAAATGATGAAAAAAAAAAAATTGATGAAAAAAAAAATTAGATAAAAAAAAATTATAAAAAAAATGATGAAAAAAAAGTTTAATGAAAAAAAAAATTTATGAAAAAAAAAATTTTATGAAAAAAAAAAATTGATGAAAAAAAAATTGATGAAAAAAAAATTTTTTGTTGAAAAATAATTATGTTACTTTTTATTCACCAGCTGGTGAAAAACGGTTTTATTCACCACGAGGTGAATTATTATCCAAGTTACAAACCCAAGTTATTAACATTTTTTGTTTTAAGAAAATGAAAATAGTAATTCTTGTTTTCTTTTTCGTTAATTGTTAGCTTATATAGTCAAACTGAGGTGGCGTCCTTCAACTTTTTTAAAATTAGACACCAATGAAAGATATAAAAATATAAAAAAAATATTCAGCCAATAAGTTAAATTTTTTCTTAACACTTTTTAAAAAAGTTTGAACATTTTGTGCAAATAATGCTGCCGCAGCGCTGTAACTGTCATAGTATTGCTGTTATAAAAAATTAGTGTTGAGGCAGTGCTAAATTTTTTACAACGTCGGCAATTTCTACCTGCATAATTAACTGAATTTTTAAAAACCAAATTATCAAAACATTTTTATATGAACTCCTTCTATTGATTTTGGGTGTAAGCACAAATTAAATTTATTCTACAACAATGAAGGTTATCCGGTTTAAAATAATTAGATCATAAAAAAAATATGTTCTTAAAATAAAGTTATTGATTAAAAATTTCTTAATTGAACCCCAACCTTGTCAACAAAAAAGGTTTTAATCATTAACTACCAAAAAAAATTAATGGAAATATTTTGACAATTCTCCAAAAAAAATAATATTTGCAATAAGACATTGACCATATATCAATGCAATAATTTACATAAAAACCGATTTTATCAATTGGAAATTGCTTAGAATAAAGAATGCCAGGCTCGTGTTATTAATTAATAGAATTTCAATATTTCTAAAAAACATATGTTGCCAAAAATTCAAATTCAAACTATAAACATAATTCATTAACAAAAATCGATATTGTGGTGTCTCCAAAAAAGTATTTTGGAATTTCACACTATCATTAATCAAAAATTTAATTAATAAAAATTGAATACCAAAATGATCGATAACTTTGCAAAAAAAGAACTTCTTAGTTAAGTGTGTTTTTTTAGTTTTTGTTAATTATTTAAAATCTAATTGTAGAAAAAATCTATAAAAATATTTTTGAAAAAAGGAAAAAAAATCGACAATTGTTTTCAACACCAAATTGAAATAACAATAAATAAAAAACTTGTAAATATTTGCATATTAATGAATTAAACTGTAGTTTTTTTTTTCGAAAATCTCGTACAACCAGGAACGATAAAGATCTTAAAACACTCAAATATGAATGCAAATCAATTGTATTTAACTAGATATTTTACTATAATAAAACATAAAATGAGTTAATAAATATGGGAACACCCTTAAAAAAAAATACTCCACAGTGGTTCTTACTAAACACATGTATAAAAACACGATCTTTTTACGTCAAACATTTGTCTACAAGTTAAATGGAATATATCAATATAGTAACTAAGCGAACAATTATGAACCGCATTCCTGTTTTTGAATTCAATTCTTAAATAATTTTTAGATTTTGAAAGCCAAAACTTTTTTTAAACTTAACTCCAAACGTTTAGTACCTTTATTACTTTAATATACAAAAATTTTCGTTTGTAGACCGATTGCTAGACCGATTGACTATAGGTCTATTCGATTACCTTACTACAATCTACTATTTTTTACTCATTTTACTACAGCTGGAAATTTTCAATACAAAAAGTAAACAAACTTTCCAGTTGTAGTAAAAAATAGTAAGAAATTTGGGTAATCGAATAGACCTTATATGTTAGATTATTCACTTTTGTAGTAGTGAGCTTTAAAATTTTCGAGTTTTTATTCAGCCCGCGCAACAACAATCTTTCTCCAAAATTTTGTTAACAACCTTGGTAAATCTGTTTTTTATTGGCTAAACCATTGCTGGAAAACAACGATTTTGCCATTTTGAAATGGTCCTTTCCTTAAAAAGTAGAACTGGGTTTAATTAAGGATCAGGGAACACGTCATGCATTTTGGGTTTCTCTTCAGAATCCCTAATACGCAAAGGGGGTCTATCCTTAATGGATTCGACGCCATTTTCGCTTCCATAACCAGAATTCAGGAGAGGTCTCCAAACAGTGAAATTGTCGTTGCTGGTGAATTCAATGTGTAAAATTCTGCCTGGCTTCACTGTTCTTGCGATACAACCACTTGTTATCTTGAGAACTACGAAATGAGAACATTTGCACCTCTCTGAAACTCGGTTCATGTCACCATTTCACATCCTTTTCGTACTCTGCACTTTAGACTGTTTCAAACCGACATCCCCTATGTCTAGGTGCACACAAGCCAATGTGTGTCCCTAGACATAGTGGAGTTGTTGGAAACGAATTGACTAATTAGGCAGGGCAACAGATGGTGCCTAACATATCAGTTCCTCTAGTTGAGGTAATGAAAAAAACTGATTATAAAGCTGGAAATGAGACGAATGATTTTTGGACATTACTGACTACTTGCAGAATACCGTGGACCCTATGTCCGCTGCCAAATCCGTAGTATACTAAAAGTTTTCTATCATTTGGAAATCGAACGTAAAGCCTATTGGTGGGAGTACAGGAGTTGTCTAATCGGCCAAATGTCTAAGTGCATTTGACTCTCTAACAGTTATTATAGTAGGAGTTGCGCAGAAGAGGAATCGCTGCAGCATCTGTTATGTAAACGTTTAGGACTAGGGTTGGCAGACAGCCTGGAATGGCCTGGATTTTCCAGTTATTTTGGGTCTGTTCCAGTTTCCAGCTAAAAAATAATTTGTCCAGTTAAAAAATAATTTTAACAATTTTTTTTTATTAAATTTATTTTAGAGTTTTTTGGACTAATTTTTGAAAAAACATAAATCATGAATAAATCAAAATGTGTCTTTTGGCTACGAAAAATAAGCTCTTTCTTTTTGCTGGATTTTCAATCCATTTTTCATGACTTTTTTGAACATCTCAAGCAGTCTAGCGTTGATTTCGACACGAATGTTTTCCTTTATCTCGCCGATGAACTGAGGATTGTTTCGTACATTTTGTTTTTTAAATAACCCCCAAAAAATAAGTCTGGGGGGATCAAATCAGCAAATGAGGGTCAGTCATTGTCACACTTTTTGATATCGTAAGTCCAGGGAATTTTAACTGGGCATCTACTTTTACAGATTTGTTCACTCCGGAATTATTTTTGTGGGGTTATTTAAAAAGAAAAATCTGGTGTCAGGACATAATCCCCACGGACATTATCCCCATAACGGAAATGGGGATTATGACCCAATTCATTACAGACATAATCCCCATATTTGTAGTGGGGACATTGTCCCCATAAAACTGGGAATTATGTCTATTTTTTATTGGGATTATGCCCAAATTTTTTTCGGTCATAGTCCCCACTACCGTTATGGGGATAATGACCGAATTCGTTGTGGGCATAATCCCCATAACGGAAATGGGGATTATGTCCGTGGGGATTATGTCATGTCACCAAAAAATCTACGCTAACAAGACCTTTGACGAGCTAAACATCAAAATTTCGAGATACTCGAAAAAGTAATGGAAAAAATTAAAAAAGGCACATTTTGTCTTGGCCAATAGAGAAGGCCATTTAATTGATGTTATATTTGAAAAGTAGTCTAAAATAAAAGCAGGGTAATTCCAAAAATTTTCGCCCCACTGTTCGGAAACATGCCTTTGGACGCCACTGAGAATTTGGCTCATAGATATCCACGTTTATATGAGATATGTTGCATTTTTGGATTTTCAAAATTTGCTGTAGTTTTCAAATTATCGCGGGTCAAAGTTGGACTTTTTTAGCAAAAGTCAGAAAAATACATGACGTTTAACGTGCTCTAACTTTTTAACTAGTAATCCGATTATCACAAGTAATGGCTCATATGAAAGCTTAATTCTTCTTTTAGGAAATATTTTCAAAAGAATACGGTTTTTTTCAGAAGTGTTGCAAAAATTCAAAAACATTTTTTTTTTGCGAATATTTAAAAAAACACATCTTCGATTTTTTTAAAAAAAAAGTTTGGTGATAAACAATACTGTTTTGTACAACATATCCAAAATTCAGAGTGGGATCCCATTGGGATCAAAAAATATTCTGGTTTTAGTACGAAGTTCTTAAATTTTACCTTAGAAAATTAAAATTTTATGTTTCTTCAATACAAAAATTTAAATTTTCAAAGAAAATTATACTATTAAAATTTTGAAAACATTCAAAACATTAGAAATTTAAATTTTGTAAGGGAAAAATATGAGAACCTCGTACTTAAAACAGAATATTTTTTGATCCCATGGAGATCCCACTCTGAATTTTAAATATGTTATACAAAACATTGTTATTTTTCACCAGAATTTTTTTAAAAAAAATCGAAGATGTGTTTTTTTAAATATTCGAAAAGAAAATTTTTTTTTGCATTTTTGCATCATTTCTGTAAAAAAAAACTGTGTTATTTTAAAAATATTTTCTAAAAGAAGAACCCCAGCTTTCACATGAGCCTAAATTTGTGAAAATCGGGTCATTGGTTAAGAAGTTACAGCTCTTTAAACGTGATGTATTTTTCTTACTTTTGCTTAAAAAGTCAATCTTTGACCCGCCATAATTCGTTAAATACACCAAATGTAAAAAAACGATATATGGTACATATATCATATTTATGAGGGCTATCTATGTGTCAAGGTTCAAATTAATCTGAGACACCATTTCCAAAAATGACTAAAATTTGAGCTAAATTTTTTGGAATGGCCCAGCATGTTTCTCAAATATAAACATCGGTTTGATTTTTATACATTATTAAAAAAAATGTTTGTAGTCCAGTTATATTTTCAAAATCCAGTTGAAAATTTTCCATCGTCCAGTTACTTGACTTCTAATATCTGGCAACCCTATCTAGGACTGAACGAGAGTCAACTCAGGCATTTAAGGCTACGATTTTTCAATGAACTGGTCTGCTGAAATAATGTCTATGACATCTCTAGCGGAATATCTCTGAAAACCGGGGTGATTTAAGAAGTAAATTTTTAGTATAAGGAAAAATTCCAACGGGCCCTGTAGCCAATGTTTCTGAAAACAATATCTGACCTTAACTGCCGCACGTCTTTAAATTAGATGAACAAGCAGTCGTATATCAGGGCACATATGGGTCTTAGGGCACAAAGGCATTCCAGGTAATTGCAAATTGCTTGCAATACTGGGGACTACCATACAGGATCCCACAGAATTGGAATGTGTTGGTTTGCCTCTAGAAACTTGCTAGTAAAATCTACGACTAATCAGACTAAGGGCGGATTACTCAATGAAAAGTTAGCTGTTAAAAGTTAAATTTAACTGAGAGTTATTTTATAACGGAGCATTGAGTAATCCAGCCTAAGACTAATAAGAGATGGGTACATGGATGGACGTGTGAGATTACACGACAGATTTTGACTTCTTTTAATGATAAGCTCATACGTGAGCTGAAAATGTGCCGTTGGAGTTGGAAATTATCGAAACATTTTTTTCCATTGTCCGGCACTTTTTGGTCAGAGACTCGCTTCACTGGGATGTAGGGAGCTTCACGATCTTTTTAATTTGTCGGATGTCAAAATTCAATACCTTGGGAGTTTCATGAGGTGCTCAAATTTGATTAATGGCAAAGACTGTTAAGGGAGCCCCATTACCGTCTGTTAGAGTCTATGTGTGCTGACGTCAAGTGCCATCTGCCACTTACAACCTAACCTAAGAGAACATCCATTCGTTTCAGAGTTCATGTGGAGTTGACGCATTAAGGTAGCAGCCACTAATAACACAGTGATACAAAATCGAACTTTCCGAATCGGAATTGGATGAAACCAAAAGCAAATGAAAGTTGACATTTTCCATACCAAAACCCTTTTTATTTTAGTTCAGTGCGAGATTTTATTTTTCACACATTTGAAGATGGTGATTTTAAAGCATTGTATACTAAAGATGCTCCACTTTAGGGGCCCCTGGTGGTGCCCTTATTGGACATGTGGTGTCCAGCGTTCAAACTTAAGCTCTAAATTATGTTAGCTATAACCGGTATGAATTTCGCTGTAATCGGTACAGTATTACTGAATGGCCGAATTATAAAAATACACCACTGTTGCGTATGATTGTTATTTTAAGGTAATTACAAAATTAAGTATACGCCTCTTATACAGTTTTCAAGTAATTATGATTATATTTTGAATAATAGTTCTCCAACTTCGAATGAGTGAAAAAAAAAAATCTCGCACTAAAGTAAAAAAAAAAATCTTGTGGGGGTTTTGTTATGAAAAACGTCAACTATCATTTCCTTTTGGTTTCATCTAATTCCGATGTTGGTTATGGCACTGTGTAATCTTTCTATCATTCATATTTTTATAGTCACATACTATATATAAAACTGGATACTAAATACCAGAAGTGTTTTCATTTCAATGTATTTTATGTTGATCACATTATTATTATTTAACAATAGAAATAAAAGCTTAACTTAAACCTTACGAAATTCGATAAAAATAAATTTTCAAAAAAAAAAGAGAAGCGGATAGAAACAAAAATTATTCGAATTAAAAATAACTTAAAATAAACAGTTACAATAACAAACATAACATTGACATACCAAAGCAATCACGGTACTTTTATGTTAAAAAATTTAAAAATTTCATATGTTGGTTAGTTTTGAGTATTTCTAATGCTATTTTTTCTACCATAAATCAGTTTTAACATGACAAACACTACAGTTGTCTAACATTCAATAATAATAATAATAAAAACAACATCATCAAAAAAACACACACGAACATGACGTTTTTAATAATGATGGTGATGATGATGATAATGATGATCTTCATATTTATGTATCACATTATGTCGAAGTTAACGTGCTGACATGTTAGACATACAAACAGACAGACATATACCGCCAACAATCTAAATCTGCACAAAGAAACAAGTGTTACCAAAAACAGTCAACTAATTAAAGTCTCACCTGCTCTGACTGAGTGACTAACTGGCAGGGTAGGCAGGCACATAGACAGACTTGCACGCACGCACTCAATCAAATCAAACACACACAAAAAGTTTGATCAAGCCTAAAATATTTGAAATATCAGCCGGATTGGCAACAGCCCGACTAAAAAAGTTTAGATAAAGAAACATATTATTTAATATATTTATATATGGCCATACACAGTACTTTACATAATTATGTGTAAATGTATCTTGTATTAAGTTTTACACCCAAAATTTAATATGGTGCCATATAAAAGGATATCGAATCATGTGTTGCTCCACATACAATATATAAAGCTTTATTAAATTAGATATTGCATATAATATTTTATATGACTCCATGAATGACCTCATACAAGATTAGATGAATAAATATATGATATACAACTCCATGTCTGACCTCATACAAGATGAGATATACATATGGTGTCGAATCGGGGGAAAAAAGTTTTCTAAGTCCCAAAAAAATTTTTTAAAATTTCCAGACACAAATAATTTTTGCGTTTTGAAGTTAAGAATTTCATTAAAAACGATTTAAACAAAAAAAAAAAAAAAATATAGCCAAATTTTTGAAAAATTTTACAAGTCCTGAAAAAGTTTTGTAGAATTTTCTAAGTCCTGGATAAAAAACATTTTTGGTACATTTTTTGCGTTTTGAAGTAAAAATTTATTAACAAAGTTTTAAGAACATTTTTTTTTTAAATTTCGATTTTTTTTTTTAAATTTCTAAGTTCCGGACACAATTCTTTTTTTTGCAATTTTTATTTTGCATTTCCCGAAAAAAATTTGGGATAAATTTGAAAATTATGAGATAAAAAAAATATTTTATGCAAAATTCTACATATTTTATCTTATGATATAAAATTATATACAATTATATCAAATTAGATAAACCCAATATTCGGATCAAAAACGATCATATTTAATCTAATATAACAAATTTTGAGCTATTTTGATCCACCAATTTCATCATCTTATTTTATCCAAATCCGTGTTGGGACATATTAAATTATATATGGCTCAATTTCAAATTATATATGGACCTGTATATTTATTTTTAGTCGGGAGGTGACAAAAAAAAATACAAAAACACAAAAATACTACTCAAAAACTAGCTAAGCCTACACTGAGTTGTCCAAAATTAATGTCTAGCATATGTGAGAATGCATAGAAATATTTATTTCAAACGGTTGATTTCTTTAGTAGACATGATTAATTTAGGAAAAATAATCAGGGCTAAGTTAGGTTGAAACTAAAAGGTCTGAGTATTACTGGGGCCCTAAGAACAATATTAGCTGCATCCATCCACTCAAAAAATTATGTCATTAACTGTTTGTAGTTTATCTAAAAAGTTTTACGTTTAGTCGTTTTTAAAAGAAAAAACATTTATTTGATGTTCAGTTTTTATTAATGACTACTTCTGTCCTTTGTTTCAAAAATAACACACTCAAAAATAAAGACTTTCATTAACATTTAATTTTTAAAGTCATTTATTTTTGTTCTGTAAGTTAAAACTACTGATTATTCTTTAAATTTTTAATGGTTTGTGTACGTAATTTTTTTTTTTAAATTGTTGATATTTTTAATGAGAAATCATTAGTTTTAACCTACACAAGTAGGTTATTTTTTTTTTTAGAAAAAAAAATCAAAAATTACTTAAAGAAATATAAAAGCATGTTTGTATCAAGTGACTTTGGCACGATGGGTAGAGTGTCCAGAATGTAGTTGATTGCGGGATCGATTCCCCAAAATTTTATTAAAAATTTAAAAAAAAAAATATTTCAATAAAAAATTGTAAAAAATAATAAACCATTAAAAATTAATGATTTCGTAAGTTATTTTTTTTGGGAATTTGTTGGTAAAAATAACAGAACCATTATTAATTTTTAATGTTTTCGTAGGTTATTGTTTTCGAATTTGTTGGTAAAAATAATAAAAAAAAAACTCAATTTTTAATGTTTAATGTTATTTATTTTACAAAATTTTGTCAACAGTAAAAAATAAATGTTGATGTTTGTTAAAACAAATGAATAATTACTGGGATGGTTTTCAATTGTTTATTTACTGGTTTTAAATGTGTTTTCATTTGTTTTTGCCTACAAAACTAATGATATCTCATTAAAAAATACCAACAATTAAAAAAAAAATATTTACACATATCATTAAAAATATAAAGAATAATCAGTAGTTTTTACTTACAGAACAAAAATAAATTACTTTAAAAATCAAATGTAAATGAAAGTCTTTATTTTTACACTCAGAAAAAAAACTAACTAAAAAATGGGAAAACTAACTAAATCCAAGGAAAATTGATAATGATTTAGCTCCATTGTCATTAGAGTTTTTCACGGGAATTCCCGGGACGGGATTTCCCGGGAATTCCCGTAAATTTTCGATCCCGAAATCCCGGGAAATGGAGCGGGAATTCCCGGGAATTTTAGCTTCTTTGAAATTGTTGATTTTTGACTTCTCTTGATTATTTTGTATGAGATTTTTTAGAGATTCAGTTAATTTTCTTGATAATTGATGACAGAAACGTACGCAGGGACCAGGAGGGCCCAAAAAGTATTCCAAGACCTTCTAACTAAAAAATGTTATAAAATCTGAGACTTACGAAATGAAAAAAAGTCTCACAATATCTAAATCTTCGCAAGGATATAATTACACATTGATACAAAATCGAACTTTCCGAATCGGAATGGGATGAACCAAAAGCAAATAAAAATTTACATTTTACATAACAACACCCTCACGGCGTTTTTTAGTTAAGCGTTGGATTATTTTTTAAACGCATTTAAAGTTGTTGATTTTAAAGCATTTAAAGCTTTTGTGTACTAAACATATCATACATTAGGGGCCCCTGGTGGTGCACTTATTGGACATGTGGGTCCAGCGTCTATACTTAAGCTCGAAATTACGTTAGCTATAACCGGTATGAATTTCGCTGCAATCTACTTACTGAATAGCCAAATTATTGAAAATAATCTACTGTACACAGTTGCGTATGATTGTTAGTGTCCGACCGAATATTCGGCTTCGGCCTCGGCTTCGGCCAAAAAGCACTATTCGGCCACTATTCGGCTTCGGCCACAATTTTGGCGGATAGGCCGAATAGCGAATAATTGTATAATATTTGTGCTCACGAGTTGAAAAACACACTAAACTAACTTTGAATAACAATTGTAAGCCACAAAAACATTTTACTAAGTGTTTTTGCAACTAAAAACATTTTTTTTTAATATTCGGCTTCGGTTTGGCCGAATAGTGAAAATTTGGCCGAATATTCGGCTTCGGCTTTGGCTTCGGCCAAAAAAGGTGTATTCGGTCGGACACTAATGATTGTTATTTAAAGACAATTACAGAATTAATCATACGCCTTACAATTTTCAAGCAATTATAATTGTTATAATAGTTATAATAAAAGTTCACCAACTTCAAATGCGTGTAAAAAAATCTAGCGCTGAACAAAAAAAAAAGTCTCAGGGTTTTGTTATGCTTCCATTTGCTTTTGGTTTCATCCTATTCCGATTTTGGTTGTTGCACTGTGTTATTAGAACCTGATACTTCTTTTCAGAAGCTGAGAAATTTTCTTTCAGAGACCTGCATTATAAAAATTTGCTGTATTATTATTTATTTCTATAGAAAATATTTATGTCTATAGACATGATTCTTTTTAAATCGTTAAATTGATATAAAATCTGTGTAAAGAATGACTCTGGAATTAACGTGTTTTTCTTTTAGAAACCAGAATTTTTATTTTTTTTTAATTTTTTTTTTAATTATATTCAGTTTCAGAGACATAATTGAGAAATTCCTCTGAATCAGTTTGATTGTGTTTTAGAGGCAAAACGTTGAGAACCAATTGTGAAAATGAACTGAGATGAATTAGAATAAATGATGAATTTTTATTATTAAAACAGATAAAGCAATATAAAATAATATATTTCCTTTAAAATGCTTTTAAATGACTTCGACATATTTGGCCCGTTTTTTTTATAAAAACTGGGCAACAAAAATTGTTCTTTTTTTTTCGAAACTTATTTTTTTTTTTGTTTTAAAGGTACCAAATAAAATTTTTATGGTGTTAATAAACATTATAAATTATGTAATCGCATTCATAAGGTTGTTATATATTTTTTTTACAAAAAATTTGGATTTTTAGATTTTGCGGGAATTCCCGGGATCCCGGGAAATTTAGAAATGAATCCCGCTTTCCCGGGAAATGAAAAAGTCCGGGAAAAGAAAAACTCTAATTGTCATGTATTCCTACTTTTTAGTCCTACTAAAATATTTTCCTAAAAGGTAGGAAAATTTCCTAAATTTTAGTTAATTTTAACTAAATTGTGGGAAAATTTATAAACTTTTTTGAAGAAAAATTTTCCAAAGTTTAAGTTTCTTCTTTTTTTTGAGTGTAGTGTGTTATTTTTGAATAACAGTCAATATTAAAACCTGAGCATCAAACAAACGTTTTTATACCCTCCAACCACAGTATGGGGGTATACTAGACTGGGTCGAAATCCTACAAAGTCTAAGAATCGATTGTCCTTAGTGCGGGAAAGTTGTAATGGGGTAATATAAGCATTTATGGAAGACAACTTTTTAATCGATCAAAAACTCTATTAGCGCATCGGTGGTCAAAATTGAGATTTTGGTCAAAATGGCCAAATTTTCCAAAAAATTTTAAAAATATAAAATTCATTTTCTTGCTTAGTAAAAAAATTTTTTTTTATTGCATTTGATACTAATCACTTATGTATTAAATATTGGAATTTTGTGCCATCACTAACATATTTTTATTTAAGATACAAAAAAAATCATATTTTTGTCGCGGTTCTAAAAACCACTTTTTTTTAATTTAATTTTTATTTTTTATTAAAATTGCAAAATATATCGATTTTATTACTCAATGTTATTGAAAACATCATAAAGACTAAAGATTTAAATTTTTGCGAAAATCCGTTCGGTAGTTTTTTGTGGGGAGCGGTTTCAATTGAGCGGATTTCAAGGAAATCGTATTTTTTGCCATTTTTTTGAGTTTTTATTTTTTATAAACTACATTATTGTACAAATTGACCAATATTATGCTCTATCTTGTTACATTTGATCATGGTAACTTAGTTTGGAAACCATAGATTTATGGGACATCTTTAACCCTAATCGGTCAGCGTCCAAAAGTGTCCCGTACTGAGTTTTTTTAGGTTTTAACTACTGTTTATTGAAATTAATGGTTGCAAAATCATGTTTGTGTTGAACCTTGTGTTGTATAATCTTTTATTTAATCAAATTGACTTAATTTTGAAACATACATATTTTTGGACATCTTTAACCCTTATGTGCATGCAACCAAAAATGTCCCCTACCAAAATTTTCATGTTTTTCACAAATAAAAAAAAATAAAAAAACACATTTTTGTGTTCAAAATAGTCATAAATAATTAATTGAATAATTTTGATATTGCCGAAAGCGTTAACCCTTCTGAAATAAAGGTCAAAAGTGACCAACTAACAGATTTTTAAGCCGAAATGATAACATTGAATTAGGATTACGTGCGGACTAATTTTGTTTTAATAAAACTAAAATTTTTTGATATTATATCACATTTTTTATTTATTAATTTCATTATATAATATCAAAAAATTTTAGTTTTATTAAAACAAAATTAATCCGCACATAATCCTAATTCTTAAAAATCTGTTAGTGGGTCACTTTTGACCTTTATTTCAGAAGGGTTAACGCTTTCGGCAATATCAAAATTATTCAATTAATTATTTATGACTATTTTGAACACAAAAATGTGTTTTTTTTTTATTTGTGAAAAACATGAAAATTTTGGTAGGGGACATTTTTGGTTGCATGCAGATAAGGGTTAAAGATGTCCAAAAATATGTATGTTTCAAAATTAAGTCAATTTGATTAAATAAAAGATTATACAACACAATGTTCAACACAAACATGATTTTGCAACCATTAATTTTAATAAACAGTAGTTAAAACATAAAAAAACTCAGTACGGGACACTTTTGGACGCTGACCGATTAGGGTTAAAGATGTCCCATAAATCTATCGTTTCCAAACTAAGTTACCATGATCAAATGTAACAAGATAGAGCATAATATTGGTCAATTTGTACAATAATGTAGTTTATAAAAAATAAAAACTCAAAAAAATGGCAAAATATACGATTTCCTTGAAATCCGCTCAATTGAAACCGCTCCCCACAAAAAAATACCGAACGGATTTTCGCAAAAATTTAAATTTTTAGTCTTTGTGATGTTTTCAATAACATTGAGTAATAAAATCGATATATTTTGCTATTTTAATAAAAAATAAAAATTAAATTAAAAAAAAGTGGTTTTTAGAATCGCTTCAAAAATATGATTTTTTTTGTATCTTAAATAAAAATATGTTAATGATGGCATAAAATTCCAATATTTAATACATAAGTGATTAGTATCAAATGCAATAAAAATTTTTTTTTTTACTAAGCAAGAAAATGAAATTTATATTTTTAAAATTTTTTTGAAAATTTGGCCATTTTGACCAAAATCTCAATTTTGACCACTGATGCGCTAATAGAGTTTTTGATCAATTAAAAAGTTGTCTTCCATAAAATGCTTATATGACCCCATTACAACTTTCCCGCACTAAGGACAATCGATCCTTAGACTTTGTAGGATTTCGACCCAGCCTAGGGTATACTCACTTTGTCTTTCCGTTTGTAACGCATCGAAATATCGGTCGGGGACCCCATAAAGTATATTTATTATTGATCCATGATCGATTCTAAGACATTCTGCGAATGTCCGTCCGTCCGTTTGTCTGTAGATGGCACGATACAGTCCAAAATAAAAGAGCTATCCTCCTGAAATTTGGTACGTATATGTCTCATGTTCCTAGGCAGGTTAAGTTCGTAAATGGGCAAAATCGGACCAGGGGGAAAAAAGTTCCCCCTTAAGGAACTAAACCAACCCATGAAAAACAATATGTTTTTAAGTGTTTTTTATATTTTTCTTAAACAAATGAAACATGTTTATGCAATAAGAAGTTTAAAGTCCCGCACTATAACCGGGGGGGGGGACTAAAAAATTTAGTATTTTTTTGCCCGCCCCATTTTTAGGGCGTGGTTATAAAAAAAATTGTTTAAATAATGATAAAATTATAAAACTTTAGAGCAGAAAGCATAACAAATAAATTAGTAAACATTTTTCGAGAGGGGGAGGTATCCCCCACAGCCCCCATCAAAGCCCCTCCCGAAAAAAACGCCCCGGGATTTTTTTTTAACATGTTCGAGGGTATAACAGATCGGCACAGCCGAATTTAACACTCCCACTTGTTTCTTTTAAAACGACTAAACGTAACAGTTTTTAAATAAACTACAAACAGTTAATGACATAATTTTTTGAGTGTAGCAACTGAACCCCCCTTAGTCAACGTTCTCGGTTCTGATTTTTGCACAAAAGATCCACAAGTGTCGCAGTGCCGGCCGTAAAGGCCAGATCTCCCCTTGAATAATAATGAGTTCTGATTTCCCATCAATGGACATGGTCCGTGAAATTTGTGAAAGCAATTGATAATTTCTGAGCAAGCCCTTTTCACTCATTTTAAACTATTTTTCCTCCTTTTCTAATTTTCTTTGTAAGAGTACGGTACAATCACCTACACTCATAAAAGTTTTACAGTTACTGTTTCACAGTCAAACAAATAGTTTTCGTTTCAGTTAATATTAAAAGAAAATTCGTTTGTTTCACATACAAATATTTTAAACAACTTTTTGAACGTTTATTCAAATACATAACTGTCTTTTAAATAAAATTTTCCGTAACGTTTGTTTTTTTCAGTTATTTAAAAAACAAACCACATTATTTTATTTGTCGTTTGTTATTTGTCAGTTATTTAAAAATTTCTAAAATTAGATTTTTTTTTTTTGAATTTGAAAATGAAATTTAGTTGCTGAAAATATAAGTAGCTTGTGGCACAGAGGGTAGCGTGCTGGGCTATCAGCCAGATATTATGAGTTCGATTCTGCTCAGGTTCGAAGTTTTTTAAAATTATTTCTAAAAAAATAAATAAAAATGAATGTAAATTTCCGTTATTTTAACCGTTTTTTTCCGTAAAATTTTGTCAGTCATTTTTTACGGATTTTTAAGTTATTTTTACGGATTTCAACAGTTATTAATTAACATTTAAAAATAACTGAGAAATGTTTTTGTTTTAAATGAAATGTAAGTAGTCCGTTTTTTAAATAAAGTTTCATTTGTTTCAAACGTATTTTCTGTTGAATTTACTTACATAATATTTTAAGTGTATTTTAGATCCGCTCACAATAGAATTTCCTATTCTTTTTTTCAGGCATGTACAAACCACCTATCTAGAAATTTGTAACCAAAATTTATGCACTTTAGTAGTAGTTATATGTATGTTCTGGCATAACTAGCTCCAGCTGGAGGAGCTGGAGCAAATTTGTTGTGTAAATTGTGAGTAACTACTACTCACTTTTTCCGCGAAGTAGATGTGCACAATGATGGACATGTGAGACTACACTACAGATTTGACCTTCTACAAATTTTACGCTTCCAAGAGAAGAGACTTAGGCGGTGGTTGCTGTAATTACAGGGCATTGTTGCATGGATGAGGAGTAGTTGGAAACTATAGAACACTTAACCTGCCATTGCACGACACTTTTTAGTCAGAGACTTGCTTCACTGGGACTAAGGGAGCTGATTTTTCGGATGTCATAATTTAATACCCTAGGAGTTTCATAGGGAGGGACTCGTAGGGGAACCCCATAGTATCACAATGAACCTTAGAGTCTATGTGTGCTGGCGTAGAGCGTCAACAGCTACATATAACCTAACCTCTCCTGCACGACTTCAGATTTAGGGTAAAAAACTTCCCTGACAGGTTTACTCAATTTCAGTTTAGCAGTAAATCTATTAGCAGCAGTTAAATTCCCTCCTGGTCGGGTCGGACCCAGGGTAAAACTTTTCTGACCGCTTCACTCAACCACCCCCCGCTTATGTTGACTTTAGAGGTGAAAATTTCACCCAATATCAGTTTAGCAGTGGACGTGCTGACAGCAGCTAGATCACTCCCCACCTCCCCCTCATTTTCGTTTTAGGATCAAAAACTTTCCTGACCAGTTCACTCGACGTTAGTTTAGCAGTGGCCGTGCTAGACAGTACATGATTGGAGTCTTGTGTAGAAATACACGGCCAACTCCTACCTTAGCACGGGTACATAAAGTAATCTCCTTCTTTTATTATATGTTGAATATGGTATTGCCCATCTGTCGAAGGTTTATCAACATTCAGAATCTTCGAATCCCTTGTAGGAACTTCAAAATTTTGAACGTGTAAAAGAAGTAACGCGACTATTGGCTGTGCAATGTGGGACATTCATGTTTTCCTTTAGAATTGTTTGAGAATTGGAACAGTGTAAGAGCCCTCGAGTTTTAAAACCACTCTCTTGACACATTCCAATGTCTTGCGTCTGTAGGTTTAAAGTCAGGCATATTTTAGTTAATTGAACTATTTCTTTAGCTAGGTTAGGTTAGGGTGGCGGTGCCAGATGGGCACACCGCATAGACCAATTGGTCCATAGCGATACCACAAAACTTTTTCCGCTTATCGATGTAAACTAAATACATTGACCTTGTTTTAAACTTTTCAGGTCTATCCTCGTAATTTCCTCCAAAGTATCGAATTTCTTTAGCTACTTAATTGAAAAATATATATTTTTTTGATAAAGAGTTAAAGGAATGCATTTCAAATTTATCGATCCTCATGACTACATATTCGAGATTTCTATAGGTAAGGTTTTAGGAAGCTGCAGACACTTACAACACATAGACTCTAAGATCGGTTGTGATAATAGACTTTGCATCTAAACCAATGTGAGCTCGTTATAAAACTCCAAAGATATTGAATTTTACAAATCAGAAGGATCCTTTCTTAGATCCCAGTGACGCATATGTCTGACCACATAGTGCTGGGCAATGTCAGATAAAGTATTCGATATTTCCAAAATCCTTCTCTTCCATACTTCCATACTAACAATAAGTAAACAAATATTCACATATTTATTTCCCACCATATCTGCCATTGGACATATCTGCTCCAGATCATGACGTTATCATAGTAAATCATAAAATAAAAAAAAAAACAGTTTGACAAAAAAGCGGAAAAGTAGTTTAGCAAAACCAGTAAATGTAATGAAAATAATGACTTAATACGGTGTTGGAGTGAGTTTTTTTTGTTTTGTTTCTTTTGCCAAGCCTCAAACAAAACACATATTAGAAGGGGAGCAACCTCTTATAAATGCGTTCGAATAATAAAACAACTTAATAGTCGTACTCAAGATCAATAATGCCAACACACAAAATACAATGTTTGCAAACAACTAAATCAACAAACAAAAAATACCAATTTGTCTCGTGATTAGGGTTTACGAATTTTGGTAACCGACTTTAAGGAACATTAAAAAAAAAATAACCAAAAAAATGGGAATATAAATACTGGGATTCGATTGGGTCTAGAATCTATTTGGACCCTATTGGGTTGGACCCTAATCGGGTTCGGGCCCCATGGTGCAGACACTGTTGGATTCAGATCCCATTGGGGTCGGACCCCATGGGTCCTGAAAATAATAATTTTGATCCAAAAATGTTGTCCGTTTCGCTCTACTCGCTTAGTTTTCGTAATACGGGAATTTAGGTGCAAAAGTGGTTAACAATTTTATAACCTGGATAACTCAAAAACTATTACTCGGCGCTTTTCGGTTATTTAGCGGTCGTGTTTTACCAATCAATGCTGCATCACTGTGAAGTAGCGACGGACAAATTGCTGCGTTAAATGGAGAGGGGCGGAATGGATGTGGCTTTTATTAAGGAATGTGTTTTAAAGTCACGGAAATTCATGCTCATCTCTTCATCTGGTGAAGGTAGGTTTCGAAGCTGCATTTTGTACAGGAAGTGCATAAATTCATTTATGCTGTCTTCTGGCTATCTAACTGTGGCCGCGGTTGAATGCAGGGGGATGCCAACGCTGATCCTGGTATGTATTTCAAGTACTCTGATAAAGGTTTGTATGACTAACGGCCAGGATATTGTGAAGGTGAAGATGCCAATGCTCACCACACAATGTGGGATGCACTGACATCAACTGGCGAGGTGAGTTCCTTTTTAATTTCCTCTTATCCACTAATTTAGTTGCATGTAACAAGGGAAATAGACCGATGTTCTATAACAGAATTAGGGAAGAGATTATTGAAATTAATATTGGTTTAAAATACAAACTCGGTTAGAATTTCAGACTGGAGGTAATCTTTGAATGAGGTAATTGATACGAGAGAGAATGCTCTTTCTCGGACCATTACTGCATACTTTTCAGCATTGATCTCTCAATGGAGTACAGGATTCCTTACAGGAACCCCAAGAAAACGAACTTTAGATGTCTTGAGAAAGCACTGCCGCATTCAAAAATTGAGAACTCAAGCTTCTCAGAAGAACAAGTAAGAAACTCTTCAATAAGGCAAATAAAGATGATATGATGGAAGCCTGTAAGAATTATCCTCCCAGATTTATTGCTTTCAAAAGGGAAACCAGAAAGGCGAAAAGGGATTCATTGTCTATCTTCTGTGGAGAATTGTAGAAAACTATGGAGGCGGCTAGGCTTCATAAAGTTCTTCTCAAAGATCCCAGTGTACCAAGTTATCTTAATAAGCCTGATGGATATTTTGCAGAATGCAGTCAGGAAACCATTGAACTTCTGATAAACACCAGGTTTGCAATGACGAGGTAAAGAGAGATACTCCGTTGGGTGCACTTTCTATTCTGGGTCCCTGGACATAGTGGGGTCGCTGGGAAAATAAATTGGCTGATGAATGCGAGAAATGGCTTCGCGTCTGTGGGGAAACGGGTAGAACCTGACATCTCGGTTCCTATAGTGGAATTGATTAACGATATCGATAGGATATCAGAGAATAGATTAAAGGATATCACTGACTACGTGCAGAACATCGCGAATTCTGTGGCCACTGCCAAATCCTGAAAGGACAATGTGCATGTATTGTTACATTTTGCAAACGGACTGTTAGCCTATTGTTGGGAGAGACTGCATAATCTGAAAAATAGCCGTGCGTATGGAAATTTCTGATGGGGAATATTGTAGAAGTTTTGGGGAAGTGGAGGAGGAGGTGTCAGTGAATGTCCGGGTCTGATGAGGAGCCACCTAAAGTATTTGGGAAAAAAAAATGTTCAATGACCTGGGTTGCTTAAACGGTGTCTCATTGACGTCCTTAGCAGAATATCTTAGGGAATCAGAGTGGATTAATAAGTAAAACCTTGAGGGGTGGCCTAATGGCCGAGTGAATTTGCCAAATGGCGGACGACAATCTTACCTAACGTAACCAATGCCATAAAAAGTTTATCGCCTTGCAGTTAGACCAAAGTGATTTAAAAATTTTATATTTTTGATCCGGTATATTTTGTGGTGTGGATATATAAATAAATAGACATTGATTTAAGCGTAAATATTATAATAAAATAATTTTTAAATATCAATTTCGGGAGGGGCGAGGGGGCGTTATTTATCCACCTACGTCACTTCCCAAACTTCCCTTAAAAAGTCCTTAATTTTTTTTTTTAGTTTAAAATAAAGTTGTCCCATTCCACACCTTAGTGGCACCACTTAATCCTTTCTCATCCCTCCCACGAAACGTTCCTGTAAAGATTTTTTATTTGTTAACATTTTTGAGTGTTCATTTTAAATGTTTTGTGGATAAAATTGTCTGATTGCGAGTAGTTGTAAGGTGTCAACTGCATTTAACACAAAGTTGTAGTAAAAAATACTACCACAACAATAAAAACTACAGTTGTTTTTACTGAAAATGTAGTAAACTTTAAAATACCTAAATTGTTGTTGTTTTTACTACAAAAATATTATAAAAGATTAAAATTTTATTCAGTTAGCAATCGTAAGATTTATTGAATCTGCAGTAATTTTTAGCTTCTAAATTTTAAGCAAATTAACAAAATTTCTTGATTTGCCATTTTCGTCTATGCAGCATTTAATATATGCAGAATTTAAAAAAATACTAACAATCTTCTCATTACTGCCGTTTTTAATTGATTGATTAATAAGTGTGTTATTTAATTATTTCTTAATAAGATCGTATAAATTTTAAAATGTTTTAAATCCAAATTTAAATAAATTATATCTAATTATATTGTATTTTTTGCACAATTTTAAACATGATTTTACGAATTTAAGTACACTCTGAAAATTATTACAGTTTGGTACTACCCAGCAAAAATTTTGCTGAACTGGCAGTAACTTTTGGAATGGAATACCGAGTCGATGAGCGCATCCAAATCACCTAAATGCATGTTTTCATAAGGCGAGGTGACAGTTTATAGCGCTAGTTTATAGCACTGAAAATCGCTTTTAATGCAGGGAAATCATGAAAATTTTCACCGATAATTGGATCATCTTTCGTATCAAGAATTTTATATTAAAAGTCAAAAAAAAATCTTAACAAAAAAATTAAATTTTTGCGCATACTTTTTCTGCATCCTAAAGAGCGGTATTTTAAAGTACACATAAACAATTTTGTAAGTAATATCCCAATTAGAAATGTCGTTAAGACATCTCAAAGACTTCCTTATGACAATGTCAGTGTACCTGCTGACTGAAAAATCTCTGACCATACAAAAAACCTCATGACACCTTCTGACTTTTTCAAGTATTTTGTCAAAATTCCTCGCCGACAAGTAAGTAGATAGTCAATAGTGCTGACTACATTATGACATGTACATAGTACGTCTGAGATCGTTAAAAAATTTAAAATTTATTAATAACGTCTTTTAATTTACACTACTTACTATTTTTATCTGTCCATTTCTTAAATTTAATTTTTAAAACTTACTATTTTTATCTGCCTCACTTGATCCGCGAACTCAGAACCTTCTGTTCACTGGTCTAGCACCTTACCCCCTTAGCCAAACTTTGATAATAAATGTGTTTATTTAAAAACAAATTTAGATTTTTTTTATATTGTTTTAAGACCAATTCAATTTTATGTTTTTAATTACAAAGAATATTAAAAGAGTTTTAAGGATTAAACAAAATTACATCGATTTTACATCGGAAAAAATTGTCAATTTAATTGTCAGCATTAAAGACATGATTTTTCTAAATTGATAAGACAACTTATATGACAAGTCAGTACATTTATGGAACTTGGGGAGCTCCGACAAAAATGATGACATGTCATTAAGTTGTCTTTAGTAAAATGTATTCACTTGGTGACTTCTACCTGATGAATCATTACTGACATTGTCTTAAAGACAAAATTTCTAATTGGGATTATTTGTTTTGGGATTAACTAAATTTTTTTAACTAACAAACTATTGCAAACATCACTACCACAAAAAAAATGTAAGTTGATTGTACTGAAAGTGTAGTTGACCTTCAAAGAACTGACATTGTAAGTTAACTTAATAGAAAAGATGATTGGATAGGAAGTTGAAGTTCAAGCGTTTGAGGAATGGGTGAGAGAAGAAACGATTGCTTTATATTCCTGTAAAAGGGTGACGGGGATTTTACCCTAAATTCGTTGGATTTATACAGCAGTGGTGCGTCCGATTCTGTTGTATGGAATCATTGTCTGGTGACCCGCTTTAGAGACAAACTCGAACTGTGTCTTTATCACGAAGGTGCAGAGAATAGCATCGATGTGCATCATTGGCGCTCTTCGTACTACACCAACGGGTTAATTAACAATCCTCATTCACCTGATACCATTGAACACATTGGGTAGGCAGTATGCGACTACGTCGGCTTTTCGACTGAATAGCACAATGGGAGAGCAGCGATTGTGGTCATAGCGCAATCTTGTAGAAGATAACAATACCACAAAGTGTGGACTGTGCTCCCTCTATGAGCCTTTTTGAGCTCAGTAAAGGAAGTAACTGACTTGCTGAGTTGCAATGTATATCCTTCAACTGCAGTCAACATCTATTCCGAGAGTCAAGTCGCTTTCAAGTCCCTGGAGTCAATGTTTCTGAAAACAATATCTGCCCTAAACAGGCGCGGATCCAGCACTTTAGTATGGGGGGGGGGGGAATTATTTTTTGACTTTTTTTACTCAAAAAAAATTTTTTTTTTTTTTTTACTCAAAATTCTTTTTTTTGCAGGGAACCTTAGGTTGGATTTGAATCATTAGTTAAGTTTTTTTTTAATGTTTTCCTCTTGTTTGTTATTATTTTTTCTGTAGAAACATTTCCAATTTTTAAAAATGTATTCCCGTAAAAAAGATTTTACAATTTAAGAAAATGTTTGATATTTAAAAAAATGTCTCCTCAAAAAGTTCTCAGCAAAGGGTCCCAGTCGGCAAAAAAAGTCACACCTGTCATACTGCTGACTGTCCCTTTATAAAATTGCTGACATCTTCATACAATTTTTCAAAATGTCATCAATGACATGTCAGCAGTTTGTCAGCGGTTGTTTAAACGAATTCTTAGTGGCCACCGATACTGGTGGACACTGCTGACCAACTGCTGACACGTCATTGATGACATTTTGAAAAATTGTATGAAGATGTCAGCGATTTCATAAAGGGAGAGTCAGCAGTATGTCAGGTGTGAATTTATTTTGCCAACGGGACCCAGATTCTGAAAAAATGTTCATAAGAAAATACATATATTATATCAGATTTGCGACATATTTAATTCAAAAAGTTTCCTGGTTTTAATTTTTATTAGAGTCATTTGCTTAAAGAAAAAGTTTATGAATTTGGGACATTATCCCAAAAGATAATGAAAAAAGAAAAGTTTTAAGAATTTATAAAATTCTTGCTCTTGAAATTTTTTATATTCAGATACACATACAAAATGTTCAAAAACAATTTTCCCACCAAAAAAATCATATTTTAAAAGAAAAAATTTGGATTAGATTTAGTGACTTTTTTCACCATAGAAAACCTCTAAGGTTCTGAAATATGTTTTTCTATTCTATTTTTCCACCGAAACGTTATTTATTCACCAAAATTTTTAGGTTTTGAAAAACTAAAACCAGAAAGTACCTGAGATGAGAAAAGTTAAATACTTTAGAGCCTTTAAAACATTTTTGAGTCAATTTCCTAGATTATGAGACATTTTTCTAAAGAAAAAATAAAGGTGAGACACTTTTCATTATAAAAAGTCTAAGATTCTCAACATTTTCTAAGACATATTTTATATTAAAAGGTCTGAGAATCTATAAAATTTTTCATACAAAAAGATTCTGAAACATTTTTCCTAAAGAAGGAGTCTCAGATTCTGAGTCTTACACATTTTCCGACAAAAAAGATTCTAAGACATTTTTCAAATGGAAAAAATCTCAGAATTTCAGATATTTTCTTAGATTCTGGGACATTTTCCTAAAATCTCAGATTCTAGGTTTTTTCTATATAAAAAGTCTCATATTCTGAGTCTCAGATTATAGAAAATTTTTTCTATAAAAACTCACAAATTCTGAGGTATGTATTTTTCCTATCGAAAAAGTCTGAGATTTTTTATCTTAGCCAAAGATTAGATTCTGAGACATATTTCAAATAGAAATAGTTTCAGATTCTGAGATATTATCTCAGTGTCTGAGACATTTGTCCTAAAGAAAAAGTGTTTGATTCTGAGATATTTTTAAATAAAAAATCTCAGATTCCGAAAAATTTTTCCTATTAAAAAGTCCCAGATTCTGCGTAATTTGGCTATAGAAAAAGTCTTAGATTCTAAAAAATGTTTTCTATAGAAAAATTCTCAAATTTTCCCTTCAGAAAATTTTCTTGATTTTCCTAAAAAGTTTAAAGATTCCAAGACTTTTTTTCCTATAAGGATTCAAAAACATTCTTCCTATAGAAAAATTTAGAGACTCTTGAGCATTTTTTATAGAAAAAATGTTTATATAATTTCATTTTCTTTTTACTTTTTACCCATCTTCTCAGATTTTTTCGAAAGAAGTATTATCAGATTTTCTCTATAGAAAATTCTCATATTTTTTCTAAAGAAAATTCTCAGACTTTTCCTATAAAAAAATATTCTGATATTTTCCTTTAGAAAAATTGTTAGATTTTTCGTATTAAAATTTTCTTCCTATACAAAAATTCGCAGATTTTTTCCATACAAAAACTCTTAGAAAAATTATTAAATTTTTCCTACCCGGGTGAAAATGACCATGCATGTTCATACATGCTCATACATGATTCCATGTATGATAGTATATGAACAATATATGGAAATGTATGTCATATATGGGAGCATATATGAACATACACAAGTAATGTAATATTCCATATATGTAAATGTATGCAACTATGTGTGGATAGGTATATGTCATACTCCTTCATATATGCTATGCATCTGCATAGCATACATGTCTTAAAAACAATTTTTTAAAGGTTGGGTTCGGCAGAACTTTGCAAAATTGGACGAAGTTCATGTATGTGTTCAGTCTGAAAAAGTCGTTCGGTTGGACAATAATGATCATACATCATCAACATTGGTTATAATTTTTGTATTCTATAGGCGAATATGAACGGCACTAACGTAAACAACCAAATTTAGAAGAAAATTCGACTACTCTGACGGTATTACTGTCAGAGCTGCGAAGGATTTCATCCCTTAATAAGATTTGGTGTTCTGAATTAAACTTTAATGATTGCATTCCCCAATCACAATTTATCGAATGAATTTATATTTGATTTTAAAATTCGAATCATTCGACTTTGAAATTGAATGCGTAAGTTTTTATAAATTCAATTTTTAAGTCTCATGAATAATAAATGAATGAAATAAAGAATGCATTCACTTTTAAAAATTCTCATAAACAAGAATTCGCTTTAATGGTAAAAATCGAATGCATTCCATGAAATATTGATATGTAAAGATAATTGTATTCAGTGACAATAAAAATCGAATGTATTTTATTTGTGAATTCATTCGAAAAGTGGTTAATTCTTCGAAGCTTTGATTATCATAAAGTATCATAAAGTCCAAAGTATATTTTTAAAATATTCGTTAGTTTTTATTAAAAAATCAGTGTCATAAATTAGTACAAATTAGTTATATTTGAAAAAATTTCAATTAATAGACGTTTTATGGAAAAAAATACAAAAAAAAAAATTTTACATACAAATTCATGTATGACAATGTATGATCATTAATGTACATGTACCCTCAAATTACGGATATGCACTTGTATGGACATCCATATATGCATCATATATGAACATGCATGGTCATTTTCACCCGGGTATAGAAAAATTTCTAAATTTTTCGTCTAAAAAAATTCCCAAATTTTTCGTCTACAAAAATTATCGTATTTTTTCTTAAGAAAGTTTTAAATATCCCGAGATTTTCCGAAAAAAATTCTACTGTTTTTCCTATAGAAAAATTTTCAGTTATTCCTGTAGGAAAATTCTCAATTTTTTCATAATAAAAAATTCCCAAATTTTTCCTGTAAAAAAATTCTCAAATTTTTTCATACAGCAAAATCTAACATTTGAGACATTTCTCCTTAAGAAAAATTTTTCATCGGTAAAATTTTTAGATTATTTTCTTTTCCTTTTTTCCACTCCATTTTTCTTCTTTCCTTTTTTCCTTTCTTTTCCTTTTTTTCTTTTCCTTTTTTTCTTTTTTCCTTTTTTTCTTCTTTCGAATTCGGTTTGGGGGGGGGGGGTATTTCCTTTCCCCCCGTGGATCCGCGCCTGACCCTTAACTACCGCTCGTCCTTAAATGAGATGGCCAAGCTGTTTGACATACGGCTATTATGTGTCCCAGGGTATAGAGACATGATGAACTTGCAAGACGGAAACTACCGTACAGGTTCCATTTGAGTTGGAATGTATTGGTATACCTCTAGAAACGGAGACTAATCAGAGATGGGCACATGAATGGACGTGTACGACTGTACGACAGATTTAGCCCTCTCTTAATCAGAAGCGCACAAGTGAGCTGATATCGCTTCCGAGAGGAGAGATTTTGACAGTGGTTACTATAATAACTGGACACAGTCTATAGGACTTTTGCTGGATTTGCATGGATGGGGAGGACTTGGAAACTGTCGAACTCTTTATCTGCCATTTCCCGGCACTTTCGGGTCAGAGACTTGCTTTACTAGGAGCTAGGGAGCTAAACGATCTTTCTGATTTGTTGGATGTCAAAATTCTATATTTTAAGAGTTTCAGAAACGGCTCAAAGTGGTTTAACGGCCTGTGGGGTAAACTACTACAGTCCCATGGTATCACAACGGACCTCAGAGTTTATGTGCACGGACGTAAAACGTCAGCAGCCACTTACAACCTAACCTAAAATGTTTTTACCACACATGTAAGTTGTTTTTAACGGTTATTGTTATTTGAAATATAGTTGTTGTTTCAACTGTCATATTTAAATGATGTTACTTATAAAATTGGTTAAGTGCTTTACAAAGTTTCTGTTTTCTGCATAAGAAATCCCTGAATTCTATATTTCGGAATTTACTTCCTTAAACGAAACCCCTAGTCATGACTCTTTCATGTGTATGTGACACTGAAATTGAACGATTTTCACACACAAAAAAAAAATCGTACGCATTTTTGTTTAGACAGACGGGCAGACAAAAAACCTCAGAGTTGGTCATATGAATTGTTTACTACTTATTTGTTTACGATATTTTATTTTTTTTTTATTATTTATTTTAGACCACTTACTGTTTTTGTTACCAATATTTTTGTTAACTTTGTTTTGTTCAAAAACAAAAAAAAACATTATTTAGTTATATTATTTAAGTTTTGGTTTAGTTTCGTTTAAATCTTTTTTTTTTTACCCAAAATTAGTTCAAATATTTGGCCTTTAAATTTTTAGTTTTTATGTTTTGTTTGTGGTTTTTTCTGTTTGTATTTAACTTTTTTTGAAATATAACTATTATTTTTTTATTTATTTTGTGGGTTTCTTTCAATAAAAGTTTAATGCACTTTTAAATTACTGTATTTAAAAAAATGATTGTATTTTTATTGCGTTAATTTGTTAACGAGGTTTTAAAATAAACAAATAATTTATGAAATATTTGCTTGTACATTTTTTAAAAGTTGCTATTTTGTAAAACTTGTTTTGTTTTTTTTTTGTTAAACAATCACTAAAAAAAATAAATTTGTCCGTCCTTCTACATTTGGTGATATTTAAGATTATAATTATTTTTTTTATTTAAGCCATTAATTTCTAACAAAAGCGCTTGTAAAATTTCTTGTAAGATTTTGTAGGGTAGGTCGTTTTAGGTCAGCACACGTAGACTCTGAGGTCCATTGTGATACCACGGAACTGTAATAGGCTTCCCTACTAGTCCCTTCCTTTAAGCCAATTTTAGCTTCTTATGAAACGTCTTTGATATTAATTTTTGACATCCGAAAAATCAGAAAAGGTCTGCCCAGAAAGTGGCGGGCAATGGCAGAAGAAGTTTTCAATTGTTTCATACTCCTCTTCATCCATATAACTCCGGCAAAAGCCATTTGACGGCACATTTAACCGCTCAGCGTGCTTCCCCACTAGTGTTGTCTTACACGTCCATCAATTTGCCCATCTCTGATTAGTCTCCGTCGCGGATCTAAGCCGTAGATTTCGCTTGCAACTTTCTAGAGGCATACCAACACATTCCAATTCAGTTGGAGCCTACACTCAGAAAATTATGTAAGTTAATACATGTTAGTTGTTTGTATATTTTACAGCAGTTTGTTGTTTTCAACTACTACAAAGTCAGTTGTTTTTGTATGAAAAATAACAAACAACTATTACTGTTAGTTATTTTAAGTCGTTTTTTTGAATAACTAACAAAAAAGTACTGTAATGTAGTAACAGTTATTTAAAGTTTCAAAGTTTTTTTTCCAAAAAAGAAAAATAAATTTCCCTTTTTTATTTTCCATATTTTTTTTTAAGAAAAAAAACTTGGAAAATTTGGGTCTTAATATTTTTTCTGAAAAATTTTTTGAAAAAAAAAAATTATATATTGATTATTTTTACTACACGTAAGTTGCTTTGACTACAAAATGTTAGTAGTTTTTACTACATAAGTCAGTTGTGTTTCGTCAGTTAAAATAATTAACATTGTTAGTTGATTTAAATGAAAAAGTAGTTGACTCCAAGACAATTTACAAAGTAGTTATTTTAACTGACACTTTCAGTGGATTTTACTTACATAATTTTTTGAGTGTATAAGATAGTTCCCGGTCTTGCAAGCTCATCGGCTTTGAAATTCCCTGGAATGTCTCTGTGCCCTGGGACCCAAATGAGTCGTATCTCAAACTGCCCGGCCATATATTTAATGACTTGCGGCAGTTAAGGGCAGATTTTATTTTCAGAAACATTGACTTCGAAATGTTGACTGCTGTTATTGACAATACAGACAAAATCAGGGACTTCCTTTATTGCCAGCAGCCCTGCCTGGTAAACACTGCAATTATCAGGGACGCGCTATGGCCACAATTGCTGCTCCTCCATTGCAGGGTGCCATTAAGTCGAATTGCCGACGTAGCTGCATACTGCCTACCCAATATGCTCAATGGTATCAAGTGAAGGAGGATTTCTAATGCAGCCGTAGGTGTAGTACGAAGAGCACCAGTGATGCACATCGACGCCATTCTCTTCGTGATTAAGATATAGTTCCCTATTATCTCTAAAGATTTTAAGACATTTTAGTATAGAAAAAGTCTCAGATTCTGAGACATTTTTCGTTAAGAAAAATACTCAGATTCTGAGACATTTATTTGCCCAATGGTATCAGGTGAAGGAGAATTTCTTATGCAGTCGTAGGTGTAGTACGAAGAGCACCACTGATGTATATCGACGACATTATCTGTACGTTCGTGATAAAGATATAGATCCCTTTTGTATCTAAAGATTCTGAGACATTTTAAGTATAGAAATTTTTCGTAAAGAAAAAGAATCAGATTCTGAGACATTTTTCGAATACAAAAAGTCTCAGCTTCTGACATATTTTTTTTTTTTTTTGTAGAAAAAGTCTCAGATTCTGAAACAAATTCAGAAATATTTTTCGTTTAACAAATGTCACAGCTTCTGAAACATTTTTAGCATTAAAAAAGTAATTTTTCGTTTAGAAAAAGCCTTAGATCCCGAGACATTTTTCGTGTAGAAAAAGTCTCAGATTCTGCGACATTTTTCGTATAGAAACAGACTCAGGTTCTGATAAATTTTTTGTATAGAAAAAGTCTTAGATTCTGAGACAATTTCGTATGGAAAAAGTCAAAGATTCAGAGACTCAGTTCGCATTTGAAAAGTCTCAGGTTCTGAGGCATTTTTCGCATAGGTTTTAAAATGGTTATAAAAAGACATATTTTACCCCTTTTTAGGAGCATTATTTTAAAAGAAATATTAAAGGTACCAAACACTTTTACAACCTTAGAATTTTCAAAAAGTACTTTTTCCAGAATGTTTCGTATTTCATCGAAGGATTTTAATTTTTTTAGGATATATAAAAAGTACCTAAAGTACTCCTTTTTACCCCATTTACGACCCATAGGAAAGAAATTTCCAAATAGAACTTTTTCCAGAATGTCTTTTTCAATAAAGGATCCTACTCTTCAAATATCAAGTATCTACAACACACATTGGATCCTAGACGCGCATTTGAGAGACAAACAAATATTTAGTTATTTACAATAAATGCTCGTATTCGCTAAGTAGACACCCTAGGAGAAAGAAAACCGTTCGTAGAAAGAAAATCCATCGCTTAGTTTAGTCGGGACATAAATTCAAAGTAAGGACTTTTAGCACAAATTTAAAAAAAATAATTTTTTTTGAAGACTTTTTTTATTTTATTTTTTAAAACTACTTCTAATAATGCGACTTTCCTGAAATTAAGTGGAGATTGTAGCTATAACTAGTACCTTTGTTGCCCATTTTATGGTTTTTAATATTACTCTTTGTAAGTATGAAATACAGGCCATCAAAAAGTGTCAATTTTTGAAAAATTAGAAAAAAACAGTTTATATTTTGGATTGCAACTTTTGTGGGGAACGAAAGGGAATGGCGATTCTTTTTGTACAATAAACTAGAAGTATTTCTTAATACTCCTGGGGTAGAAACTTGTGCAGCCAGTTGCAGCTGTGCCCTGAAATGAGGTTTAAAGTGGGGTCTATTAACGAAAAATAAATATTTTTAAAGTGATTATTTTTTAAAATAATTTACTGTTAATCGTTTTATTACACAATTTTACTTCAATTATGTTTATTGTTAACAGATAATCGCGGTTTCCAATAATTATTGATTTTGATACCCTACCTCACTTTATTCAGGCAATATGAGTTTCACCTAATGCTTGTAACTAAAAGGCTTTTTTGGCTGCAGTTACGGGAAAAATAACTGCAATAGAAGAAAATATTATAAAACGGGTTGATATAATACTTCTGTGTATTAATTCAGTTAAATTTAGAAGATACATACATGGAACTGAAAAATTATTAGTTGAAAAGTATGGTTGGTGAACCATGAGTACCACTATGCATACAATTCTAACTCATGATATTATTTATACAAGAATTGTGATTGCCCGTTGGTTTTAAAATTATCCTTAACTAATTAAGTAAAATTTAAAAAATATTTACCTTCTTTTATGACAATTATTGGAGCAGGCTCTGAAAAGATCACATAGGTATTTAAAAAACTATAAAAGAAACTTTAACAGAGAAAACTCAAAAACAATCAACCTGCAAGATGTTTTTAGTATGTTTATGATTGAGTCCGATCCAAATATATCCCTAATAAGACAAAAAAAGTTGTAAGTACTGATTATAGAGTAATGTTTTTTTAATATTTTTTTTTTACCAAAAACCTTAACAATTATTGCAAGTAATGCTTATTTACCGTGTGTTGCTTCTATGTTTGATATTTTTCCGCATTATTTTTGTTTAAAAAATCGAAAATGACAATAGATAAATAACAGTTTATTTTGCAGGTTATTTTGGTGTAGGGTGTAGACTGCACTAAAATATGAAAGAAACACTTCGTATTGAATGGTAAACTGTTATATTGTCACTTAAAATCATAAAGTTTTTAAATAATTGACCTCCATTTTATTTTTTTTTATATGAATAAATTAACCAACTTTGCCTTAAATTTACAAGTAGGGTACAAATGCAAAAAATGTCAAATCCACATGTGTGAGTTCCTTAAGGTCTCCAGTTTGTATAATGGTAAAGAATGTCGTGAAATTCCTATCCGTTCAAGAGTTATAAGAAAAAAACTTCGATGCGCGCCTTTTTCACACAAAGTTCCCAATGTGCAACAATTAATTTCGAAATTTAAAAAATGCCATGAAGAATATGCCCTGGAGTTTTCAAAAAGTACTTTTTCCAGAATGTTTTTTCTTAGAATGATCCTGCATTCCAAATTTCATGTTTGTTTGGTTAATATTTTAGGAAATAAAAAATGTACCAAAAGTACCCGTTTTTTACCAATTTTACCCCCTTAGAAGCAACTTTGGCAAAAACCAAACCAACGACGGATCTACTTTCTGGGAGGTGAACCTACATTCCAAATTTAAAAAAAACGTACATGTTTTTTACCAATTTTACCCCATTAGAATCAACTTTGGCAAACACCCAGCCATAATGGATCTACTTTCCGGGAGGTGAACCTACATTAAAATGTTAAGTTTTTAGGACCATATATAAAAAGTAAAAAAGTACACTTTTTAACCCGTTAGAATCAACATGGCAAAATCCATCTTTACAATATCTATTTTGCGGGAGGTGAACCTACATTCCACATTTCAAGTTTTCAGGCCCATTTTTAAGGAAATACAAAAAGTACCAAAGTACTATTTTTTACCCATTTTACCCATTATAATCAAAATTTCCAAGAACCCAGCCTTAGTGGAAATATATTCCAAGAGGTAAATCTACATTCCAAATTTTAGGTCTCTAGCTTTAGTGGTTTGGGCTGTGGGATGATGTGTGATTAGTATGTCAGTCATCAGTCAGTCACGTTACAACTTTATTTATATAGATTTATTATTCGAAACTTTTCTACAACAATGATGACGGATCAGATAATTTCTTTGACCCAAAATTAAGTTTACGTGACTCGGCGTTTTGCTGTGTCAATTTCACGTACTTACAGTGCATAGATGGGAATTTTTCATTACCATTGAAATTTAATTACCATTGGTTGATATCAATGGTAATGAAAAAATTTTCATTACCATTTAATGGTAATTAAATTTTTTTAATTGAAAAAATAATTACTAATGGTAATGAAATGCACCAATTGTTGAAAAACACCAATTATAATTGGTTTCAAAACCATTGGTTTGTACATTTTTGTTTTTTTGAAAAGTTATAAATTTAAACATCAAAGTATGTTTTTCAAAAAAATATGACAATGTTAAAGACAAAAAACAAAACGCAAATAAAAATTTCAAATATTGTGTTATACAAAGGCAATCAACGTGTGTTTGGTTTATAAAATGTGAAAAACTAAAACACCATAAAACAAAAAACAACAGATTTTTCCAAATATTAACGATTTTGACAATATTGTGACGACTTTTACTAATGGTACACACAAAAAAAATATAAAAAAATTGTGACCGTTTTGGGGATAATACAACCTATAAAGTGGTTTTGGATAATTTACCTAAGTTTTTTAGAGCAAAAACTTTGGTAAGTTATCTAAAACCACTTTATAGGTTGTAATTAAACCAAAAACTGGCACAATTTTTTTAATTTTTTTTTGTGTGTAATTATTTTTTTTTAAGTGATGCCATACAAATGGTAATTATTTCTTTTTTAATTTTCATTAGTAATTAAATGGATAAGTAATTTAATTGGTACAATTGATACAACCAATGGTAATGAAAAAAATTTCATTACCATTGACATCAATTAAATGGTAATTAAACCATCAATTAATTGGTCCCTTTAATTAATTAGTCCCATCTATGTTACAGTGTAATAAATAAGTGTCCCTTCAATCCCGAAAATCTTCTGGAAATTTCTATTTCCGATATTAACGGTATTAACAATTTCGTGCCTCACATTTTGTATTCAATATTATGAAATTAATACATTTAACATGTCAAAATATATATTTACCAAGAAACAACATGTTTCATTTTATCGTTTTTTTATACCAAATGTTGACGGGTCATGTTAAGTACAGATTTGTTCACGTTAATGTTCATGGTATTGTCCAGCGATTCTCAAATGTGTACTTATAAGAGAGATACTTTTGTTATATTCATCGTACATTGGTATTAATGTTATGTTTCTAATGCATTCAAAAAACGTGTTTTCGCAAAACATGTTGTAACAGAAGTATTGCTCAATTGTAATAGCATAAGGAGCAGAGCTACACGATTTTCGAAAACATGTTGTTTTGAATGCAGTGGAAACATAACCTTCAATATGTCGATCTATGCTTTGTTGTAAAATCGTATAACTCCCCAGGCAGAAAAATACGAACGGGAGAGCGCTGGCAAAGTACTTTTTATGGTCGCTTGAGTGCTGGGAAAGCATCACAGTTTAGTACTCTCCCAGCGTCCAAAATGATAACCACGGTAAACGGTATGCCATTGCTATTTTAAAGCGCTTTGAAAGCGCTTTAAAACTAAAAATATGGTACTATTATAGCACTTTTAGAACAAAAAAATGGGACGTATCTAAATTGTATAAGTCCATAAGACACAAATTTTTTTGTGTTTATTTGAATAAAGAAATTTATTAAATTAGGATAAAAAATTGATTGACTAATTTATTAGGATAAAAAAAAATTTCGACAAACTTTGAAATATTTTTTGGAAAATTTTGTTTTCCGTTTTCTTTGCGTTTAGGAATAAAAAATTTATTAAAAATGCTTTTAGGAAAATTTTGGAAAAGTCCCGAAAAAAAAGTGGTGTATTGAACCGAAACGGGTTGTGTTCCAAAGGGATAGGTCCAGTGACATTTCATATCCGAAGTTTAAGACACTTCCTCACGAAAGAAACAGGTGTTTTTATATAAAAGGTGTCAAGTTTGTAATATGTGGGTCATTATGTATAAGTGACATATCATGAGAACTATCAAGGACCGGCCACTAATCCTGCAGGGAAATAAAAAATATTCCAATTGTTATGAAAATTAATAAATTTTAATAAAAAAAAATATATTTTGAACGGATTTAAATAGAAAAACATTGGCAAAGCGCTTGGAAAGCACTTTTTCGAATTCATACTACCTTCTACACAAAAAATTAAGTGCTTTACCGAGCCTTTTTCTTTGGAACGGTTGGCAGTTTCTGCCTGGGTCTGTAAGTTTCACTCACTTAAGCTAATTTAACTCTAGAAAACTTTCCTGGGAACCCTAAATTTAAATTGGAATTTCCAAATTGAATGGAATTTCAACTGGAAAATCTTTCGAATTTTCATTTGCACTCTTGTTTGGATGGAGGTCTTAACATATCACCCTGTATGCTGCAATGTGTTATTCTCATTATTTTAGAGTTCCATAGGTCAAACAAATTTGGGAACCTATGGTATAGATAATATATACTTCGAGTCAGTTCAAGTAATTGTTATAGGTACGTGTTGTACTCGTAAGCTGAACTGTGTATATTACTCATAATTATTTCTGTGTTTTTTTTTTTTTATATTTGACGTTTTAATTGTTTTCTTTCAGAGAGACAAATGTTTAACACAATTATGTCAATTGTTATATTTTTTTTTCTTCTTTCTAAAGTAGGTAAGGTACCTACAATTAATTTACATTTTTTTTGCTTTTAAGAATTCACAATGGGACACTTGGTATTTATAGGGTAATGTGTCAATTATGCCTTTTACAAAAAGTAGTCGTATCAGTTTGAAAACATTTACATTCAGGGTTGTGTTAGGGGTTCTATTTTCTACGATCTGAAAAATTCCACTATTCAAAGAAAAAATTAACAGCGAGTTTGAAAAATATAATTCGATATCTGCAAAACCGATAGGTTTTAGCTTGGTTTCAACTAATTAATTCAGAAAAAATTATTAATAGAACTTTCAAATAAATGGCGCCTAAGTACGGGCCCGATTCGGAATCGCAATGCGAACACTCATCTTCGCTAACTGGGGACTGTCGGCGAAATCCCTACAGCAACCGAAATGATTCAACAACTTGTAAAAAACAACTAACAATAAAATTTGAGGTCCTATGCTCCTTATAGGAACAACGGAAACATATATGATAAGACCGATTCTCTTTTCAGTGCTTATTTAATCATATTGAAACAACTATGGGACAGTTTCGAAATGTTGGAGAACCCAACGGGACTAACTTTGGAACATATGCAAGAACATTTGGAGACAATACGAAAAAAACGACATTAAGAGAAAAAAATTTAGAAGAGTCGATGAAAACAGAAGAGGAGTTTGGAATTTTTTAAGACTTAGAATGTTTTCTGAAGATGGCATGACTTAAAAATATACTGATTAAAAATAAAACCATTTTAAACCCGAACGGTTTTTAGGCTGTGGAAACCAGGTTTCGGTTACGGGCTTAACCAAAAGAGAAATTCTTGTAGCAATATGGAAAAAAAATTGTACGTGAGCAATATTTTTCAGTTTAAGGTGGGGTACTAGAAGAATGCCCTAATTAATGCAGTGCAATGTGTTGATATCAGAATAAAATGTTATAAGGCGAAGAAATGAGGGAGTAATATTTGTGGATATTTGACATAAATTTATCTATGCACATTCAAAGAAACTGGGAAGACCTCTGCTGGAGATTATTTCACATACGGCTATTTTGACTAATAAACGAACCATCTATGTAATGTAGGGTAGCCAGATATAGAATTGACAAAAAAAGTACATTGAGGGCAAAAAAGAAGTACAATTAAGAAAAAAAAAGTACATTTTGTTTTTCACACCTCGGCAGAACCAACATTAACCTCAAGTTGCGAGCACTGTGAATGCCTTTCTTGATTATGAATCTGATGTGCCCACTACTATATTTCGACGAAAATCAAAATCTTCGCCAGATACGTTTTTTTTTTTTAAATCGCCGTCAAACATTAAAAATTTACATTTTAAGCTTAGCAAAAAACGACATTTGTAAAAAACATATTGCAAAAAAGTTTTTGAGCAACAAAACCGATCAAATTAAGCAAATAAAGAAGATTTAATAGCGGTATTTACAATTCGTTATTTTAACCCACAAATGTCGCGAAGGTTTTAGCTCTAAATTTAAAAGTGCAATTTTCGACAACAAAAACATTACAAATGCAAAATGTAAATTTGCAATTTTATTGCATTTTTCCCGGGGAATAATTTTTGTTGTCAGTAATTTTTTCATATCTCTCATCTTTTTCGAGATAAGCTTAAAAAGTAAATTCTTTGGCTTTTGACAGCGATTTTTTCAAAAACGGCTCTGGCTAAAATTTAGATTTTCGTCGCTGCTTTAAATTCATTAAATAACAATGTATTCAACAAAGAATATAAAGAGCAGTTTACACGTTAACTACCCTTGACCACCCTTATCTCCTATTTCCCAGTATTTGTGATACGATTTGCCAGGTTTAAATAATTTTGTATGAAAAATTATTTGAATTTGACAATTGTTATCCCCAAATACTTGGAAATAGTAGATAAGGGTGGTCAAGGGTAGTTAACGTGTAAATCAAGCTTAAAAAATGGGATTGTAAATAATATTTACAACAAAGTACTTCACAACTTTAGACATTTTTAACATTTTATTTTTCTTTAAAAGTTTTTTTTAAATAAAAACGATAAGCATAGAAAAAAAGTACAAAAAGAAGTACAAAAGTCTAAAAAAAGTACTTTAGCGTACTTTTTTAGGTGTTATGCAGAAAAAAGTACATTGAGTAAAAAAAAGTACGCGTACTGTTGAAAAAAGTACGTCTGGCAAGCCTAATTTAATGCGCTGCGCGATTAACTGGACAATAGATAGACGGATGTGATCTACTAGACAACCAAGTTTTGCGAATAAAACTCGAGCTCTAGGGATAAGTTCACATATCTCAGCAGAACACTTTCCATGGTAATATCGATGGAACAGAGTCATACAACCCACATTCCGACGATGCTGTTGAGTTGGATACCCTATTGTCATAAAGATACCCTATTGTCATAAAGCATAAACGGCTTTCTTTGCACACAGTTAAGTAAAACCACTTTTTTTTAAAAGATGAAAATTGGAAAAGTTGTCAATATCTCGAAAACTATTCTACTTTTGAAAATTTGGAGTGGATTTTCGAATTCAGCTTAAGATTTTACATGGAAAATAAATGCAAAATTTCGTGGGCCAAAATCTTAAAGCTTGAAAACTGTATAAGGCGTATGATTAATTTTGTAATTGCCTTTAAATAACAATCATACGCAACGATGCACATTATATTATTATTCCGTAAGTAGGTACGGAATCGATTGCAACGACATTCATACCGGTTATAGCTAACGTAATTTCAAACTTAAGCTTGGACGCTAAGCCCCACATGTCCAATAAGGGCACCAACAGGGGCCCATAAAGTAGGACATGTTTGTACACAAAAATTTTATATGCTTAAAAATCACCACTAAACTAAAAAACGCCTTGAGGGGTTTGTTATGTAAAATATCAACTTTCGTTTGACATTTGTATCACTGTGTTATTTTCATTTTTGAAAAATAAAATCTTTTTAAGTAATATTTGTAATATATTGCAATGAATTTCCCCCCCCCCCCCCCCCCCTAATTTTTTTTAAAAAAAATGCCCTTAAAACACCGCAAAAAAATAACACTGTACTACAGTGAAAAAATACTTCTGATGTGACATAGTATAGGATTTTGGTCTTGTCGAGTAGATCACAAAAATGTCCATTAAACTTTCCAGACAGGGTGTTATTGTCAAAAAACGTTTTTTTGGGACTTTTCTCATTAAACCTTGTGAATTTTAAAAAATTTTCAACCTATTTTAAATTTTTAAACTGTTTTGGATAGAAGAAGGATAGGGCTTTCCATGTGTGTGAATTGGTCTATACATATGTATAAGAAATACATCTATTGATATTTTCTATAAAATCTATTTTTTTTTGTTATTTTTTGAAAATTTTTCGAGTTTATCGATTTTTTTCTGCTATAGTTCGTTTAACAACCTTTATATTTATAAACGTTTTTTTAAATAAAATTTAATTCTGAATACGATAAGCTTTATCCTGATCGGATAACAATTGACAGAGTTGAGATAATTTTTTCTACAAAAGAAAATTAAGATTTTGCTGGAAATCGCCGTTCAGATAACCCAGGCAAAAAAATAAATTATCATAAGAGGTCATGTATTATATTTTTGAAGGTTTTTGCCACGATAAATCCGAATCTGGACTTTATATTGCTCTATCCTTAAGGTTTTTATGATATTTAACATTTTATTAAGTTTCTTTAATTTTTTTATACCCTCCAACTACAGTATGGGGTTATACTTACTTTGTCATTCCGTGTGTAACGCATCGAAATATCGGTCGGGGACCCGATAAAAAATATATATCATTGATCAGTGATCGATTCTAAGACATTATGGCGATGTCCGTCCGTCCGTCTGTAGTTAACACCATGCAGTCCAAAATAAAAGAGCTAGACTCCCGACATTTGACACGAATATTTCTTATGTTCCTAGGTAGGTTAAGTTCGGGAATTAACAAAATCGGACAAGGGGGAAAAAAGTTCCCCCTTGAAGAACTAAACCAACCTCTGCAAAAATACCATTTTTTACATAATTTTTTGTGTTTTTGTTTATCAAATGCATTTTTATGCTACAAGTAGTTCAAAATACTGCATTTGGACCGAAAGAACTAGAAAATGTTTTTTTTTTGGACCGCCCCCCACCCCTTTATGGGTTTGGAATAATTCTTTTTTTTTAAATAATGAAAAACTTGTATTTCTTTGGTGCAAAAAGCATAAGAATAAATTTTTAAACACATGTTCGTGAGGAAATTTGACCCCACCAATTACCACTACCGACCCGTCCCCCCAAAAAGGAAGAAAACGCCCCTGCAATTTATTTTTTTATTTTTTTGCATGTTGGAGGGTATAAAAGATGTTACACTCTTACTTGTTTATTTTTTTTTTTTTACTGTGTTGTCCAAACGTCGACTTCATGCAAATTCTTAATTTTATTTTTTAGAAAATTTATCACAACTCTGTCCATTGTTATCCGATTTTTTCCTGATAAAGCTCATCGTAATTAGAATTAAGTTTTCTTTAAGAATACGTCTATTAATGTAAATGTTGTTGAACCCACTATAGCAAAAAAAACCAATAAACTCAAAAAATTTTCAAAAAATAACAAAGAAATAGAAATTGTTGACAAAATCAACACATATCTTTTTTATATGTATAGACCAATTCAGACACATGAAAATTCCTATCTTCTTCTATCCAAAATAGTAAAAAAAAATTTAAAATCGGTTAAAAATTTTCTAAATTACACGTGGTTTTGTGAGATAAGTCCCAAAAAAAAAGTTTTTGGCAATATCTTTAAAATTTGAGTATGTCTGGCAAGTTTGATGGGCATTTTTGTGATCTTTTCGTTGAGATTTACAACCTTAACTACCTCATTTAAAAAGTACACTCAAAAAAAAACTGTAATGTTAGCAAAAAAAGCTTGTAAACCTACAAGAAAATTTGCTGATTTTGAGCCCACAATTTTTTTGGTAAAGTTAGCAAAAATGTTTTGCCAAAAATTAGTTAACTGAAATTTTTTATTTCAACTTAGTTCATACACATTTGAGGACCCCATTGGGTTCGGACCCGATAGGTCTAGGCCCATCAGGGTCCGCAGCCCATCAGGGTCCGCAGACCCTTAAAAATCGTCATAGTTTTTGATCTTAAATTTGTGTCCGTTTCGCTCTACCTTGCTTAGTTTTTGAGATACGAGATTTAAGGGGACCACCGCGGTTTTGAGAATTACAAAACTCGATAACTTCAAAAATATTACTCGGAGAGCTTTTGTTTATTTTGCGGTCTTGTTTGACGTATTGAGTATATTCGATTTTGTTTTTTTTTTCTTGTAGCACAGTGTAATTACAATTAATTAAAAACTGTATGAGAGGCGTATACTTAATTTTGTACGAGAATGCGTTTAAAAAAAATCTCGCGCTAAAGTAAACAAGTAAGAGTGTTAAATTCGGCTGTGCCGAATCTTTTATACCCTCCAACATGCAAATAAATAAAAAAAATGCAGGGGCGTCTTTTTTTTTGGGGTAGAGGTAATTGGTGGGCACATTTCTTCTCGAATAAAAAATAAAATTAATTTTTATGCTTTTTGCACTAAAGAAATACAAATTTATCGTTATTTAAAAAAAAAAAATTATTCCACGCCCATAAAAGGGGGCGGACCGAAAAACGATATTTTATAATTCTGTGGGTCCAAATGCAGGACTTTAAACTTCTTGTAGCATAAAAATGTTGAATTTGTTAAACAAAAACAAAAAAATCATATAAAAATATGTTTTTTTTCAGAGGTTGGTTTAGTTCTAAGTAGGCTCCCATACTAAATTACATTTGTATAAAATTAGCTCCAACTGTTATTTGTATGGGAGCCTACTTAGGGAGTGGAGATAGGGCGTAGGTATGTTTTGAAAAAATGTTGTAGGGTAAAAATAAATGGGGGTCGGTCTCACTAATGACCCCTCTCGGACGCACCCTTGGACCGGTAGAAGCTGATTAAATAAAACAAATTTACAAAAAATAAAAAAAATTGTATGGGGACCGCCTTAACAGTTAAAGATAGAGGGTAGGTGTGTTCAGAGAAAATGTTTGGACTAAAAAAATATTGTGGGTCGTTCATACATTTGGTTGCTCTAAGGGGATTATTAGGGCAGTTAGAGCAGTTGGAACAAATTTTAAAAAATGTCGTTTTGTGTGGGAGCCCCCTTAGAAATTGGAGATAGGGTATTAGTTTGTTCCAAGGAAATGTTAAGACGTAAAAATTAATGGGGGTCGGTCTTATAAAGTACCTCTCTATGACGCACCATTCGAGCAGTAGAAATGATTTTAAGATTGGAAAATTACAACAAAATTTTTTAAAAAAAATTAAAAAAATAGTAATAATCGTTATCCCACGATCCTTCTGGGCAAAAAATTTGTAGAATTGATAGAAGTTTTACACAAAAAAATTTCAAAAAAATCGAAGAGTACAAACATTTTCAAAAATGAGATTTAAATTTTAAAACTTAAAAATCGCATACTAGAGCGCTTTTAAGAATTTTTTGGGATTTTGTTTTTAAAAGTACGTAAAAAAACAAAAATTTTGAAAAAAAAAAATTTGAAATTTGGACCATTATTGAAGAAGTTATGATTAAAAGAAGTTTGAGTAAAGGAACAAACTACCAATTTTTCAAAATTCGATATCTTTTGAACGGGTCATCAAAAAAATCTGAAAATTAACCCGAAGGAGTATTCAAAGGGTACGGAAAACTGTAAACAAATTGGGAAAATCTAAAAAAAAAGTTTTTCAAAGTGTCCGATTTCACATGGAATGCCCCATATACTTTATGGGGCCCAAGACCGATATTTTGATGAGTTACAAACGGAATGACAAACTTATATATACCCACTGTCAATAAGTGGAGGGTATAAAAATATGCAGATATTGTTGACAAAATCAATACATATCTTTCTTACAAGGGAAGTATCTCAACCCCTATAAACCGATTTGCCTTAGACTTAAAATATATAAAAATGGGACCATTTTAAGGTTGGGGTGTCTCGGCTTATCGACCATATCGGCGATTTAGGGGTTCAAAAACTTGGCGAAAAAAATCGCTTGTGGATTTTTCAGCGATTTTTTTCTAAGAAACTATATTGTGTTTCCATATGAGTTGAAAGGTTTTTTTAATGCCTATCCAACGGTGGCATAACCTTGTAAAAATTCGACTTCGTTAAATATTTTTTTCATGAAAATGTGTAAATTTTGGGGGGTATTTATGTATATGAAGACAAAGACTTACAATACCATGTGAATTCGAAATAATATTCATTAAATTTAAGTCGACACGTATTTTATCTCTAGACGATATTCCTGTTAGTTCGGGAGTTATTGAAATTTTCCCGAAGGTCCTCATTGTTTCATAAGGGGACAACGAAATTTTTACACACTGATATGGCCGAAATGCCGAGACACCCCAACCTTAAATTCGTCTCATTTTTATATATTTTAAGTTTCAGGCAAATCGGTTCATAAGGGTTGAGTTACCTCCCTTGTTAGACGGTATTTACACATTGCCTTTTTTGCGAGCAAAAAAGTCTTGCAACTTTCTTTTTGTAGGCAAACGGGGGTGAAAAGAAAACGGGGTAGAAAAAAAATCACGAATTCTATTTTCCTCCTTCGTTGCTTCTCACCCCCGATTGCCATCAAAATAACTCAGATAAAAGAGGCTTGCAAGAAAAAACGCAGTGTGTAAACTGACTCTGATATGTATAGACCAATTCACACACAAGAAAAGTCCTATCCTTCTTCTATCCAAAACTGTAAAAAAATTGAAAATCGGTTACAGATTTTTTAAGTTACACGTGGTTTAGTGAGATAAGTCCCAAAACAAAGATTTTTGACAATAATTTTAAAATTTTAGGGTGTCTGGCTAGTTTGATGGTAATTTTTGTGATCTTTTCGATGAAACCTATAACCTTAACTACCTCATTTGAAAAGTATGTTCGTTTTGGTTTTTTTTTTGTAGCACAGTGGCATTATAATTAATTGAAAACTGTATAAGAGGCGTATACTTAATTTTGTACGAGAATGCGTGTAAAAAAAATCTAGCACTAAATTAAAAAAGTCTTGAGGGTTTAGTATAGAACATGTCCACTTTCATTTGCTTTTGGTTTCTTCCCATTTCGATTCGGAAAGTTTGATTTTGTATCACTGTGTTATTAATGTCGAAGATGTATGTATGAAGAGGAATACCAGTTCAGAAATTAATAACATTAAAGGTCATTTGAACGCTCACCACATTTTATAGGTATATAAACATTTTTTTTTTCCTAGTACTTCAGTTAACGTAATAACAGCAATTTTAACAAAATGACCACAAAGATTTCTATCATTTCGGACACAATACTCGTATTCTAACAAATAGAGTTGGTAAGCCTTAATGTTTAACTTGCATGTGCATGTTTGTTTACTTATTTTTTTTTTTTTTTTTTTGCAAATATTATTGTGATTGCATATGAAATCAGCCAACAATAAAAAAAAAACGCTTAAACATAAATTTTTTTTTTTTAATATCTATTAACATTTGAAACAAGTTTATTTAAAAAAAAAGTTAAAAAAACAACAACAAACCACAAACAAAACATGATGCAACACATTACAACGTGTTTGTCAGAGTTAAAAAACTGAGAGTAAAAACAAAAAAACATTTGTTAAATCAATACAGTAGTCAGATTTTTGTGGCGGAGTATTTAAAAATTTTGAGATTCAAACCCGAGCTCATGTCTAAGCATGTCTACTGTGAATCTATGGAATAAACACGAGCCAACAAAACAATAGAGGAAAACACAAAAACGTCAATCCACCAAAAATTGAGTATTCTCGCAAAGAATTAATAAATTGTTGAAAATAACGCGAAAGCAAAAAAAAAATAATAATTATTTGTTACTAACTTGACTAAAATGCCAATAGAAAAAACAACAATTCACAAGTTTTTCTACGAGTTTTTTTTTTATTATATTGTTTTATTTTTAAATTTAATTGTCTACACAATAAATATGTAGAAAATGTATTTTTTTTTTGCTGCTGCTGCTGCTACTTCAACTACCACTGCTGATTGTGAGTGTAAAATTTAAAGTTAAACATTCAACAAAAACTACAAACAGCAACATACAATTGCAACATGTGATTGTTTTTTGATTACCATTCAAATAATACGAGTGCGCACAGTGGTTATAAATGAACTAGTTTAATAATGACATACAAATTACAGTTTATTCACAAATTTGGGGCGGAAAGCATTGACGGCAAATTGTTTTTAAAATTTTCCGTTCTTTGATTTTTAGACACTTGTTGCTTTTTTGTGTTTTGTATCTTTTGTTGGATTTAAGGTTAGAAAAACACTCTAAAGACTTACAGTGACGAGCAAAAGTGTAACAGGTTCAGATTTTTGAGTTAAATTGCTTTATATTTTTAACTGTACAAGAAAAACTATTGAAGTTTTTTTTATAATTTTATTAATTTATCTATCAGAATTTAAAAAAATTATCGAAATATGCTGTATATTTTTTTTTTAAATATAGGTAAATTTTCCTAAAAAGGCAAGTGCTCACTAGGATGGCTCGTTTTTGGGCTTTTCTCTCTGATCAAATTCTAATACCCGCCAAAAGTGTCGGTCCCCTAAGGGTAACTCACATGCAAAATATCACTTCGATCGGAGTTTATCTTCTGTCTCCACTTTGAGCCTCAAAATTGGGGTTTTCGCAAAAAAGGACTTTAAAAAAAAAAAAAAAAAAATTAAGTTTTTTTATTAAAATAATTAAAAAAATATTTTTGTATAATATTTGATCGTAAATTCTTAAATACGAAATTTAAAGATTTTACGGTATCATTAACCTGTTTAAACTTGATACCAAAAAAATGGCATGATTTTGGGGGCGTTCTCAAAACACCTTTTTCAAAATTTCAAAATTTTATTAAAAAAAAATTTTAAATATACCATTTTTTCTTTCTGAATTCATTAAGAACTCCTTGGAGAAGAAAAATGTGAAATATGGCGGATATCCGTAGATACACTTTTCGGGAATCGCTGGTGGAAGTTAGCGGATGTCAAGGAAATGTTGGTTTTATCAATAATTTTGATTAATAAAGTCTTATAAATTTCATTTTTGTGCAAATTAACGTTTTTTTGATGTCGTGGCATTCTATTAGATAATTTTAAGTCTGTCATGAAATCTTACAGATCTAGGACGTCTTTCACCCCCATTGGCTGGGGGTCAAAAATGACCCCCGCGGAAAATTTGAAGTTTAGAGCTTAAATTTTGTGCTATAAACAAGTATAAAACGGCTTTTATGTTTTTTACACTAGAGTTTGCAAATAATCGAGATATTTCATAATCGCGATTACGATTAAAAAAAATGCCGTTAATCGCGATTATCGATTAATCGAATTTTTTAAATAATTTGAGTAGCTTTAAAGAAATCTTTTGAAATTTAGATTTTAGAGCGTACCAAAATACAAAAACTATTATTTTTAAGAAATAAAATTAAAAACTTTCTAACTTTCCCAGTAAAAATAATTCAAGATTTTGGCACCACTGTCTCTTTTTTAGTATAACGCACGATAAAGATTTTTTTTTAAACTTATAATTAAAGTTCTTTGTTGATAAAATTTTACAGGTACTTTAATTTTTGACATCTTCAACACTTTTTAAATCATCAAAAAGGTTTTTGGAGAAAAATACTAGATTTTCTTACATCTATATTGCGCTTAAAAAAACTCTACAAAGAGTGCTTCAACCAGCGCTGAAAATGTACATGATTTTACTGCGTCTTAATAGCTCTTTATCTGTGCTATTAAAGAGTACTCTAAACTTTGACTGGTTTGGATTCGCTCTTTGGCTCGTGATTCCTTTTCAAAAGCTTTTTCCAGTTCATCAATATGTCTGTGGGGTCGTATCTGCAGTATCTGCGGAATATCTGCCGATAGCCAGTGAAGAGCTAATTGTGAGGAAATTTTTAAAAAAAATTTACAAGGCATCATTAGTCGGCAACTAGCGGTCACATTATGAAAAAAATACGTTTTTTGACAAAATTTCATGTCCTAATTATTTGACCAAATCCGACCAAAGCCCTTTGAGTATTTTTTAAAAACAAAACTTTTTAAAATTTACTCAGATCAGAATTTAAATTATACTTTAAATTTGAATAAGTTTTACGAGAAAAGGAAAGAAAAATTGCAAACAAGTTCCAAATAATTGGTTCCAGAACGCATCATATCATTATATTCGATTATCCTTAACATTCTAGAATCAATGATTTTTGTTTAATCGCCCCGAAAGTAATCGTTTTTTAGAGTAATTTAGTTTTTTTGATAAATAATTTTAAATAGAAACTTCAAAATAGGTTTCAAAAAATGTTGAACATATTTAAATTCGTTATAAAACAGCGTATTTTATATAAAAGTTTTAATCGTAATCGCATGATTTTTTTGTCGATTACGATTACGATTAATTGGTGCGATTAATCGCGATTACGATTACGATTTTAATCGTTTTGCAAACTCTATTTTACACCAACTATTATATCGTATTAATATATTATCTTTAAAAAAATCGTTAACCCTTCTTGGTAGGGGGTCAAAAATGACCCATTCAATAAAAAGTATATATTTTTTCATATAAAATTAATTTGTGGCAATCTATTAGATAACTTTAAATCAGCCCTAAAATTTCACATATTTAAGATATCTTTAAATCACATTGGCCAGGGGTCAAAAATGACCCTGGCAAAAACTTTTAGGCATAGTGCTTGAATTTTTTGATATCAACAAAATATATATTTTTTATTGAATGGGTCATTTTTGACCCCCTACCAAGAAGGGTTAACGATTTTTTTAAAGATAATATAATAATACGAAATAATAGTTGGGGTAAAGAACACAAAAGCCGTTTTATACTTGTTTATAGCACAAAATTTAAGCTCTAAACTTCAAATTTAATTCGGGGGTCATTTTTGACCCCCAGCCAATGTGGGTTAAAGACGTCCTAGATCGGTAAGATTTCATGAAATACTTAAAGTTATATAATAGAATGCCACGACACTAAAAAACCGTTAATTTGCACAAAAATGAAATTAATAAGAATTTATTAATCCAAATTATTGATAAAACCAACATTTCCTTGAAATCCGCTAACTTCCCCCCGCGATTCCCGAAAAGTGGCTCGACGGATATTCGCCATATTTCACATTTTTCTTCTCCAATGTGTTCTTAATGAATTCAGAAAGAAAAAATGGCAGATTTAAATTTTTTTTTTAATAAAATTTTCAAATTTTGCAAAAAGGTGTTTTGAGAACGCCCCCAGAATCATGCAATTTTTTTGGTATCAATTTTGAACGGGTTAATGATACCGTAAAATCTTTAAATTTCATATTTAAGTATTTACGATCAAACATTATACAAAAAAAAATTTTTAATTGTTTTAATAAAAAAACTTAAATTTTTTTTTTTTTTTTTTAAGTCCTTTTTTGCGAAAACCCCAATTTTGAGGCTCAAAGTGGAGACAGAAGATAAACTCCGATCGGAGTGATATTTTGCATGTGAGTTACCCTTAGGGGACCGACACTTTTGGTGGGTATTAGAATTTGATCAGAGAGAAAAGCCCAAAAACGAGCCACCCTAGTGCTCACTTTTGCACTCATAATTTTTACACTCATCTCATTACAAAAATTTTCTTTAAGTTATTTTTTGTAACTTAAATTTTAAAAAATGCCTGCGAATTTTGTACTGTTGCCCAAAACATTAAATCATGATAATGTTTTGCGGAAGATTTGGGTGTACTTGCCAAAGCAAAGTTTTTTTTTAGAAAAAATAATGTTATATTATTTTGCTATTCCATGCAAAACGAATTGAAATATCAGTCGAGGACCCCATTAAAAAACCAAAAGAGCTGTACATTTCGTAAGTGAGTGCAAAAATAAGTACAAAAAAGTGTTTTTACCATAGAGTATACATAGAGGCGAAGGCGTCAAAAATTTAGTTGTTAAAGCACAACTTGTATACATGTATTTGTTGACAAAGTACGACTTGTAAACATGTATTGTGTGGTGAATTCACATCTACAACGTACGTGTGAGAAATTAGAAAAAGATAGCAATATTGTTTTTTCTTTCACCTTCGCCTCTATGTTTCTCTATGGTTTTTACCAGAGTCATAGAGTAGTCCAACAAATGGCGTTTGAAAAAGTAGTAAACAAAAACCATATGGTATTGTTTACGAAATTTTATCACAAATCGAAATGTGAGCGAGATGAAAGATACCAGTTTTACAGTGAGAATGCAGATTGTTTTTTGTCTCTCTTTGCTTTGCGTTTGAACTTTAGTTTGGCATTGCCAGAATTTTCCAATTATCTTTGGTGTTGCCAGATCTACAAAACGGTCGATGAATAACTATGTCACTATGGTTTTTACATTTTGAAGCAGTGTTGCCATAAGAGAATTTTGAAAAAATGCTAAATGGCAGAAAAAAGTGCTAAAATGCTCTGCAGACCAAAAAAAAAAGGTGCTAGATTTTTTTTTTCATTTTTTAAATTAACAAATAATAATTTTTAACAATAACTCTAGTTTACAACGAAAATGCGCACTAACTGCGTCTACATATTTTTTTGACCGCTAAACTTAAAAATTTTATCGAAAAAAATACTTCTAATAAACTTTTTTTGGAGTTATTTTCACTGTTTTCCCTATATCTTGAGTAATGTACCTCCGATCTACTCGGGATAAAAACCAAATTTAAGTTAATCAAATTTTCAACAAACTTTATACACGTTACATCTGTTCAATAGTTTATGCGCGATAGACAAATATATTGTAAAAATTAATTTTTTTATCAAAAAAAAATTCATTTGTTTATTAAAATTTTCTTTTTTAACGAATCGTTGCAAATTAACAAGTTTTTTTATTTACCTTAAAAGCCTCAACCTATACAAATATAACAAAATGGGTTTCATAAAAATCTATGAGCAATCACCAAAGTTATAATGATTTTTTTGAAACTACGCATAAAAATTTCCTTAAATTTTTTTTGTATTTAAAATACAAGAATAAAAACTGGATTAAATACCATAGTTTTTTTGTGTGTATTTTCATATAATACGTCATAACTTCGGTGATAACCCATAGATTTTCATCAAACCGACTTTGTTATCTTACAAGGGAAGTATCTCAACCCTTATGAAGGGATTTGCCTGAAACTTAAAATATATATAAAAGAGACGATTCTAAGGTTGGGGTGTCTCGGCTTTTCGGCCATATCAGTGTTTCAAAATTTCGTTGTCCCCTTATGAAACAATGTGGACCTCCGGGAAAGTTTCGATAACTCCCGAACTAACAGGAATATCCTCTAGAGCAAAAATACGTGTCGACTTAAATTTAATAAAGATTATTTCGTATTTATATGGACATCGTAGGTCTATGTCTTTATATAAATACCCCCCAAAATTTACACATTTTCAAGAAAAACGTATTTAACGAAGCCAAATTTTTACATGGTTATGCCACCTTTGGATTGGCAATAAAAAAACCTTTCTTTTCATATGTAAACATTATATAGTTTCTTAGAAAGAAATCGCTGAAAAATCCAAAAAACGATTTTTTCGCCAATTTTTAACCCCTTTTTTGATCCCCTAAATCCCTGAAATGGCCGATATGCCGAGACACCCCAACCTTAAAATGGTCTCATTTATATATATTTTAAGTTTCAGGCAAATCGGTTCATAAGGGTTGAGATATTTCCCTTGTTAGTTAAGGATCAGGCCTAAAAAACACATAACAAATTTTTTTGTTGATGTTTCAATCAAATTTTTTTCTGAATTTCGATTGCGTTTTCTTAATTTAAACTGGGTTTTCTGAATTTCAATTGTGATTTTTGAATTTCATTAAAAATCTTCTTAATTACTATATGGATTTCTGAATTTCCAATGGTTTTCTTGATTTTGATTGGATTTGCTGAATTTCAAAAAGGTTTTCTGTTTTTCAATTGGGTTTTCTAAATTTAAAAAGGTTTTTCCCAACTTCATTTTTCTAAATTTCGACTAGGTTTTCTAAATTTAAATTGGGTTTTCTGGATTTCAGTTGGTATTTTTTAATTTCAATAATTTCTTAATTTCTCTCTGGATTTTTAAATTTCAATTGGGTTTTCTGAATTTTAACTGGTATTACTAAATTTTAATTTATATTTTCTTAATTTTTGAATTTCAACTTATATTTTCTAAATTTTTGAATTTCAATTTATACTTTCTTAATTTCTTAGGATTCCTGATTTTCAATTAGGCGCCATGAAATAAGTCCCAAGAAAAAACATTAAATAAATTCCATACGATTTGGGAATTATTTCATTATACAGGTGCAAGGAAATCGCAGCAGGCTAAAAATTTTTTCAAGAGATTTAAAAAAACAAATTAAAATGTAAAAAAAAAGCTAAAAATGATAAAAAATTTTAAAAAAGTGCTAACTTAGCACCTTTTTCCAAAACTTTAGTGCTAAGCATAGGCGTAGATAGCCCTGTCTGGGGGGGGGCTAAGCCCCCCCCCCCCCAGAATTTTAATCATTCACAATTTTTTTTTTAAATAATTTAATGATTTCATTAATTTTTGCAACACTAAATAATAATAATATGTAATGAGACTTTAGGACTCGTTATGATTATTCAATGAGTCTTAAGGACTCGGAATGATTATTATATAAGATCTAATAGTTTTTCCCATTGAAAAATAGTCTGAATTATTGAAAAAAGTTTTTATATGAATCTGATGTTTTTGTCAGTAATTAAAACTTTACCGAATCTTAGGGTTTTACCTTCAGGAAAACATTTTAACTTCTTTGAATTAAAAAAGTTTCTAAATTCTAAGGGGTTTTTTTATAGACAAAAGTTATTGAAAGAAAGATTCTGAGAATTTTGACTTAAATCATCAACTTTTGCAATCATCAGAACTTTTTCTTGAAAAAAATCATAGTAATCTAATAAGTTTACTATAGGAAAAACATTAAAAATCTTTCGTTCTCAAAACATATCTAGGAGTTCTAAATTTCCGAAAAATCTACAAAATCAAAATTTAAAACAAAAAAATATGAATTTTTAACTGCTTTCGGGGAGCATCCGTTTCTAGGACAATTAGACGCATATTAAAGGGAACGCTTCAGGAATAGGTCTGGGTTTTTCTATTAAAAAAAAAAATACCAAAAAATTAAAAAAAATCTAGGTGGGCTTTAGCCCCCCCCAGAAATGTTGGCTTCCTACGCCAATGGTGCTAAGTCCAAAAAAAAGTGCTAGATCTATCACTAAAAGTGCTAAAATGGCAGCACTGTTTTGAAGAGTATAAAACACTCTCACTTGTCTTATGTACATTTGATAAACAAGTGGAAAATTTTTATGCGAAAAGCTTAGACTTGGTGAAAAAGTAGTTTTAGTAAAAAAAAAATATTATTTTTTCACGAAAAACAAAATTATGTTAAAAAAAATTAATAAACCCAAAATTTTTGGTAAAAAAAAATTTTGATGAAAAAAAGTTTTTGATGAATTTTTTTGATGCAAAAAAAATTTTTTTTTTGATGTAAAAAAAAAAAATTTATGAAAAAAAAACATGAAAAAAAAATTTTTTGGTGAGAAAAAAATTAATAATAAAAAATTTGATAAAAAAAATTGAAAAAAAATTGATGAAAAAAATATGATAAAAAAAAAATTATGAAAAAAAAAATTTGATGAAAAAATAAAATTAATGAAAAAAATTTGATGAAAAAACAAAAAAATTTATAAAAAAAAAATTTGATGAAAAAAAAATTTTTTGATGAAAAAAATATTTTTTGATGAAAAAAAAAATTGATGAAAAAAAAAATAATGAAAAAAACACAAATTTGATGAAAAAAAAATTTAAAGAAAAAAAAAATTTAATGAAAAAAAAAATTGATGAAAAAAAAAATTGATAAAAATTATGAAATTGATGAAAAAAAAATTATGAAAAAAAAAAAAAAATATGAAAAAAAACATTGATGAAAATAAAGTTTGCTGAAAAATTTTTTTTTTTTAAATAATTATGTTACGTTTTATTCAGCAGCTGGTGAATATGTGTTTTATTCACCACGAGGTGAATTATTATCCAAGTTGCAAACCCAAGTTATTAAAATTTTTGGTTTTAAGAAAATGAAAATAGTAATTCTTGTTTTCTTTTTCGTTAATTGTTAGCTTATATAGTCAAACTGAGGTGGCGTGACGCCACTGGCGTCCTGCAACTTTTTTTAAAATTAGACACCAGCCTAAAAACATTATCATGTTAAAAAAAAAATATTAGTTTAATTAAGTGATTCAAATCAACAACTTCAAACGCGTGTAAAAAAATCTAGCGCTGAATTAAAAAAAAACAAACAAAAAGAATTTTGGTGGGTATTCAATACTAAAAACAGGAATTGGTAACCAATACTAAACATTTTTACTAATATTATTCAAAATCAGTAAAAATTACTAATTTTAGTACTTTGAAGATACTAAAATTTGTAACTTATTAGTATATTTGGGTACAAAATCACTTACTAAAACTTTTACTGTAGAATTATTTTGAGTGTATGAAATATGTCAACATTCATTTGCTTTTGGTTTCAACCCATTTTGATTTTGGTTGTTACACTGTGTAATTTGTAATGGGTAGAGCGTGTGGCCAGAATATATTTGATTGCGGGATCGATTCCCCAATTTTTTTTTTAAAAATTTTAAAAAATAATTCAATAGAAAAATTGCAAAAATATCCTACGAAATCATTAATTTTTAATTTTAATTTTTTTTAATTTGTTGGTAAAAATAACACAACAATCATTATTTTTTAATGTTTTCGTAAGTTATTTTTTCGAATTTGTTGGTAAAAGTAACGTTAGACCATATTTCGAAAAAAAAGAAAGAAGGAAATTTTCTAAAAAATTTTCCGAAGGAAAAAAATCTCGAAGTCCAAAAATTTTTCACAGAAAAAAATCTGAAAATTTTTTAAGGAAAAAGTGAATTAATCTGAAAATGTCTGTAAATCTTATTATGACTTTTGGCATAAACAAATTTCTTAGAATACGCTTTTTTTGTATTGAAAAATGTTAGAGGATCTTAATTTGGTTAATATAAAAAATGTTTGTCTTCTACATAGCAATAGGAAAAATATCTTAAAATCTTAAAAATGTTGATAGTCGAACGTACATATGTAAAACTATTTACCCAGGTAAAAATGGTCACATATGTACACATATGAGCATGTATGGACCCATGTGTGAACACGTATGGATCCATGTGTGAACATGTATGAACATGTATGAAGACATATGACCACATATGAAACATGTATAAACACCTTCAGAACATTTGAAAGCATCTATGGAATCATACATTCATTCATACAACGGGCAAATATATTCTTGAGTTTGTTATCATAATTGACTAGTTCCTTCAGATTTGTTTGGCTTCAGGGGAAAAACAGGGGATCATAATGGAATTTTTTGTAGCTTTTTTCATAATTTTCTGTTTATTAACAAATGTGGTATTATTATTAGATTATCAGAAGAAACTTTAAACCTAACCTAATTCACAAAAAATAGTTTTGGCAATCATTTGCGGCTACGGAACCAGAGTAAAACCCCTTTTGTTCGCAGGAAACATAGGGGTTAACATTTTCGAAGCATGTATTTTTTAAAAAATCCGGAATTACAATTATTCAAAAGCTAGCAAGATTTTTTTTAATCCCTTTTTGATAATAAATATAAAAAATATTGATAATTTTTAATTTCAAATTTGTGCCATTTGTTTGCTTTTGTTTGTATTTTTTGTTTGTAACTGTTGTCAAAACTTTTCATAATTTTTTTTAGAAAAAAAAACTTCAAAAAAATTTGTCACATACATTTGTATTTGAAAAATTTTTAAGCAATACAGGATACATATTTTGGCACAGAATTTGCGGAAAACTAAAGGTAAAATATATGTTAATAAAATTAAGATTTATCTTATTAATGTTTTTCTTATTTACAGGTTTTTTAATTCAAGATTTATTTTGTCAAGAGACCAAAAACACATCAAGATTTCAACATTTGAATAGGGAAGCAGCGACAACAATGCAAAACACAAACAATTTTACAGCCTCTTAAGTAAAAAACAAGATAACCCCACGAATCTGATATTGACAGGATATGTAAGATACGTCTAATTTTAATATAATATTAATATTTTTTTATAAATTTTTATGAAACTACACGCGTCGCGTATATGTAATCATATATTTAAGATTGTGAATTTTATTAAACAATAAACTTTTTACCATTAAATATATTTTTTTTAATCGACCATAACGCATGCAAAATAATAAAAATATATATATTAATAAATGTATGCAAACATGTATGAACATATATGCTCATATGTCTACATATTACCTCAATTTTCGTCCATGCACATATATGGATGATCATACATGTTCATACGTGCACATATGTGATCATTTTTAACCGGGTATTTTTTTTTTTTTAAAGACCCAGGTAAAAATCGTCACATATGTACACATATGAACATGTATGGATGCATGTATGAACATGTATGAACCACGCATGAGCACATATGAACATGTGATAGCATATATGGAATCATACATTCGTCCACAGGTCGAATATATGGTAGTGTTTTGAGCCATTATGAAGCCATGTGGTACACCTTCTCATATGTGCTATTATTAACTATAAAAATATTCATATTTTGCATATTTATTGTATATGGATGATTGTCATAAGATAAGATTTTATTTTGGCCTTAATAAGATCAACAGGGGCTCAATAAAATGTGGTATCAAATAAAAGGGAATTTTGATGACCACACTTTAAGCCTAAAACTTAATAAACAAATGTTTGCTTTAGTGTGGGTTTACATTCCAAACTCAAATTAGGACGAAGGACTCAATTATTATATCATCTCATCTAAATAACAAGCGTTATTTTTGAAAATCATTCACTGCTACGAAAACAAGATAAAAAAATAAGATTGAAAAATCTATAATTCCTATTGGTAAAAAAATTGCAAAATTTTTTGAGCAATTCCTTTTTTATAAACAATTTATGAAACAATTGATATTTTTTATTTTAATTTGTGTTATTTGCTTTTTTTCTTCGTTAATGTTGTCAAACTCTTTATTATTTTTTGTTTTCAAAATTATAGAAAATTCAAAAAAAAAAATTCTTCACATATTTTAAAAGCTTTTCAGCAAAATTTTAATGGATACAGAATTTGCGGATATTAAAAGGTAAAATTTATGGTAATAAAATAAAAATTCATCTTTTAAAAACTCTATATCTTATTTACAGCTTTGCCAATTTTGATTTGACTGAATGTGAATGAAACTACATCAAAATTTAAACATTTGAAGAGGCCAAGTCCGAACAAAATAAATTCCTGATAAATCTTTTGACATGATGTGTGAGATAAGCCAAAATTTTGTACAACGCAAGGATTCCGTCAACACAAAACATTTGTTTCATCATATGTAATCATCTATTTAAGTTTGTAAAATGTTCAATTTATGAAACAATAATATAAATAAACTATTTATTAAACAAAAAATAATATTTTACATTTTTTATCGCCTGCAAAATTATATAAAAGTATATGGAGAAATTTATTCGAACATGTATGATCATGTATGCTCATATGTCTACATATTACCTCAATTTTCGTCCATGCACATATATTAGTGATCATATATGTTCATACGTGTACATATGTGATGATTTCTAACCGGGGAATAAACTTTTTCTAAAGAAAAAATTCTGAGAATCTGAGACTTTTTTATGTGAAAAGATCTCAAAACTTATTTATAGGAAAAAGGTTGCAGACGAATTATTCTGTGGGAAAAAAGTCTCAGAATTTCAGAATTTGAGAAAAAGGTCTCCAAGTCTGAGACATTTTATTATTGAAAAACAGTCTCAGAAGTTAAAACTTACTGAATTGGAAGAAGGCCGCAGAATCTGAGACTTTTTCTACGGGAAAAAGGCCTTAGAATCTAAGACTTTTTTTATAGGAATAAGGTCTCAGAAAAATGTCTCAGAATCTCAGACTTTTTCTATAGGAAACAGGTCTCAGAATCTATGACCTTTCTATAGGAAAAAGGTCTTAAAGTCTGAGACGTTTTCTATCGGAAAAACATTTTCAAATCCGGGACTTTTTCTTTAGGAAAGTGTCACAGAATCTCCGACTTCTTCTACACTCAAAAAAAAAACTGTTATGTTAGCAAAAAAAGCTTGTAAACCTACAAGAAAATTTGCTGATTTTGAACCCACAATTTTTTTGCTAAAGTTAGCAAAAATGTTTTGCCAATAATTAGTTAACTAAATATTTTTTTTTTTGAACTTAGTTTATACACATCTGAGGACCCCATTGGGTTCGGACCCGATAGCTCCAGACCCCGATGGGCCTAGACCTAGTTGGGTTCCTTAAAAATCGTCATAGTTTTTGATCCAAAATTTGTGTCCGTTTCGCTCTACCTTGCTTAGTTTTTGAGATACGTGATTATAGGGGACCACTGGGGTCTTGAGAATTAATAAACTCGATAACTTCAAAAATATTACTCGGAGAGCTTTTGACTATTTTGCGGTCTTGTTTTACGTGTTGAGAGCTACAAAAACGCTTTTGGACTATTTGTTGTGTCGGCAATATTTACCGATATATGAGCATTTTAAAATTTTCGGGAATCCTAACTTTTTTGGATCCAAAGTTAGGGCCCATTAGGGTCCACACATGTGAAGAGGACCGCCCAAGCAGAAATTGTCGACGGTTATAAAAAAAAAGCGTTCTGAAAGCACTGTAACAAAAAAATAACGTTCTCAAAACGTTATTTTCGAACGCTTTGCGAGCGTTTTCGAAAAGCGTTCTGAAAGCACTGTAACAAAAAAAAAGCATTCTCAAAACGCTTTATTCGAACGCCTTGAGAGCGTTTTCGAAAAGCGTTTTGAAAGCACTTTCTTAACAAAATACATGTTCGTTTCAAAATTAAATGGTTTTAAAGCAGTTTTTGCAAACGTTTTTAAATTTTTTTCGTAGTACATACAAGTATAGTATTTTTTTAGATTATACTCAATTTTAAACAAATTGTTATAAAAACATTTTGTTAAATCAAATTAAATAATTTTTCCCTACCACCACATTAAAAACGCAAAATTTTGAAAACATAAAACATTTTTTAATTTGTAAATCTATTTTTTATTTTTATTATTATCATTTATGCTAAAGAGTTATAGCAATAGTTTCGTTATAAAATTTACAAATAATGCATTTAACTTCTACAATATGCACACTGACTTCAATAACATCTTCACGTAAATTTTTAACGTTATAAAGTCCTATTTCTTTTGATGGAATTGGATAGACAAAATAATCGTTTATTTCATTAAAGATGTTGCCTTTTAAATATGTATTATCACATGTGCGTTTAGATCGATTTGTACTAAAAATTTGGTTTACTATCATAATATTTCCATTACTAAGTAGAATTGCGTTATCAGGATGGGATGCAGTAATTTTGAAACCATGAATATTAATAAAAGAAAACACAACTTTTGTTTCAGTGGATTCCATTACTTTGCCAAGAGAATACTTTTTGTTTTTAAAGAGAGGATATACCAATGGAGCTTTATTTGGAGAGTTAACGGTATGAAAAACATGAAATTTTCGTTGAAGTTCAGCAATAGGATTGTTCCGAGAGTTAACAATCGATTTTAAGTAACCCAGACTGTTTTCAAAATCAAATGCAGAGAACTGTGATATTGGTGCCCCCATATTTACTACATCATGTGCGAAATGAATGAGATTGTGAATATTCATTGTTTGGCAATTAGGACCATAAAAATGTGGCATACATTCCACAAATCTTCTTAATATTTCCTTTGCATAATTGGCTTTTAGAGTAGCCAATTCATTTGATGACAGAATACGGCAAGCTGTAAATAGAATTAAAAAATACCTGTACTGGTCATATTCCATTACATTTTTTTAAATTATAGCTCCACCATATAGCAAAAAAAACCTAAATTGAGTGGCTTTCCAATTTCCAATATCAAATAAATCAAAACTTTTTCTTTGAAACTCTGACGGTATGTCTCTTGATATATTTGTGAAGTTTTGTTGTAACTTCGCAACATTTTCATCAGAAATGAAGGAAAATGATTTCTTGATACTTATTTTTTGCAATAAATGTTTGCTTATACCAAGATACAACATATTCATTTCATCTAGTACGACAGATTTTACCACGTCAAAATTAACGATGTTGAGCAATTTTGCTTTTGCTTTTTTGCTTTTTTTTATAAAGTTTACCTTTACTAAGTTTACTTTTTTTATTACATTGAATTTAATTTTTATTTACTAAAATACTTTTATAAAAAAATATCTACAATTAACGAATAAAAAAAAATATCTGCATTAAATGAAGTCCTTTAAAGTACTGTTTTTTCTTATTTCAATCGCTGGAAAATATCTTTAATTTTTGTATTTAAGCTCTTTATAAGTGCTTTACTTTTGGTTTTTAAAGCGCTTTCATGACTTTTAACAAAACGTTCTGAAAGCACTTTTTTAAAACGCTTTTAAAACGATTTAAACCTAGAGTAGATCGATGTTATCATTCGGATCATCTGAAAGCGCTTTCAAGATGGTAAATGGAACGCTTGTAGAACCGTTTACAACGCTTTCACAGCGCTTTTGCGATTGTATTTTTCTGACTGGGCGGCGATACTATGGAGATTCTAAGAACCAAAAATGGCCTCCATTTTGCTCTATCTGGCTTGGTTTCCGAGATAGCGCCATTTTAAGTTTTCTGAAAATAAAAAAAAAATTTATCATTTATTTTGCTAATATTAGCAAAAAATCTTGTAAAAATGTAGTCAACTCAATTTCAAATTTAGCAAAAGAAATTAGTTCAAAGTTTGTTTAAAATTGCTAATGTGCTAAATGAAGTTTACAAGAAAATTTTGCTAACATGCTAATCTCAACTAAAAATTTGCTAAAAGTTAGCTAACTAGCGTTAGCAAAAAAAAATTAGTAAATCTACTAACGTATTTTTTTGAGTGTAGTTAGTGTTCAAAAAACAACCTTGAAAGCTTAATAACTTGTTAAAGAATTTTTTTAAATGTGTGTTAAAAAAATATTTTTTTTTTTTAAATCAGGATTTTTTAGTTATATTTTTTTTTTTAGTGTGGAAAAAATTTTCAAAGTATCAATTTGAAAATCGATCCTCCTTAATTTTTACCACGGTGGACAGGAAATTTCCAATCTTTTGTTCAGAATTTATGTGAAAAAAGTAGTATCAAACCACGGTCATCCACTATAAGAAAAAAATCAAAAATAGAGAGGAGGATAAGTTTTCAAACTAATTTTTTCCATGCAGAGACAAAAACTTTTTTGTTTCTGTTAAAAAAATGTATAATTTGGGGTTTTTATAAATGCTTGTCAATCATTTCGTTAATTTTATTAATATTTTATCATGTATTTATCAAATACAAAAAATTAAAAAAAAATTAAAAAAAGTTTTCATAACTCGGAAGGAATTTAAAAACATACAATTTATCAATCTTAGCTTTTGTTTGGTATTGATCTGAAGAATGTCCGTCCGTCTGTCTGTCTGAATGTATTAATGAATGAATAAAAAACGAAAACGTCCGTCAATCCGTTTGTTGTTAATGATTTGGGCGTTAATATAATTTACGGTATTTTATTTTTTTTTTTTCTGTTGTTAACTACTATTTATTTGTTGGTTTGTTTTTAGTATGGCAAAGAGGTTGATCCGTTGGATTCAGTTTCATTTTGGCTTATTGGTTAGTTGGTCGGTTATTAAGAAAAATGTATTTTATTATTCCATAATAATAATAAAATTTACTTTCATCCATGACCTTGACTGTATTTAACTGTGTTATTTTCTGTTTTTTTATTTTTTTGTAGTGATTTTTGTTTATAGATTACAAGTATGATACATAATAAATAAGATATAATAATATTCAAGTATTAAAGGTTTAAATATGATAAAATACAATAAATTTAAAAAGTTTCTTATTAAATCAGTTTAAGCAAAATTGGATTGACAATTTGTGGAATTTGTGAATTGAGGACAAACATTTTATACTGTGAAAACCTTAGACCCCTTAATAAAGAAATGTTATTTTTATACCCTCCACTTAGTGATAGAGGGTATATATAAGTTTGTCATTCCGTTTGTAACTCATCGAAATATCGGTCTGGGACCCCATAAAGTATATATATTCATGATGCCCGATCGATTTTAAGACATTCTAGCGATGTCCGTCTGTCCGTCTGTCTGTCTGTCTGTGGAAAATGCTGTAGCGGACAAAATATTGCAAAGAGATGACTGAAACTTAACATATTTATTGAAAGTTCTCCCGAGAAGTTTGGTATTGCATTTGAGCGATATCGGTTCAGCGGTTCAAAAGTTATGAATGAAAATGTAAGCACACCTCAAAAATTTCAGTACATTCAACATAACCTAAAAATACAAAATGCTTTAATTCGGCTTCTGGTTGACATATGTGAACATAATTGAACACCAAATGGTATTTAAACAAGTACGAACATATTTTTTACAAAAAAAAAGAAAAAAATCGCGGATTTTTTTTTTACCAAAAATTTTTTAGCGGAAATTTTTTTAAAAATTTTTTTTTTTTTTCTGAAGTAATTTCCTTTTAAATAAAGTTTTTTGCAATAATCTTTTTGAAATTGTGGAGGGTATCACTACATTCGGCAAGGCCGAATTTAACTTTTTTACTTGTTTTATATAAAATGTGCAAATCTTGAAATTAAGAGACCAACAATTCTCTTATGCGGCTGTTTTTGGTTCCTGGAAAAAATACCGTAAGGCTATAAGTGAGTTTAATGAAATTTAGAGAAAATTTTGTTAAGAAATCTTGTTAAGAAATCTTGATAGGGATGAGATTTTCATGCACTAAAAAATCGAAAATATGCGCTTAAAATATGCGCTAAAAAACTCAAAATATGCACTAAAAAACTTAAAAATATGCACTAAAAAGTAAAATGTGTGCAAAGAAAATATTGTTTTAATAGGAAAATCTTCTTAAAAAGCAAAATGTAACGCCGAGTTTAAATAGTAACGTTTAAAACTTTATATAGCTAAGATTTTTTAGAACTTTAGACAATCTTTAAAAAAAATTTAAAGAAAAAAAAATTTTCGGTTCAAAAGTTATGAATGAAAATGTAAGCACACCTCAAAAATTTCAGTACATTCAACATAACCTAAAAATACAAAATGCTTTAATTCGGCTTCTGGTTGACATATGTGAACATAATTGAACACCAAATGGTATTTAAACAAGTACGAACATATTTTTTACAAAAAAAAAAGAAAAAAATCGCGGATTTTTTTTTTACCAAAAATTTTTTAGCGGAAATTTTTTTAAAATTTTTTTTTTTTTTTTCTGAAGTAATTTCCTTTTAAATAAAGTTTTTTGCAATAATCTTTTTGAAATTGTGGAGGGTATCACTACATTCGGCAAGGCCGAATTTAACTTTTTTACTTGTTTTATATAAAATGTGCAAATCTTGAAATTAAGAGACCAACAATTCTCTTATGCGGCTGTTTTTGGTTCCTGGAAAAATTTAGAGAAAATTTTGTTAAGAAATCTTGTTAAGAAATCTTGATAGGGATGAGATTTTCATGCACTAAAAAATCGAAAATATGCGCTTAAAATATGCGCTAAAAAACTCAAAATATGCACTAAAAAACTTAAAAATATGCACTAAAAAGTAAAATGTGTGCAAAGAAAATATTGTTTTAATAGGAAAATCTTCTTAAAAAGCAAAATGTAACGCCGAGTTTAAATAGTAACGTTTAAAACTTTATATAACTAAGATTTTTTAGAACTTTAGACAATCTTTAAAAAAAATTTAAAGAAAAAAAAATTTTTTTCTTATTTCCAAAAAAAATTTTTAAAATTTTAAATAGTTTTTGAAACAAATAAATTTCAATTTGTGTTTTTGCTAATTTATGCCAAAATATGCAAAAATATGCACTTAAAAGTTGGAAATATGCACAAAATATGCATTTAAAACCAAAATATGCAAAAATATGCATTTTCAACAAAATATGCAAAAATATGCAAAAACAAATCGATGCCAATTTAACTCAAATTTCTTAATTCGGAAAGATAATTGGTCGATATCGTTTTGAGACTATCGACAAAAAACATGCATTTGCATGGAAATCTCATCCCTAGTAATTAGCAAAAAACTTTTTTTGGGACTTTTCTCACTAAACCTTGCGTAATTCCGAAAATTTTCAACCGATTTTAAATTTTTAAACTGTTTTGGATAGAAAAAGGATAGGACTTTCTATGTTTGTAAATTGATCAATACGTAAAAGAAAGATATCTGTTGATTTTTTCTATAAAATCAATTTTTTTTGTTATTTTTTGAAAATTTTTCGAGTTTATCGATTTTTTTCTGCTATAGTTCGTTTAACAATCTTTATATTTATGAGCGTTTTCTTAAAGATAATTTAATTCTTAATACGATAAGCTTTATCCTGAAAAAAAATCGGAAATAATTGACATAGTTGTGATAATTTTTCTAAAAAAGAAAATTAAGATTTTGCAGGAAATCCGCCGTTCAGATAATCCAGGCAAAAAAAATAAATTTATCATAAATGGTCATGTACAATATTTTTAAAGGTTTTTGGCGCGCTGAATCCGAATCTGGCCTTTAAATTGCTCTATCTCGTCAGGTTTTTGAGATATTTAACATAAATTGATATATCAAAAACTTAATAAGACAGTGCAATTTCAAGGTCAAATTCGAATTCAGGAGGTCAAAAACCTTTAAATAATGATACGCGACCTCTCAGTATGTTCGTTTATTTTTTTTATTTTTTTTTGCCTGGGTTATCCGCACGGCAATTTCATACAAAATCTTAATTTTCTTTTTTAGAAAAATTATCACAACTCTGTCAATTAATATCCGATTTTTTTGGCATAAAGCTCATCGTATTCACAATTAAATTTTCTTTAGGAATACGTTTATTCCCAATAAGCAATTTTAAAATTCAAGTACAAATCAAATTCCAGCCCCTGCTTGATTTATACTTGAATTACACTTGAATTCAATAGCATACTCCAGCAAAACGGACACTGGAATTCAAGCCCTGTTTTTACAGCCTTTTCCCTGGTTTTCAAGCGTAAAAACAGCGCTTGAATTCAAGTATCCGTTTTGCTGGAGAATGCTATTGAATTCAAGTGTAATTCAAGTATAAATCAAGCATAGACTGGAAATAAGGGCTTGATTTACACTTGATTTATACTTGATTTGCACTTGAATTTTAAATGTGCTTATTGGGTTAATATAAATGTTGTTGAACAAACCATTGCAGAAAAAAATCGATAAACTCAAAAAATTTTCAAAAAATAACAAAAAATTAGATATTGTAGAAAAAATCAATACATATCTTTCTTATATGTATAGACCAATTCACACACATCAAAAGCCCTATCTTTCTATTCAAAACAGTCAAAACATTTAAAATCGGTTGAAAAATGTTAAAGTTACACGTGGTTTAGTGAGAAAAGTAAAAAAAAAACGTTTTTTGACAATAACTTTAAAATTTGAGGGTGTCTGGCAAGTTTGATGGGAATTTTTATGATCTTTTCGACGAGACCTACAACCTTAACGACCTCATTTTGAAAGTATATTCGATTTTGTGTTTTTTGTAGCACAGTGTTATCCATTTCAGCAGAAAAATCTTGTGAAATGTTTGAAACTTTAAATTGAAAGTAATTTTACAACTTTTTTCAAGTATAAGAATGCTATTCAATGCTTATCGAAAAATTATTTCACAATTATTCAAATTTTTACCATTTCTTTTCTTAGATTCCTAATTTTTCATATTTTTTGTACTATATAATATTTCTGATTTATTTTATTTCTATCTAAAAATCTTACGCGTTATTCACGTTTCTTTAGTATAATTTTCTCGTATTATTCTCAGGGCGTATTATTAATACATAATATTATGTATAGTTTCCATTAATTATACGCACCGAATACTTAATAATCATGATTAAATAAAAAAAGTCATAAAATAAACATAAGACATTTTTTCTATAGAAAAGTCTCAGATTCTGAGACATTTTTTCTTAGAAAAAGTGTTTGATTTTGAGATATTTTTTTTTATAGAAAAAGTCTCAGATTTTAAAACATTTTTTCTATGGAAAAAGTCTAAAATTCTGAGACATTTTTGCTATAGAAAAAGTTTCTTATTCTGAGACATTTTGCTTTGGAAAAAGTTTTTGATTCAGAAACATTTTGTCTGTAGAAAAAGTCTCAGATTCTGAGACATTTTTTCTTAGGAATTTCAGAATCTAAGATAAGATATAGAAAAGGTCGAAGACATTTTTTCTATGAAAAAACATTTAGAATCTAAGGCTTTTTTTACAAAAAAAAAGTTTCAGATGCTGAGAAAAACATTAACCCAGTCGGCAAAAATACTGCTGACTCTCTCTTTATAAATTTGCTGACATCTTCATACAATTTCTCAAAATGTCCCCACACTCAAAAAAAAAAAATGAACTAAAACTTTGAAAATGAACTTAATTTTGAGAAAAAGAGGGAATGATTTGGCTCCAAAGATTTTTTTTCTTGGTTTTAGTTCATACTTTCCCAAAAATAAGGAAAACAAAGTTATTTAATTTTAAGCTAATTTTAACTAGAAAATGGAAAAAATTGTATTACACTTTAGTTCATTCACATTTTAGGACTAGACCCTGTTAACTCAAGACCACGTTAATTTTTTAAGGGTCCCCATAGATTCACTCAGATAATTATGTAAGTTACTACATGTTAGTTATTTGTATGTTTTACAGTAGTTAGTTGTTTTCAACTACAAAGTCAGTTGTTTGAAAAATAATAAAAAACTATTTCTGTTAGTTATTTTTAGTCGCTTTTTTGAACAACTTCAAAAAAAGTACTGTGATGTTGTAACAGTTATTTAAAACAGTTAATTTTATTTTTTATCTCTGAAAACTTTTCAAAGTTTTTTTCCAAAATATAAAAATAAATTTTCGTTTTTTTATTTTTCACAACTTTTTTTTAAAAAAAAAAAAAAAACTTGGAAAAAATTTGGTCTTCAATTTCTTTTTTCTGAAAAATTTTTTGAATTTTTTTTATATGTATATTGATTGTTTTATTTTTACTACATTTTAGTTGTTTTAACTACAAATGTAAGTAGTTTTTACCACATAAGTCAGTTGTTTTTTGTCAGTTAAAATAACTAATATTGTTAGTTGATTTAACTGAAAAAGTAGTTGACCCCAAAACAACTTACAAAGTAGTTATTTTAACTGACATTTTCAGTTGATTTTACTAACATAATTTTTTGAGTGTTTTGACCCAAAACTTTTGTCCGTTTCGCTCTACCTTGCTTAGTTTTTGAGATACGGTAATAACGGGCCTGATAGGGTCTTGAGAATCTTAAAAACTGGATAACTCAAAAACTATTAATCGGAGGGCTTTCATGTATTTTGCGGAAGTGTTCTACGAATCAATACTTTTTCTCATATTGGCAGTATATACACTCAGAAAATTATGTAAGTTACTACATGTTAGTTGTTTGTATATTTTACAGTAGTTAGTTGTTTTCAACTAAAAAGTCAGTTATTTTTGTATGAAAAATATTAAACAACTATTTCTGTTAGTTATTTTAAATAGTTTTTTTTTTTTGAATAACTAACAAAAAAGTACTATTTTGTAGTAACAGTTATTTAAAGAAGTTAATTTTTTTTATCTCTGAAAAATTTTCAAAGTTTTTTTTCCAAAAAATCAATTTTTATTTTTTTTTTATTTTTCACAACTTTTTTTTAAAAAAAAAAAAGTTTGGTCTTCATCTTTTTTCTGAAAAATTTTTTGAAAAAAAAAAATTATATATTGATTATTTTATTTTTACTACATGTTAGTTGTTTTGACTACAAATGTAAGAAGATTTTACTACGTAAGTCAGTTGTTTTTTTGTCAGTTAAAATAACTAACATTGTTAGTTGATTTAACTGAAAAAGTAGTTGACCCCAAAACAACTTACAAAAAAGTTATTTTAACTGACATTTTCAGTTGATTTTACTAACATAATTTCTTGAGTGTACCGAGGTATGTGCATAATTAAAATCTCGGGAATTTCAAATTTTAGATCAGAAATTAGGGCCTTGAGACTAGAGATGGGCACGTGAGTGACTATTGACTCACACTCACTCACGCTCACGACAGGAATTTTTGAATCACGCACACTCACTTACGAGCACATTTTTTCTACTCACAATCACTCACAATCACGTGAGTAAATTTAATAGAACTCACACTCACGTGCACTCACGCAAGCTTCGCTCACACTCACGTTGACTCACACTCACGAAACTCTTATTTATACAAAAAAAACTAAAATTTCTAAAATTTTTCAAAATTTTCAGCAAAATTTAAAGTTCAGCGAAATTTTAAATTTTTTTTTGCTTTTTTTCGGACGAAATCTTAAATTAAGTCAAATTTTACAATTTTTTTGTTCCTTTTTTTGGTACAAAAGGAAATATGAAGAGAGAATAAATCACGCAAACTCACGCAAAAAATCGACTCACTCACACTCACTCACGCAAAAATCTTACTCACGCACACTCAATCACGCAATTTTTTTCTCTACTCACACTCACTCACAATCACGTGAGTAAAATTGAATTCAGTCATACTCACGCGTGAATCACGTGAATCACTCTCTAATCTGCTCATGTGCCCATCTCTACTTGAGACCATATTTTTGTTTGTTATTTTTGAAAATTTCATCCGTTTCGCTCTATCTAGCTTAGTTTTCGAGATATCGCCATTTTGAATTTTTAACTAAATTCTAAGAAGTTATTTACGAAATTCCAAGAAGTTATTAACTAAATTCTAAGAAGTACACTTCCTCAATTCTAAGAAGAGAAATACGATGATGTTCTTTTTAGTAAATTTAACTAAACTTGAACTAAACTGTTTTTTTTAAGAAATATGTCTTAAAAATAAAGATACGTTTGCTAGATTTGTGGAAAATTTCTTTGGCAGTAAGAATTTTTTTCCTTATATTAAAAAACTCCATTTAAAGAAAACTATGAACTATTTATAAGTAAATGAACTAAACTTTTTTCCTCATAGTTAAGAAAATTTCTCATTTTTTAGTTAAATTTAACTAAATTTTAGTTAAATTTAGCTTCATTTTAATTTTTTTTTTAAACTAAAATGTTTTCTCATTTTTTAGTTAAATTTAACTAATTTTTAGTTAAATTTAACTAAATTTAAGGAAAATTCATAATAAATTTTCAAAGAAATTTTTTTCTAAATTTTAGTTATGTCTTTCTTTTCCGTGTTCATAAAAAATTTATAAAAAATAAAACAAGTGAGAGTGTTAAATTCGGCTGTGCCGAATCTTGTATACCCTCCAATACGTAAAAAAAACAGGAGCGTATTTTTTTTTTGGGGGGGGGGGGTTCGGCGATGGGGCACAACCTTTCTGGGTCTAACTGCAGAACTTTTTCTGACATAAAAATGTTTCGTTTGCTAAGCAAAAGTACAAAAACCTATAAAAAAATTGCGCTTTTTCAGAGGTTGGTTTAGTTCATAAAGGGGGAACTTTTTTCCCCCTGATCCGATTTTGCCCATGTTCGAACTTAACCAGCCCAATACCATAAAGCATTTTCGTACCAAACTTCAGGAGTCTAGCTCTTTTATTTTGGACTGTATCGTGTCTTACACAGACAGACAGACGGACGGACAGACGGACATCGTTAGAATGCCTTAAAATCGATCACTGATCTATAATATACTAGCTAACTTGCCCGGTACTTCGTTACCGGTTAGCTGTAAAAAAAAAAAAAAAAACTTTATAACTTCAAATTCTTATTAATTTTTAATTAAACATAAAAATTGTTAGTTTCGACCTTTAAAATATTATATTTTAAGTAGATCTAAAGTAGAAAAAGATTTTATTTTTGAGAAACGATCTAATAGTTCAAACTTTAAGTTTCAAGGAACATTAGTGCATAAGGAACAATATGTAATTGAAGCGAAAATTCAAAAATTTATTTTCCCAGAATGTAATTTCCGCGAGTGGATCGTAAGTACCAATTTTAAGTATCTCTACTTTCTCCCTTTTTCCCCATTAGAAGCAGAATTTTCATAAAAGTACTTATTTTATAATGTTATTTCCGAAAGGATCGTACAGTCCAAATTTCAAGTATCTAGGACCATTGATTCAGCAGATACAAAATTGCCCTACTTTCCCCATTTTCCCCCTTAGAAGCAGAATTTTCTAAAAAAAGTGCTTCTTCCAAAATGTTATTTCAGCGAGAGGATAGTACAGTCCAAATTTCAAGTATCTAGGACCATTATTTGAGCAAATACAAAACAGTTCAAAATTCAAGTATCTAGGACCATTAGTTCAGCAGATACAAAATTGCGCTACTTTCCCCCTTTTCGACCTATAAAACAAAATTTTCAAAAAAGTACTTCTTTCAGAATGTTTTTTCCGCGAGAGAATCGTACACTCCAAATTTCAAGTATCTAGGACCGTTAGTTAAGCATATACAAAATTGCCCTAACTACCCCCTTTTTCCCCGTAGAAGCGAAATTTTTTAAAAAAGTACTTCCATTAGAATGATGTTTCCGCAAGAAGATTCAAATTTTAAATTTGCCCTACTTTCCCTCTTTTCCCCCATAGAAGCAGATTTATCCAAGAAAGTACTTCTTCCAGAATGTTATTTCCGCGAGAGGATCGTACAGTCCAAACTATAATGTCTAGGACCATTAGTTCAGCAGATACAAAATTGCCCTTCTTTCCCCCTTTAAAAAGTAATTTTCAAAAAAGCACTTCTTTCAATATGTTATTTCCGCGAAATGATCCTATATTGCAAATGTCATGTTTTTAAGATCATTACTTTAAATTTTACTAAATTGCCCTATTTTCCCCCTCCTGGCCCTCCTTAAAACCATAATTTTTAAAAAGTGTATTATTCAAAAAATCATTTCCGCGAGAGGATCAAAATTTAAAGTTTTAGTTCAGAAGATACAAAATTTCCCTATTTTCCCCCTTCTACTTTTTTTTGAAGATGTTTTTTTGCGAGATGATCCTAGAGTTCAAATTTCAAGTTTCTGGAACCATTTGATTTAAAGATAAATAATGCACCGATTTTCCCTTTTTTTTTCCCCCCCCCCCCTTTCCCACGGTGGAGGAGGAATTTTTCAAACAATATTTTGTTTTCCGCATGTTAATTCCGCGAGAGGATCCTAGAGTCCAAATTTCAAGTTTCTGGGACCATTTGTCCAGAAGATAAAAAATGTACCAATTTGCTCTGTTTTCCCCACCTTGGAGGCTGAATTTTCAAAAATAAATTTTTTTATTTTTTTTTTCGCGAGAGGATCATAGAGTCCAAATTTCAAGTTTCTAAAACTATAAGTTCAAAAGATACAAAATCCCCCAAAGGGCCCTTTTTCCCCTTCAGAAGTGGAATTTTTAAAAAAGTTCTTTAGGCATGTTATTTTCGCGAAAGGATCGTTCAGTTCAAATTTCAAGTATCTAGGATCATTAGTTCAGCAGATTCAAAATTGCCTTTTTCACCCTATTTCCCCTAGAATTTTGAAAAGTGCTTTCTTAAAAATGTTATTTCCGCGAGAGGATCGTTCAGTCAAATTTCAAGTATCTAGAACCATTAGTTCAGCAGATACAAAATTGCCCCAACTTCCCCGTTTTCCCCCTTGAAATCGAAATTTTCAAAAAAAAAGTACTTCTTTCAGAATGTTAATTCCAAGAGAGAGGATCGTGCAGTCTAAATTTCAAGTATCTAGGACCATTAGTTGAGCAGATACAAAATTGCCCTACTTTTTGCCTTTTCCCCCTTAGAAGCGGAACTTTCCACAAAAAGTACCTTTTTTAGAATATTATTTCCGCAAGAGGATCGTACAGTTCAAATTTCAAGTATCTAGGATCATTAGTTCAGCAGATACAGAATTGCCCTACTTTCCACCTTTTTCCCCTTTAGAAGGAGAACTTTCAAAAAAGTACTTTTTCTAGAATGTTCTTTCCGCGAGAGGATCGTACAGTCCAAACTTCAAGTATGTAGGACTATTAGTTCAGCAGATTCAAAATTGCCCTACTTTCTCCCTTTTCCCCCGTAGAAGCAGAATTTAAAATAAAGTACTTCTTTTAGAATGTTATATTCGCGAGAGGATCGTACAGTTAAATTTTAAGTACCGAGGACCATTAGTTCAGCAGATACAATATTGCCCTACCTTCCCTTTTCCCCCTTTAAAAGTAGAGTTTTCAAAAAAGTACTTCCTTGAGAATGTTATTTCCGCGAGAGGATCGTACAGTCCAAATTTCAAGTATAGAGGACCATTATTTCAGCAGATACAAAATTGCCCTACTTTCCCCTTTTTCCCACTCAAAATCGGAATATTTAAAAAAGTAGTTCTTTCAGAATGTTATTCTCCCGAAAAGATCGTACAGTCCAAATTTCAAGCCTCCCGGACCATTAGTTCAGCAGATACAAAATTTCCTAATTTCCCCCTTTTGCCTCTTAGAGGAGGAATTTTCCAAAAAGTCCGTCATTCGAATTTTATTTCCGCGAGAGGATCGTGCATTCTAATTTTCAAGCATCTAGGACTATTTGTTCAGCAGATACAAAATTGGCCTACTTTCCCCTTTTTCCCCCTTAAAAGAAGAATTTTTAAAAAAGTATTTCTTTCCGAATGTTATTTCCGCGGGAGGATCGTACGTCCAATTTTCAAGTATCTAGGACCATTAGTTCAGCAGATTCAAAATTGCACTATTTTTCCCTCTTTTCTCCCTTAAAAGAGGAATTTTTAAAAAAAAGTATTCCTTTCCGAATGTTATTTCCGCGGGAGGATCGTTCACTCAAAATTTCAAGTATCTAGGACCATTACTTTAGCATATACAAAATTGCACTACTTTCGCCCTTTCTCCCCTTAAAAGCGATATTTTCAAAAAAAGTACTTCTTTTAGAATGTTATTGCCGCGATATGATCCCATATTCCAAATGTCATGTTTCTAAGACCATTAGTTTAAAGTTTAGCAAATTGCCCTATTTTCCCCCTTTTGGGCCTCCTTAAAACCAAAATTCTCAAAAAAGTATATTTTTCAAAAAATAATTTCCGCGAGAGCATCCATATTCAAAAGTTCAAGTTTGTTCAGAAGATACAAAATTGCCCTATTAAACCCCTTCTACCCCCCACCACCACCCTTATAAAAGGAATTTTCAAAATATTACTTTTTACAAAATGTTTTTTCCGCGAGAGGATCATAGAGTTAAAATTTCAAGTCTCTGGGACCATTCGTTTAGCAGATACGAAACTGCCCTTCTTTACCCATTTTTCCCCCTTTAAAAACGAATTTTCAAAAAAATACTTCGTATAGAATGTAATTTTCGGGATAGGATTGTACAGTTCATATTTTAAGTTTCTAGGACCATTAGTTCAGCAGATAAAAAATTGGGCTACTTTCCCCCTTTTTTAACCTAGAAGCGGAATTTTTAAAAAAGTATTTCTTTAACAATGTTAGTTCAGCAGATACAAAATTGCCATACTTTCCCCTTTTTTCCCCCTAGAAGCGTAATTTTTTAAAAAGTTTTTCTTTAACAATGTTATTTCCGCAAGAGGATCGTTCAGTTGAAATTTCAAATATCTAGGACCCTGAGTTCAGCAGATTCAAAATTACCCCACTCACCCCCTTTTTCCCCGGGAATTTTCAAAAAGTACTTCATTTAGAATATTATTTCCGCGAGAGGATTGTACAGTTCAAATTTCAAGTATCTAGGACCATTAGTTCAGCAGATACAAAATTGACCTACTTTCCCCCTTTTTCCCCGTAGAAGCGGAATTTTTGAAAAAGTTCTTCTTAAAGAATGTTATTTTCGCGAAAGGATCGTACTGTTCAAATTTCAAGTATTAAGGACCATTAGTTCAGCAGATTCAAAATTGCCCTACTTTCCCCATTTTCCCCCAGAATTTTGAAAAAGTACTTCCTTTAGAATGTTGTTTCCGCGAGAGGATCGTTCACTCCAAATTTCAAGTATCTAGGACCATATTTTTAGCAGATACAAAATTGCCCTAGCTTCCCCTTTTTCCCCCTTTAAAGCGGAATTTTCAAAGTACTTTTTTCAGAATGTTATTTCCGCGAGAGGATCGTGCAGTCCACGCGAGAGGATCGTGCTGTCCTATTTGTTCAGCAGATACAAACCGGAATTTTCAAAAAGTACTTCTTTCAGAAAGTTATTTCCGCGAGAGGATCGTACAGTCCAAATTTCAAGGATCTACGATCATTAGTTTAGCAGACACAAAAATACCCTACTTTCCCCCTTTTTCCCCTTAGAAGCGAAATTTTCAAAATAGAACTTTCTTTACTTCCGCGAGAGAATCCTATAGTCCAAATTTCGGGTTTTTGGGAGCATTAGTTCACAATATAGAAAATGTTCAAAATCGTCCTATTCCCCCTTCCCCCACAAATTTGCATGAAAAATTTTCAAAAAAATACTTTCTTCAGCACTTAATTTCCGCGAGAGGATTATATAGTCCAAATTTTTAAATTTCTAAGACCATTAGTTCAGAAGGTACAAAATGTACCAAATTATCCTACTTTCCCCCTTTCAACCCCCTAGAATCAAAATTAAAAAAAAAAACTTTGCTTCAGAATGTTTTTTCCGTTAGAGGATCTTATAGTCCAAACTTTAAGTTTCTAGGACCATTAGGTCAAAAGTTAGAACATGTTCCAAATTGCCCTTTTTCCCCCATTTCCCCTTCTTATTAAAAAAAAAATACTTTCTTTAGAGTATTATGTCCGCGAGAGGATCCTATAGTCCCAATTTTAGGTTACTTGAGCTATTAGTTCAGAAGATCGAAATGTTCAAAATTGTCCTATTTCCCCCTAAATTTTAGTGATTAAATCAATAAATTCCAAAAAATAAAAAAATAAATGACAAAAAAATTTAGTAAAAAATTAAGGGAAAAAAATTTTGAGTAAAAAAATTGAGTAAAAAAAATTTGGGTGAAAGAAAACACCTTCTAATTAAAAAATTTAAGTAAAAAAAATTTAGTTAAAACACTGAAGAATAAAATACAAATGAGTGAAAAAAATTTTTAGTAAAAAAAAAATTTTGTGAAAAAAAAATTTGAGAAAAAAAAAATTTTGGGTAAAAAAAAATTGTAAAAAAAAATTTTTGAGTAAAAAAAAATTTTGAGTGAAAAAAAGTTTTGAGTAAAAAAAAAATTTGTAAAAAAAAATTTTGAGTGAAAAAAAATTTTGAGTAAAAAAAATTTTGCGTGAAAAAAAATTTGTAAAAAAAAAAAATTAAAAAAAAAAAATTTTGAGTGAAAAAAAATTTTGAGTGAAAAAAATTTTGAGTGAAAAAAAATTTTGAGTAAAAAAAAATTTTGAGTGAAAAAAATTTTGAGTGAAAAAATTTTGAGTGAAAAAAATTTTGAGTGAAAAAATTTTAGTAAAAAAATGTTTTTTCCCCGAGAGGATGCTATAGTCCAAATGTCTAGTTTCTAGGACCATTAGTTCAAAATTCACCAAATTGCCCTATTTTCCCCCTTTATGTCCCGCCTAAAACCGGAATTTTCAAAAAAGTACTTTTTTCAAAATGTTATTTCTGCGAGAGTATCCTATATTCAAAATTTCAAGATTGTAGGACCATTAGTTCAGAAGATACAAAATGTACCAACTTGCCCTATTTCCCCCTCCCCCCCACCCTAGAAACGGAATTTTCAAAATATTACATTTTCCAAAATGTAATTTCCGCGAGAGGGTCCTAGACTTCAAATTTCAAGTTTCTGGGACCATTTGTTTAGAATATAAAAAATGTACCAATTTGCCCTATTTTCCCCCTTTTTCCCCCCTTGGAGGCGGAATTTTCCAAAAATATTTTTTTCGAAATTTTATTTCCGCGAGAGGATCCTAGAGTTCAAGTTTGAAGTTTCTAGGACTATTAGTTCAAAAGATACAAAATCCCCCAAAGGGCCCTATTTTCCCCCTTTTGCCCCCCTTAGAATCGGAATTTCCAAAAATCCCTTCTTAGTGGGTGGTTTTGTCGGGAGCCGAACCTACATTCCAAATTTCAAGTCTCTAGCTTCAGCGGTTTGGGCTGGGGGATGATTATTGCCAATCAGTCAGTCAGTCAGTCACCACACTCTTTTATATATATAGATATACTTTAAGGGGTCCTAGACCGATATTTCGATGCGTTACACATGGAATGACAAAGTGAGTATACCCCCATACTGTGGTTGGAGGGTATAAAAAAATGTGTGGGAACCCACTTAAGGCTGAAAAATGGAGAGTTGATTTTTTTGGAGAAAATGTTGAGGTTAAAAAAAATTTGGGATCAGTGACACATTTGACTTCTATAGGGTCACCCATGCGACAGTTAGAGCGGTGGCAGCAAATTTTACAAATATGTCATTTTGTGTGGGAGACCCCTTAGGAATTAGAGATAGGGTATTGGTATGTTCAAATAAAATGTTGGGGACTAAAAATTAATGGAGGTCGGTATTGCTAATGACCCCTCTAGAAGGCACTATTGGACCGGTAGCAGCTGATTTAATAAAACATTAAGAAAGAATAAAAAATATGTATTGGGATCACAATATGAGTGGAAGATAGAGAATAGGTATGCTTTAAGAAAATGTTGGAGTTGAAAAAATATTGGGGGTCAGTCACACATTTGACTCCTCTAAGGTCACCTCTAGGACAGATAGAGCGGTAGGAGAAATATTTTTGAAAATTGAACCTTTGCACTGAAAAAAAAGACATAACCAAAATTAAGGAAAAAATGTCTTTGAAAATTTATCATGAATTTTCCTAAAATTTTGTTAAATTTAACTAAAAAATGAGAAATTTTCTTAACTATGAGGAAAAAAGTTTAGTTCATTTACTTATAATTAGTTCATAGTTTTCTTTAAATGGAATTTTTTAATATTAAGAAAAAAATTCTTACTGCCAAAGAAATTTTCCACAAATCTAAGAAACGTATCTCTATTTTTAAGACATATTTCTTAAAAAACAATTTAGTTCAAGTTTAGTTAAAATTTACTAAAAAAAAAAAACATCATCGTATTTCTCTTCTTCGAATTGAGGAAGTGTACTTTTTAGAATTTAGTTAATAACTTCTGAGAATTTAGTAAATAACTTCTTAGAATTTAGTTAAAAACTAAAAATGGCGATATCTCGAAAACTAAGCTAGATAGAGCGAAACGGATGAAATTTTCAAAGAAAAATATGGAATAGCCTACCTCTGCATATCTGTCGGGGTCTCAAGACCCTAATTTTAGATCTAAAATTTGAAATTCCCGAGATTTTATATATTCCGATTAATAGTTTTTGAGTTATCCAGTTTTTTAAATTCTCAAGACCCTTTCAGACCTAGGGTTGCCAGACGGCCTGGAATGGCCTGGATTTTCCAGTTATTGTGGGTCTGGTCCAGTTTCCAGGTAAAATATAATTTTTCCAGTTAAAAAAGAATCTCAAATTTTACCCTTTTTTATTAAATATATTTTAAATTTTTTTTTGACTACTTATTGAATAAAACATAAATCATGAATAAAACATAAATGCTTCTTTTGACTACAGCAAAATGTAGTCTTTTTGATACATTTTCACTAATTTTTCGTTAGTTTTTTTGAACATCTCGGGCATTCTACCGTTTAATTCGGCACAAATGTTTTCCTTGATCACGTCGATGATCTGAGGATTGCGTCGTACATTTTACTTTTTTTACAAATAACCCCAACAAAATAAGTCAGGAGGGGTCAAATCTGCAAATAAGGGTCATTCCATGGAATTTTAACGGGACACCTGGATTTACAGATTTGACCAACCCGGACTTATTTTACTGGGGTTATTTGAAAAGAATACGAGCTTAACATTTCGAGATGCTCGAAAAAGTAATGGAAATGCTTAAAAAGGCACATTGTGACGTGGCCAATAGAGCCATTTAATAGATATTATATGTATGTTTTTTCGAGTTTGTTATAAACTTCCCATACAAATTTAAGTAGGTATACACTTGATAAGTAGGGATATTTATATATTCTTAAAAGTTAAGTATTTAAAAAAAGTGGTGCCAAATCTTAAAATTTTTGATTTGATCACTTACCAACACTTTATTTTATTTTGAAATGTCAACAAAAAAATAAATAAATTACAAAAATTTGTTTGAACAATTTTATTTCACAACAAATATTAAAATTCTTTTATAAATTCTATTAATTAAATTAAAATATCTTCAATAAAAAATAACAAATAATAAAGTGATACCAAGTATATTCAACAAAATAAAAAGAGTTGCCAAAATTTTAAAGTTAAGTAGTGATATCGTTTTTTTACATGTAGTTATAGTTATATATAAAAAACTCGAAAAAACACGCCTTATATTTGATAAGTATTCCAAAATAAAAAATTTTTATTTTTTTTATTAATTATTCTAAAAAAAAATATGTATAAATCCAGTTATTTTCTCAAAATCCAGCTGAAAATTTTCCATTTTCCAGTTAATTGACTTTCGGTATCTGGCAACCCTAATCAGACCCCTTATTAACGTATCTCAAAAACTAAGCAAGGAAGAGCGAAACGGACACAAGTTTTGGGTCAAAATCTATGGGGACCCTTAAAGGACCCAACGGGGTCTCGAGTTAACAGGGGCTGGACCCATAGGGTCCGAAGCCATGGGTCCAGGGTCTAGACCCAATCTAGTTCTAAACTGTGAATGAACTAAAGTGTAATATAATTTTCTAGTTAAAATTGGCTTAAAATTAAATAACTTTGTTTTCCTTATTTTTGGGAAAATTATGAACTAAAAACAAGAAAAAAAATCTTTGGAGCCAAATCATTCCCTCTTTTTCTCAAAATTTAGTTAATTTTCCCAGATTTTAGTTCACTTTTTTTAGTGTAATTTAATAAAACATTAAGAAAGAATAAAAAATATGTATGGGGACCACAATACGAGTGAAAGATAGAGAATATGTAGTATTAGCGCGCCCCGAATTCATTTTTTTTAGCTTGCCCCCTCAAACGATAGCGATTAGGACCCTTTTACGGGAAAAATAACAAAAAAATGTTCAGACAAAAAACCAGTTGGCTACCAGCAGCTAAAGATTGCAATCTTAGTGCATTTTGAAAAACATTTTTTTTTTTGTTTTCCAAAAATTTTACGCCAAAAGTTGCGCAATATAGAGTACAGTCCAGGAAAAATATTAATAAAATTTCCATGGAGTAATTTTGGTGCAGCGTTGCAGCTCAAAGATGAAAAGGTGTACACCCTAAAAAAATGAGTCCAGTTTCCTACTATAAATTGGGTAAATTTCAACAAATTCAAAAAATATACTACTATAAATTGAGTAAATTTACAATATTTTTAAGTAGAATTACGCATTTTGTGTAAATTTACCCAATTTATAGTAGGAAACTGAAATCATTTTAATTAGAGTGTCCCGTGTAAAAGAATAATTATATCAAAACATATCTCCTTTGATAAAAACATATATGGATTATATCTAAATGGATATAATCAGATCTACTCCATATATATTCATATCTGCTTCAGATATGTTTTGATCCGTAAATTGAGTCTATCTGACAATTTCACATATATGAACATACCTGAAAATGGCTGATCATATATGCCATATATGCCAGATAGACTCAATTTACGGATCAAAACATATCTGAATATATATATATGGAGTAGATCTGATTATATCCATTTAGATATGATCCATATATGTTTTTATCAAAGGAGATATGTTTTGATATAATTATTTTTTTACACGGTGTACTTAATTTCTACTTTTTCTTTCTTTTAAGCTAAATTAGTCTCAAAATCTGTTTTGACACAGTTTTAACGAATGTGCTCTATTTTGCGCAGCTTTTGAGACCAATTTAGCTCAAAAGAAAAAAAAATTAAGTCAACACTTTTCATCTTTAAAATGCAACGCTGGACCAAAATTACTCCGTAGAAATTTTATTAATATTTTTCCCGTAATGTACTCTATTTTGCGCCCCTTTTGGCATCAATTTTTAAATCAAAAATTTTTTTTCAAAATGCACTGAGATTGCAGTCTTTACCCGCTGGTAGCCATAGATGGGAATTTTTCATTACCATTGAAAATTAATTACCATTGGTTGATATCAATGGTAATGAAAAAATGTTCATTACCATTTAATGGTAATTAAATTTTTTTAATTGAAAAAATAATTACTAATGGTAATGAAATGCACCAATTATTGAAAAACACCAATTATAATTGGTTTCAAAACCATTGGTTTGCACATTTTTGTTTTTTTGAAAAGTTAAAAATTTAAACATCAAAGTATGTTTTTACAAAAAAAAATATGAAAATGTTAAAGACAAAAAACAAAACGCAAATAAAAATTTCAAATATTGTGTTATACAAAGGCAATCAACGTGTTTTTGGTTTATAAAATGTGAAAAACTAAAACACCATATAACAAAAAACAACAGATTTTTCCAAATATTAACGATTTTGCCAATATTGTGACGACTTTTAAGTACTAATGGTAATTATTTCTTTTAAGTGATGCCATAGCAATGGTAATTATTTTTTTTAATTTTCATTAGTAATTAAATTGATAAGTAATTTAATTGGTACAATTGATACAACCAATGGTAATGACAAAAATTTCATCACCATTGACATCAATTAAATGGTAATTAAACCATCAATTAATTGGTCCCTTTAATTAATTAGTCCCATCTATGCTGGTAGCCAACTGGTCTTTTGTTTAAAACTTTTTTTGTTATTTTTTTCGTAAAAGGGTCCTAAGTCTCCATCTTTTGAGGGGTCAAGCATTTTCAAATTCGAAAAAAACCGAATTCGGGACGCGCTAATATGTATGCTTTAAAAAAGTGTTGGAGTTGAAAAAATATTTGGGGTCGGTCATGCATTTGACTCCTCTAAGGTCACTTCTAGGACAGATAGAGCGGTAGGAGCAAATATTTTTGAAAATTGAACCTTTGTATGGGGGCCCCCTTAGGGATTGGAGATAGAGCTTAGGTATGTTTGGAAAAAGTTTTCGGGAGGAAAACTTATTAAGAGTCGATCTGATATTTGACCGCTCCAGGGGCAAGTTCAGGGGAGTTGTTGGTTTTTTTACCCTTCACGTCCTACTTTGACCCCGATGAGCGAACCCTAGATACTATCCGACTAGCCCTATTTTTTGGCTCATGCATTTGTTCTACGAACCTTACAAAATTAGCGGTTCTAGCGTGTCGAAATCGAAAACTAACCCCCCTATTGTATATTTTAAAATATTATAAATTGAAAGTATGATTTAAAAAAAAACAACAATTAAATCTAAATATAACTTACCAATTTTAATTCACCCACATTCGTTGGTGGTTTTAATTGAAGCTTAAAGTTTTTAATCCCAATTGTTAACTGGTTGTTACTTGGTTACAAACATTTTTTTTTTTTATTGTTTTGGTTAAGTAGTTTAAAGAAACCGTTATAATATTTTACACAAGTTAAAAATAAAATTGATTAAGATTTTTATTTTTTTGTTATTCCACAAAAACACGAATGCAACTGTTTCGCATAAATTTGGTAAAAAAAAACTTATCAGGGAATTATGGCAAAAAACAATTGTAAATTGTAGTATAAAGTAAAAAAACGTTGCACGTTTTAAGTTAATTTTTCACTGTGTACAAAACGTTTTTCTTGGCCAAATATAGGCGTTTTTTGTTGTTGTTTTGATTACTTCTACTACTAAACTATAAGATTTAGAAGGGGAAATTTTTTTTTGTTTAAGCCAAGTTAAAGTTAATAATATTAAACCAAGGTGAGATGTACTGCTAATACTAAGTATTTTTTTTTCTGTGTTTTTAATATTTTTTTTTTTTGTAAAAAATTTCAATACAAAAAATATTGACTTTTTTTATAAACCGAACCGAACAAATACACACATTTGTTGTTTTTTTCTAAAAACCTTTTTTTTTACACACTCTGAAAACGTTTATTTAACTGACTAAAACACAAAACCGTAAATTTTTATAATTGGGTTGATTTTGCAAATTAATTGCATTAAGTTTAGACGTTTTTTTTATTAGTTGTTGTTATTTTAATTTTAACTTTCAGAAACCAGTACGAAATTGAAAATTTCCACGGTCCTTAAATATGTTTTCAGCTGTGTTGTGTTTTTTTTTAACAAAAAATTCTTAAAATTAAATTCAATAAAATTAAGAATTCTTTTTTACAAAATTTTTTAATAAATTTTTGAATAGAGTGACTTCTTTGTAAAAATTCTTAAAATTCTTTTCACATTTTGTTAAAATTCTTTAAAATGATTCACTTGTTCTAAATTTTTGTATTTTCTGTTAAAGTTTGGTTCTTTTTTTTAATATCAAGAGCCAATTTATTTATCGAGAGATTTTAGTTTATTATTTTTTGCGTGCGAATCGCTTCAGTGTTTCCACTTAACTGAATTACCAATTTAAACCGCAACTGATAGTGAACTCTGTGTGGTGTTGTTACTTACACAGTCAGAGTCTGGTCTCTGGCTTAATAATTTTTCTTGTTGTTAACAAAAACAAAAAGTAATAAAAAGTTTAGCTTACCAAGTCAGCCACACAAGCCCACAAAAAAAAGTCTTTTGCTTTTGCAGAACATAGAGCTGGAGCTGGTTTGATAGTGATGGTACAGAAAGTACTTTTTTTGGTACTTCTTTTATCTCTACACTCAAAATAATTCTACAGTAAAAGGTTTAGTAAGTGATTTTGTACCAAAATCTACTAATAAGTTACTAATTTTAGTATCTTCAAAGTACTAAAATTAGTCATTTTTACTAATATTAGTAAAAATTTTAGTATTATTGCGATTTTCTCGGGCCCTACCCCCGATCTAAACGTCAAAACACATCTCTTTTTATTGCCCTTGATCATATGACGAAATTTATATATTTAAAACCGCTTCGGTCTGCTACATCAATTAATGTAATAAGTTTTTTCCAAAATGATTTCTTTACCACATACGGTGTACCTCAATTTATCCACAGTGATAATGGTAAACAATTTGTTGCTAAAGATTTTCAGGAGTTTTTATCAAAATATGATATAACACATATCAAAACAGGTCTCTATTCGCCTCAGGCAAACGCCTCCGAGCGTTCTAATAGAGAAATTGTGTCAAAAATTCGAAATTTTCTCAAAAATGATAAAAATCACCAAAATTGGGATAAGGACATACCTACAATTCTATCTGTACTTCGTAGTGATTACCATACCTCTATAAAATGTTCACCCTATTACGCGTTATTTGGCCAAAATATGGTTCAGCACGGGTCAACATATAAAATTTTAGAATGGCTAGGTTGCTTGCGTGATGATGACATCGATTTTAAAGAAAATTCAGATCGTTTGAATAGGATTCGTAGTAAAATTTCAGAAAATATTGAATTGGCACATGAAAAGTCATCAAAAACGTATAACCTCCGTGCTAGAAAAATAAATTTTGTTGATGGACAGGTCGTGTTTAGGAAGAATTTCTCTCAAAGCGACGCTTCTAAAGCTATAAACGCGAAATTTTTACCAAAATTTGTAAAATGTAAAGTCAAACGAAAGCTTGGCAATTCTCTCTATGAATTGGAGGATATGAATGGTAAAGTACTAGGTAAATATCATGCATCTGATATTCGTCCTTAAATTCCCGGCTTTGTGGGTCGAGCCACACTTGAACGCTAAGTTAAATCATTCTTCATAACAATTTGTAAAATCTTCCTGTTCGCACCTTCGAAAAATCTTGAAGCGAAGCAGGTTTGTAACGATTTTCTTTTCAAAATGTATATTGTTACTGTAGCCAATTACAATCAATCTTTTTTCAAATATTCGGTGGTTCTTTTACTCTTTTGCACAATACTTATGATGATAATAAGGTGCAGAAAAGAAAAAGCAAATATTTGTCACCCGGTTTTTAGTATTTGAGATATTGGTATTTGCTAATACTTGAAGTAGAGTTTGATCACATTGCATCATTTTATTTTACTTCCTTTCAATTGAGAAATCATCGTGTTCAGAACAAGTTCTTCAAATAAAAATAAAAAAATAAATATATATCCAAAAATATTAAAGTAATCATAGTACATAACCTAGTAATTAATTGTGATTCTAAACTATTATTAATCAGCCGGTTAAATAAATTGCTTATTATTGCTTTAATGGTGGTTGGAACACCGATCCAATTTATTTCGAGACCCCTAACAACACAAGAAAAGGAGTATTTTAAAGTTGGCATAAGGAAATTGTGATCAGGTTCTGTGAAGCCCTGCTTCACATGCACGTGCCAAGTTTTATATAAGATTGCCCAGTCACGCGGCTCAGCCACTTAAATTTTTGGATTTACGCATATTCCGGTCAACGAAACAAAAGCCGTATCGAAGAAAAAACAATTTTCTTAAATAACTGGTCCAGATCAACCAAACCAAATCTCCTGGATAGCCAATAAATACCGTAGTGACTATTGCTTTAAGTTGGTGTTACGTCCAATACAATATAATTGATTAAGCTAAAATCATTTAGTTAAAAATCTAAGAAAACTTCTAACATAAGTTCCTTACATACACCCAAAACTAAAATCTTTTTTCCTTAAAAAAAAAAAAGAAAAAGAATTTTCATATTTTTATTCGGCTATCCTTCTAAATCTAATATCCCTAATCTGAAATTGCGTAATAGATACTATTACTATTAAAACTTTATTTTTTTTTGTTTCTACTTCATTCTTAAATTGAATTTCATTGATAACTTTAAATTTCATTCATAAATTTAATTTTCTCTCCCTTCTTTCATTTAAAAATTATTATTATATTTTACTAATCCCTACTTTCTTACCATTTTTCTTTATTCTCTACTTTTCATATTTTTCTTTAAATCATATTCTAGATTTATCTCTTTCTTTCACACTGAATACTTATTGCTAATTAATACTTCTGAAGTTATTTTTAATTGCAATAAGTACTCAGTTATCGTCGGTCCGTTTCTTAACTCGTTAGTTCGCAAATATACAATTTTTAAATATAAAAAGAAAAAAACTAAATTAAAAAAAAAAAAAATTGATAAATAAGTCAAAAAAAAAAAAGTGAAATATATGAAAAGTAAATACAGAAGAAGAAAAAAATATAATTAATTAATATAAAAAAACAAAGGAAAAAAGTTTTAAGTGAGAGTTTAAAATATGTATTTAGAAAAGAAAAAAAAAATCTTACTCATTTGTTTTTGAAAAAAAAAATGAGACTAATCCTATAAATTAACCAACAACATCAAATAATTTTTTTTTAACAGCAAATTTTTAAGTCCTCAGTTGCAGTCAGAAAAGGCCTTTTATGACGACACCACAAGGAAAAATATAAAATTGTAAGTTGGAAACAAATTATGAAATTATTATTTTCGTTATATTTATATTCTTATTTTTTTCTATAAAATTCATTTTTACAAAAACAATTTACTTTCATTTAATATTTGTGAGTACGGCGAATTCAGCCGAGACACAAACCTTCTCACAATTTTGCTCTGTTTGTTTTGGTCATTTGTTTTCATTGGAAATCAATGGGTTCAATGACTACATAAAGTAAATTTTTAAATTTCTTATATACATACAATATTTTTTTTTGTTACTTACACCTAAGCCTCGAATATTTTTGTATAACCATGTTATTTGATATAAAAATATTTATAAAGTTAATCATATGTTAATCATTTACTTAAAAATAATTTTTAAACCTAATCATAATTATATATTACACTGTATTTTTTTTTATGAATTTATTATAAACAAAAAAATGAATTGCTAACTCAAAATAAATAGAGGAATGTTAAATTTAAAGTCATGGTGTTAAAATAATTTAAAGATCTGTAATAGGGGCAATTCATTATATACTCAGAGCATTAGAGTTGCCATAGGTGTTTTCAGAATCATTTTGTGGGTGGGTAAATTGTGCTCCTGGGTCAAAATCATCCGACCCTGTAATCCTGTACACTTGTGTTTAAATAAATTAATTGTACTCCAAACTGGCATTTCAACTTGAGGCATGTATTATTTATTTTTATGTTACGTTTGTTAGTGAGGTTTGGATAAAAGAACCACGCCAGACTGAAGGTAGCCGGAGGACAAAACCAGCATGCCTCTTCTTTCCTAGCTTCACATCGAATTTGTACATTATTTAGACCAAATGCGTAACAGCACTGAAAAAAAAGCTTCGTGACGGTAATGAAAATTGACATTAGCTTAATGAAAAATGACTCAAAAATTCAACCGAAGTCGAGTTTCATTTGATCAATGAAACTGGTGTCATAGTATTAATGAAAACTGGTGTCATAATAATAATAAGCCTTGCTTTTCATCTTAAGATTTAAAGCCGCCTCTATACTGGGCATAGGCTATCTATAAGTAGTTAATGAAAACTGGTGTCATAGAATCAAAGAAAATTTTCATAAAATTAATGAAAATTTCATAGAGTGTGTTGTGGAAACTTATGAAGATTTGTCATTAAATTTATGAATGTATTCTTCGGTTTTAAGACTAACATCTTTATTTAACGTAAAGTTGTCATAAGCTACGTTTGGACTGCACTTGTTTATATAATCACCTCGTTTCTATCTTTGATTACCATTAAATGACAGTACATAAAAGGTAAACTATAAAAACAAAAAAGCGATGACTTTAAAAACACGTGCTGCCAAAACGTAGCAATGGAACAACATAAATTACCCTACATTTCAGCACAAAATTTTAATGATTTAAAAAACTATTGTTCTGTTGCAAATTACATTATATTTTAAAAGAAACAGTTAGAAGAAACACTTATAAAGAACTTTTCACTTGTAATTTCAATTAGATTTAACCAGCATAACACAAACACAAGATTCAATAATAAAGCAAATAAATATAGAATTATTTTATTTTATTAAAAAAAAGTTAACACACAGTAAAAATTACAATTAGATTTAACACGCGTGGTGTAATAAAACGTCATATTTATTTATTTATTTATTGGTTCTTTATTTGTAATCTGAGCCCTAGTGGGCCAAATGATTACAGCAAATATTTCATGGAAGTACATATCAATTTTTTTTTTTAAATATAATAAAAATTAAATAATATGATACATTAAATATAAAATAAATCTTCTAAAAATAAACAATAATAATAAGCAGACAGTAGCAACAAAGCTAATTACAAATTTTCAAGAACAATTTCCCGAAACTTGGATTCTGAGTTGTATTTGGTTTTAAAAAATCCCTATTAATATTATAAATCTGATTGTTGGTTTGTCTGTCTGTTCCGCAATAAGTACAGAACGGCTTGACCGATTTTCTTGAAATTTTCACCACAGATAGTACTAACCCTGTCCGGCAATAACGGAACAACGGCTGAACCCGTTTTCATGGAATTTTCACCACAGATAGTACTAACCGAGGCGGGAACTATAGGCCATAAGCGACCGCGATCGGACAAAGGGGCGTAAAATGCCACGCCCCTTTGTACCATGCTAAAGCTATATCAGCCTGTCAGACAATAACGGAAAAACAGCTGAACCGATTTTCATGAAATTTTCACCACGGATAGTACTAACCGAGACGGGAACTATAGGCCATAAGCGACAGCGATCGGAAATAGGGGCGTAAAATGCCATGCCCCTTTGTACCACGCTAAAGCTATATCTGCCTGTCCTGCAATAACGGAAAAACGGCTGAACCGATTTTCATGAAATTTTCACAACAGATAGTACAAACCGAGGCGGAAACTATAGGTCAGAAAAATTTGCGATCGGAAAAATGGGCGTAAAATGCCACGCCCCTTTGTACTAATCAGAAACTATATCTGCCTGTTCCGCAATCACTGAAAAGTGATTTAACGGATTTCACTGAAATTTTTACCACAGATACTACTAACCGAGGCGAAAACTATGACGATCGAAAAAAGGGGCGTAAAATGCCACGCCCCTTTTTGTTACACTGAATGCTATTTTTGCCTTTTCCGCAATTACGCTTAAACACCTAATTTGTTTTTAATGAAATTTTCACCACAGATAGTATTAACCGAAACGAAAAGTATGATCCACAATAGAGGGCGATCAAAAAAAGGGGGCGTAAAATGCCACGCCCCTTTTTACTATACTGAAAGTTTTTTCTGCATGTTTCGTAATCATGCTTAAACAACCATACCGATTTAAAAAAATAAATAAAATAGCACGCCCCTTTATATTCAATTGAATGCTTTTTGTGTCTGTTCCGTAATCTAGCATAAACTGCTAAACCGATTAGAATGAAATTTTTACCACAGATAGTAAGTACTTACCGAGGCGGGAACGAAAGATTAAAATATAGCGCGTTTGGACAAAGGGGGCGTAAATTAACACGAGCCTTTGTACTATACTGATAGTGTTTCTGCCTTTCCTTAATAACGCTTAAACGACTAAACCGATTTTAACAACATTTTTTCCATAGATAGTACTAACAGAGGCGGTCACTTTAGTATGTGTCAACTGCCACGCCTTTTGCAATGTACTGAAAGTTTATTCTGCCTTTCCATAATCACGTTTAAACGGTTATTATAATTAATTTATTATAATTTTCACGACAGTTAGTTAGTACTTATTAAGGCGGAAACTATAGACACGACCAGACAGAGGCGTGAATTGCCACGTCCCCTTGCAATACATTGAAATTTATTTCGGCCCGATCCGTACACACGCGTTGACGGTAAAACCAGTCTGTTCCGCAATAAGTGAAGGACGGCTTAACCGATTTTCATGAAATTTTCACCACAGATGGTACTAACCGAGGCGGTAACTATAGGTCAAAAAAATCCGCGATCGGTAAAATGGGCGTAAAATGACACGCCCCTTTGTACTATACAGAAACTATGTCTGCCTGTTTCGCAATCACTGAAAAGCGATTTAACCGATTTCACTTAAACTTTTACCACAGATAGTACTAACCGAGGCGGAAACCATGAGCCATAATAGAGGGCGATCGTAAAAAGGGGCGTAAAATGCCACGCCCTTTTTATTAACCTGAAAGTTATTTCTGTCTTTTCTGCAATTATGCTTAAACGGCTGAACTGATTTTAATGAAATTTCCATCACAGATAGTATTAACCGAAGCGAAAACTATGAGCCACAATAGAGGGCGATCGAAAAAGAGGCGTAAAATGCCACGCCCCTTTCTATCACATTGAAAGTTATTTCTTCCTGTTCCGTAATCACGCATAAATGGCAGAACCGATTTTAATGAAATGTTTACCAAAGGTAGTACTAACCGAAGCGGAAACTATAGATTATTATAGAGCGCGTTTGGACAAAGGGGCGGAAAATGTCACGCCCCTTTGTACTATACTGAAAGTTATATCTGCATGTTCCGTTATCATGCTTAAACGACTATACTGATTTTAATAAAATTTATTTTATTGAACGCTATTTCTGTCTGTTTCGTAATCTAATAACTGCTACACCAATTAGAATGAAATTTTTACCACAGATAGTAAGTATTTACCGAGTCGGGAACTAAAGATTAAAATAGAGCGCGTTTGGACAAAGGGGGCGTAAATTGACACGAGCCTTTATACTATACTGAAAGTGTTTCTGCCTATTCCTTAATAACGATTAAACGACTAAACCGATTTTAACAAAATTTTTTCCATAGATAGTACTAACAGAGGCGAGAACTTTAGTCTGTATCAACTGCCACGCCTTTTGCAATGTACTGAAAGTTTTTTCTGCCGTACCGTAATCACGCTTAAACAACGAACCCGATGTTGTTATAATTTTCACCACAGTTAGTAATTATTGAGGCGGAAATTATAGACACCACCAGACAAAGACGTGAATTGACACGCCCCTTTGTAATACATTAAAATTTATTTTTGCCTGATCCATACTCACGCGTTAACGGTGAAACCAATTTTAAGCAAATTTTCACCACAGTTGGTACTTACCGCGGCGATCGGGCAAAGGGGCTTAAAATGCCGCACCCTTTTGTATTAAATTAAAAAATATTTTTTCCTGTTTCGTAACTATATGCCATATAAAATGCGATGAGACAAATTAAAGTAAAATGCCACATCAATTTGTAATATACAGAACGTTATTTCTAGCTTATTTGCTATCATGCAAAAACGGCTTAACCAATTCCTTTAAACACTACTGCCATATTAGAACCTGAAAACAGTTAAGCCGATTTCAATGAAATTTTCAACACAAATAGTGCTATAGGCAATATTAAATAGCGATTGATACAAAAGGCATATAATGGCACGCCCCTTTGTACTTTAGTGAGAGTTATGTCTGCCAGTTCCGCAAACGTGGAAAACCTGCTGAACAAGTTTAATTGCAATTTTCTTTACGTGCTAACCAATAGGGGAACTATAGGTCACATGAGACCAAAATTGAACTAGATGCGTTAAATGCCAGACCCACTTGAACTTTTGTGAAAGTTATATCTTTATTGAAGTTTTCACCACATAAAGTGCTAACCGAGGAGGAAACTATAGGTTCCTTTTAAAAGCCATTAAAGAAATACATTAATTTTGGGGTGGGGCGATTATTCGTTTTTTCTATTTAGCTTTGCGTCGGGGTCTTAACAGTTGCCTTTTATGGTCAACATTAACTCTCAAAAGTATTGCACCTGCTGGGCAATGTCTTTGGGTTCCTTTTTTATTTGAAATCGGGAAGTTCCAAACAAGGTGCAAAAAACGTTTTGATTTGATTTTTTTTTTTGTTAAAAAAAACTTTTTTGATTTTTTTTGTTAAAAACGGTTTTTATGATGGTCGAATAAATTTTTTTGAACGGCCCGCATCACACACTCCAGCCAACCAAGAAGGTTTGTTCCCATGACGGAAGAACACGTACGCACAATGTTCCCGACGCTAAGCAAAGTCTAAAAAAATCGACCAAACCTCAGGAATAGGTTTGAAAACAAAACAATGAATCCGTTTCATTATTTCAGGAAGTTTATTTTTTTCAGTGTGGTTACCAATTCCTGCACTAGGTCCATTTGGACTAAAATTTTGTTAAATTTTTAGTATTATCCAGTTTTTAAGATTCTTAAGACCCTGTCAGACCCCTTATTACCTATCTCAAAAACTAACAAGGTAGAGCGAAACGGACACAAGTTTTGAGTCAAAATCTATGGGGACCCTTAAAGGACCCAACGGAGTCTCGAGTTAACAGGGGTCCAATTATATTACACTACAGTGTAATATATTTTTTCCCATTTTCTGGTTAAAATAGGCTTAAAATTAAATAACTTTGTTTTCCTTATTTTTGGGAAAATTATGAACTAAAAATAAGAAAAAAATATTTGGAGCCAAATCAATCCCTCTTTTTCTCAAAATTTAGTTAATTTTCCCAGATTTTAGTTCACTTTTTTTTTGAGTGCGACTTCGGCAAAAAAAAGTAATAGTTAAAGATCCCCGAAATGCTCACCCAATACCAATGTCTTCAGGGTGGACATTAAGGATGGGATAGTGTTGTATAAGATTTTAAGCAGCAAGATTTGGAAACGCTAGAACCGCTCATTTTGTGAGGTTAGTAATTAGAAAAAAAAGTGAATCGGCCAAAAAATGGGGGAGGTCAGATAGGAAATAGGGGTAGCTCTTCGGCATCGAAGTTGGGCGTGCAGGGTAAAAAATCCTCAAAAAGCCCGATAACTCCCCTGAACTTGCCTCTAAAGGGGTCTAATATTAGATCAACCCCCATTTATATTTCCCCCAGAACATTGAAGCCTTCACTGAATAAAAAGACATAACTAAAATTAAGTAAAAAATGTCTTTGAAAATTTATCATGAATTTTCCTAAAATTTAGTAAAATTTAACTAAAAAATGAAAAATTTTCTTAATTATGAGGAAAAAAGTTTAGTTCATTTACTTATAGGTAGTTCATAGTTTTCTTTAAATAGAATTTTTAAATATTAGGAAAAAAATTCTTACTGCCAAAGAAATTTTCCACAAATCTAAGAAACGTATCTTTATTTTTAAGACATATTTCTTAAAAAACAATTTAGTTCAAGTTCTTAGAATTTAGTTAATAACTTCTGAGAATTTAGTAAATAACTTCTTAGAATTTAGTTAAAAATTCAAAATGGCGATATCTTTTTTTTTTTTTTTTAACTAAAATATGGAATAGCCTAGCTCTGCATATCTGTCGGGATCTCAAGACCCTAATTTTAGATCTAAAATTTGAAATTCCCGAGATTTTATATATGCACATATCTCGGTAAATACTGCTAACACGAGAAAAGGTCAAACGCAATTTTTGTAGCTCTTGACTCGTAGAAAACTTCCGCAAAATACCCGAAAGCCCTCCGATTAATAGTTTTTGAGTTATCCAGTTTTTAAGATTCTCAAGACCCTTTCAGACCCCTTATTACCGTATCTCAAAAACTAAGCAAGTTAGAGCGAAACGGACACAAGTTTTGGTTCAAAATCTATGGGGACCCTTAAAGGACCCAACGGGGTCTCGAGTTAACAAGGGGCTGGACCCATGGGTCCAGGGTCTAGACCCAATCTAGTTTTAAAATGTGAATGAACTAAAGTGTAATATAATTTTTCCCATTTTCTAGTTAAAATTGGCTTAAAATTAATTAACTTTGATTTCCTTATTTTTGGGAAAATTATGAACTAAAACCAAGAAAAAAAATCTTTGGAGCCAAATCATTCCCTCTTTTTCTTAAAATTGAGTTAATTTTCCCAGATTGTAGTTCACTTTTTTTTGAGTGTTCACTCAAAAAAAAGTGAACTAAAAACTGGGAAAATTTTGAGAAAAATAGGGAATGATATGGCTCCAAAGATTTTTTTTCATTCGATTCAGAATATATTTTTCTTAAATATAGGCAAACCAATGTTAACCAAAAAATTTTAAAATTCTGAGAAGTTTTAACTAAATTTTTAGAAGTTTTTACAAAATTTTTTAACTAAATTCTAAGAAAATGTATGATGATATATTAACTAAATTCTTAGAAGTTTTAACTTAATTCTAAGAAGTTTTTAACTAAATTCTAAGAAGATTAATATTAGTTTTTAACTAAATTTTAAAAGTTTTTAACTTAATTCTAAGAAGTTTTGGATCGGACCCCATGGGTCGAGATCCCATTGGGTTTGGACCCGATGGATCGTTAATGGTCGCCATAGGTTCCAGGTTTTGAGATACGGGAATTTGGGGTCTTGAGGGTCTTGAGATTTTGACATTTTCAAATTTTTAACTAAATTCTAAAAAATGTTAACTAAATTTTAAGAAGTTTTAACTAAATTCTATAAAAAATACGAGTTTTTAACTAAATTCTAAGGTTTTTTTAACCAAATTTTAAAAAGTTTTAACGAAATTCTAAAAAGTTTTTACAAAATTCTAAGAAGTTTTTTACTAAATTCTAACGCCCGTATTCATAACAAAAAACGAGTGGCTATCATCAAGTTGCTAACTTTTTTAAACACAATTTTCTGGAAGGAAAAGCTTGGCCCTCGATTTTAGGCACTTTTATCTTCATTATAATGATAAAAGGAGTGTGTTTTATCAAGAATATACCTTTCCTTTATTGAAAATTGCGAGTAAAAAAGTTAGCAGCTCGATGATAGCCACTCGTTTTTTTGTTATGAATACCAGTGTAAGAAAACAAATATGAGTCTTTAAGTAAATTCTATGAAATTTTTAACTAAATCCTAAGAATTTTTTACCTAAATTCTTAAAAGATAAATTTGAGTTTTTAACTAAATTCTAAGAAGTTTAAACTAAATTCTAGAAGTTTTTACTAAATCCTTAAAAGTTTTTAACTAAATTCTAAGAAGTTCGCTTCCTCAATTCTAAGAAGTGAAATACGGTGAACTTTTTTCTAGTAAATTTTTACTTAACTTGAACTAAATTTTGTGTGAACATTTATTTAAGAAATGTGTCTTTAAAATAAATATATGTTTCCTAGATTTTTGGAAAATTTCTTTGGCAGTAAGAATTTTTTTCCTTATATTTAAGAAGTCCATTTAAGGAAAATTATGAAACTACATGAACTAAAATTTTTTCCTTGTAGTTAGAAAAATTTCCCATTTTTTAGTTAAATTTAACTAAATTTTATGAAAATTCTTGAAAAATTTTCAAATAAATTTTTTCCTAATTTAGTTATGTCTTTTTTTCAGTGTTATCTCGCACATAAGGGTTCAATTTTTTAAAATATTTGCTCCTACCGCTTTAGCTATCCTAGAAGTGATCCTAGAGGAATACAATGTATGACCGACCGCCAATATTTTTTCAACCTCAACGTTTTCTTAAAACATTTATACACTCAGAAAATTATGTAAGTTACTGCATGTAAGTTGTTTTTATATTTTACAGTAGTTAGTTGTTGTCAACTACAAAGTCAGTTATTTTTGTATAAAAAATATCAAGCAACTATTTTTGTTAGTTATTTTAAATCGTTTTTTTTAACAACTAAAAAAAAGTACTGTAATGAAGTAACCGTTATTTAAAGTAGTTAATTTAATTTATCTCTGAAAAATTTTCTAAGGCCTCTGTTCTGTCTTCCACAACTTTTTAATTCACATGAAAATTTCCGAATCATATGAAATCAAGTTTAGTGTTTTGTTGATCACATTTTCATTCGAAGTTGAAATCGAATAATTAAAATTTAAAAAATTATAAGGAAAAAAGTGCATTCGTTGTACTTTCACCAAATTTTATCTATGTGAAACAAAACGAAAAAGAAATTCGGATGTGAAATCTAGAACACCAAAAAAATTCGGAAATTTTCATTTTCACATTTTTTTTTTGTGAATTATTTTTTTTGGAACAGCGGCCTAAGTTTAAAAAAAAATATATTATTATTTTTATTTATCACAGCTTTAAAAAAAGAAAACTTGAAAAATATGAAAAAATTTTGGTCATCAATTTTTTTTCTGAAAAATTATGTATTGATTACACCGCTCAGCACTCATTTTCCGGTATGAATTTTGGTGATCAATTTTAGTAGACTTTGATCTCCTGATTCTAAATCCGTTCTCCAAATTTTTCCATCTGTTCCAGATTTTTAGTTATTCACGGTTGAAAATGCTAAAAATTTTTTGCATTATTTGAAAGCCTGCACAGCAGCCATTCACTAATCTGGTATAAAGCGCAAAAGTATAATTTGTCTATGGTCTCCAACATAGAAAACTTTTTTTTCTAATTATTGCATTTGGTTGGGTTACACTTGCGTTTTAAAATGATACTGTTAAAATTACCATTTTTGTAAAAAAGGTAAGGTATGTTAGTACCTTAGTTATACCCTACACCACACTGTGGTACAGGGTATAATGAGTTTGTGCTGATGTTTGTAACTACCCGAAATATTGGTCCTAGACCCACTTTTAAGTATACCGATCGACTTAGAATCACTTTTTGAGTCGATTTAGCGATGTCCGTCCGTCCGTCCGTCCGTCCGTCCGTCCGTCCGTCTGTCCGTCCGTCTGTCTGTCTGTCCATGTAAACGGTGTAAACACGATACAGGTCGCAATTCTTAAGCAATTGACTTGAAATTTGAAACTTAAGCCTCTTTTGGCCCAAGGACGAAGCCTATTGAAATTGGAAAAAATCGGTCCATATTTAGACCTAGCCCCCATACAAAGGTCCTCTTTAGTTTTGGCTCAAATGACTCTAATAGCCGCATTTTAATAGGTATATTTTCGAAATTTGGCTGGTAATAATGTTTTATCGACACAAATCACCATTCCGAGTTAAAAAAAATTCGGACCAGTCCTTCTTGTAGCCCCCATACAAACCACCTTCCCGATTTTCACATAAATCTCTCAAATTTCATGAAAATAGAAAATATTTAATTAAAATTCTGTTTGTGTATGTTAAACGCGTACTTTAATAACCTTATCAAATCTGATTACCATCGGACCATTTTTGAACTCAGGCCCCAAGTGAAAGTTTCGGCCGATATTCAGTTGAAGCGATTTATTGTCAACAAAAAGAAGCCTATTCCACTCAAATTTGATTAGTGAGTGCTTTTTACACTTATTAAAGATTTTACAAAATATAGATCTAATTAGTCCATGTTTGAACTTGGGACCCATTTTCCGGGAAACTCTGGTGTAGGGTATTATATGGTCGGTCTTGACCGACTATAATTTTCTTACTTGTTTTTTTTTGATATTTTTCAAAGAAAAACTAAAAAAAAAATATTTTACAAATTTAAATTTTCTGTGTTATTTTTCGTATAAACCGGAAGATATCTTTAATGGGTTTAAAAGTCTATAAGAAACTTTTGCCTAAATTTTGAGCTCATCACAGTAAAAATTGATCATCTGGTTTTTGTTTTAGAGCCTTTTAAAAATGGTGCTTTTTATAATTTTTTTCACAGTGCTTTTTTAAAATACATGTTTGGCCAATAGTAGTGCAACAACTTCAAATTTTTTTGATCATATATTTGAGATCATAGTTCACTTCTACTTTAACGCTTTATACCAGATTTTTATTTCACCCAGTGGCTGCTGTGCAGGCTTTCAAAAAAGGCAAAAATCGCGTTTTTTTCGCATTTTCAACCGCGAATAATTTAAATTCTAGACGTGATTGAAAAATTTGGAGTACAGATTTGGAATCAGCGAGTTAAAATCTTTAAAAGATTTATATGAAACTTCAAACCGGAGCCAAAAGCCTTCGATTTGTTGAACGGTGTTATTTTATTTTTACAACATATGTATGTTAGTTGTTTTGACTACAAATGTAAGTTATTTTTACTACATAAGTCAGTGGTTTTTTGTCAGTTAAAATAACTAACATTGTTAGTTGTTTTAACTGAAAAAATTGTGACCCCAAAACAACTTACTAAGTAGTTATTTTAACTGACATTTTCAGTTGATTTTACTAACATAATTTTTTGAGTGTATCGTCTATCTTTAACCCTTAGGGTGGGCCCCAAGAGTTTAATGAAATTTAATTGTCTTTCTTTGTGTTTGGAAAAAATTAGTCCATAGGTGGGTAGAAACCGAGGTATCGAAAGTCACAACAAAACTTTGAAGTCGGAATCAAAAACTACCAACGATATGCATAGTGCTAAGATCGGACTTAAAATGTGAATAAAAAACTAAAAGGGGGACGACCAGGGGCGTGGCAAAAAAAATTTGGAATCGTCTTCAACTAATCTATAATTTTAGGGGGTGAAGCTTTTTTTGAAGGATCCACCCTAGTGTACATGAACTAGCTTTACACGATGGGTGTCCTAAATCCAAATAAAAATAAAAAAAATTTAATTGAACCAATTTGTTCACGAAAGTGTCATTCTTATAAAAATTTTATCCGTTTCCCTCTATCTCGCTTAGTTTTTGAGATATCGCCATTTTGAATTTTTAACTAAACTCTTAGAAGTTATTTACTAAATTCTAAGAAGTTATTAACTTAATTCTTAGAAGTACACTTCCTCAATTCTATGAAGAGAAATACGGTAATGTTTTTAGTTCATTTTAGTTCAAGTTAACTAAACTTGAACTAAATTGTTTTTTAAAAAATATGTCTTAATAAAGATACGTTTCTTAGATTTGTGGAAAAACTCTTTATCAGTAAGATTTTTTTTCCTTATATTAAAAACCTCCATAAGTAAATGAACTAAACTTTTTTCCTCATAGTTTAGAAAATTTCTCATTTTTTAGTTAAATTTAATAAAATTTAGAAAAATTCATGATAAATTTTCAAAGATATTTTTTCCTAAATTTTAGTTATGTCTTTTTTTCAGTGTATATATTAAATCTCGGGAATGTCCGAAATTTTCTTTATAGTACTTTCTTGAAAATTTCAAGCGTTTCAATAGTTATTTTGAATTTTTAACTAAATTCTAAGAAGGGTGCGTATAATTAATGTACATGATATTATTAATAATACGCACCGTATGAAAAAACAAATAATAATAAAATTAAAAGATCATGATAAAATCAACTTATTCGAATTATTTCGTTCAAATAGTTTCTTTTCGATTGATTAAAATCGAATTTTCAGTAAATTGTAAAAAAGAAAAATAGAAAAATCCCGTATTGTTGAGTTCAAGTTATCAATAGATTTAACTGATATTTTTTTAATTTCAAAGATTTTTCTAGTGTCCTCAGAAGCTCATTAAGCTTAATATTCAGAATATCATAAAAGTACTATTTTGTATGCTAATTAGTACCAAATAAAGAATTTCATTTATCATCCCCAAGCAAAAGTGCTAAGTAGCAAAACAACAAAAAAAATCACAAACAAAACAGCAATTATTAAAAAAAATCGAAAACAAAACCTGTATGGTATGAAAAACAATAACAACAATATTGGCAAGTAAACTTGGCTTAAGAAGCCCCCCTTCCAAATAAAGACAACGACTAACAGATTGCAATTGCTCCCCATTTACTTACGAATACTACCAACTATCACAGTTTGCTTATAAACAGCCACTTCACTCTTGAGTATGAGTACTCAATTTCATTGCAAACACTTCAAAAGCAAAAACAAAAAGACAAACAGCATTCAATTTAAATAGTTATTGCTGACCATTTGCGCGTGCGCATCGCGGATCAATGGTTGTTTTTTTTTTTATTTGTTCTCCCCTCTAAAAGTATTGATCACTTTTACTCTCAGTATGTTTGATTTAGTTTTATTGGTTTAACTGTTTTTTTTTTTCTCTTTATTATATACTTCATTTCTCTTAAATTTTTAAAAGTATTAAGAGAATATAAATACATTAGGGCGTTTCACCAGAAAGACCTTAACAAAAAAAATATATGTAAACTTTGCCACTCCGTGAAAAACTAATCAAAATATCCCAAAAGACAGTTTTTGTCCCTCCTAAAATTTAAAACAAACAAATAGAAAAATTAAATTCCACTTGGCCGAATCCATGAATACCCTCCACATACCCTTTTTATCTTATAGTAATTTTCTAACGTGACAAAGCAATCCTTTTGGCCTAAAAAGATTTTGGAGGTACTTGATTCTATTGGGGATTATCTTCTTTAAATACATGTGCGGGTACAAGGGGAGGAAAAAGGGGAAATTCCACCCCCCCCCCCCCCCCCCCAGACCAAATTTCAAAAAGGATAAAAAGAAAAAAAAAAGAAAAAGAAGAAAAAAAAGAAAGGAAAAGAAGAGAAGAGAAAAACAAAGGAGGAAGAACGAAATTTTCTAAAAAATTTTCCGAAAGAAACAAATTTCGAAATCCAAAAATTTTTTCAAAAAAAAAAAATCTGAAAATTTTTATAGGAAAATTTTTAAAGGAAAAATGAGGCGGTCCGCGCCAAAACGGCCTAACCCTCATTTAAAAAAAATCAAACTGACTATGCTGATCTAACCGGAACCTTTTGAAATACACTCAAAAAATTATGTTAGTAAAATCAACTGAAAATGTCAGTTAAAATAACTACTTTGTAAGTTGTTTTTGGGTCAACTACTTTTTCAGTTAAATCAACTAACAATGTTAGTTATTTTAACTGACAAAAAACAACTGACTTATGTAGTAAAAACTACTTACAATTGTAGTTAAAACAACTAAAATGTAGTAAAAATAAAATAATCAATATATAAATTTTTTTTTTTTCAATAAATTTTTCAGAAAAAAATTGAAGACCAAATTTTTTTCAAGTTTTTTTGTTTTTTTTAAAAAAATGTTGTGAAAAATAAAAAAACGATTTTTTTTTTTTTTTTTTTTGGAAAAAAACTTTGAAATTTTTCAGAGATAAATAAAATAAAATTACCTACTTTAAATAACTGTTACTACATCACAGTACTTTTTTGTTAGTTGTTCAAAAAAACGACTTAACATAACTAACAGAAATAGTTGTTTGATATTTTTCATACAGAAACAACTGACTTTGTAGTTGAAAACAACTAACTACTGTAAAATATATAAATAACTAACATGTAGTAACTTACAAAATTTTCTGAGTGCAGCTTTATTAGGGTTTTTCTATGATATTTTCTATAAATCCACAGAAAAATTGTGTATTTATCGATTTATCGTAGAAAATTCCTGATAAAGTTGCATGAATTGTTTAAAAACAAGCAAGTATCATATAGGCATAAGCCAAAGAGCACACTCAGAAAATTATGTAAGTTACTACATGTTAGTTGTTTGTATATTTTACAGTATTTTGCTATTTTCAACTACAAATTCAGTTGTTTTTGTATGAAAAATATCAAACAACTATTTCTGTTAGTTATTTTGAGTAGTTCTTTTGAATAACTAACAAAAAAGTACTGTGATGTAGTAACAGTTATTTAAAGTAGTTAATTTAATTTTTTTTTTTCTCTGAAAAATTTTCAAAGTTTTTTTCCAAAAAATAAAAATAAATTTTCATTTTTTTTATTTTTCACAACTTTAAAAAAAAAAAAAAAACAAAACTGAAAAAATTTGGTCTTCAATTTTTTTTCTGAAAAATTTTTTGAAAAAAAAATTATTTATTGATTTTTTTATTTTTACTACATTTTAGTTGTTTTGACTACAAATGTAAGTAGTTTTTACTACATAAGTCAGTTGTTTTTTGTCAGTTAAAAAAACTAACATTGTTAGTTGATTTAACTGAAAAAGTAGTTGACCCCAAAACAACTTACAAAGTAGTCATTTTAACTGACATTTTCAGTTGATTTTACTAACATAATTTTTAGAGTGCATTTTTCAAAAAAAAAAATTGTCAAAAATTCAAATTTTATTAGATCTTCTTAATTTTCTTAAATCAACTGAATTAAAACATTTTTGATTTGAATCAATTGAATTAATTCTTTTTTGATTTGAATCAAGTGAATTAAATTTCTTTTGATTTGAATCAAGTGAATTAATTCTTTATTTAAACAAAATTAAACAAAAAATTCGTTAATTCTTTCAACAAATAGTTAAAATTAATTCTTTTGAATTAATTCATTGATTTATTAATATGAATTAATCCAGGGGTTACCAACCTTTTTGGGTCGCGTACCTCTTATTTTAGATTTTGGCAGTCGCGTACCCCCTAACGAGTTTTTTTCAAAAAAACTTCACATATAAATATGGTTAGAAAATTAAAACAAATTTAAAAAACACGACAAAAAAAATTACAGGTAACAAAAACTTACAAATTTATAACAATTAAATGGAATTTAGTTTTTAGTTCGCTATTAAAACTGTTATAAAAGAATATCAATATTTCGCTCAATTTTGCTTAATTTTAGTCTCATACACTAAAATTTTTTTTTACCAATTTTAAAGTATGTTGAATTTAATTTAAGAAAAGAAGGGGATGCGAGGTCTCCAAAGATATTAATTCTTCTTCCAAGTATATTTTTTCCTAAAAAAAGTAATGCATTTACTTAAATATGTCTTAATTAAAAGTAAGTAAAATTGTACTTAATATAAGTTTAATTGTTTTTATCCAGAGGAAAAATATTTTTTTTTTTTAAATAAGTAAAAATTTCCTTAAACTTACGGACCCTATGGAGTACCAATGTGAGGACCCTATGGTCCCCCAACATATGGGGTCCGCACATGAGTATATGCGTACACTATTTTAGGGTCACTATTGATTTTGATCCAAAATGTTGATCAGAATCGCTCTATCTTGCTTATTTTTCGAGATATGGGAATGGGTATTGAGAAATTTGATCATGAAATAACTCGAAAACTATAACTCGGAGGGCTTTTGGGTGTTTGTCGGTCGTATTCTACGAGTTAAGGACTACAAAAATTCCTGTGGAAGTTTTTTCGTATCTGCAGTATTTGCAGAGTTATAAGCATTTGAAAATTCCGCGAAAATCAAAATTTGGATTTAAAGTTAGGGTCTCATGGGGTCTCCTGATGGGGTCCCTATATGGGGTCCCTAAAATAGCTAAAGAATTTTTTTTTAAGTTAAGTAAATTCTTTCTTAAACTGATGAAGATATGAATTCAAATAAAATCAATGAAATCAATAAAATAAAAATTACTTTTTTCTTAAATTAAAACAAAACTTGATTAAATTAAAGAAAATGTGTTTTGGAATTAAAGAAAAGTACTTATTTAATTTAAGGTCTGGTGTGAGACAACACGACTGATTTGGCCTTCTCTTAATCATGGGCGCACAAGTGAGCTGATATCGCTTCCAAGAGGAGAGATTTCGACAGTGGTTTCTATAATTACCGGACACTGTCTTATAGAGAAGCACGGAGAGCGGTTAAATGAGCGTGTTCAGCAGAGAAACCTGCTTCTCAACAGTTGAGATGTAGCATGTTTTGATTAGTTGATTCTGCTGAACGCAATTTTTTATGAATGTTTTGAAATATTGGAATAAATGATTGTTTTTTTTTTATATTTTCATTTATTTTATCTGTGAAAATTACTTTTTTATGATATTTTTGTTTATTTCCTTATATAACGTAAAAAAAGAAATAATTTCAATAAAACAGCTTATTCACCAGTTTGTGATCACATGTAGCATAATTTTTTAACGCTACCAGTGATGAGAAGCGCTCACTCAACATGTTGACTGAAATGTCAAAAATTAAACCGTTCAGCAGAATGTTGAGGAGCAGCTGGGTAGCAGCCATTGGGGTGAAACGAATAAGTACCCAATGTGCCGTCGAATGACTTTAGCCGAAGTTGCATGGATGAAGAGAAGTTGGAAACTATCGAACACTTTATTTGTCATTGCCGGCACTTTCTGGTCAGAGACTTGCTTCACTGGGATCTAGGATGCTACACGATCTTTCTGATTTGTCGGATGTCAAAATTCAATATCTAAGGAGTTTCATAAGAAGTTCAAACTGGTTTAACGACAGGGACTAGTAGGGAAACCTATTACGGTCCCGTTAACACGAGGCACATCGAGGTCAACGGTCAAACACACGAAAATAGCCATATTTTAATGAAAAACATTGAATAAATGGTGTTGTTTTTTGAAAATATTATTAAAAAGTGGTACACGAGTTGTTTTTAGTATAGTAAATAAATCATAAATTCAAGTTTTTAATGGACCATTTTTATTTTAGTCCCAAAACAATCAAATTGCGCCAAACACTGGTGTAGGGTACAATACAGTCATGACCGACCATACATTTTTAGATTAACGGACAATTAATTTAGAGTTTTGACAGCACGTGGTACGTTCAGTTTTATTTCGTGGTGAATTTGAACGAATAATCGATTATTATTTTATGACAACAATAACATAAACAAAACAGCTGTCGAACAAAAAATATAGCTACGTTGATGTTTTTTATAAGCGCAAAAATATTTTAAAAGCAACAAAAAAGAATTGCGAAATTTTACAAAAAACAAAATGATATTAAATTATGAAACTATTCTAGATATTTACACGGTAAGTTTGAATATTAAGCATCCACCAGACACCATAAATAAAACAGTTTAATATAAATTACAGCATAAAAATAAAACAATATTGTGCCAAATAAAAGTGCAGCAACACACAAAAGACAATAAACAACAACAACAGTGCCTTGAATCGAAAAACACCTGCAGATATAGTTTAACACGGGAACAATGGAACACATTTGACAAAGAATTAAAAAATTTAATTGATGGTCACAATAACCAGGATGGTGAAGTTGAATGGGACAAAGGAAATAAATTTAATGTAAAACCAAATATTAAGGTTACGGTTCAGAAATCCAAGCTGTCTGTGAATAATTTTTGCGATTTTTTTGATGTTGGAGCTATTGGTATTGATGGCAGCGTTAAACTTGAAGAAACCCCAGATGTTAAAGTTGAAAGTATTAAACAAGTTGTTTATGTTTTAGAATGTATTTTGGATTTGAAATCAGAAGTAAGTATTCTTTAAATAGTACGTTTTCTTTATATTGTGCAACACGATTTTAAACCTAAATGAGGCCAACAATAAACTAAAGCATACCATTAGTAGCCCAAAACTCCCTAAGGGGTTTCGAAAACCTAGCTCGAGTTCCTTGGTCCACTAAAGTTTTTTGGCATAAATAAAGATTAACGAACTTTATTTAAATTCAAAAAAATATATATGAACTTAATCCTTGGACCGTTAGATTTCGAGCGTAGGGTTCAAACTCGTGGGGACGTACCCCGTTTTGGAGGGGCAGAGGTTCAAGTGATTTTTCTTAAATATTTCAAAAACTACTTATTTGATCAAGACGGTTATGGTACCATTAGAAAGGGTAATTAAAGACCTTTCCAAAGGTGTATAACATGTCGTTTAATTGAACTTTAAAGCGACAAAAATTAAATTTAAAAAATTTTAACTAGACTTTTTTACAAAATGCTCAAAGTTTTGTTTTTTTAACTTTTTTCAGGATTTTTATTAAAATTTTATTGATTTGTGGAAACATCCAAATATCTGAGAAACAGTAAGTCCGACCGGGACAAATGTGGTATCATTTAAAAGGGGAATTAAAAAGACCTTTCCAACGATGTGCATGACCCCCCATATAGTGATTTTAGCCGGGCAAAAGGTTTGATACACAAAAAAACTTTATTTAGCGAAGTTCAGATTGTCTAAATATTAAATGTGCTATGAGGGTCGAAATGGATATTGAAATTATTGAAATGCCTTTTTTAGAAAATTTCTTAAAAATATTTCTAGGCCGATTTTATCCAAGATCAAACATAAAAAATTTAAAAAATAGTCCAATAGTTAATATTCATTTATTAAATAATTTATCGAAAGACCCAAACAAAAGCCAAAATTTTTAAAACACAGTGGAAGAAATCCGAATTTTTGACCTCCAATTCTTTTGACCACCAATTTTTGGTAAACAAAGAAAAGATTTAATTGTTTAATAATTTTAGTACACCTAAGTGTATAGTAATGAAATATAAAAATAATTGAACGTTTCCTTTGTTTACAAAAAATTGGTGGTCAAAAGAATTTTAGGTCAAAAAATTCGGATTTTTTCGACAGCATTTTAAAAATTTTGATTTTTGTTTGAGTCAGTGGAAAAATTATTTGATAAATGACTATATACAATTGGACTATTTTTTAAATTTTTAATGTTTGAGCTTCGGTAAAATCTACTTAAAGTATTTTTAAGAAATTTTCTAAAAAACGTCTTTCAATAATTTCAATTTCCATTCCGACTCTCGTAGCACGTTTAATATTTACTCAATCTGGACGCCATTAAGCTTCAATTAAAGCTCGATAGAATACATACACAGCACTTTTAACAAAAATGCTCGTTTGATAATAATTAGGTGAATTATTGGAAACTTTGTCTTAAATGGATTGCTAACTGATATCTAACACACGAAATAAGCTGCGAGTCACTGTAGGTGTGGTTTTGAGATGTTAAGCATTTTTCAAAAAATGTCTAGTTAATTTTTTTTTTAATCAATTTCCGTCGCTTAAAGGGTTAATTAAACTACATCATGCTGTACACCGTTGGAAAGGTCTTTAATTACCCTTTCTAATGATACATAACCGTCTTGATCAAATAAGTAGTTTTTGAAATATTTATAAAAAAACAGCTTTAACTTTAAACCCATGCCCCTCCCAAACGGGGTACGTCCCCAAGGGTTTGAACACCACATTCGACTTTTTAGATGTCAAAGGTCAAGGTATTTTTTTTTTTAATTTTAAGCAAGTTCGGTATTTTTTAAGAGTTTATTTTCCTTAACCTTTTAACCTTTGATATTACAGAGTAAAAATGTACATAAATTTGGAGCCACGCCCTCTTTCGAGTGGGCGGGGCTTCACATTTCTTTACTAATCGTTACGATGGTATTGTCAAACTAAAAATTTCCAGGAAACTATTTATAAAGTTGTTTGTTTTAAATTGATTGGTATGGCCGTGTTTTGATCTTAGCGGAATCTTGTAAAAAGTATTTAGCTAATTGACAATCGTTAGTGGCAAAACATAAATTCTTATATTCGTGTTAAAATGGAAGTGGTGCGGTCGGGCATTTTCTTTTAAATTTAGAGCTGTATTATGCTGTGTATTTAGTACATAAATCTTCATTATATCTACTTGCATACGAAAATAAGACTTTATGTTTTGCCACTAACGATTGGTAATTTGCTAAATACTCTTGACAAGATTCCGATAAGATCAAAACACGGCCATACCAATCAATTTAAAACAATTAACTTTATAAATACCCAGGCAGAAAAATACATACGGGCCAGATCTGGCAAAGTACCTAATAAGGTAGAATTAATACTGGCAAAGTACCTTCTTTTTGGGTTTTTAGTACTTACTAAGATGCTAAATGATAACACCATTTAGTAGTGGCAAAGTACTTTTAAAAGCGCTTTCCGTGTACTTTAAAAAGTACTATCCTATTTTTAAAATAGCTTTTTAACTAAAACAATCCATTACAAAATTAAAAATGTATTTAATAAAATATTTTTTTATTTAATAATTTGTACATTAGAAATCATGTTTTTTTTTTAATTTTTATATTTTAAGGCCTCCGTTCTGTCTTTCACAACTTTTCAATTCACATGAAATGTTCCTAATCACATAAAATCGAGTTCCGTGTTTTGTTGTTCACGTTTTAGTTTAATGTTGAAATAAAATAACAAATATTTAAAAAATTATAAGGAATAAAGTGCAATCGTTTTACTTTCACCAAACTTTATTTATGTGAAACAAAACGAAAAAGAATTTCAGAAGTGAAATCAAGAACACCAAAAAAATTCGGAAATTTTCATTTTCACATTTTTTATGTGAACAGCGGCCTAAATAAATTATATATTAATTACACAACATGACAAAAGTGACCACTATTATAGAAAATAAGAGGTATGACTAGGGTGACCATTTTTTTCTGAACTCAAATCAGTACGCACAAGTTTTTGTTTTTTTCCAGAAATAACTCTGTAAAAACTTTTTCTATGGGAATTTAGGTTAAACTAACTTGGGGTCATTAGTATTTCAGTGAAAACTGTTAAAAAAACAACTGCCGTTGTTTTAGAAAATTCAGTTGACTTCAAACCACTTCTTTTTAATGCTTTGATCGTTTCAGTGCAGAAAATACAAAAACCCACAGGTTTTGATAATATGAAAATCCCCTTTTTCAATAAAGTTTTGATAACGCTTCCTTTTAGAAAACTTTCCACATGTTTTTCTAATAACCTTGATGCGCTTTTTCCGATAAATTCTGATGATATTACCTCATCAAATCATTTGGACTAATGCACTTGCATCATCTTTTTAAAAATATAAAAAAAAAATCATCCCATGAATTTTTCGTTATAGAAAACTTGTATGAAGATCAAAATAACCTCATGTTCAGATACATTTTTGCGTTAAAGAACCTCTTGATTCACGAACTCTAATCTCATTAGATTAATTCATTATAAATTATTTCATTGTCAGACTTAAGTTATAAAAAACCACTATGACGACTTATTTTATGGAAATTCAAAGTATTGAATATTCGAATAAAATTACTTTTTATGTTGAATTGTTCAAAAATCAGTACATATTTCAAAAAATCAGTACTAATCAGTACAACGTTTTTTGATCAGTACACGCGATCAAAAATCAGTACATGTACTGATCAAATCAGTACGAATGGTCAGCCTAGGTATGACCAACATTTCCATATATTTGAGACATGCTGAGTCGAATGGCGTACTCCGATTTTCGATGCAGGAATATAAAAGAAAGCTCGGAATCGAGAGTTGTATTTTCTTTCGTAAAAATTAATGGTTTTAAAATAAAACCAATTCATCCAGATAACGTATGTTTACTCGACAATGAAAATGTAATTAAAGTTACGGAAATTTTAAATAGAAAGCTGTCTAATAGCACATTCACACTTACCTCGAAACCCTGTTGAAACCTCATATTTTTAATTTTGAAACTCGACTGTTCACACACAACAAATATGACACTTATCTAGTTTTCAGAAATTAGAACAAAAAAATATTTCTTTAAAATGAATTAAATAATGCCGAAACTATTTTTTTATACGGTTTTATTTTTTATTTATTCCAAATTAATAAATATTTTCAATAAATTTTGTAAATAAATAGATTTTTTTATTTTTTTAATTTTGGCATTTTCCCATTTTCTCTATTTCTTATTGCCGCACAGTGGTAAAAATATGAAAAATTTTGAAATTTATAAGGTTTCGATCGTACTTTCGTTGAAACCTCACTACAAAAAGGTTTCAATTTGTGAGGAAAAATAGGTATTTTCAAATGAGGTTTGGCACGAAACCTCGTTAAAAGGGGTTTCGAGGCCAATCTGAACGTACTATAAATACAAATGTGATGATATATTTTTGAAAGGCAGTATTTTCATTGAATGTAGCGATTTTTTTAAATTTCCACTACCATTAAGAGAAATACTACTCTGCAATGTTAAACAAATTTGATAAAAAATAACATTGAAATCAGTATCCACTAGAGTTGTCAATTATTCGCCTTACAACTTTGTTCGAATAATTCAAATAATTGTTTTTGTTCGTTCGATCAAACGATTAAATATAAAAAAATATTCGATTAATCGAGAAGAATAACGAATAAAAAAGTGGTTGATGAAAAATATTTTTATTAACAAAAAATAAACAATTCATACAAAAAACTTAAAAATAAAATAATTAATATTTTATTAACAAAAAATAAGTAAAACTTTTAAATTGAATAACTGAATTTACTTTTTTATGTAAAAAATCCATAAAAAAACTTAAAATTTAAATAATTTTAAGATTATAGTTGGTGGCACTCAATGGGGCACGTTGGAGGACACCTTTTCCCTCTTCATGGATGTTTAGAAATTTATTTTTACGATATCTACGCCTAATGGAAAACACAATGGACCTCACATTGTGCTGAGGTGTGCTGACGTAAAACATCAGCAGCCACTTACAACCCCTAAAAAAAACTTATCATTAATTTGGATTATTTTCTACAACCACGCCTTTAAAAGGGGCGGACTGAAACAATAGCATTTCCTAATAATTCATTTGTTAAACAAATATACAAAAAAAATGTGTTTTTCTGGTAGTGTTTTAGTTCTTTGAGAGGTAAATTTTTTCTCCTTGTCCGATTTTGCATCCAAACTTAACCAGCCTATGACCATAAGACATAATCGTGCCAAACTTTAGGAATATGTCTCTTTTATTTTGGACTGTATCGTGCCCCCCTACAGACGGACATCGCTCGAATATCTTAGAAGCGATCACTGGTCAACAATATATCTAGTTTATGGGGTCCTAGACCGATATTTCGATACTGTAGTTGGAGTGTATAACAAAAATGATTGTTCGATTAATTGACATAAATTAATCGATTTATTCGTTATTCGAAAATCGTCATTTTTAAATTAATCGAACAAGAGTTTGAATTTGTTTGATCGATTAATCGAATTATTCTTAATCGGTTGACAACTCTAGTATCCACATAGTAGAATCAAAATGTATTCATATAAATTTGATAATGGCACCATTGTCATAACTTTTTAACATAATTAAGTGGTTTCAAATAAAATGTTAAAATTTAATTAAATAATTTAAAAAAATATTTCAAATAAATAAACCGCCTTTAGTTTAGTAAAAAAGTACTCGCAAAGTACTTAATTCGGTGAAACCAAGTACTTTACTAAAAAGAGCTTGCTATACAAAAAATAAATTGCTTTGCCAGTACTTTTTTTTTGTACGGTTGGCAATTTCTGGCTGGGTAGTTTCCTGGAAATTTTTACTTTGACAATACCATCGTAACGATTAGTAAAGAAATGTGACCTCGACCTGCACTAATCTTTATCAAAAGAATTTAAAGGTCGAATAAAAAATAATTTTTATTAATTTAAAAATTAAAACAAACATATTAAATCATCTTTACCCGTCCAGAAGTTATGGCATTTAGAACTTTACCTCTTTGTCTATTAGACCTGTTCTGTAATATTCTTAAAACTAAAATATTTTAGTTGGATCATAGTTTTAATTAGTAAAGGAAATAATGACCTCGAGCTAAAAAAAAACCTACTCAAAATATATTTTAAAGGTCGAATAAAACAATTTTTATTTTTTAATAAAAATTAATCAGAATTAGTAATTAGATATCAGACGAATTTATTTTGGCCAATAACATTGGCACAAAAAAGATATTTTTTAATTATTTTTTTTTTACAATTAAATGAAAAAATAATTTCTGATTATTTTACAGACTTTTAATTCGTCAAAAGCGGATCTGGAATATAAACCAGAGTTTAAAATATCACCAGACGGAAAATCAAATAGACCAGAAAATTATGAACCCTATACACCTTCCAAGAAAACAGATCGACTAAAAAGTATCGATACAATATTAACACCTGGTATAAATGTATCTAACAATAAAATATCATCAGACAGCAAATCATATAGCCCAGACAGTTATGAACCCTATTCACCTTCTGATAAAAAGTATCGGCTCAAAAGTATCGATACAATAAAAACTCCTGGTGCAGATTTTATTGGTTATTCTTCCATTGATGATACATATTCTCCTAAGTCCATAGTTTTAAGTTCGAAAAGTGTAGAGACGATAAATGAAAATTCCAGTGCTGCTAATCCAGATTATATTTTACCATCTAAAACAAAGTATCAATTAAAAAGTACTGAAACAATGAAAACACCGAGTTCAGATTTTATTGGTTATTCTGCCGATGATGATACATATTCCCCTGAGCCCATAGTGTTAAGTTCGAAAAGTGCAAATTCGATAAGTGAAAATTCTAGTGCTGCTAAACCGGATTATAATTTACAATCTAAAATAAAGTATCGACTAAAAAGTACTGACACAGTAAAAACTCCTGGTATAAATTTTCTGGGTTATACATCCAATGATGATACATATTCCCCTAAGCCCATAGCATTTAGTTCGAAAAGTGGAGCATCTATAAGTAAAAATTCTATCGCTATACCGGAATACAAACCGGCACCAATCAAAAGTACGCATAGTCTCAAAGATATTCAGGAATCATGTAACAGCGATAATATAAGTGAAGTTATTGCAGATGAATTATCTAATCAAAAGTATAGAGCAAAAATTAAGAAAAAATCATGGAAAAAAGTAATTGAATATATTCCAAAAAGCTATGAAATTTCTGAAGCACCTGCCTATATTCCAACACCTATAGAAGATAGCAAAACTAAAAAAGAAAAACAACGAAACTCTAATTCCAAGGAAAAAGAAAGTAAACATAATAAACGGGTTTCTAATACAACAGAGGACAATGAATCCAAGAAAAATGGAGCAGAAATTAAAGAAAAAATCAGTAAATTAGTTTATAAAGAAAAAGAAAGATCTAAAACAAAGGAAAAGAAAAACTCACATAAAGGGAAAGAAGAGAGATTGCAAAAGAAATCTACAGAAAATACTTCTTTACATAGTGATTTTGAAACTGCACATAAACCAATCAAATTATCTTCGGAAACTAAAACTGAAATTGAAAATGCAAATATACATATTAAAAGTTCTCAAGAAAGTGATTTAACTACTATAAAATCTTCCGGTGCAGAATCTTCCACTATAGATGGACCGCCACCCAAAAAGAAAGCAAAAGAAAATCATAAAAAAATAAACCGTTGCGAAGCAGTGGAATTAGTAAGTTCTGAAATATCATCCTCTAAACAAAAGGGACTTGTTGAAGAACAAGCAAAGCATGAAAGTAAAACGAAAACAAAAACTAAAAAGTCTTCTCCACACAGCAAAGATCTCTTTGGAACGGACGATGAGGACGACAATGTCGGTTTGGAAAAGAAAAAAAATATTAAAAATAATAACAATGTCTGTGCCATAAAACCACATAAATCATCACCTACAAAAAAGAAACGTCGACGTATTAGCAGTGAATGTGAACAAGATGTGGGTGATGTAGTTGCCTTTGAATAACTGCAGTTTTTTTTAATGTTAAAATAGAAAGCCTTTAAAATTTGCTTATTTGGCACACTACACTAATTACAGATGTAATTCGAAAAAGATCAATTGAAATTCGAAGATTCCTTGTGTAATTCGAAGATTTCATTTGTAATTCAAAGATTCTTCTTGTAATCCGAAAGATTCCATTCGATTTACAATTGATATTTTACGAAATACAATTGGAATCTTTGAATTAAAATTGATATTTTTCTAAATTACAGTCGATCTTTTTCCAATAACAATTGATTTTTTTCGAATTACAATTGATCGTTTTCGAATTTAAATTGATATTTTTCGAAATACAATTGGAATCTTCGAATTATATTTGATCTTTTTCGATTTACAGTTGATCTATTTCGAATTACAATTGACCTTTTTTTTTCAATTACAATTGATCTTTTTCGAATTACAACTGATGGTTTTCGAATAACAATTGATCTCTTTCGAATAACAATTGATCTTTTTCGAATTACAATTGGAATTTTCGAATTACAAATGGAATTTTCGAATTGCAAGTAGAATCTTCAAATTACAAATGGAACCTTCAAATTACAATTGATCTTTTTCGAATTATACCTGTAAATGATGTAGTGGGTTTTCTCTAAAATTATAGTCTTTAACTATTTTCGTATAGCAAATAAAACTTAAAAAATACATTTGTTTATAATATCAGAACAACTAAAATTTAATTTAGTCTTTAACGGTTGAACTGGAAATGAAACACCTATGTAAACAGCTAAAAAATTCATATTTTTTAAAATTTTATAACCTCTACTTACAACGGAAGTGTCTTTCGTGACACGATCACCATGCTTTTTTGTCTGCAGAGTAGGATTCCAGCAAAAACATGGTAATGACCCAGCAAAAAAAAATCGAAGTGGTGCAAAAAGAATAAGTGATTCACTACACACATAGTAGCTATATGTGCCGATCTTCATATTCCATAAGAAGTACTTTTATAAGCACTTCCAAAACTGCTAAAAAAATGCCAATAATAACAACTTTCACCAGTTCTTTCCTCAATGATTTAGAAGTACCATTTTCATATGTGTTTACAAATGCAATTGAAAAGTACAAATTTGTGGCACTTAAGTATTGGATTTGTTTTGTTGAATATTTTTTTTTAATAATTTTCTCTGATTTAATAAAAAGTTAAATTTTATAAATGAATTAACTTGATATGCCGCAAAAGCGAATTTGTTATGTAAATGATGTTATAAAAAAATACAGTTTCCAGATTTTTGTTAAAATTGCCAAATGACTCAAGAAGTGCTAAAAAGATAACAAAAAAACTGTTAGCCCTTAAAAAAGACAAGGGTTAAATATAACCAAAAAAGAGCTAAGTTGGTATTGCCGTTTAAAGGTATAAAAACTCTTCTAAAAATATACGATATCTGATTTAAAATGAGAGAATTACTTTTTTTATCTCTTCATTTTATTTATTGGATGTTTTTTTTTTTAACTACATGTATAAAAACATTTTTTTTTTATAATTTTTGGAGTTGTTTTGTAAATTATGTACAAAAAAAAAACAATAAAAAGTTTCCAGATTATGGTAAAAATCAAATGACTTAAAAAGTGCTTAAAGGGCTAAAAAAGATAACCAAAAAAAGGTGGTAGCCTTAAAAAAAGGGCTGAATTATAGCCACAAAATGACTAAGTTGGTATCGCTGTTGAAAGGTATAAAAACTCTTCTAAACATTAGGGTATTCAATTAATCGAGGTTTTGGTTTAATCGGCTAATCGGGCAAATAATTAAGCGCACTTAAAAAAATTATGTTAGTAAAATCAACTGAAAATGTCAGTTAAAATAACTACTTTGTAAGTTGTTTTGGGGTCAACTACTTTTTCAGTTAAATCAACTAACAATGTTAGACCGAATTTACATAAGGCAATTTTAATTGCGGCTGATTTTCTAGTGTATCAGAGAGAGAGGGAAGAATCTTAGATCTCTCTCTGATACACGACAAATTCAGAATTGCCGCAATTAAAATTGCCAATGTAAATACGGTCTTAGTTATTTTAACTGACAAAAAACAACTGACTTATGTAGTAAAAACTACTTACATTTGTAGTCAAAACAACTAAAATGTAGTAAAAATAAAAAAATCAATATATAATTTTTTTTTTCAAAACATTTTTCAGAAAAAAAAATTGAAGACCAAATTTTTTCCAAGTTTTTTTTTTTATACCCTCCACTCTAGTGATAGAGGGTATATATAAGTTTGTCATTCCGTTTGTAACACCTCGAAATATTGGTCTAGGACCCCATAAAGTATATATATTTATGATCCTCGATCGATTTTAAGTCGATCTAGCGATGTCCGTCCGTCCGTCCGTCCGTCCGTCCGTCCGTCCGTCCGTCCGTCTGTCTGTCTGTCTGTCTGTCTGTCTGTCCGTCCGTAGAAAACACGCTAACTTTTGAAAGACTTTACAGAGGCTACTGAAGTTTGGCATATATGTTTGTCATTTACCTGGTCAGGTTGGTATTGCAATCCAGCCAAATCGGTCCAGTGGTTCAAAAGTTATGAGCAAAAGAGTAAATTTCGGCAAGGGTGTTTCGCGAATTTGCGACATAAAAAACACGATAACTTTCGAAAGACAATAATGAGACTACTGAAGCTTGGCATGTATCTTTGCCGTTCCCCGGGTCTGTTTTGTTTTAAATTTCAGCTCAATCGGTCTAGTGGTTCAAAAGTTATAAGCAAAACACTGAATTTCAAATTAGTTTCATCTAAAATGCCACGTGTTTTAACAAGTTTTAAAAGCATTGGTGGTAACTAAACAATTTTTTCAAACTTTTTTAAATTCTAAGCAATGATTTTTAAACTTGTTTAGTTTTTAAAGCATTGGTAACTTAAAAACCACACTCGAAAAAAATTTTACACTCAAAAAAAATTTTACACTCAAAAAAAAATTTTACACTCAAAAAAAATGTACACACAAAAAAAATTTTGTTTTTTTTTTACAAAAATTACAATATTTTGTGTACATGCGTATGTGCATTCACTTAGAAATATTTTTACAGTAAAAAAACATTACACTCGAAAAAAATTTTACACTCAAAAAAAAAATGGTAATTTTTTTTTACAAAAAAGGAGTTTTTTACTCAAAATAAAATATTTATAATCAAAATTGTTAATTTTTTCACGCTAAAAAATGTACTACCCTTTAAAAAAATGCATTGTGGAGGGTATTCATAGATTCGGCAAAGTCGAATTTAACTTTTCTACTTGTTTTTTTTAAAGTTGTGAAAAATAAAAATAACGAAATTTTTTTTTTTTGGAAAAAAAACTTTAAAACTTTTCAGAGATAAAATAAATAAAATTAACTACTTTAAATAACTGTTACTACATCACAGTACTTTTTTGTTAGTTGTTCAAAAAACGACTTAAAATAACTAACAGAAATAGTTGTTTGATATTTTTCATACAAAAACAACTGACTTTGTAGTTGAAAACAACTAACTACTGTAAAATATACAAACAACTAACATGTAGTAACTTACATAATTTTCTGAGTGCGGGGTTGAGATTTAATCGGTTAATAATCGGATAAATTTGAATTATTCGGTTAACCGAATAATAAAAATTTTAATTGAATATAAAACTAAAAACTCTATGTACTTTTAAGAATTTTATTAATTTTATTGAAAAAAAATCTTTAGCCGATATGGCGAAGCTCTATAATGTTAGCCCAAATAAAGATTTTTTGTATGGCACCCTGAAAATTTACCCTAAAATTGATACCCAAATTGATGCCGGGCTTAGATGCACCTCTAATAGAGTTTCGAATTCGGTACTATTATATATCAACAAGACAAATTGGTTGGTTTTCAAATTTGTTTTCTTTTATTTTTTAGGGCCGAAATTGCAATAATTTTATCGGTCGATATCTCCGTAATGAAAAAAGATATGAAAAAAGATATCTTAAGGATTGCAAAAGTAATTTGAAGAATAAGTGAAGTATTTTTAGATGTGCTGAACTATAGTTCAATTATAATTATATATAATATATTTATAATTATACATCATAAAATAATTCTCGGTTTTATAAGGTCCCGAACATTGCGAATATCTGAGTTTATGCAGTACTGTCAATCGAAAATCTAAATATCTCAAAATAAGATAAATCACTTCTAAGGCCAGATTCGGATTAAGCGCATGAAAAACTATTAGAAAAATATATACATCCACATTTAATTAATAATTCCTATTAGCTAAACTAAATTATTAAAAACATCGATTTAATCTTAACAATTTCAAGTCTAAATATTACATAATAAATATTATACATTGTTAAAAATATCGTTTTGGTTTTAATTATTATTAGTGTAAATACTAAAAAAAAAAAAACTCTTAAAATCAATCCCAAAAAGTCATGAAATATGTACTTATCAAGAAGTGATGAAAAAATCACTTCTAAATCACCATATAAAAATTACATAATCACATCCAAAATGCCAAGAAATATATACTTCTAAAGAAGTGATGAAAAAAGCACTTCCAAAAGGTCAAGTTATATTAACATCCCGATCACTACTTCAGAAGTTGTGATAAAGATGTTAATATATATGTACATACTAAACACTAGTGATATTGTGTGTCACGCCCATATAAAATTCATCAGTGTTTCAGCTGAAGAAGAAGTACATCTGGTTCATAAGTTGTTGTGAATTTTGTAGTGAATGGTAAGCTCTTTTTTTGCTGGGGAATTGTGAAAAGCAGAGACCAAATATAACAGTTATATGTGTCTTTTTGCTTTAAAAAATCATTAAACGAATGTTGTCCAAACTAAGTATTTTAAATTTAAACACATCCGTGTTTAAATTTGCAATTACTTTTATTTTTTGATTTTTACAATAACAGTAAAATATAACAGTTATTAAAAACTTTTTGTTCAAACCATTTAAAATAACTTTTTATTTATTGGAGTAAATAACTGTTATAACAGTTATTTAAAAAAAAAAATATCAATCAAAGTTTATATCTTTAAATCAATGATTGAAGTATGAGCTATTAATAGGATTCTTTTGCATGCGTTTATTTTAGTTTTATTTTAATAACTCATTTTTTAAGGCTGAAAGAGTTTTTGATAACAGTTTTTTATTTTTGTTATTTTGAATAGATATTTATATAAATCATTTCAAACTGTTCAAACTGTTGGTTTTTGAGAACCGGTACCAGAATCAGAACCAGGGATACCGGTATTTCCGGGAATTTATCAAGAATCGGGAAACCGGTACCAGAACCGGTAATACCGTGAACCGGGAAATGGGGGCCACTAAATAAAACTAACGGTATTCCAAATTGTTTTTCTTCTGAAAATTGATTGATTACAATTGGTACGTTCAGTGCTGCAACCGTGGTGAATTTTAATAGAATAATCGATTGTCTTGCAAAAAGCAACAACTCTAGATGATAAAGAAATCAGCTGTCAAAACATATAAATGCAGCAATATGAGCGCAAAATTGGTTTAAAATATTTTTTTGTTTTTATAAATTTTACGAAAAATGAAATTAAATTGTGAAACTATTTTGGATTCTTACACGGTAAGGTTATACCTAAAAGCTATTTTATTAATAAAATAAATTAACATAAATTACAGCATGAAAGCAAAACAATATTGTGCCAAATTAAAGTGCAGAGTCCATTAAAAGATGATAAACGACCACAATGCAGGGAATCAAAAAACACTTGTCGATGTAGTTTAACGCGAGAACAGTGGAAAACTTTTGACAAAGAATTGGAAGCATTAATAAACATTCATAATTTCTTTGATGGTGAAGACGAATGGGACGAAGACAAATTGTGTAAATTTAATGTTCAACCAAATATTGAGGTTAGGGTGCGGCAATCTAAAGTGTCCATAAATAACTTTTACGAATTTTTGGATGTTCGAAATGATATTAAAGTTGAAGAAACCACAGATGATAAACCTAAAGAAATCGAAGATGTAAAAATTGAAGAAACCACAGATGATAAACATAAAGAAATCGAAGATGTAAAAATTGAAGAAACCACAGATGATAAACCTAAAGAAATCGAAGATGTAAAAATTGAAGAAACCACAGATGCTACTCCTGCAGATACCAACACAGATGTTAAAGATGGAAATATTAAACAGATTGTTTATGTTTTAGAATGTATATTGGAGTATAAGCATCAAGTAAGTAAATCTTATTATATTTGGAATTGAAAAGGTTTAAACAAATTAAATATGAATGGAAATAATTATAGGCAATAGTCATAGAATCTTCTATGGCAATGATTCTTAACCTTTAAGCCTTACCAGGACTCTTAAGTTTTTTATACCCTGCACCTAGGGTAGACAGATATAGAATTGCACGAGAATGATTCGCCATAGCTTCAAAAATTTATTTACCAGTACCCTGTAAAAATAGAAAATTATTACCAAACACTAATTTCATAGAGGAATAAAGTAAAGAGTGTTTTCGGGAAAATGGGTCCCAAGTCCAAACATGAGCCGATTGGATCTTTCTTTTGTTGGCTATTTAATAAGTATAGGAAACACATACAAACTAAATTTGAGTGAAATAGACTTGCCCGACTTAATTTTATATCGGGTCAAATTTTTATATATATGGTGACTAATACCATATTCACATTGGCATGTTTAAATTTAAACATGTGTTTCCCCATACATTCAAAACAAAACATCGTTTAATTTTAAACATCTCGAAAACATCTCCAAAACATTTTCAAAACATCTCGGAAACACGAAATAACAACCCTGTGTTAAGTTGTCATCAAAAAAATAGCCGCTGCTAAACGAACCAGAAGAGAAGCGGATGCTTTTTTAAACTACTGGCAATGCGAACACTTTTGTTTAATTTTAAACACAAAAGTTAAACGATGTTTTAAACATTGTATGCGAATATGGTATTAGTCAAAAAATAACCCAATTAAAATCAGATTTGGTTAGATTAACAATCACTTTAAGGGCAGTTTGCATGTTAACTACCCTTGACCAACCTTATCTACTATTTGCCAGTATTGGTGATACGATTTGCCGGGTTTAAATAATTTTGTATGAACATTTTTTTGAATTTAACAATTGTTATCATCCAATATTGGAAAATAGTAGATAAGGCTAAGGGTAGTTAACATCTAAAACAAGCTTTAAAAACATGTTAATAAAATATTTTATGAAATTTAAAAAATTAATGGCCCTTACCACAAGAAAACAAAAAGTCTATTTTAACAAGTTTTATTTTAAATTTTCAATACATTTTTTGAAAGTCCATTTTAACAATTTGTATGGAAATAAAATTAAAAGCTGATTTTAAATATATTTTATTTTTCTATGGTAAGGCTGAATATTTTTACTCCAAAGGCAAAAAAAAATTGTGTCTGACTTTAAAAATGTTCCCAAAAATATTCGGAACTTAAAAATTTTTCGAAAAAAAAAAATTTATTTAAGTACATGTATTTTTAATGATTTTTTTTTAACTCTAAAACGCTAAAAAATTGCCAACATTTTCTTGTGTTCTGGAGTTTTTCAAAAAATGTTTCCAGAAGTTTTTTTAAAAATTAAATAGAAAAATTTGAACATTTTTTTCGAGACTTATAGTGCGTTTACATTGTATTTCTAATCTAGTAAATTGCGATTTTAATCTACTTTGCAATCTGTACCGTTTACATTGGCATTTTTTACATTTGAGAAGATTAGGATTGGCATTTATAACAACAAGTTGGTAATAAATGTGTGTGACTGCGTCAAAAGACAGCGACTGTAATTAGTCGTCGTATGATTAACAAGGACAGTGACGGCGTTTACAAAGACCAATGACGGCGGCATACACATACTTGGCGGCGTCATCAAAACGGCAGGCTTTGTGTCGGTGTTTTTCAGTGTTGGAAAATACAAATAATAGAAATACAGAGTTGTATCTAACTTTACCAGATTGCGTTTGCCGATTAGAGTCTAATAGTGCGTTTACATTGGATTTCTAATCTAGTAAATTGCGATTTTAATCTACTTTGCAATCTGTACCGTTTACATTGGCATTTTTTACATTTGAGAAGATTAGGATTGGCATTTATAACAACAAGTTGGTAATAAATGTGTGTGACTGCGTCAAAAGACAGCGACGGTAATTAGTCGTCGTATGATTAACAAGGACAGTGACGGCGTTTACAAATAACAATGACGGCGGCATACACATACTTGGCGGCGTCATCAAAACGGCAGGCTTTGTGTCGGTGTTTTTCAGTGTTGGAAAATGCAAATAATATAAATACAGAGTTGTATCTAATTTTACCAGATTGCGTTTGCCGATTAGAGTCTAAACTACTAGATTGAAAAAAATAAATTTGTATGGGCAATCTAATAGATTGAAGCTGGATTGGAGCCACAATCTACTTTAAGCTAGCTTAGAGGACCAGTGTAAATGCACTATAATAGTGCGTTTACATTGGATTTCTAATCTAGTAAATTGCGATTTTAATCTACTTTGCAATCTGTACCGTTTACATTGGCATTTTTTACATTTGAGAAGATTAAGATTGGCATTTATAACAACAAGTTGGTAACAAATGTGTGTGACTGCGTCAAAAGACAGCGACGGTAATTAGTCGTCGTATGATTAACAAGCACAGCAACGGCGTTTACAAATAATATTGACGGCGGCATAAACATAGTTGGCGGCGTCATCAAAACGGCAGGCTTTGTGTCGGTGTTTTTCAGTGTTGGAAAATGCAAATAATAGAAATACAGAGTTGTATCTAACCTTACCAGATTGCGTTTGCCGATTAGAGTCTAATAGTGCGTTTACATTGGATTTCTAATCTAGTAAATTGCGATTTTAATCTTCTTTGCAATCTGTACCGTTTACATTGGCATTTTTTACATTTGAGAAGATTAAGATTGGCATTTATAACAACAAGTTGGTAATAAATGTGTGTGACTGCGTCAAAAGACAGAGACGGTAATTAGTCGTCGTTTGATTAACAAGGACAGTGACGGCGTTTAAAAATAACAATGACGGCGGCATAAACATACTTGGTGGCGTCATCAAAACGGCAGGCTTTGTGTTTGTGTTTTTCAGTGTTGGAAAATGCAAAAAATAGAAATACAGAGTTGTATCTAATTTTACCAGATTGCGCTTGCCGATTAGAGTCTAAACTACTAGATTGAAAAAAATAAATTTGTATGGGCAATCTAATAGATTGAAGCTGGATTGGAGCCACAATCTACTTTAAGCTAGCTTAGAGGACCAGTGTAAACGCACTATAAACTACTAGATTGAAAAAAATAAATTTGTATGGGCAATCTAATAGATTGAAACTAGATTTGAGCCACAATCTACTTTAAGCTAGCTTAGAGGACCAGTGTAAATTCACTATAAAGTTTAGACTCTAAACTACTCTAGACTCTAAACTACTAGATTCTAAACTCTAAACTACTAGATTGAAAAAAATAAATTTGTATGGACAATCTAATAGATTGAAACTGGATTGGAGCCACAATCTACTTTAAGCTAGCTTAGAGGACCAGTGTAAACGCACTATTAGAAAATATTGATATTAGGGATGCCAAACGGGATTGATATTTACAAATCCCGGGATTCGGGATTTCGAAATCGTAATCCCGGGATTTCGGGATTTTTCGGGATCCCGAGATTTTTCGGGATTTCGGGATTTTTCGGGATTTCGGGATTTATTAAAATATCAAAAAAAATATAATTAAATGTTCAATAAACATTTAATTATAAAAAGACTCGGTGGGATGATCTAAACACACCTTTATGGTCATAAGTTTATTAAATGCAATATCGGCCAATGGGAAAAAATGTTCCCCTTTTGGATTTAAATCAACCTCTGAAAACGTAAAAATGTTTTAAACATTTTTTTGATGGCAGACAAAGTTTTAAGTTACAGGATATTAGAAAATGATATTTTGAAGGCGCGGATTTAAAATATTTATTTAAATAAAAATATAAAATTATATTAATAAATGTGTAAGCATTTCCTTCGCCGACACCGCCGCAAAAACGCCCCTGTTCAATTTGTTTTGCTGTTTCTAACAAAAGTTGGATCTGAGAAATATATATTTCGTAAGATATTCGTATGATATATCGATTTTTGATATGATCTTCGGTATTTGTTAGATTTATACAAAATTTGTATACATTGCCCTACTGGCGATTCGAATTTTAAAAGTTGCGTCTCCTCTCCCGATAAATGTTTAAAAATGCATTTATTACGCTTAAGTAACTGAGTTTTATCATTATTTATATTATTTTTTATAACCACACCCACAAAAGGGGCGGGACGAGAAAATGCAATTTCGTGAAAATGTCCCTATTGCTTAACAAAAATACAAACTGGTAAAAAAGTTGGGATTTTCAGAGGTTGTATTAGTTGTTCAAGGGAGAAAAAACTGTTCCGATTTTGCACATTAAGAACTAAGACTGCTTAATAGAAACTTTACAGATGAAATACTAAATGCTTCGTTATAGAATAAGTCTCGTCAAAATTTAACAAAATTTACATAAAAACTGTATATTGAGTAATCCACTCTAAAAATGCGATTTGCCTTCCAAAGAGTAAGAGAATTTAAGCCCAACATGCCTGCCTCATTTGAAAGGTATTTCAAAGACCTTTCAAACGATATCAATTTTGTCTAAATCGTGAAAGAAGTACTGAAGAAAAAGTCAATTTTAATTAAAAATTTTGCAAACAAATCCCGAAATCCCGGGATTTTCCGGGATTGCAAAAAACAAATCCCGGGATTCGGGATTTGTCAATCCCGAAAAATCCCGGGATTTCGGGATTCGGGATTTCCCGTTTGGCATCCCTAATTGATATGTACTATTGTATCCGGCCACGGCGTAATAACTTTTACTACCTTTAAGTGATATGTCCGGTTTTCACCAGTGATTTCCGATCGAACGATAACCATATAATTCACAACAAAAAATCTAATAAAAATTTAAAACTATAGTATACTAATAATAATCAGTAATATTGTTTGTAAAAAAGCACTTGCAGAGCATACTTACTGTTATTATTTCCAACACTGCAAAGGTACTCTTATTTTTCAAAAAAAAAAAAATATTTTTTGTAACGCTGGCAATTTCTGGCTGGATTGTTTATTACTATTCGTATTTATTTATCTCTTCCTTTTTCAGACTTCTATTTCGCCACTAGAAACAGATGAATATTTACCAGAGTTTTTTAGTCCAATCGGTTATGAACCTTATACACCGTCTAAGAAAAATCATAGCGTAAAAAGTACAGACCACGTAAAAACTCCTGGTCTAGATTTTCTTGGTTATACTTCAAATGAGGACGAAAATTCACCTACAGCATTAAGTTCCAAAAGTCCAGCAGATAACAGTGAAACTTCAAATTCTGCAATACCGAAATACAAACCCGGACTCAATAGAGATCAGCGCACTTCAAAAGATAGTCAAAAGTCTTATAAAAGTGATAATGAAAATCAAGTTGTACTTGAAACAGAAGATGAATTATCACCATATCACATACCAGCACGCATTAGAAATCCTCGCACTTCAAAAGATAGTCAAAAATCCTCTAAGAGTGATTATAAAAATAAAGTTATTGAAACAAAAGATGAATTATTATCACCAAAATACAAAACTGCACTCATTAGAGATCAGCGTGTTTCAAAAGATAGCATAAAATCTTTCAAGAGTGATAAAATAAATGAAGTTGTTGTTGAAACAGAAGATGAATCATTATCACCGAATCACAAACCAGCACCCGTTAGATTTCATCGCACATCAAAAGATAGTCAAAAGTCATATGACAGTGACCATATAAATGAAATTATTGTTGAAACAGAAGAAGAATTATTATCACCTCAAAAATATAAATCTATAAGATCAAAAATTAAGAAGAAAACCTCAAAGGATCAAGAAATTTGTGAGAAACTTGCAGAAACAAAAACTAATAAACAACAAAGTTCTGATACTGAAAATGAAACAAAATCCAAGAAAGAATGTACTAAAGATAAGAATTTATTGATAACACCAGATAAGAAAAATCCACAAAATACAAACGATGATTTAAACAAGCACAAAACCAAGAAAACTCAACAAGAAGTTAAAGAAAAAATCTGTAAAAAATTAGATTATAACGAAATGGTATCGCCAACATCAAAAGAAAAGAAAAATCTAAATGTAGAACAAGAAAAAAAATTGAAAAAGAAATTTTGTGAAATCCCTAAAAAATCTACAGAAAAATCAATAAATCCTTTATCAAGTGATGATGAATTTGAAGGTGAACAAAAAAAAAAAGAAAGCCCTAAATTGAAAATAAAATCAAATGAATCTAAAAGCGATAGTGAATTTGAAAGTACAAATATCAAAATTAAAAAGACTCTGGGAGAAGTAGTTACTATATCGTCGACGGGAGAATCTTCAACAACAGATACTACATCTCCACCCAAAAAGAAAGCTAAAGAAAAGCATATAAAACTAAATCGTTTCGATCCAGGCGAATTAAGACGTTCTAGGAGATCGCCTACTAAGCCAAATCGACTCATATATGAACAGACTACAAATGATAATAAAACTAAAGCAAAAAAGCCTTCCCCAAGCAAACACGATCTGTTTGGTACCGATGATGATGATGATGAGAACGACAATGATGATTTTGAAAATAATAATAATGGCGACAATAATAATAAAAATCGTACCACTGCTGTCAAACTTAAACCGCCAATACTTCATACACCCAAATGTGAAAAACCTCATAAATATTCATCATCCTCATCGTCATCCACAAAAAAGAAACGAAAACGTGATAATAGTGAATGTGAACAAGAAAAACGTGATATAGGCAAATGGTTGGGTAAGAATAAATCCAATTCAGATCTTGGTGCTTCAACATCATCATCTTCTAGAGGAAAATTGAAATCATCTAAATCTTCAAGATCTCCACCACCATTAAAACTTACAAAAAAACTGAAATCTTTAAGTGACGATAAAAAAGTACGCCAAAAATCAGAGACACCACCACCGACACCAGTAGAGTTTGTTATGCCATCAAAAGAAGAATTGGAAGAAATTCGAATGAAAACTAAACTACAACATGAAAATAATGAAAAATTAAAAGCTGAATTGGAAAAAGTTATTAAACCACCACCAAAGGAAGTTAAAAGTTTGTAAGTATAAGCTGTTATTGAGTATCAAGAACATTAACGGCCGTATTCATAACACCGTACGACAAATTTAAAATTTTGGCTGTACACATGAACCGGACCAAAAAACTCTGAGAGTAAGGCCAAAAATAAAATACCCGTGTCTTCTAGTTTTTGAAAAATGTATTTAAATAATGATAAAACGGATTACTTAAGTGCAAAAAGCATACAAATTTTTAAACTAGATGTTTACAAATTTGCAAGAAAACAAAATGTAAACCAATAACCCCTAACGAATTAGGGAGACAGACTAATGAAGAAGTAAACCGGATGCAAATGATTTATTTGTTCACATAGTCTGTCCTTTTCAAACGTTAAAGGGCTCCTACACTGAGAAAATTTTTATAAAAAAATCTCCCAAAGTCTAAGAATTTTTTTAACTAGAAAAATTTTCTAAAATCTAGATATAATTTTATAAAAAATCTATGATTGATTTTACGACATTCTAGCTATGCCTGTCCGGTGAGTTGGGGGACCTCTTTTCCCTTGCGGAATATGTTTACAAGTTTATTTTATTCTGTTTTGTGCATTAAAGTATTATAATTTTATTAATATTTAAAGATTTTTTTATCCACGCCCTCAAAAGCGAGCGGGCCAAAAATACCGACATTTTTTGTCATATGTGTCCAAGCGCAAGACTTTTAACTTCTGCGAACATAAAACCTTTTATTAGTTTAAAAAAGTACAAAAAAGCGACTAAAAAATTGTCGGTTTTCAATGGTTGGTTAAGTTTTTCAAGGGGGAACTTTTTCCCCCTGGTCCGATTTTGCCCATTTCCGAACTTAACGTGCCTAGGACCATAAGACATATTCGTGCCAAACTTGAGGAGTCTAGCTATTTTATTTTGGACTGTATCGTGTTAACTACAGACGGACGGACAGACAGACCGACATCGCTGGAATATCTTAGAATCGATCACTGATCAATAATATATTTATACTTTATGGGGTCCCTGACCGATATTTCGATGCGTTACACACGGAATGATAAAGTGAGTATACCCCCTACTGTAGTTGGAGGGTATAAAAATACTTAAAATGTCAATATCATGAAAACTAGGATGACGACAGGATAATCTTAGTTTTCAAGATATCGCCATTTTAAGTCTTTTTGTCGATATCTTGAATACTAAGATTGTCGTGTGGTCATCATAGTTTTCAAGATATCGCCATTTTAAGTTTTATTTATTTATTTATTTTTTTTTTAAATATATTTTTTGTAAAAAAACGCCTTTTATTTACATCAATTGTAAATTCCCAGTCAGAAATTGTGATTTTTGTACCGTTTTTTGGCAACATCAGCCATATTTGGTGTATTCATTCTGACTTTGACTGGGAATGTATTTTTTGTTTTGCCAACATCAGAAAAACATACCGGCCAAGACACTTTCTGGTGTTATCATTTTGGCTTTGTAATTGTATAACATTACTTGTAAATCGGAACGTTAGCAACACCTTTGCCAACGTTTTGCCAATCAATAACCCGCTTCTATTTTTCTGACTGGGTTGTTTTTTTTACGCATTTGTGCGGCTTTATTGGCATTAGTACAAATAATAACAATGCCAAAAAATGTAATGCAATAAATGTTAATTCTTTTTCTTGACATTGGCATTAGTTCCAACTATGGGCACATGAGCAGATTCCAGCGTGATTCACGCGTGAGTGTGACTGAATTCAATTTTACTAACGTGATTGTGAGTGGAGAAAAAAATTGAGTGAGTGAGTGTGCGTGATTAAGATTTTTGCATGAGTGAGTGTGCATGAGTCGATTTTTTTGTGTGAGTTTGCGTGATATAAAATTTAAATTTTGCTTAAAAAATTTTCAAAGATTTTTGAAATTTTAGTTTTTGAAATCTTTTTTTGTACAAATAAGAGTTTCGTGAGTGTAGTAAACGTGAGTGTGTGAGTGCACGTGAGTGGGAGTTGTATTAAATTTACTCACGTGATTGTGAGTCAATGTGAGTAGAAAAAATATGCTCGAGAGTGTGCGTGATTCAAAAAATTCCTGTCGTGAGCGTGAGTGAGATTCAAAAATCACTATAGTTCCAACTAGAGATGGGCGCGTGAGTGATTTTTGACTCACACTCACTCACGCTCACGACAGGAATTTTTGAATCACGCACACTCACTCACGAGCATATTTTTTATACTCACACTCACTCACAACCACGTGAGTAAATTTAATGCAACTTACACTCACGTGCGCTCATGCAAGCTTCACTCACACTCACGTTGACTCACACTCACGAAACTCTTTTTCATACAACAAAAAATTTTCTAAAACTAAAATTTCAAAAATCTTTAAAAATTTTCAACAAAATTTAAAGTTCAGCGAAATTTTACATTTTTTTTTGTTTTTTTTTTTAAGACAAAATCTGAAATTAAGCCAACTTTTACAATTTGTTCTTGCTTTTTTTGGTACAAAAGGAAATATGTAGAGTATATAAATCACGTAGACTCACGCAAAAAATCGAATCACGCACACTCACTCACGCAAAAATCTTACGCACACTCACTCACGCAATTTTTTTCTCCACTCACACTCACTCACAGTCACGTGAGTAAAATTGAATTCTGTCACACTTACGCGTGATAACGCGTGAATCACGTTCTAATCTGCTCATGTGCCCATCTGTAGTTCCAACTAATGCCAATAAAATTTCTATGCCAATTAAAAATGCCCATTATATTTCAAATTTTATTTATTTTTGCAGATCCCTCAAAGATATGTCTGTTACCGATTTATTGGCTACATTAGACGAATACAAACCAGTCCTTGATGATATCTATGAAAAAAATAGTAAAAAAGATCATATCAAAGGTCATGATGGCATTAATCATTGTTTTATTATAAGCCTAATGGAAGGGCAAACCCAATATAAAATGTTACAGAAGCTTTCCGATGTTTATAGTAGTAATAAAAGTACAACGGTAAGTTATAATAAAAAAAATTGTCGCAAAGAAGTTTTTGAATTTTAAAAATAATATTTTTGATTTCATAAATTTCGTTTTCGATCAAAAAAAAATATAAATTTTCTTTAGCGTCGAACCAGAAACAAATTACGTCGCGTAAGGCGTAACGCCAATTTAATGTTTCTTTTATACAATTTAAATGTGAGATATCAAACGGACATAAAAATTTCAAGTTGAATGTGTGACGTCATACGCGTCTCAATTTGATTCTGGTATGACCCGAATTTGTCTGATATTTTGTTAATTTTTCAGAGTTATTATTTTTTAGTTTTTCTGAATTATTATTTTTTTTACATTTTAAATTTTGTAATCTTTCCCATTTCAATGTAATCAATATCCCCAGGTTATTAGACCGCCATTTTTTTGTGTGGCAAACACATTTTTCTTCCGATTTTGAACGTCCGTGCAAGCTTTTATTGTGCTAGCCCTAAAACTTATGTATGTGGTACAAATTTGAGACGAGTCAGATTAAATTAAACTGTAGCACCCAGCGATCAAAGTTTCGGATTTTTAAAAATTTTAAAAAAATAAATGTCGTGCAATACATCATATTTGTTAATTTTGATGCACTGAACACGAACATTTTTAAAATCGGTCGAACGGTTTTCGAGATTTCACTATTTGAAATTTGCAAAATCTGGCGGTTTTTTTTCAAGTTAAAGAAATTTATTAAATAAAATCGCAAAATTTTGTTTCCATGACCTTGAGCTTGAGACGGACTTTCTTTCATTTAATATTATTTAAATATTTATGAAAGAAATATTATTTAAAATCACCGCGAAAGGACCAAATAAAGCTTATTTGGAAAACACATAGTAGGTGTTCTGTTTAAAAAAACACATGTTGTCGATGCGCCAACAAGAACCACTATGTGTATTTCAAAAATTTTTAAAGAGACTTTAATAACAACTAATTTTGGTACTTTTGCGCTGTTTTTTTAAATTCAAATTAATGTAAATAAAAAATTTGCAATACATATTGCATAAATATTTATAAAAGAAATACAAAATAAATTTTAAAAGACATAACGGTTCTGTTTGGCGCACTGATGATATGTAGGTGTTCTGGTCAGAGCACCGACCATTAGTTTTAGTGTATAAATCGGTTAAACCGGTTCAGTATCATGAATATTTATCATTTTAACTTTGCTTATCTTTTGCTTTTATTATTCTTTTTGCAGCAAGCTACTTTGTATGCCAATGCAATGTTTCCCGAATGGATAATCAGAGTTTTTATGAAGAAATTCAATTTCACCCGTGAAGAGGCATTGAATCAAATCAAAGCACAAGAAGATTATAAATTGCATCTTGATGAGCAAAATGACATTTCCCTCACGACTGACGATATCGAAGTCACTCCTCAGCCGAAAAAGAAAAAATAATTAGTGTATATATATTTTAAGTTGAATTGAATTCAAAAATGTTATATTTTAAAGCCGTGCTTTGGAGTTCTTATATTTTTCTTTGTTTTAATAAAAGTATTTGTTTTTTATATATAATTATAATATATGTAGTAGTAAATAATTAAAAAAAAACTGGTATTTTTTCTTTAAATTACCGTGCGTGTCTTTTTAAAATAAATAAAGTTTAAAAAAAATCCAAGTTTTTTTAACCTTATTTATAGGTATACCTACCACTTTTACACAGAGAGGAAAGTACCAGTCTGTCGCCCACTCAATAACCATGTTACAGGAGAATCTCACAAATTAGAACCACTTTGTTCCTCGGGTAGTTCTAATTTCTGAATAGTTCTAATTTCTGTTTTTTTAACAGAAAATCATAAAATAACAATAAAAACAGTTACGTATGCTTTATTTTAACACAAAATTTTTTTTATTTATTTCAAACCATTATTGACGCTTCCAATGTCTTTCAAATGAGAAATAACATGCGTTGCATCTATTATATCATCGTCACTGCTATCTGGGGTCCCATAATCGCTATACTCTGCATCAGATCCGTTATTAAACCCATTTTCATTCCAATCTTCGATTTATCTTACACTTATGGAATTGTTTGGCATAATTCCAGTAAAAAAGAAGAGCGCAACGTTTGGTTTTCCCCCATTTATTTTAACATCAATATTCAAAAAAGAAAATTAATTTGTTTAAAAAATAAAAACTTTGCAAAGAAAAAAGTCCAGAAATTAGAACCACAGGTTCTAATTTTTGAGCTTTTTATACATATAATTCATTTTTCCTCAATTTAGTTTAAAAAAACTATAAAAAAAATATTTTGTAATAAAAATAAAAAAAAAAACGTCCAGAAATTAGAACCACATGTTCTAATTTCAGAGCGTCCAATACATTAAAATAGCTTTTAGAAGTCAAATATTTAACCGATTAATCGGGTCGAATAATTATTTGCGTTTTAAACTATTTGTTTCAACATTAACCGAAATAGAGGCGATTAATCGAGGAATCGATTAACCGAATTGGAAACACTATTTGCAACCGAAAATTTTGCTGGGAACGGTATGGGCAATGTTATACTGATAACAAAAAACCAGAGCTCCCTATTACTCGAGTAGTCGAGTACTCGAGCTACTCGAGCAGCTCGAGTAGCTCGTCAATTACTCGAGCAGCTCGAGTAGCTCGTCAATTACTCGAGCAGCTCGAGTAGCTCGAGCTACTCGAGTAGTAAAACACACATTTTTTTATATTTATGGGCCTATTCTAAAAAAATATAACAAAAATTGTTGTCATTAAAATTTATTATACTTTCTGTTATAATTTTTGTTATAGATTTGATTTGGTATTCTATGCATAAAATGACAAAAAAATAACAATTAAATTCACCTTATTGTGGTGAAAGGTTTTGTTTGTCAAAAAAAATAAAATTAAAATATAAAACATAAAAAAAATTCTTGGAATTCTATTGGGATTATTAGCCAAGCCTCTAACGGCCATTCCCTTATTGTTATTCACGTATTTGGGATGGCGGATGTGTGTATTATTGAGATTTGGAGATGCTATTGTTTCAATATCACATGGCAATTGCTCCTCAGGATTTGGAATTTGTATTTTGTTTTGTTTATGGGTTACAATTGGTGTATGTATTTATATCCAGCAAAATAATCTGACAATAAGAAATTTTCGTTTCCAATATTGTTCCCCCTCATCAGCAACAAATGAATTAGTACGGGTTAGGACCAATATCACAAGGCTCCCATATCCGATACCACAATTACCGGACTTTACCTCACATACACACACTCTGTCTCCTTTTTGTTGCCTGTCCCCACAACACACCCTCCCTAAATTCCCACCTTTAATTATACCCTACATTTTCCTTTAATTATACCTTCTCCCTTCCTACTAACGAATTTCCATACTATGTATTTCTTTGAATCTGAAAAACATCTTCCTGTCCTCAAAAACAATTGCCATGCACTTCAAACAACATCTTTAAACGCTTCACTTTACCCACTAACATCTTCCCCAATTAATTTTTTTGGCGTAAAAATGCAATGGATATGGTAATCTAAAAAAATGAAGCAAAGAGAGCGAGGAAATCTAAAATGCCTTCAAACGTCCTCTCATCCACAGAAAATGGGTCATATTTATCTCTAAGGCTTTCAGAATTTTTCATCTATCTAATTTTGATAGGAAACCCACTAAAACCGTTGGAATTAGGTTATTAGCCATTGATTTTTTATTTATTTTTTAAATTTATTTTAATAACAAACAAAAATATTGCTTGTTATGTGGTTTTTATATCATAACAAATTTGTCATTATTTTTCAATGACAAATTTTTTTAGAATACCAAAATTTAAAAATTGTCATTCACCTCATTTTTATTATAATTTTTTTTTTTATTATAGATGACAAAATTTTTAGAATAGGGGTATTAAACTCCTGTAAAACAAAAACTATTATAGCTATTTTCAAAATTTTTACATTTTTGGAATGCTATGCTTCCAAAGAATATACAAAATAAATATCAAATTAATAGGATTATCGTAGTGGCTTTGCTAAACTACTACTCGAAAAAGATCGGCGAGTTTTCATACAAATGTATGAAAATCCGCCCTCCTTTAAGCTTTAATATCAAATTATGAGAATATTTTCAAAAAAACATGTCATTATTTTTTACCAATTATGATCGCATATACGATTAGAATACTTCCTCGAAATTTCAACTCATTTCTACAAAAAATGTGGCATTGGCGATCTACTACTCGAAAAAGATCGGATGCTTTCCATACAAATTTATGAAAATCAGTAGAATTTAGTTCTTTGAGTAGTAAAACACACAGTTTTTATCTTTGAACTCCTGTAAAACAAAAACTATTATGCCGATTTTTAAAGTTTTTACATTTTTGAAATGGTATGGTTTCAAAGAATAAAAATAATAAATATCAAATTAATATGATTATCGTAGTGGCTTTGCCACACTACTACTCGAAAAAGATCGGCGAGTTTCTATACAAATGTATGAAAATCCGACCGGCTTTGAACTTTAATCTCAATTTGTAAAAAAAAAAATCAAAATAACATTAAATTATTTTTTGTCAATTATGATCGCATATATGATAAGAATACTTCCTTAAGATTTCAACTCATTTTTACCAAAAATGTGTCATTGGCGCACTACTACTCGAAAAAGATCGGCCCATTTCCATACAACTGTATTAAAATCAGCCTACTTTTGAACTTTGACGTCACTTTATGAAAATGTTTTCAAGAAAACATAAAGTTATTTTTTGCCAATTATGATCGTATATATGATGAGAATTCCTCCTCAAAATTTTAATTCATTTCTACAAAAAATGTGGCATTGGTGAACTACTACTCGAAAAAGATAGGCCGCTTTCCATACCCAGCAAAAAATAAACGAAGTGGTTCAAAAAGAATTAGTGGTTTCACTACATACAAAGTCGCGATAGGTGCCGAACTTCATATTCCATAGGAAGTACTTTTAAAATCACTTCCAAAAATGCTACAAAATAACAATAAAAACATCTTTCACCAGTTCTTTACCTAAGGATTTTAAAGTACCTCTTTTAAATGTTCCTAGGAATTAAATCAAATCACCACAACATATGAACTTCTTTTTGAACTGAAACATTTAGAATGGGGGTGATACACGAAGTATGCACTTTTTTCTACGTCCAGCTTAGAATAGATTTAGGTTTTACAAAAATGGTGACAAAATTTGGTAATGGCATTTAATTTCTCTTTATTTAAAGCTTAAAAAATCGAAACGACGAAAATCGATTATGATAAATTTTTTAAATTTCATACAAGCAATTTGACGTTTAACTACCATTCTATATCTGATGTCGAAAAAAGTTGTTCTTAAATTAAATAAATACATAAACGAACTAAAGCGGATGTTTCTCCATCACATTAAGCTTTTTAGAAAATTGAGGTTTAGGCTTTTCGTCAGAACAAACTGGTGAATCGATTCGCCGTGAATTTTTATAGTTTTGTGATCTTTATAATTACTCCTTTTTTTAATTCGGAGTATGTATATACGTTTGATTCTCAATGAAATTAATTTTTCTATCGCGTAAGGTTTTTAAGATATTCGCGTTTGAATATTGATATATTTGGGTCTCCTCTGTAACGTATTCCTAAGTTGCTCAAACACAATAGTACTCGATTTAATAAAAATAAGACGTCCCCAGCAAAAAAAAATCGAAGTGGTGCAAAAAGAATAAGTGATTCACTACATACATAGTAGCTATATGTGCCGATCTTCATATTCCATAAGAAGTACTTTTATAAGCACTTCCAAAACTGCTAAAAAAATGCCAATGATAACAACTTTCACCAGTTCTTTCCTCAATGATTTAGAAGTATCATTTTCATATGTGTTTACAAATGCAATTGAAAAGTACAAATTTGTGGCACTTAAGTATTGGATTTGTTTTGTTGAATATTTTTTTTTATAATTTTCTCTGATTTAATAAAAAGCTAAATTTTATAAATGAATTAACTTGATATGCCGCAAAACCGAATTTGTTATGTAAATAATGTTATAAAAAATAACAGTTTCCAGACTTTTGTTAAAATTACAAAATGACTCAAGAAGTGCTAAAAAGATAACAAAAAAACTTTTAGCCCTTAAAAAAGACAAGGGTTAAATATAACCAAAAAAGAGCTAACAATGGTATTGCCGTTTAAAGGTATAAAAACTCTTCTAAAAATATACGATATCTGATTTAAAATGAGAGAATTACTTTTTTTTATCTCTTCATTTTATTTATTGGATGTTTTTTTTTAACTACATGTATAAAAACATTTTTTTTTTATATAATTTTTGGAGTTGTTTTGTAAATTATGTACAAAAAAAACAATAAAAAGTTTCCAGATTATGGTAAAAATTATCAAATGACTTAAAAAGTGCTTAAAGGGCTAAAAAAGATAACCAAAAAAAGGTGGTAGCCTTTAAAAAAAAGGGCTGAATATAGCCACAAAATGACTAAGTTGGTATCGCTGTTGAAAGGTATAAAAACTCTTCTAAACATTAGGGTATTCAATTAATCGAGGTTTTGGTTTAATCGGCTAATCGGGCAAATAATTAATCGGGGTTGAGATTTTATCGGTTAATAATCGGATAAATTTGAATTGTTCGGTTAACCGAATAATAAAAATTTTAATTTAAAAAAAAAAAAACTAAGAACTCTATGTACTTTTAAGAATTTTATTAATTTTATTTAAAATAAATCTTTATCCGGTATGGCGAAGCTCTATAATGTTAGCCCAAATAAAGATTTTTTGTATGGCACCCTGAAAATTTACCCTAAAATTGATACCCAAATTGATGCCGGGCTTAGATGCACCTCTAATAGAGTTTCGAATTCGGTACTATTATATATCAACAAGACAAATTGGTTGGTTTTCAAATTTCTTTTATTTTTTAGGGCCGAAATTGCAATAATTTTATCGGTCAATATCTCCGTAATGAAAAAAGACATCTTAAGGATTGCAAAAGTAATTTGAAGAATAAGTGAAGTATTTTTAGATGTGCTGAACTAATTATACATCATAAAATAATTCTCGGTTTTATAAGGTCCCGAACATTGCGAATATCTGAGTTTATGCAGTACTGTCAATCGAAAATCTAAATATCTCAAAATAAGATAAATCACTTCTAAGGCCAGATTCGGATTAAGCGCATGAAAAACTATTAGAAAAATATATACATCCACATTTAATTAATAATTCCTATTAGCTAAACTAAATTATTAAAAACATCGATTTAATCTTAACAATTTCAAGTCTAAATATTACATAATAAATATTATACATTCAGGCCGTTCATGAATCCACAACGAAATTGGATTGGAAACGAAATTCAAATCCGTTTCCAATTTTCGAAGCGTTCATGAAACCGTGACGAATTGCTTTGTTCGAAAAAAATATCTATTGCGTTCGAACTTAGCGGAGACACAAGTATTTACAAAATACGACTCTGTTTTTGCAAATACAGAGTCGTATTTTATAGCAACTCCGTTAGAAAGTCAAAGTCAGAGTTGTTATAATAATGCAGTTTGAAAAAAGAAAAATAATTTGTTAACAAATAAACTGTCAAGCATTTGATTTGAATTAATTTTTTTTGATTATTGATCCATTAAGGAAGGGATTGTATACAAATCCATCTTTTGTTTTCCTTAAGTCTAATATATACTTAGGATCTGGTATTTTGTATGGAAAGATACCAGTTGCTTCAGTTTGTTCCTTTTTTATGATTTTTTTTTAAAACATCGGTAACTTTTTGCCCATTTGGACTCTTTATTATTTTTTGCGCCCAATTTCGAAATCGAAATTCTTGTCCGACTAAAGATTTTTTTTCGTTAATAAGCTAAAGTGTGTATGATACTTTTTTCAAGAATTTTATTAAGGGCTTTTTGCCTTTGAAAAAGTTCCTTAAAAAAGCCTTTCAATTCACATTTTCCGAATCACATGAAATCCAATTTGGTGTTCTGTTGTTTACGTTTTCCTCAAAGTTAAAATCGAATAACTAAAATTTTAAAATTATAGAAAAAAGGTGCATTCGTTTTACTTTTACAGAAGTTAAATATAGGACACAAAAAAAAATTGGAAATTTTATTTTCACATTTTTTAACATGAATTACTTTTGTTTATATTTAAGGCCTTAAAACACAAATCCCTTCGATATATCGGAATTTATTTCCACAAACTCATGAAGAACTAACTGCATTTTGCTCATTAATTTTGTACCTTCCCCTTATAAAAAAAGAGGAAAAATATTTTTTAAAAAAGTCGAAAACAAAAAAGAACATCTTACTCACATTTTTTCATTTAAGTTTTGTTTTAAACTTTTTTTAAATTAATTATTTTCAACTTTTCTTACAAATCCCCGAAGCCAAACGTTGACGAAAATTTTCCAACTGTCAAACCAACTGAATGGAATTCATGAACGCACATTTTCGTTTTCGAACGGAAATTTTCTCATTTTCTCTTTGATTGGAATTGGATTGGATTCATAAACACACACAGCTGATTTCCGTGAAAAAGTGTTGTCAAACCAATTCGCATTGGTTTCATAAACGCCCCGATTGTTAAAAATATCGTTTTGGTTTTAATTATTATTAGTGTAAATACTAAAAAAAAAATCTTAAAATCAATCCCAAAAAGTCATGAAATATGTACTTATCAAGAAGTGATGAAAAAATCACTTCTAAATCACCATTTAAAAATTACATAATCACATCCAAAATGCCAAGAAATATATACTTCTAAAGAAGTGATGAAAAAAGCACTTCCAAAAGGTCAAGTTATATTAACATCCCGATCACTACTTCAGAAGTTGTGATAAAGATGTTAATATATATGTACATACTAAACACTAGTGATATTGTGTGTCACGCCCATATAAAATTCATCAGTGTTTCAGCTGAAGAAGAAGTACATCTGGTTCATAAGTTGTGGTGAATTTTGTAGTGAATGGTAAGCTCTTTTTTTGCTGGGTCTTTATTACAAATCTGGTATCCAAATTTTTCTATCGCGTACTGTTTTTGAAATATTGGCGTTTAAAAATCTAAACTCCACTTTTGCGCACTTATTATATTCATTATAAATCACACTAACATTTTCAAACGCGAATATCTCAAAAACAGAACATGCTTGAAAAATTTGGATTGCAGTTTTGGAATCAGGAGGTCCATTTTATATGAAATCAAGTCCTATTTGGTGGAAGCAACTTAAGAATGCGTAACAGTGCTAAAATATTGTTTTTTTTTTTTTTTAATTTTTAACAGCAAATATCTCAAAAACGGTACGTGCTATAAAAATTTGGACGGTAGATTTGGAAGCAGGAGACCAAAATCTATAAGGACCTGTTAGAAATTTCACTGGGAGGTTTTGCTGTCCAACAGTGTTTTTAGTGTAAATATAGGGTGTTTTTTTTAGAGCTTCACAACTTTGTACACCAATACCCCGGTTTGCGTCGCTTCGGTTTGCGTCGTTTCGAAGTTGCGTCGTTTTCAAATTTCTGTGATTTCGAAGTTGCGTCGTTTTGGTTTCAGTTTGCGTCGCATGGCTTCGAAGTTGCGTCGCCAGTGCTTCGATTTGCGTCGTTGATATAAAAATGTGTGTACAAAGCTAAAACAAAAAAAGGGGATTTCCCGTTTATATTTCAGTTTGCGTAGCATGACTTCAAAGTTGCGTCGTTAATGCTTCGATTTGCGTCGTTAATATGAAAATGTTTATACAATGCTTGCTTTTATACTGCTTTTATACTCTGATTTTTTTTATTTTTATTTTTATCTTAATATTTTTATGTTTTTGTTAAGTTTTTTTACGTTTTTCTTATGAATTGTTATATTTTTATTTTAATTAAAACTGTTAAAAAAAAAAAAAAATACAAAAAAATTGCATTTTTTATTGAAAATTCTAATATTTCTGCTAAAATTATGAATCTCGGAACCAATTAAATGAAAATCAATACAAATGTATGGAAAATCGTGCTTCGGTTTGCGTCGTTTCGGTTTGCGTCGCGTTTCTCCGGTCCCAATTAACGACGCAAACCGGGGTATTGGTGTATTGGCAATACTACTTTATTTGACAACCGATTTAACTGCTGATAGTTGTTTTTTGTTACGTATGGTTTGACATTTTATCATGCAAAGACTTACACAAGAGCAACGCTTCCAAATTGTAGAAAAAATGGTTCTTTTCGTCGAACTTAAATTTTATTCAAAGGTTCTATTAATTGGTTACCAATATCGTTTGATTTAACCCCATTGGATTATTTTCTGTGGGGCTATGTAAAGAAACTTGTCTTTTCCAATAAATAAGGGGCAATTAAACACCTTGAAATAAACCTTCGACGAGTTATTGATGAAATTCGAAAACGGCCGCAAATTCTGTGAAAATTAAGGTTCAGATTACTCCATGTACGAGCCATTTTTGGTATCGATATGGCCCCAAATCATTTTTAAACATTAATGTCATAAAATTATCTATCCAATAAAGTCAGTTTGATTGATATTAAAAATATTTTTCCTTACTTTATTTTAATTTAAAGTTCGGTAACAGTTACAAAAAAAATACTCTTTCAATTTATCTTACAAAAAGAAGTGAAAAAATCACTTTTAATTCAGAAGTTCTAAATCACCAAATAAAAATGACATAGTCACACCCAAAATGCCAAGAAATATGTACTTCTAAAGAAGTGACGAAATATTAACATCCGGATCACTACTTCAGAAGTTGTGATAAAAATGTTAATATATATGTACATAATAAACACTAGTGATATATGTTATTCTTAAGTGTCAATCTTTCGCCACTGAAAAGTGGCGAAAAAAAGAACATACTTTGTGTGTCACGCCCATATTAAATTCATCAATGTTTCAGTTGAAGAAGAAGTACATCTGGTTCATAAGTTGTGGTGAATTTTGTAGTGAATGGTAAGCTCTTTTTTGCTGGGTAAGATACCCAGCAAAAAATAAACGAAGTGGTTAAAAAAGAATTAGTAGTTTCACTACATACAAAGTAGCGATAGGTGCCGAACTTCATATTCCGTAGAAAGTACTTTTAAAATCACTTCCAAAAATGCTACAAAATAACAATAAAAACATCTTTTAGCACATCTTTGCTTAATGATTTTGAAGTACCTCTTTCATATCGCTCCTTTACTTGTATAGTGTCACAACTCAAAATATTTGATTTTGCAGAAAACACGTTTAAAGTTTACTATTGAAACTGGTTTTTAATTGAAAAAGGCCGGTACATAGAAAATGTAATAATGGCGTGTACTCTTCTCAAACGGTGAGTTTAAAAGATATTAATACGAATTTTTGACACAATATAAAGCATGATATAACGAATAATTCTGCATCATTAACTCAAAAAACGCATTTTTTGAGTTATGACACTATACAAGTAAAGGAGCGATATGTTCTTAGGAATTAAATCAAATTAAATCAAATCACCATAACATATGAACTTCTTTTTCAACTGAAACACTTAGAATGGTGGTGATACACGAAGTATGCAATTTTTTCTACGTCCAGTTTCAAATAGATTTAGGTTTTGCAAAAATGATGACAAAATTTTGTAATGGCATTTCATTTCTCTTTATTTAGAGCTTAAAAAATCGAAAAGACGAAAATCGATTATTGATAAATTTTTCACATTTCATACAAGCAATTTGACGTTGAACTACCATTCTATATCTTATATCGAAAAAAGTTGGTCATAAATTAAATAAATACATTTACAAACTATTATTAAAGATTGTTTAAGCTTTTTAGAAAATTGAGGTCTAGGCTTGTAGTCAGAACAAACTGGAGGCTAATCACGTAAAACGAAAACGATAGACGATGCATAAACGACATCAAAATACATATCGTTTTGAAGGGAAATTTGAAAGTTTTTTTTTATTAAATTATTAAAGATTGTTGTCTTATCCAGAATAATTAAAAAATTTGGAAACATTTTGATTAGTTTAGGAGCAACAAGGCTCCAAAAATCGACGATAGTCAACTATCGTTTTACATGATCACAGTCCTGGTGAATCGATTTGGCGTGAATTTTTGTAGTTTTGTGATGTTTATAATTACTCCTTTTTTAATTCGAAGTATATACGTTTGATTACACAGGGCAACACTTTTTTTTTTGCACCAGGGCAACACTTTTTTTTTGCCCCAGGGCAACACTTTTTTTTTGCTATTTGCTCGCGAACGCGAGCTGATTGAAAAAGGGACAAATTGAAAAAGTTCAAATTTTGTGAACCTGTGTTATCAATGAAATTAATTTTTCTATCACTTAAGGTTTTTAAGATATTCGCGTTTGAATATTGAAATATTTGGGTCTCCTCTGTAGCGTATTCTTAAGTTGCTCAAACACAATAGTACTCGATTTAGTTAAAATAAGACATCTTTATTCCAAATCTGGTATCCAAATTTTTCTATCGCGTACTGTTTTTGAAATATTGGCGTTTGAAAAACTCAAACTCCACTGTTGCGCACTCTTATATTCTTTATAAATCACACTAAAATTTTCAAACGCGAATATCTCAAAAACAGAACATGCTTAAAAAATTTGGATTGCAGTTTTGGAATCAGGAAGTCCATTTTATATAAAATCAAATCCTATTTGGTGGGAGCAACGTAAGAATACGTAACAGTGGACCCCTAAGTGATTTTTTTACTTTTTAACAGCGAATATCTCAAAAACGGTACATGCTATAAAAATTTGGACGGTAGATTTCGAAGCAGGAGATCAAAATCTATAAGGACCAGTTAGAAATTTCACTAGAAGGTTTTTGCTGTCGAACAGTGTTTTTAGTGTAAATATTACAAAAAAATACTCTTTCAATCAATCTTACAAAAATAAGTGAAAAAGAACTTCTAATTTAGAAGTTCTAAATCACCAAATAAAAATGACATAATCACACCCAAAATGCCAAGAAATATATACTTCTAAAGAAGTGATGAAAACAGTGCTTCCAAAAGGTCAAGTTATATTAACATCAGGATCACTACTTCAGAAGTTGTGATAAAAACACTAGTGATATATGTTATACTTAAGTGTCAATCTTTCGCCACTGAAAAGTGGCGATAAAAAGAACATACTTTGTGTGTCACGCCCATATTAACTTCGCCAATGTTTCAGTTGAAGAAGAAGTACATCTGGTTCATAAGTTGTGGTGAATTTTGTAGTGAATGGTAAGCTCTTTTTTTGCTGGGATAATAATGTATGAAAATCTGCCCTCATTCCAATTTAAATGTTAAATTATGAAAATATTTTCAAAAAACCATGCATTATTTTTTACCAATTATGATCGCATATGCGATAAGAATACTTCCTCGAAATTTCAACTCATTTCTACCAAAAATTTGGCATTGGCGAACTACTACTCGAAACAAATAAGCCGCTTTTTATACAAATGTTTGAAAACCAGCACTTGTTTGAAGTTTAATTTCATTTGTGAAAATCTTTTTAGACCACTAAATTTATTTTTTTACATTTTATAATTGCAATGATAATATCACTTCTTAAATCATTTTTTTTAATTTTGACATAATTTACCTGTTGTGAATTTTTTAACCCAAATTGTTTTATTACCTAAAATTTCCCATTTATAATGTACCGTACATTTTTTTTTTTTTTTTTTTTTCATTTTACCTTTTAGTGCAATAATTATAGGCAGTGTTTTAAAAAAGGCACAGCAAAAGATTTTACAACCTAATAACACGTGGTCTCAGCAAATTTTACTGCCATGGATTTTCCCAATATTTGTTTATGACTCCTTTCATAAAAAAACAATTATCTTTAACATGTTTACGTAATTTATTTAATTTTTTTTTTGTTTAAATTTTACTGAAGTTATCTAGTCTATGAATGGTAAGCGGCAGATCTTTTTTGAGTAGTAGGTCGACAATGCCACATTTTTTGTAGAAATGAATTTAAATTTTGAGAAAGTATTCTTATCATTTATGCGATCATATTTGGCAAAAAATTATTTCATCTTTTCTTGAAAATTTTGTCACAATTTGACATTAAAAGATTCACAGGAGGTCGGATTTTCATACATTTGTATAGAAACTCGCCGATCTTTTTCGAGTAGTAGCGTGGCAAAGCCACTATGATAATCCTATTAACTTGATATTTATCATGTTTATTCTTTGGAACCATACCATTTCAAAAATGTAAAAATTGTAAAATTCGGTATAATAGTTTTTGTTTTACAGGAGCTCAAAGATAAAAACTGTGTGTTTTACTACTCAAATAAATAAATTCTACTGATTTTCATAAATTTGTATGGAAAGCTTCCCATCTTTTTCGAGTAGTAGATCGCCAATGCCACATTTTTTGTAGAAATGAGTTGAAATTTCGAGGAAGTATTCTTATCGTATATGCGATCATAATTGGTAAAAAATAATGACATGTTTTTTTGAAAATATTCTCATAATTTGATATTAAAGTTTAAAGGAGGGCGGATTTTCATACATTTGTATGAAAACTCGCCGATCTTTTTCGAGTAGTAGTTTAGCAAAGCCACTACGATAATCCTATTAATTTGATATTTATTATGTATATTCTTTGGAAGCATAGCATTCCAAAAATGTAAAAATTTTGAAAATAGCTATAATAGTTTTTGTTTTACAGGAGTTTAAATATAAAAAAATGTGTGTTTTACTACTCGAGCTGCTCGAGTAATTGACGAGCTACTCGAGCTGCTCGAGTAACGAGCTACTCGATTACTCGAGCTACTCGAGTAAAAGCGTAGGCTCTGCAAAAAACGTAATACGGGGTCATTTTGGTCCAAAATCTTTCGGCACCGACTGCAATTTCTAAAACACCACAAATTTCTAAGTTTTCGATTTAAACTTCGAAAGCAAATGTGAACAACAGAAAACTAAATTCGATTTCATATGATTCAGAAAATTTCATGTTAATTACATTTTGACTAGACCAGGGCTTTTCACTAACTTTTGCTTTAGGACCCCTTTTCAATATTTAAAATTTTTCGCGACCCCCCAACATAAAAAAATAAAATATTACTGTGAACTTTGCCCTCAATTTTTTCAGAAACCTGAAGAAATGAAAAAATTGGGAAACCAAATTCAGAAGCAGCATTGAAAGATTAATCGAAAACGTGTGGTCAGTACATTTAAAGAAATTATTGTTCTTTTTTTTTCAAAATTATATACCAATATTTGGTATTGATCGAAATTTTTTTCGATCACGAGTCTGGATCCGTTATTCAGATCCATATTCGGAATCAGCATTGTAAAGTTAATCGAAAAAAGTGGTCAGATCCCAGACGCATTCAAAAATTTTACAAAACTTTTTAAAATGCCCAAGAAGACGTTTTTGTGTACTTTGCCGTTTTCTCAAAAACCTATCTTGCTAAAAAATTTGGAAATAAGTTTCGAAATAAGCATTGAAACATTATTAGAAAACGAGCCGTCAGACCCCATACGCATCCAAAAACTTTACAGTGTAATTGGTAGTGTTGGGAGTAAAAAATCAGTGTTTGGCATACAGGAAAATTAACAACTGCACAATGCTTACGGAGGAACCTTAAGTGATGGATCTTAAATAAAAGTATTTGTATATTTTTATGTCCATTCGATTACAAAAATTTCAAACTATTTTTACTATAATTGGAAATTTTTGTTTTGTTTTTCCAGCTGTAGTGAAAATAGTAAAAAAACATTAGATTGTAGTAAGGTAATCGAACGGACCTTTTATAACTCAGCAATAAAAAAATGTTTTATGTTTTTCAAAATTTAAGGTTTTAGCAAAATTTTTCGTTTTTTTAGGATAACTTTGAAACCACTTCAGAACGGAATTGACTCTGTGACAGGCCCCTGTAATTCGAAAATTTCAATTGTAATTCGATAAACTTTCAATAGAAATTCAATTAATAGTTTCCGAATTACTATTGATTTTTTTAAATAACAATCTTTTTCAAATTACAAGTAGATTCTTTAAATTTTCGAACGGAATTGGCACTTTGACATGTCCCTAATCATGTAAAGCAACTCTTTCAACTTTCAAAGGAGTTACTACAAATACAAAGTTTATTTTCACGGAAAATAGTTTTTTTTTTTATTTATATATTTTAAAAAGAATGTATTTTTTTTAAACAACAACCATTTTTCTTAAGAAAATACAAAAAAATGTTAAGAAAAATTGTTTTGTTTTGTGTTTTTAATAAATTAAATATAAAAAATTTATACAAGAAATGCTAACTTAAGAATGAATTGTATTACAAAATTAATCGTAATTATAAGATTGGAACAAATTATTCAATGATAAATTGATAAATGGATGGGTAAAAGAAAGAAAAAATACTTTCTTCACTTATATAATGTCTTCAAACTCTTGTAATTCAGTCTAGACAACTTACAACAAAATGATGACTATATTATACAATAAATTAAATCAACTCTACAATTCAGATGTTTAACGATTTTAAAGTTCATCATGTTGAGCATCTTCTTCATCTTCGTTATCATTTGACGATGAGGCATTATCTTCATTGGAATCAGTTGCAGCATCTTCATCATCATCTTCATCGATATCGATTTGTTCATCTAAGGGCACATTTAAAGTTTGACGCATCATTTTTTCGATGGTGTCAGCAAAATCGGAGGTTTCTTGTAACATAAAACCGGAACGTAAAGTCGCAGTACGGAACATCATTAAGGCCATTTCTTTAGCAGATTCATCAGCTTCATCGGCCTCAACACGTCTCAACAATTCACGCATCAATGGATGTCTAGGATTAATTTCCAAAGTTTTCTTTTGATTTAAATAATAACTGCGTTGAGGATCATCTGATTTTTGATGAGCATTTGACATGGCCAAACGTTCCATATTACCGGTCCAGCCGAACATACCAGCTACCAAAGCACATGGTGAATTGCTCAAACGTTCCGAAACCTGAGCACGTAAAATTTTATCCTTCAATGCGACTTCATTCAACCATTTAACTAGAGGTTCAAAAGTCGATTTCAATTCCTCAAATTGTTTTTTGCTCTTTTCCGACTCATTAAGTTTGAAACCTTCTTTGGCAACATTTTGGAATTTCTTGCCATCAAATTCTGGCAAAGCCGAGATGCAGTATTCATCAACAGCTTCGACAAGATACAACACTTCATAACCCTTAGCCAACAAACGTTCAACGAAGGGAGATTTTTCAACCTCAGCACGGTTAGCACCAGCAATAAAATAGATATTTTCTTGTTTAGCCTTCATACGTTCAACGTATTCTGCCAAAGATGTAACACCTTTACCATTGGACGATTGGAAACGTAAAAGTTTTGCCAAGCGAGAACGATTGCTAGGATCTTCCATGATGCCAAGTTTAATATTAGTAGAATATTCTTTCCAGAATTTTTCATAAGCTTCCTTATCGATCTTCTTAATCATATCCAACACTTTACGTACTAATTTCTTTTTGATAACTTTAATCAATTTATGTTGCTGCAAAGTTTCACGGGATACATTCAAAGGCAAATCATCAGAATCGACAATACCACGAATGAAATTCAAATAGTTGGGCATCATGTCATTGAATTCGTCGGTAATGAAAACACGACGAACAAACAATTTAATATTATCGGCCTTGGTGCCATAACGATTGAATGATTCGGAAGGCTGTATCTTGGGAATATACAATAAACTCTTAAAGGTTACTTCACCCTCAGCAATGAAATGTGTATGTGTCAAAGGTTCGCTAGCATCTTTGGTTAAGCTCTTGTAGAATTCATCATACTCTTTTTGGTTAACTTCGTTGGGCTTACGTGTCCAAATAGGTTTACTGTCATTAATCAACAACCAATCCCAAACAGTTTTCGATACTTTCTTGGTCTTTGGCTTATCTTCATCATTGGTATCTTCTTCAATTTTAACATCTTCATCCTCATCAACGGCTTCGTCATCATCATCATTCTCAGATTTTTCAGTTACGGGTTTTTCATCTTCAATTGGTACTTCTTCATCTACAGTCTTGCTGGACCACAACATAATGGGGAAATTAATGAATTGTGAATATTTGCGAATCAATTCACGTAAAGTATCTTCTTCCAAGAAATCTTGGGCTTCATCTTTCAAATACAGCGAAACAATGGAACCACGTTTTAAGGTATCACCACGAGGATCTTCAACAATGCTATAGCTGTTGGCATCAGATTCCCAAATGTATTGTTTATCGTTATTGTGTTTTGTGGTAACAACAACACGATCAGCGACCAAGAAAGCCGAATAGAAACCAACACCAAATTGACCAATCATATCGTTCATATCTTGTCCATCAGCCTTCGAGGGATCTTGCATTTTGGATAGAAAATCAGCAGTGCCTGATTTAGCGATTGTACCCAAATTGTTGATTAAATCCTGATAAGTCATACCAATACCAGTATCCATTATATGCAACACTTTATTTTCTTTATCGGCCTTAATGCGTATGTTTAGTTCAGGATTGGTGTCCATTTCATTTTTACTGGTCAAAGCCAACAAACGGATTTTATCAATGGCATCTGAAGCATTTGAAATCAATTCACGCAAGAAAATTTCCTTATTGCGATACAATGAGTTAATGATGAGTTTCATCATACGATTAACTTCAGTTTGGAAAGCGAATTTTTCAGACTAAAAATAGAAGAAAGAAAATAATTAAATTTAATATTTTATTAAGGGATTGTAATTCGAAAACGATCGAGTGTAATTCGAAATAATCGATTTTTTTTAGCTATCTATTGTCGTCAAGAGATATTGGATTGTACAATGTTAAAATTTTAAATCAATATAATATTGAAATAAAAATACATATGGTAGATGTTAAGTGTATCCTCCGGACATTAAATAATAAAAGAGTTGCTATTGCACTATTACATTAATAGTTATAATTCACACCAAAAATGTAAAAATAAAAAACAATAATAAACGGTTGAATTTTTTGTAAAAAAGTACTGGTAAAGCACTTTTTGGGTTGTTATTTCCAACACTGGAACAGTACTCTATTTTCTAGAAAAAATGTACTTTGCCAGTACTATATTTTTTGTACCGCTGGCAATTTCTGGCTGGGCTGCTATGCCCATAAGCTAAAAAATGTTGCTTTTGCGACGATGATGCATGTACAAAAAAAAATGTTGTTTGGTTGATGTTTTTCTTGCTACTTTCGCACAAGCATAAATAAGTATGTGTGCCCTTAAAAAAAAATTAAATAAACAAAATTGTATTCAAAAAAAGAATTAATTCAAAAAAAGAATTAAATCAAAAAAAGAATTAATTCAAAAAAAGAATTAAATCAAAAAAGGAATTCTTTCAAAAATAGAATTAAATCAAACAAGTGAGAGTGTTAACAAGTGAAAATGTAAAAAAAAATATTAAAAAAAATCAGGGGCGTCTTTTTTAGGGGGGGGGGGGGGGGTTGGTGGGAGACGTTAGGGCACACCTAGGGTTATATAGTCGCAACAAAAAGTCGACTTTTCGACTTTTCGACTTTTTTCAATTTTTAAAAAGTCGATTTTTCGACTTTTCGACTTTTTTCAAAATTTAAAAAGTCGACTTTTCGACCTTTCGACTTTTTAAAAAGTCGACTTTTTTCGACTTTTCGACTTTTTTCGACTTTCGACTTTTTTTCGACTTTTTTCGACTTTTTAACTTTTTTCGACCTTTTCCAACTTTTTTTTGTAAATAAAAGTTTAGTTTTGACTTGTTGTAAGCATTTAGGTGCTATTTTTTTTTGGTTGTATTTTATTTATCAAAAAAAGTCGAAGAAATCGAAAATTTTGAAAGGGTTGAAAAAATCGAAAGCAAAAGAGTCGACTTTCGATTTATAGAACCCTATCACTGAGGTGTTAACAATAATCAAAAACATTGGTAAATATTGCACTTAACACTTTCTAACTCATGAATTTGGCATTGACATTTTTGCTTCACATACAAATACCTGGAAATACCAATGGCTTCAGTTGTTATTAAACTCGGCTCTCATTTTAATTTTTTTTCAGAAGAAAGAAATTATTTTCATCTGGCAAAAGTAAAAAAAAATTAAAAAAAAAAAATCGAAAAAAAGTCGAAAAAAGTCGAAAAAGTCGAAAGCAAAAGTCGACTTTTCGACTTTTTAAGAACAAAAAAGTCGATTTCGACTTTTCGACTTTTTCATACAAAAAGTCGATTAATCGACTTTTCGACTTTTCGACTATAGAACCCTAGGCACACCTTCCCCTTGCGATTTTGAACTTCTTCTGAGATAGAATGTTGCTTTTGCTTAGCAAAAGTACAAAAAACCCTGCAAAAAATTCCGTTTTTCTTAGGTTGGTTTAATTCTCTAAGGGGGAACTTTTTTTCTCCTTGGTCCGATTTTTCCCATTCCCGAACTTTACCTGCCTAGGAATATAAGACATATTCGTGCTAAACTTCGGAAGTCTAGCTCTTTTATTTTGGACTGTATCGTGTCTCCTACAGACGGATAGACGGACGGACATCGCTAGAATGTCTTAGAATCGATCACTGACCAATAAAATATATACTTTATGGGGTCCTAGACCGATATTTCAATGCGTTACACACGGAATGACAAAGTGAGTATACCCCCATACTGTGGTTGGAGGGTATAAAAAGAATTTAAAATTAATTAATTCAAAAAGAATTAATTTGAAAAGAATTATTTTAAAATGAATTAATTCAAAAAGAATAAATTTATGCCTAAATTAATTCTTTGAATTAAAATTGAATTATTCACAAAATTAATTAATTATTTTTAAAAAAAAATAAAATTTAATTCAAAGAATTAATTCAAGCATGAATTAATTCATTAATTAAAAAATTAATTAAAAATAATGTGAATTAATTCACAAATTTAATTAATTCTTCAAAGGTCTGACTATGGGTCATTTGGGGACACATAAACCCACACAGTAAATGTTTACAAGTTCATTTATTATACTTTGAGCTTAAGTAATACAATTTTTATCATTATTTTATTACATTTTTAATATCCACGCCCACAAAAGGGGGGCAGGTCAAAAAAACGTTTTTATACCCTCCAACCACAGTATGTGGGTATACTCACTTTGTCATTCCGTGTGTAACGCATTGAAATATCCATCTAGGACCCCATAAAGTATATATATTATTGATCAGTGATCGATTCTAAGACATTCTAGCGATGTCCGTCCGTCTGTCCGTCTGTCCCTCTGTCCGTCTGTAGAAGACACGATACAGTCCAAAATAAAAGAGCTAGACTTCCGAAGTATGGCACGAATATGTCTTATATTCCCAGGCAGGTTAAGTTCGGAAATGGGCAAAATCGGATTAAGGGGAAAAAAGTTCCCCGTTAGAGAACTAAACCAACCCAAGAAAAATCGCATTTTTTGCAGGGTTTTTTGTACTTTTGCTAAGCAAATGCAACATTCTTATCTCAGAAGAAGTTCAAAATCACAAGGGAAAGGTGCCCCTAACGTTTCTCACCCGTCAACCCCCCACCCCCCCAAAAAAAAAAAGACGCCCCTGTATTTTTTTATATTGTTTTTTTTACATTTTGGAGGGTATAAAAGATTCGGCACAGCCGAATGTAACACTCTCACTTGTTTTTTATTACCTGGGTCCAAGTGCAGAACCTTGAACTTTTTCTAACATCAAATTGTTTCATTTGCTTTCAGAGGTTAGTCATGGCGCTTTTCAGAGGTTAGTTAAGTTCTTCAAGGGGAAACTTTTTCCCCTGGTCTGATTTTGCCCATTTACGAATTTAAACTGCCTAGGACCAAAAGACATATTTCTGACAAACTTAACGAGTCTAGCTCTGTCATTTTGGACTGCATCGTGTCTTATACAGACGGACGGACATACGTACATTCTAGAAATGTCTTAGAATCGGTCATAGATCAATAATATATAAAATTTGTGGGGTCCCCGACTGATATTTCGATGCGTTACAAACGGAATAACATAATCGGTTAATGGAAATTCAGTTGATATTTAAACCCTACACCACTTATATCTTAAAATATTTTTGCCACGCCTTGCCGTCGTCATATTAGTTTTTTATTCAACTGTGTCGCCATTTTATGTCCGATCTTAACAATTTGTATATCGTTGTTCATGATTTGACAACAGCAACATTTTGGACTTTTATAATTTTTGACTTCGACGTCAAATTTTTTTTGTAACCTTTGATAACTCGGATTCCGTCCATCTAACGCCCACTTTCTTTCAATCACAAATGAACACGACCGAATTTTATATAAACTCTTGGTTTTATTTTTTTTTTATTTACTTTCATTCATAAAAAAAAAAAAATTGGAATCAACTTCGACTAATCTTTATTCCTTGTTTCAAAGACTAACCCTTGTTTATTTTCTTCTGTGTGGGGTGTGAAAAAATTTTGTAATTTGTCAAATTTGACTTAAATTTTCGATTTCTTAAAACCTCTGTAACTTTTTAGTTTATTAATAAAAGTAAATACTTTAGAAACAAGAGTTTAATGAAATTTTTGATTGTCTTTCCTTGTGTTTAAAAATAAGTGGGCGTTAGGTGGGTACAGATCCGATATATATATATATATATATATATATGTGTTCCTCCAACTCCCATTGGAGCATAGGGCGCCAAGATCCCAGATCCGATATACCGTGGAAAAAATTTTTTTTGGAAACGTCTTCAACTAATCTTTAATTCTAGGGTACATTATATTCATAAATCATCATTTTAACTTTTAACACGATCGCACCATTTTTACTCTTTGTTCCCATGGGTATGCATTAAGGGTGGGATAGTGTTGTGTGAGATTTTAAGCAGCAATATTTGGAAGCGCTAGAACCGCTCATTTTGTGAGGTTGGTAAAAAAAGTGTATGAGCCAAAAAATGGGGGAGGTCGGATAGGATCTAGGGGTCGCTCATCGGGGTCAAAGTTGGGCGTAGAGGGGAAAAAATCCACAAAAAGCCCCAAAACTCCCCTGGTTTTGCTCCTAGATGGGTCAAATGTGAGACCGGCCCCCATTATTTTTTCTTTCTGAACACTTTTGCCAAACATACCTAAGCCCTATCTCCAATTCCTAAGGGGGGTCCCATACAAAGGTTAAATTTTTAAAAAATCTTCCTTCTACCGCTCTAGCTGTCCTAGAAGTCACCCTAGAGGAATCAAATGTATGACCGACCCCCAATATTTTTTCATCCCCAACATTTTCTTAGAACATACCTACCCCCTATCTTCAATCCTTAGGGTGGTCCCCATACATTTTTTTTATTTTTTCTTAAATTGTCATATTAAATCAGCTCCTACCGGTCCAATGGTGCCTCCTATAGGGGTCATTATCAAGACCAACCCCCATTAATTTTTAGCCCCCAACACTTCTTCTGAACATAACAATTCCATATCTCCAATTCCTAAGGGGTCTCCCACACAAAACGACATTTTTGTAAATCTTGCTCCCACCGCTCTAACTATCGCAGGGGTGACCCTAGAGAAGTTAAATGTGTGACAGACCCCCAATATTTTTTCAGCCCCAACATTTTCCCCAAACAAACATACCCTCTATTTTTAAGCCTTAAGGGTGTCCCCACACAATTTTTTATTTTTTAAATTTTTTTTTATAAAATTTGCGCCTACCGCTCCCACTGTACCTTTTAGGGGCGGGAAATGCAGACTGACCCCCATTAATTTTGGCCCCCTACATTTTTTCTGAACATACCTACGCCGTATTTCCACTTTGTAGGGGTGCTCCCCTGGGGAAAACTAAGTGTTTGAAACCAAATTCGGCAAAACGTCTGGACCAGGAGTGCTAATGTTTGCGCGTTTTAAAGAGCAGTGGGAAAATATAAAGGACAAACCGTACAGTCTTGGCATATAAGATGAGTAAGTGGCAGGCAACATACCAGCTCAAGTCCAAACTGACATCAAGTTGTTTTGTTGGGCTCATATAAAAGAAAAGCAACCCAGAGACGACTAGAAGGAGTTTCTTGAAATTGTTTTATTATACCTTGGCATTTTAGCCCACCTAATAAGCATTTTATTACCATTTTAGCCTAATAAGCATTTTAGCCCACCAGGACCCATCAGTCATGCTCGATGGATGGCAAAAGGCATATATTGCCTAAAAATGTTTTTGTTCCGAAAATATATCGGTTTGGCCAAAAAAGAATTAAATGCACTTCTTGATGTGACCGTTTTCATCATAACAATTTACGTAAGTAAAAGCTTGGTTTAGCGCTACCAAAGCAATAGAAGCTCCAAATAATGATTTGAATTTTTTGAAAGCGATTGCCAATTATGCTTCAATTGATAAGATTCTGTCGCAACGATTGGTCAAGAGATTCTGTGGACATCTCTGGTATCTCAGTGGCGAAGCTGTTGCTCTCGCACTATTTGATCCGAATATCTCTTGTGAAATAAAACGAAAAATGTCGAATGCAATTCGTATATTTGAAGAAGAGAAAGAGGAATTGGAGGAAGAGTTATCTGACTATGAGATGGACGAATCGTCTAACGAAGACAGCGAGGAAGAAGAAGACGATGATATCGGGGAAGAAGATGCCTCAGAGGATAGCGGCGACAGTGGCAACAAGGATTGTAATCCTCCAGTACATGTTGTTGGATTCGAAGGTGTGAAAAGAATTAACATGGCATCGAAACAAGTGAATCAAGAACTCATGAAAACTGATTTAAGCCACTTCGTCACACCTGAGACTCCAAAATTTTTTGCACGCTTCGGAATAACAACAAATTTCATTGCTTCCGATCCAAATACTTGGGAAAATCGTCAGGACTACCAGCGAGCGCTGCAAATATTACGTAAATTACATGTTGTCAACGACGCTGCCGAAAGAGGCGTAAAATTAATAGAAGACTATAACAACGTGTTGTGCCGTAACGAGGAGGAAAAAATAGTTTTGCTTCAGGTCGTGGCCGAAAATCGGAAACAATATCCATCACATGATAAAAATAAATTAATTTGATTTATTGTTATATTATTTATCATTTTTTATTATTTTTATTAAAAAATATTTTTTTACGCTAAACAAAAGTTACTATTAAATTACAAATCAAAGACCTCGGATTTCTCGATAAAATAAATAAAAAAAATGTGGGGTAACACCTTGAAGATAGAGGGTAGGTATGTTTGAAGAAAATATTTTGGCTAAAAAAGTATATGGGCAGGTCATACATTTGACTTCTCTACATACATTACTAATTTAGTTTTCCCCAGGGGAGCACCCCTACAAAGTGGAAATACGGCGTAGGTATGTTCAGAAAAAATGTAGGGGGCAAAAATTTATGGGGGTCAGTCTGCATTTACCGTTCCTAAAAGGCAGAATGGGGGCGGTAAGCGCAGATTTTATAAAAAAAAATAAAAAAAATGTGTGGGGACACCCTTAAGGCTTTAAAATAGAGGGTAGGTTTGTTTGGGGAAAATGTTGGGGCTGAAAAAATATTGGGGGTCAGTCACACATTTAACTTCTCTAGGGTCACCCCTGCGATAGTTAGAGCGGTGAGAGCAAGTTTTACAAAAATGTCATTTTGTGTGGGAGACCCCTTAGGAATTGGAGATATGGAATTGGTATGTTCAGAAGAAGTGTTGGGGGCTAAAAATTAATGGGGGTTGGTCTTGATAATGACCCCTCTAGGAGGCACCATTGGACCGGTAGGAGCTGATTTAATATGACAATTTAAGAAAAAATAAAAAAAAATGTATGGGGACCACCCTAAGGATTGAAGATACGGGGTAGGTATGTTCTAAGAAAATGTTGGGGTTGAAAAAATATTGGGGGTCGGTCATACATTTGATTCCTCTAGGGTGACTTCTAGGACAGCTAGAGCGGTAGGAGCAAGATTTTTTAAAAATTGAAGCTTTGTATGGGACCCCCCTGAGGGATTGGAGATAGGGCTTAGGTATGTTTGGCAAAAGTGTTCAGGAGGAAAAAATAATGGGGGCCGGTCTCACATTTGACCCCTCTAGGAGTAAAACCAGGGGAGTTTTGGGCCTTTTTGTGGATTTTTTCCCCTCTACGCCCAACTTTGACCCCGATGAGCGACCCCTAGATCCTATCCGATCTGCCCCATTTTTTGGCCCATGCATTTTTTTTACGAACCTCACGAAATAAGCGGTTCTAGCGTGTCGAAATCGAAAACTCGTGCACTATCCCACCCCTAGTATGCATACGAACCACTTCCCGATATTTATATTAATCTTTGAAAATACTTCAAAATGGGAGATAAGAGTTTGTAATATACTCTACAAAACCTACATTTTACCCTAGGTCATTTGAATTTTTTTTGTACCACTGTGTATACGTTATATTTCAAAAACTTTATACTGTTAAACAATACCACACTATTTTTTTTTTTTTTTGTTAACTAAATTAATTTTATAGCATACCATTCACAAACACTCCCCCAATAAACCAGTATAAAAATTAAAGTTAATTAAATTAATTGACCCAATTTAAATACTAAACAATATAAAAGTTCAACAAATAGTGTAATTACATTCACTTTTTTTCTGTTACAAATCAAAAAACATACCTTTTCACGAATTTCTTTCATTTGAGCCACATTGAGACCATCAAGTTTAATGGCTTGTTCTTCACGTTGGACGGCATCGGAATCTAGAAAAAAATAACAATAAAATACAAAAATCAGTTAAAATAATCTATTGAGTTTTACAAAAATATTCAGAAACAAGTAAGAGAGTTAAATTCGGCTGTGCCAAATCTTTTATACCCTCCAACATCCATAAAAAATAAAATAATCTAGGGGAGTTTTCTTTTTTTTTTTGGGATGGGGTCGGTATTTGTAATTGGGGGGGGGGGGAATTTCCTCTCGAATATGTGTTTAAAAAATAAGATGCTTTTTGCACAAAAGGTGGGGGAAGGGGAAGGGGAGAACCGAAAAAAAACGACATTTTCTGATTCTCTGGGTCCAAGTGCAAGGACTTTGAACTTCTTGTAGCATAAAAATGTTGCATTTGATTAACCTGCCTATTAACATAAGACATATTTGTGCCAAATGTCGGGAGTCTAGCTTTTATTTTGGACTGCGTCGTGTTAACTACAGACGGACGGACGGACATCGCTAGAATGTCTTAGAATCGATCACTGATCATAAATAAATGTAGTTTATGGGGTCCTAGACCGATATTTTGATGCGTTACACACGGAATGACAAAGTGAGTATACCCCCATACTGTAGTTGGAGGGTATAAAAAAATGATAAAACTTATCTTGACCACTAAATACACCATTTCAAAATTTAATAAAAAATTAAAATTTATAAAACTTTTGTAAATTGGATTTTTTATATTAAATTGATATTTTTAAAATTTTTAAAAATCATTTTTAAATCTAAACTTATCTTTTTCGAGTTTAAATTATTCTATTTAACACAACTATTTTTTTTTTTTGTTATTTAATCTGTCTGTAAAGGACACTGCAGCCTAAAAGAAGAGTTAGCACCCTTAAGTTTTGCAAAAATATGTCTTATTCATGGGATATTTTAAGTTCATAAATGGAAAAAATCGGACCAGGGAAAAAGTCCCGCTTTAAAGAAATAAAGCAACATCTGAAAAATGTATTTTTTGTACTTTTAATACACAAATGAAACATTTTCATGTCAAAAGTTTAAAGTCTTGCACGAGGGCCCCTTTTGTGCCGTGGATAAAATTTGTTTCAAATAATGAAAAATTTGTGTTATTTAAATCACAAATAACGAATATATAATTTAGATTACATATATGGTGGGACGATGTGGGACGATGGTCCTTAAATAGTGCCTCCCACAATTTTCATTGCGTTCCGCTGGCTAATCTCATATTTTTAAAAAGGTATGTGATAAATTTTGTATATATTTTTGTATAATGCCAGTAAACTAACTCAATATGATTCACCGCAATTTTTTTAAGGTGTGTCCTTTAAAATGTTGTTCGGTTTAAGTTGACTTTAGGGAGTTAGCTCTGATCACTACTAAATTTTTAAATACGAATTAGTGCCCCCCCATTTCCCGGTATTCCCAGTTCTGGCACTGGTTTCCCGGTTCTAGTTATATTCCCAGTTCTGGTCCTGGTTCTCAAAAACAAAAAAAAACATAAAATAAAATTTTTAAATTAAGCTATTTTAATCAGTATTTCAGAAATATTTAGTTGCGTTTGTAAAATTATTTAAAATCAAGTAATATTTTTTTTTCATAAATTTATAAAAAAAACAAGTAAAAAAGTTAAATTCGGCCTTGCCGAATGTAATGATACCCTCCACAATTTCAAAAAGATTATTGCAAAAAATTTTATTTAAAATGAAATTACTTTTGAAAAAAAAAAATTTTTTGAAAAAAAAATTTCCGCGAAAAAAAAATTTGGTAAAAAAAAATCCGCGATTTTTTCTTTTTTTTGTCAAAAAATATGTTCTTACTTGTTTAAATACCATTTGGTGTTCAATTATGTTCACATATGTCAACAAGAAGCCGAATTAAAGCATTTTGTATTTTTAGGTTATGTTGAATGTACTGAAATTTTTGAGGTGTGCTTACATTTTCGTTCATAACTTTTGAACCGCTGAATCGATATCGCTCAAATGCAATACCAAACTTCTCGGGAGAACTTCCAATAAATATGTTAAGTTTCAGTCATCTCTGTGCAATATTTTGTCCGTGACAGCATTTTCCACAGACAGACAGACGGACATATCTAGAATGTCTTAAAATCGATAGGGCATCATGAATATATATACGATCGGGCATCATGAATATATATACTGGGGTCCCAGATCGATATGTCGATGAGTTACAAACGGAATGACAAACTTATATATACCCTCTATCACTAGTGGAGGGTATAAAAAATGGAATTGGTGTTTTTGACATACATATTAATTAAAAACAAGGAAACAATTTTAATTGTACTAAATTTTACACAATGAACATACCGGTAGCCCCGGGAATACGGAACCGGGAAAACCGGTATTCTCTTGAGCATCGGCGTATTCAGAGGGGGAGACAACAACAAAAAAATATTTTTATATGTATTGGAAAACACAAAAAATATGTTGATGTGGAACAACTGCATTTGAAAGACACCGCTCCGATTTTTATAAAATTTATGTATGTAGATGATAGCCCTTTTTCCCGGTAATACCGAGAACCGGGAATACTGGTACTGAACGCGGGCTCTAATACAAATAGAAAATATGTATTTAAAATTTTTAATTTCTCCTTTTTAAAAAAGGGGTGGCATTTTTTTGTTTTTTAATCAACGGCATCTGTTATTTTGCCGAATATTGTATGAAAAATTCAAAAATCATTTAATTATTTAGAACATGTCTATTCCAATTGGAAATAGTGTTGTAATCTAAAACATGTCAACAACACGGCAAAACTGCAGTTTACGGGGCACACAAAAATTAAAAAAAAAAAATATGCCACCCCCTTTAGAATAAAAAAAGAAAAAAACCAAAATTAAAATTTAAGGGGGCTGGTGCTCCTAGGCCCCACTGAGTCCAGGCGTTCCTGGTATGTGTGGGCATTTAATTTAAAGATAATTACGCAAATAAAAAGTTTTTCTGCGTAGCCGGCCTTCGGCCGGGCTTAGGGATTACAAACTCCATAAATTAGTTTAGCGGCTTCGCTAAATAAAGCTTTTTTTTGGGTAGCAAGACTTCCGCGTTTAATTTTTTAAGTGTTAAAATGGGTAAAATTTCATGTGCTCAGCCCCCTTAAATTTTAATTTTGGTTTTTTTCTTTTTTTATTCTAAAGGGGGTGGCATATTTTTTTTTTGTAATTTTTGTGTGCCCCGTAAACTGCAGTTTAGCCCAACAACACTGACGTGGTAACATCATAACTAGTCAATAACAGCCACTGCGATTTAACAATTTATGATAATAGGTTTCACAAATTGATAGTAATACATGAGACGTGGTAGGGTACAAAGATGAGTGGCCGGTTGATAGACTTACCTGTTCTAGAACCTTCTTTGAAAGAACCCAAATCTAAATCAATAGTTTCGGTGGCAGTATCATCTTTGGAGTCTTCTGCTTTAATTTGGGTGAAACCTTTTAAATAACCAGAAAAAATAGATAAAATTTAGTAAAGTATGTATATTTTTTTTTTTTTTCATAAGGTTAACCGGCACGGTATATATAATAACTGTATAATTAAGTTCAATACAAGATGAAACTTACCCGCAAATAGCAACAATCCCACTAATAACAAATACTTCATTTTGTTTGTTTTTAAAAATTGGCAAAATATTTAACTTTGTTTTATAAAAAACAATAGATATGTTATTTTTCGGCCACGTCTGCTTTAAATGCAGGCTTTTTTTTACCAAACTTGCTAAAAATGTACGTTTGCTCTGTCCAATTTTATAAAATGAAATGAAAAGAATGCAATATTTTACTATTTAATAAACTTTGTTTTATAAAAAACAATAGAAAGGCCACGTCAAAAACTAGCCTAAAATTGCAGAGAACGAAGCCGATCGGCTAACAGCAGCGACTTAGCCGCCGCCGATGTTTTTTAGGTACTCCAGCCCCCGCCTGTTTGCTCGGCTTAAAAATGTTTACAATAAAAATAAGTTTTAGTTAAATTTTTTTTTAATTTTTGTAATTTTCATTTTGCAAAAAAAAATATTTCTTTATGGAACGGTGAAAATATTTGTCAATTCTTATTAAATGGTTAGCAAAATTTGCGTTCTTATTGAATGGTCAACAATTTTTTCCAAGTTGAATTAATTCTATGAAACAATTTACAGCAGAATTTATTCAATCGAGAACAAAATTGAATTACTAAATAAAGGTGGAAGTACATAGGAACAAAAGGCCTTTTTTGTTGGCAAACTTTGATTGTTAGCATGCGTCAAAACGAAAAAAACGACACGTTAACTTCCATAAATTTCTCAATTTAATTTAGCATCGTTTGGAATAGTTTTTTAAAATATTACACATTTTCGATGAAATATTAATAAAATTGGTTTATTAAATGCAATTTAGCGTGAAAGAAACACAAAAACATTTATCTTTTTTATTAATACCAAAGAGAGCCATTAAGAATAAGAGAATCATTCACAATGTATGAAAGTTAATATTTAACTTCTAAAATTTTGTGCGGTGGTCAGTGTTGCCAGAAAATATTTGGGTCTTGTCCCCAATTTGAAAAATGAAATCCCCAAAAATACCCTACAAATTATATAAAATCCCCAAAAAAAAATTAATGAATAATTAAATAAAAACTCTCTTTTAATTAAAAAAATTTTGTTTATTAAACAATATTTTATATTAATTTAAATTTTTATGATATTTAAATATTAAATTTTAAATAAAAAAGTGGTATTAAATCGCCTTCTCGAGATTTGGGAATTTGAATTTTTTGTGAATCAAGCCCCCAAATCCAAGAATTCTGTTAATATTAAAAAAGTGTAAATGTAGTCTTTTTATTCCTCTTCCCTACAAAATTACATAACTTTTGAAAAAAATACGGCCTCGATAAGATCAGGAATACTATCAGAACATTGTAAGGAAGTTAAAAATGTAATTTTTTTGGTTTTATGCTTATAACTAGGGATGAGATTTCCATGCAAATGCATGTTTTTGTCGATAGTCTAAAAACGATATAGACCAATTATCTTTCCGAATCAAGAAATTTGCATTAAAATGGCATCGATTTGTTTTTGCATATTTTTTTTTTTTTTGGCAATAAGAAAAAAACATTTTTTTTCTTTAATTTTTTTTTTATAAATTGTGCTAATTTCTAAAAAATCTTGCTTATATAAAGTTTTAAATGTTACTATTTAAACCCGGCGTTACTTTTTGCCTTTTAAGAAGTTTTTCCCATAGAGTAAGGAAAGTAAGAGATTTTGAAAGGACCCAAAATCAGTCTGCAAGTTTATGAAAATTGGTAAACTTAATGTATTGCAGAAATTTAAAAATTTTGTAAAAAGATCAAAGAGAAATAGAATATGAGTAAATTTAACCACTATTATTGAGAGGATTACCTATCTATATTGAGAGGATTACCACTATTTACGTTATTAAAATTCTCTTTTAAATAATTTCCCTACTTTTTCCCCTGATTTTGGAGCATTTTGCCTACTCTTTCTACCTTTTCCCCTGATTTTGCAGCATTTTTTTAAAAATTTGCAGATATTTTCATACATTAAGAGAACCATTTTTTCCTTTGTAAAAAAAGAGTGCATTTTTTTCGACTCCATATAATCTGACACCCACTGGTTTTTCCTATGAAAACACGATTTTTATTGCACACATTTTATTTTTTAGTGCATATTTTTTGGTTTTTTAGTGCATATTTTGAATTTTTTAGTGGATGTTTTAAGCGCATATTTTCGATTTTTTAGTGCATGAAAATCTAATCCTTACTTATAACAATTTGAATTTTGAAAAAAGAAAAAATAAAAATAAAAATTGAAATAAAACTTTAACACACACTTTGCCAATCTTAAGAAATTTAATTTTTCTGATGACAGGAATACTTAAGAAAATGTCTTTTAAATTGTTTCTCTCAATATTACCACAAAAATATTAAAATTGGTACAAAAAAACGTATCTTTAAAAATATGCATATTTGGTTCATAATTTTGACTCTTTTTTGCAAATATTTTTGGATATAATCAATTTTAAATTTTAACCTCATATTTACATATCTGCACTCAAAATAATTACTCTGTTAAATACTCTGTAAAATGACTGTAATCTCAATTCGACAGATATTTGACAAAGTTATCTGTCGAAATACAGATTTTAAGAAAATACTTTGTATATATTTTCTTGTGACTGAAAATCAAAATTTTGTAAAATTGAAGTTACTCGTTAAAAAACTCGTAATTTTCACAAAAATAAAAAAGTAAATTTACAATTTGGAAGCATTAAAGCGGGCAAATTTAACAAATTTTTAATTAACTAAAACTTTGTAAATTTACCGAGCTTTTTTGGTCAAATTCTTTTCGGTTTTATCATTATTTTAAAGATAATTCTGTAAATTTACAGTTTTTTTTATCGAAATCATTTTACAGAGTTTTCTTCGTAAAATAACAAAAAATCTTGCTGGTTAGAAATCTATGGTATTTTCTGCTGGCTCAGCAGAGTTTCTCTGTAATTTAACAGAGTGATTATTTTGAGTGTGGTTTGAACAGGAAATTTCTTGCCAAATTTGGATATTTATTGCAAAAAGGACGTTGTCAACTTCCTTGACATTACCTAAAGGTATCCCTGATCGTATCGAGCCCGGATTTTTGGGATATGTTAGGATTTTTTATAAGAAATTTGAATAAAAAAATATATTCCTTTAATTCTTCCAATATTAAAAGAATTGTTGGTTTTGAGGGCTTGGTCCACAAAATATTAAAATGCCTATATCTCGGAAAGGCTATTTGATATAACTTTTCTGATGACAGATTCGTGTTAGGAGGTAATACTCCAAAATTTTCTATTCGGTTGTCAAATAATTTTTTAAACGTGCCACAAAAATACTAAAAGTCAGTCAATACAGTTGGAGACACCAGTACCTATTTTTGGCCTCAATACTTTTGACCACAAATTTTTTGTAAACATAAAAATATTTTTTATTTTGATATCTTTGCACTTAAGATTACTTTGCAATTAAGTAGATGTTCTTAAATAAATAAGCAAAATATATTTGTATTGTTCCCAAATAAATTGGTGGTCAAAAGTATTGGAGGTCAAAAAATAATGGTTTCTTTAGCTGTATTGATTGATATCTTATGTATTGATTGACTTTTAGTATTTTTGTATGTCGTTAGAAATATTATTTGACAACTGAATATAAACTATTCTGAGTTTGAAAACAATTAACTTTGTTCGACCATCGTAAAATATTTATTATTTACTAAAGTTGCTCCCGACCTAAATTTTTTTTCTTGCCCAATGATGATCTTGCATTTAAAAACAATAATTAATGCATTGTTATTCCAATTTTACTACTTTGGCATTAACAAATGAATGCAGTTGTAATTTTTGACTGCATTCTGTACCAATGTCAATATCATTAATTGGTAATAGTCTTAACAATTTTAAAAATTTAATTTTTAACTTTTGAAATAAAAAAATCCCCAAATTTTAGAAAAAATCCCCAAAATTTTACGAAATCCCCAAATCCCTCCCCTGGAAATCTTGTCCCCAAACCAAACTCGAAATCCCCATTTTGGGGAGAAATCCCCTTATCTGGCAACACTGGCGGTGGTAGAACATTGATAATTATGCCAACAAAATACGCCTAAACTTGCTTTGCGTCCTGTTTTCAAAAAGTTAAAACTGTATAAATGAATGAAGCAAGTTACAATACAGAAGTTCAAAACGAATAGAACTCAAAAAATTTTAAAAATATTCACCACTCTTTGCGTCTTGAACATTTTTTTGACAATTTTCTTTTGTATTGTTTTCGTTTTAAAATAAACAATATTTTTTTAATAAATTTATACAAAAACTTAAAAAATATTAAAAATATAATTTTCCTAAATAAAAATAAACCAATTTAAGTGCAAAAACATGAGGATTTAGCAAGGTATTTATGAAAAGCTGCCGCTTTCTATGTAACTTAAAGTTTTCAACGCATAGAAAGCAGACATAGATGAGAACGTATCGGACGCAACGCACCCCTATGTACTTCCACCTTAAGGAAGGAATTCGTTCAAAAATTTAATTAATTCTTCCAAGCTCTGGCTACAGCCGGCTAACAACCGCTGCCGATCGTTTTTTTGCTTAGCCACCGCCGCCGACAATTTCATGTCGGCTTGGATCTCTGTTCTCGACTCTCGACCACTTTTCAACACTGGAAATTTTCGTTAAAATTCTTATTTCACTTTACAACACTTGAATGTATTCTTTACCAAAACAATACGCAGGTACCACGTCTATAAAAACTATTTTTTTGGCCCTGCTTTGGGATAATTTTAAGATTTTTGATGTGATTTATTTTATTCTGCATCTAAGAAATAATTTTAATTTATTAAAAATATTTTTATATATAAAATATTCTTTAAATTAACAGACAACTAAATGCACCAAGAATTTGTGTTTGTGTGCAAATCAAAAACAAAAAAGAGAGTCCAAAGAGAGAAAACATATTTTGTTTCATTCGCACGAATTTTGTCATTTAAAGTGTGTGTAAAAAAAATAATTTTTGTCTCTTTCTACCAAAATTTGGCAAAGAGAGCAATTTTTAAGACATTTTACTTTACAACACTGGAAAAAAGAGAGTCCAAAGAGAGAAACATATTTTGTTTCATTCGCACGAATTTTGTCATTTAAAGTGTGTGTAAAAAAAATAATTTTTGTCTCTTTCCCACAAAGTTTGGCAAAGAGCAAATTTTATATTGAAATTTTGTTCTCTTTTTGCCAGTGTTGTAAATTACACCACTGCCAAAAAGAGAACAAAATTCCAATTATAAAGAAAAATGAGAAAAGAATGCAATCATTTGCAAAGTCTTTATGATTTTGTGCAAAGAACAAAGCGAAAAAACAGAGTTGCTTTTGAGGGTAGTAGGCGAAAAGTACCAATTGATTTTATTAATTTATTTCTTAATTATTGGCATTTGATTAGAGAGTTTCTATGTATAAACTTTATTTTTATTTCTTCAACGTAAAAACAAAATACAAAATAAAATTAATGAGCTTATTTTAAATGAATTTAATTAAGAAAAATTTGATTTACTACTTTTTTATACAATGCTGTTATTTTTTTACTATATTTCTTTTCTTAACACGCAAACGTTTTTGATTGGTCCAAATCATACTCGTTGGTTTAGTAAAGTCACAAACCCAGTGATGCCAACTTTTTTCTGGAGAAATCGTCAATTAAAAAAAAATCGTCAAAAACGTCAAGTTAAAAAAAATTAGTCGTCAAAAAATCGTCATGTCAAAAAAAGCTAATAAATAACAAAAATATTAATACCCTAGACCACTCCATGGTTCAGGAAAAGCGCTCGGTTAAGTGCGCTCGGTTAGCCACGAAAAATAGCCACCAATTTTCGACATGGCAATGCCGTAGACAAAAACTATTTGACAGCTGCTTTGGAACTAGAAAATGCTGATCTTGGAAAGCTACCAGATGAACCCAGATGCTTTCGAACCATTTTGGATTAAATTGGAATTACCTTAAGAATCATTTTGATACCAAATAGTAAGCATTTTTATTAATAAATAAAGAAAATATTAAACAATATGGGTTTTTTGGAAATCTGATTACTGTGTATTGAATTTCTTGGGAGGACTGTGTCCGTTCTAGGAATTATCAGTGAGCCAAATGAATACTCAATGTAGATTAAGGTATCAGGAAGACAATGGCATTGCGTGCATATCCCAATAGGCTCTAGGTGTTTTTTTATTAACGAGTTTACAAAAAAATTTTGATTTTTTTTTTTCACTGAACTTCTGGGAGGGACATCTTGCCTTCTAGGAATTATCAGTTAGCCAAATGAATACTCAATGTAGAGTAAGGTATCAGTAAGACATTGGCATTGCGTGCATATCCTAATAGGCTCTAGGTATTTTTTTATTAACGAGTTTACAAAAAAAAACTTAGATTTTTTTTTTACTGAACTTCTGGGAGGTACATCTTGCCTTCTAGGAACTATCAGTGGGCCAAATGAATACTGAATGTAGATTAAAGTATCAGGAAGACAATTCCATAGCGTGCATATCCTAATAGGCTCTAGGTATTTTTTTATTAACGAGTTTACAAAAAAAAATTTGATTTTTTTTCACTGAACTTCTGGGAGGGACATCTTGCCTTCTAGGAATTATCAGTTAGCCAAATGAATACTCAATGTAGAGTAAGGTATCAGGAAGACATTGGCATTGCGTGCATATAAGACTGGGTCGAAATCCTACAAAGTCTAAGGATCGATTGTCCTTAGTGCGGAAAAGTGGTTTTGGCTAATTATTATTAGTCAATATTAAAATTTATTATTAAAAAACAAAACTTAAAAACTAATCTTTACAAAAGGCGTGTTAACAATTTTATCGGGTCAACAATTACACCTGTCTGATCCTCCCCCCCAGGCAGACCTGGAGTTGAACCTCAGATCACATGTATAAGATCTACTTAATCACCGTCACCAAACCAACAAGGTACGTCAATTACTTTAACCCTTATGTCCCCGTCCACTGGTCTGGTCATCCGTTCACGTCCACAACATGATCACTCTGATGGCAGTCCCCCTTTTTTTCACACACAGTCTCTCACTCCCCTCCCCCCTTTTTTCCCCTTCTCCCATTTCTTTCCCTCTCCCCCCTCCCTCACACCTAATTCAAAGTCATTATAAACCCTCATTGTGTATCCCACTACAACCTCCCCCTTCCCCCCTAACCGTGTAGTGTGATCATATATGCTCACTAGCCTCCCCAAGCCGCGTTGGAGCCAGCTAATTCAACAGTGATATGCTACTCCCTATTTCACACCCATACTCCTATCCCAATCAAGCGTATATATTCCCCTAGAGCCTATTAGGATATGCACGCAATGGAATTGTCTTGCTGATACTTTAATCTACATTAAGTATTCATTTGGCTCACTGATAATTCCTAGAACGAAAGATGTCCCTCCCAGAAGTTCACTCAAAAAATTATGTTAGTAAAATCAACTGAAAATGTCAGTTAAAATAACTACTTTGTAAGTTGTTTTGGGGTCAACTACTTTTTCAGTTAAATCAACTAACAATGTTAGTTATTTTAACTGACAAAAAACAACTGACTTATGTAGTAAAAATTACTTACATTTGTAGTCAAAACAACTAAAATGTAGTAAAAATAAAATAATCTATATATAATTTTTTTTTTCAAAACACTTAAAAAAAAAAAAAAATTGAAGACCAAATTTTTTCCAAGTTTTTTTTTTTTAAGTTGTGAACAATAAAAAAAAAGAACGAATTTTTTTTTTTTTTTTTTTAAAACTTTGGAAATTTTTCAGAGATAAAAAAAATAAAATTAACTACTTTAAATAACTGTTACTACATCACAGTACTTTTTGTTAGTTGTTCAAAAAACCGACTTAAAATAACTAACAGAAATAGTTGTTTGATATTTTTCATACAAAAACAACTGACTTTGTAGTTAAAAACAACTAACTACTGTAAAATATACAAATAACTAACATGTAGTAACTTACATAATTTTCTGAGTGTTCAGTGAAAAAAAAATATTTTTTTTTTGTAAACTCGTTAATAAAAAAATACCTAGAGCCTATTGGTATATGCACGCAATGCCAATATCTTCCTGATACCTCACTCTACATTGAGTATTCATTTGGCTAACTGATAATTCCTAGAAGGCAAGATGTCCCTCCCAGAAGTTCAGTGAAAAAAAAAAATCAAAATTTTTTTGTAAACTCGTTAATAAAAAAATACCTAGAGCCTATTAGGATATGCACTAGAGGTGTCCTTAAAAACGAAAATCACCTTTTTATACCTGGTAGGGTCCTATATTGTTCTTTAGTATCTTAAAATGAGTGAGCCAAAATTTTTGGACAATCGGCTAAAAATAACTCGTGCCGAAAATGGATTGAAGTTTTGGGACATTCTTATAAGAACGAAAAACTCGTTTTTTCTAGTTTTTGGAAAAACATTGGTATTTGATATTTTTTGTTAAATTTTTTGTGAAATAATATGAAAATGGTACTAAATTACCTTTTCAAAACGAGTAATAAAATTAAAATCGGATGAAAATTAAGCATTTTACGAATACATGCCCCAGACCATTGTATGGTTTTTAGAGCCAGAATTTCAAAATTTTCAAAATTTTTAGGCAAAAAAATAGTAAAAATTTAATTTTACTTTATGATCAAATTGAAAACATGTTTAAGATTAAAAATAGCAGATATGGTAGTCAAGTTTTTTTTTATTTGGCGCGGGTAGTGATAAAATTTCCGCGGATTCCAAATAAAATGCGTTTTTCTACAATAATTAAGCAAATTTTTGAAAATTTGTGCTCTATTGTGCGGATCGAAATGTAAAACGTAAATTCTGTAACTTTTGAGAAATCGGATATATGCAGATATTTTGTATTATAGAAATGTATAACGTCTCAAATTTGTCATTTCACCTCGACGAAAAGGGGTTAAAGATGCCCGAATTCTAAAAAAATTTAAAGAATTTATGTATTTCACTTCGTATAATACAATACAGAAAATTGTTTCCCATATTTGCTAAATTATTTTAGAAAAACTCATTTTCTTTGGAATCCGCGGAAATTATATCACTACCCACGCCAAATGAAAAAAAAGTTAGACTACCATATCTGTTAGTTTTTATCTATAACATGTATTTAATATAATTATAAAGTAAAATTTAATTTTTTTTATTTTTTTGCCTAAAAATTTTGAAAATTTTCAAATTTTGGCTTTAAAAACCATGCAATGGTCTGGGGCATGTATGCGTAAAATGCTTATTTTTCATCCGATTTGAATTTCTTTAAGCTTTTTGGAAAGGTAATTTATTACCATTTTCATATTACTTAACAAAAAAATTAACAAAAAATAGCATATACCAATATTTTTCAAAAAACTAGAAAAAACGTGTTTTTTCATCAGATAAGAGTGTCCCAAAACTTCAATCCATTTTCGGCACGAGTTATTTTTATCCAATTGTCTCCAAATTTTGGCTCACTCATTTTTAGATACAAAACTACAATTTAGGACCCTACCACGTATTAAAAAGTGATTTTGAAAAATTACCTTAGTCGTTAGGACACCTTTAATATGCACGCTATAAAATTGTCTTCCTGATACTTTAATCTACATTCAGTATTCATTTGGCCCACTGATAATTCCTAGAAGGCAAGATGTACCTCCCAGAAGTTCAGTAAAAAAAAAATCAAAGTTTTTTTTTTGTAAACTCGTTAATAAAAAAATACCTAGAGCCTATTAGGATATGCACGCAATGCCAATGTCTTCCTGATACCTTACTCTATATTGAGTATTCATTTGGCTCACTGATAATTCCTAGAAGGCAAGATGTCCCTCCCAGAAGTTCAGTGAAAAAAAAAAATCAAAATTTTTTTGTAAACTCGTTAATAAAAAAATACCTAGAGCCTATTGGGATATGCACGCAATGCCATTGTCTTCCTGATACCTTAATCTACATTGAGTATTCATTTGGCTCACTGATAATTCCTAGAACGGACACAGTCCTCCCAAGAAATTCAATACACAGTAATCAGATTTCCAAAAAACCCATATTGTTTAATATTTTCTTTATTTATTAATAAAAACTATTACTATTTGGTATCAAAATGATTCTTAAGGTAATTCCAATTTAATCCAAAAAGGTTCGAAGCATCTGGGTTCATCTGGTAGCTTTCCAAGATCAGCATTTTCTAGTTCCAAAGCAGCTGTCAAATAATTTTTGTCTACGGCATTGCCATGTCGAAAATTCGTGGCTAACCGCATAGCACAGTACATGAGTAGTAGGTACACAGAGGTGCATTTGATGTGTGTAAGTATTAGTGACAGCACACGGTGTAACTTTTGACGTTTCATACAAAACGTAAACAAACAACATAAATACATACACCGAACCAAATATGGCAGTAATATTGACGAAAAAGCATGTTGATTTGACGAAAGAACAATCATTATACAGCTAACAAAACCGAGGTGTTGAATTGAATAAAATTCGTTGATTTTTTTATTTGACATTAGTTTGACGAAATTTCGTCAAATTAACAGAATTATTTTCGTTAATTTGAATAAAATATTTTATTCAATTTGAATAAATATCATCAATTTAACAAAATGATTTTCGTTAATTTTATAATATTTTATCCATTTTCCTAACTTTTTCTACCCTTAAAAAAAATAAAATATCCATACATAAATACAATTTTTGTAATTATTTTTTTTATTTAATTAAAGTTGTTAATATTTTAAAAAATGTTTACTATTATTAACAAAAATATTAATTAAAAAAAAAAACAATAATAATTTAAATTTAAACTTACACAAAGGGAAACGAATGAATTTATTAAATCGAACGACGACGAAAATGCTGGCGTGTGCACATATTTTGAATGTGTTAATCCAAATTCCAGACATTAACTTATTTATTTTTGAAGTACATCAGGAGAAGTCACCATCAATATAATATGTATGTAGAATACCTATAACAAATTAATAAAAATTAGTTGTTTGTTAATTTAATTATTAAATAAAGTATACTTACATGTTTGAAGTTTGCAGAATTTGAAGACGTTTTTACAATTCCAAAAAATGACATAAAAACTATTAGCTTTAGGCAATTAAACAAAATTGCATGAAAAAATAAATTAATTTTCGCGGAAAATACATTTTCTGGTGACGCTGAACATTGAAAAAAATAATGGCGTCCAAACTAATAATATTAGTCAATTTGACGAAATTTTGTCAATTTTACTTCTTCAGAGGATGTAAACTTGACGAAATTTCGTTGATTTGAATAAAATTTGTTGAATCTTAAAAAAAAAATTGACAAAATTTTGTCAAAGATCTACGAAAATTTTTTGTTGATTTTACCTACGAGATTTGGTTCGGTGTACACAAAAGCTCACACGTACAGGTACACTTACACTAGGCAGCGATGATAATTCTGTACTAAAAATCATACCACCATATTGGAAAGTACGCAATTAGCATTAGTGTTTGCATACTAGTCTGTACTGTGCCGCATAGTGACCATAGAAAAGATTAGAAGGTACGCAGTGTTGTATTTGATGTATTTTCCAATATGGTGGCAAAATGCTTGTTCTTCCTCATCTCACACGTATTTAATATCAAATTGGATTCTTCGTTTATAAAAAATGAAATTAGCCTCTCATTTAATTAAATTTATTATTTATTTTGCTGTATTCAACGTTTTTTTAAGATAATACTCACTATTGATAGTTTAAAAACTTTTTTTCTCAATTGTTGTTTGCTTTGTTGTTGTTCTCCTTCATCTTGCATTGTTTTTATTAAACGTCAAAAGTTACATAATGTGCTGTCACTAATACTTATTCAAGCGAAATACGACTCTGTTTCATTTCAATTTTTTTCTATGATAGTGACCATAGAAAAAAAATAGATGTGTAACAGAGTCGTATTTCGCTTGAATAAGTATTAGTGACAGCACATTATGTAACTTTTGACGTTTAATAAAAACAATGCAACATAAAGGAGAACAACAACAAAGAAAACAACAAAAGAAACAAAAAAAAGTTTTAAACTATCAATAGTGCGTATTATCTTTAAAAAAAACGTTAAATAAAGCAATATAAATAATAAATTTAATTAAATGAAAGACAAATTCCATTTTTTATAAACACATAATCTAATTTGCAAGGATGGGTACCAATTCGATAAAAGTATTGGTATTGGTATTGGTTTTTGAAATTATATTAGTATTGGTATAGGTATTGGTTTTCATTTTTTGTTGAATTGGTATAGGTTTCGGTATTGGTTTTGAATTATTTAGGTATTGGGTATTGGTATTGGTTTTAGCCTCGAATCGGTATCGGTTTTTAATAAGTATTGGTATTTATCTTATATCGGTTTTGTTATTTGTATGCAAAAGGTTTTGTCGTTAATATTAATTAATTTAACGTAAGTCGTCCTTCTGTCCGCCCCACAGTGCACACTGGGGCGAGATGGTAGGTTTTTTGGCCAAAAGTCTTTACAGGTCGTAAATGTTAACCGATTTTTTTGAAATTCAGAATATAAGCCTATATTATGGTAATAAATAAGTGCCTTGAAAGTTTTTGAAATCGGAACTACAAGGAAACTATTTCAGGGTGGACACTTAATTTTTAGTAAAATTTACAGATGTTATAGATGAAACAAATGGAGAGAAACTTGTCTTTTGTTTATGTATTTGAATTAGAGATGGTCTGTGGTCCCGTAATTTGCGTGACTCAAAAAACCACGTGATTCAGGCGTGAGCGATTTTTATTTAAATCACGTGATTATTAAGTGATTTTCATTTAAATTAAGTACTACAGTTGTGCTCAAAATAATAGGAGAAAAATAGGAGTGCGTATCGAACATTAAAATTCATAAAGGTATATCTTTGAAACGAAAACGAATATTTTTAGTAGATAAAAAGTGCATCGTAGAAAATGTATCAAGCTTTAATTTAAAATTAATCCCATCCAGATTGGGTAAAAAATAAATGAGATACATGGGTCAAACTGCAAAATGAAATTTTTGGAATACTTTTTTTTTATTTTTTTAAAAAATACTTACGAGTCGATTTATTTCAAATACACAATTTTGGATTTTTAGCATTAGCCTTATAGTTAATTTTCAGTAATCAAATAATTTTTCTACCTACCAGGAAAAAAATCCAAGACCTTCCCGCCTTGTAAAAAAAACACGTATTTTTGGACATCCAGTTTTTTGTAAAAAAAAGTAAATATTAATTTCCCAATATGGCTGGAATTAATTTAAATTAAAATTTAAGCAATTATCTACAACGCACTTTTTATTTGCTTAAAATACTCGTTTTATTTTCGAAGATATACCTTTCTGAATTTTTACGAGGATTAGAGTTGCCAGAATTTTATTTCGAAAATGCGGGACAAACTCCCAAAAATTACAAAAATGGCGGGATTTTAAAAATTTTCGCGGGACAAAAATATTTTTATGAACAAAAATATTTTGTTGTTTTAAATAGTGACTACCAACCTCTAGTGCATTTTGAAATAGAAAAAGTATTTTTGTTTTTCAAAAACATTTTTTCGCGCTGCTTTAGAGACTAATTTAACATAAGCAAAGACAACGCTGGACCAGAATTACTGCATGGAAATTTTACAAATATTTTTCCCAGAATGTAATCTATATTGTGTAACTATTGGAGTAAATTTTTTGAAAAATATTTTTTTTTTTTGCAAACAAACACTAAGATTTTAAACTTTTTTGTTATACCTAATTCACACCTGAGGTGAAGTCTCGTTCGAACAAGATTTCGATCATATGGTTGTGTATAAAATGATGCAGACCATATGATCGAAATCTCGTTCAAACGAGATTTTACTTCAGGTGTGAATAGGCTTTTATTTTTTCCTTAAAAAGGTTAAACCAATTTTACAAAAACTTACAAATAAGCCTTAAAAACATACAGCTTTACCACAAGAAAATAAAATAAATTTAAAATGAGCTTTTAATTTTATTGCCATACAAATTGTTTTTGTTTTTAAAATCGACTTTCAAAAAATGTATTGAAAATTTGAAATTTAAAATAAAACTTTTGTTAAAATAGACTTTTTTCTTTCTTGTGGTAGGGGCCATAGGCTTTTAAAGTAAAAAATAGTTGTTGTTAAAAAAAATTGCAAAAAAAGCGGGAATATGAAATCCCGCGCGGGACGCGGGAATCGGTTATGAAAATCGGGACAATCCCGCCATATGCGGGACGTCTGGCAACTCTAACGAGGATACTCCTATTTTTCTCCTATTTTTCTGAACACAGGTGTATATTAGGGTAATAAATAAGTGACTTGAAATTTTTTGAAATCGGACCTACAAGGAAACTATGTCAGGGTGAACACTTAATTTTTAACAAAATTTACAGATGTTATAGATGAATCAAATGAAGAGACACTTGCCTTTTGTTTAAGTATTTGAATTGGAGATGGTCCCTGGTCCCGTGATTCACACGTGAGCGTGAGTGATTTTCATTTAAATCATTTGGTTAAAGAGTGATTTTCATTTAAGTCACGTGACTATATTAAGGTAATAAAACTTTTTGGATTCAGACCTACAAGGAAACTTTTTCAAGGGTGGACACTTCATTTTAAATAAAATTTATAAATGTTTTAGATTAAACAAATGAAAAGACACTTGTCTCTTGTTTATGTATTTGAATTGGAGATGGTTGCTGGTCCCGTGATTTGCGTGACTCAAAAAAGTGATTTTCATTTAAATCACGTGATTGTGAGTTGAAAAATTCTGAGTAAGTGTCTAGAGAGTGAGTCAAATTTTTGCGTGAGGGATTTTTTTTTTTTTTTGAAAAACCCCTTTTAAAAAAAAATACTTTTTAGCAGTATTTGCATTCAGAATTAAGTCAAACTTTAAACTAAATAGTACATGCTTAACTCATTTTGGACAAAGATTATTTTTTTTTTTTTTTGGAAAAAGGTACCTATTTAGTAAAATTATCACCGGCTGATCTCAAAACTCTTGTAAAAAAATTTTTAATGTTCCGTTATTCCAGAAAAGCCTGTATTTCAACTTTTTATTCAATTTTAATGTTTGGATTTATTTGCTATTTTATTAATTTATTTCGTTATTTTCAAAATAAATAGTTTCAAAATGTTTCAATTAGTGGAATTTGATAATAAATTAAATCTTAAAAAAAATTAATATTAATAAAAAAATTAAAAGCCTAAACTAAAAAAATGCAAATTTTTCGTTTTTGCTTGAAACACTTTCTGTGCTGATGCACATTGCATTTAATGCACATATAAATTCCGGTGGTCAAGGGGAGATATTTTTTAATTGCAGAAAGATGAGACTTTACATTTGTAACAAAATATACCAGAACGTCATCCTTTTCATACACAAATTTTTTTTTTTTTAAAAGGTGATCGTGGGGCTCCTTTTTAGATCTTTTGCCAATTGCGATTACACGGGTCAATTTTTTTCTTATATGGGGTTCACACTTACGACCTTAAACAAGTTGTTTAGCATAACACCAGTAACAGAATAAAAACGTAATGGATACATAAAAAATAATTTTTTAAACACGTAGCCCTGAAACTCTCAACAATAGCAAGTGTAAACTGCACATTATGCGTTCTTAAATTCTTATATAATATGACTGCACACTGCACAGAAAAAATAAAAAAAAATTTTGAGTAAATTTTTAATACTATTGAGTAAAAAATTACTCAATTTTCCACCAGTAAACGATTTAATAGTATTGAGTAAACTTTTAATAAAAAATTATTAAAAGCTTAATAAAAAATTTGAGTAAATTATTAATTCACACTATTAAATCTTTACTTAAAATTTTTTAATATTTTTAAGTAACTTTTTAATTGTGTCAAGTAAAAATTTACTCAAAATGTATCAAATTATTTTTTTTAAAAGTTTAAAAAGTTTCTAATTTTTTTTCCAAAAAAATTGCTTTTACAAACTTTACCAAATATACTTATGTCTTCAAGACAAAGTAAAATTTTATAAAGATGATTTCAAACTTTCATATACATATACAAAAAACAATAAACTAAATGAGAATTCAAAACACCAAGAGAAAAAAAAATAAATAAAAAAAATATTAAATTTGTATTAAATTATTTACTCAAATTTTATTTTCAATTTTTGAGTAAATTTTTAATTGCGTCAATTAAAAAATTACTCAAATTGTTTTTAAAAAATTAAACAAGTGATTACTCAAATTTGTTTCCTCCATATTTTTTTCTGTGTGTGCCTCTAATAAAACAATAAAAAATTTTTTTTCTGGATTCTGGTGTTGTGCACTGCTGCCAAGTTGGAGGTTTTCCCGCTAAATCTAGCGCTTTTTGTTTGGATTTAGCGGGGGAATATTGGTTTTAGCGGGAATGGTGCTTTAGCGGGGAAATCTAGCGCTTTTTGTTTGGATTTAGTGGGAAAAATTTAGAGTTTTTTTTCAAATTTTTCTTTTTTTTTCTAAATTTATTTTTGGCGGTTTCTAGCGCTTTTTTAGTGAAATTTAGAGGTTTTTGTTTAAAAATAGTTGGCAACAGTGGTGTTGTGACATAAAATTTTGTAACGTCTGCTTGATTAAAATTTTGGAATTTCCAAAAAAGGACATTAGTATTTTTTTTTACAACGCAAAGAAGAGTGCAGTGACATTCAATGTACATATATCAAATATTAACAATGTTTGCAAAGAAAAAATTTCATCACAGAAAAGGTCTAAATTTTTAAGATCTACTTTTATTAGGGGTCATAAAAACCGTGACAAAAAATATTTCTTTTATGTTTTTATGGCTTTTAAGATTTAAGTAGCTAACTCCTTTTTGTTATGTGACATTGCATGCAAACGATTACTGATCGATGTAACATTTTTTGCAATTCGTTAGTCAGGTAAAACCTAATAAATAATGTGATGGAAAGAAAATGTTTGACGTCACAATTAAAACAAACGAAAATAAGAATACAAAAAACCGAAACAAAACCGATACCAAAGTAGAAAAAATGAATTGGTATTGGTTTTTTATTGGTATTGGTTTTGAAGAATAAAAGTATTGGTTTTTAATTGGTATTGGTAGTGGTGAATCGGTATTGGTTTTTTATCGGTATTGGTATCGCACAAATAAAGGTATTGGTTTTTAATTGGTATTGGTTTTCAATTTGAATTGGTATTAACGGGTATTGGTATCGAAAAGGTATTGGTACCCATCATTGCTAATTTGATATTAAATACGTGTGAGATGAGGAAGAACAAGAATTTTGCCACCATATTGGAAAATACATCAAATACAACACTGCGTACTTTCTAATCTTTTCTATGATAGTGTCATAGTAATCCATCGACCGTTTTGTAGATCTGGCATCACCAAAGATAATTGGAAAATTCTGCACGCAAAAAAAAACTTGTGTCGGAGTGAGCAAAAATCTGGCATAATTTTACCAAAAATATGCTAAAACTACAACCGACGAAGTAGTTTTCGTAATTTAGCCAAAACACTTATGTAAAAAATTTTGAAGAAAATGCTAACGCTATTTAAGCAAAAACTTGGTAAAATATACCAAAAGAAATATGGTGAAATATACCAAAATTATTTGAAAAGCTGACTAAAAATAATGCTAAAAATTACCACATTTATGCTAAAATAAATTTTCAATAAATTTTTGTAAAAATTTGTATATTTGTTGAATTTAAAATTTTCACAGAATAAATCCATATTAATATAATAAATGTTGTGTAGGATTTAATTTACCACCGACCAACTGACCCTTTTTGTACAATTTTCTCGAGTGACTGCTGCCTACGCTTCTTCTTGAAGTAAAGGATCCGCTATAGCTTCACGAATTTATTTAAAAGCATCCTGTAAAAATAGAAAATTATTACAAAACATAAATTTTTAATTTAAAAAATTGGTTAACCCCATTGGTCTCTTGGTAAGGAGGAACACTTACTTTGTCATTCCATTTGTAACTCATCAAAACAGGTATGGACTCCCTTGGCTTTGGGTTTTTAGGTTTTAATTTTATAACTAAAGGCAGGATTGGTGTCCACGCTCTTTATTGTAGTGAAGGATTCTCCATAGCTTCAAAAATTTATTAAGCAGTACCCTGTAAAAATATAAAATTATTACCAAACACTAATTTTTAACTAAAAATCTATTAAACCTTATTGGTGTCTTCGGAATGCGGGTATACCCACTTTATCATTCCATTTGTTATTCATCGAAACATACGTCTGGGACTCCATTGGTTTTTCTTATTGAATGGTGTTTTAAGTGATGAAAGCAAAATTAACTTTAACATTCTTTTATCTTACATTTATTTATCTTTTAGAAAACTAATTATTTATTTTTATTTATGTATTAATTTATTTTTATTTTATATATCAATTTCCTTTTTACGTTTTTATAACACAAAAAATAAACGAACAACGCACGCACACAAAAATACAAAATGAAACTGGCGGCCTGTATTTGTTTTGTTTTTTTGTTGTTTTCTTTCGATAAATTTTTGTGCAGGTAATTTGCGTTATTGAGCAAGCTACTTGGTTATTTTACATAAAAAATGAATTATGTTACTTTAACATCGACAAGCATAATATTAGCAAAAATTTGGTAAAAAATTTTTTTTGGTATGAAAAAAGTTTTACCAAGTAGGATTGCTCAATCTTACACAGATTTTTTTTTTGCGTGTGGCAATGCCAAACTAAAGTTCAAACGCAAAGCAAAGAAAGACAAAAAAAATCTGCATTCTCACTGTAAAACTGCTATCTTTCATCTCGCTCGAATTTCGGTTTGTGATAAAATTTCGTAAACAATACCATATGATTTTTGTTTACTACTTTTTCAAACGCCATTTGTTGGACTACTCTATGACCACAGACTAATACAGACTCGACATAAGTGACATGTGTCAAAAAAGTATTCTTTAACCATATGGTTAATATTTTCAAATTATTCTACGAATTAGGTTAGAAAGGGAAAACTGATATAACGCGCCATAAGAAAAATGGATGCCAGATCGGTTTTTGCTGTTTCGCTCACTCCTAAGTCGTAGAAAGTGTTGCCATGTTAGCGTAAAACGGACTAAAAACCGCTGTGTTTTCTCCTAAAATCGCTTAGTTTTTCCCCATTTTTTTCTTATAAAACTCTACTGTCGAGTCTGTATTTAGTCTGTGCTATGACCACAGCACAGACTATATACAGACTCGACAGTAGAGTTTAATAAGAAAAAATAGGGAAAACTAAGCGATTTTAGGAGAAAACACAGCGGTTTTTAGTCCGTTTTACGCTTACATGGCAACACTTTCTACGACTTAGGAGTGAGTGAAACAACAAAAACCGATCTGGCATCCATTTTTCTTATGGCGCGTTATATCAGTTTTCTCTTTCTAACCTAATTCGTAGATTAATTTGAAAATATTAACCATATGGTTAAGAAATACTTTTTTGACACCTGTCATATTTGTCGAGTCTGTATTAGTCTGTGACCACAGACTAAATACAGACTCGACAGTAGAGTTTTGTAAGAAAAAATGGGGAAAAACTAAGCGATTTTAGGAGAAAACACTGCGGTTTTTAGTCCGTTTTACGCTAACATGGCAACACTTTCTACGACTTAGGAGTGAGTGAAACAACAAAAACCGATGTGGCATCCATTTTTCTAATGGCGCGTTATATTAGCTTTCTCTTTCTAACCTAATTCGTAGAATAATTTGAAAATATTAACCATATGGTTAAAGAATACTTTTTTGACACCTGTCACTTATGTCGAGTCTGTATTAGTCTGTGCTATGACTCTGGCTAATATGGAGTTCACACTAGCGACTTTAAACAAGTTGTTTAACAAAACACCAGTAACAGAATAAAAACGTAATGGATACAGAACAAAGACTTTTTTAAACATCTCACTTTTAAACACTTCAAAACAGCAAGTGTGAACGCCGTATAACCGAGCGCACTTTGCTGTATGAACAATTTTGCTGTCTGCTGTCTGCAGATTGCTGCTGTATTGTGAACAAACACTCTGTCATTCATTTTTGGTCATTCAATTACAATTTTATTACTCGTTAGTTTTTTTTGTACGTACTTGTTGATTTTTTGCCCGCACAATATCGCATATTTTAATTTATTTTGTTTTAAATAAAAAAAGCAGATAACTATTTAAAAACAATAATTGAAATTTCTTCTAAAATGGATGGTACACCAAAATTACAACGAAAATCATCGTTGTCTTTATCATCGCGTCTAAATCATAAAAGGCATAGTGGTAAGTATTGTTGTTTTTGAAATTTCTTGCTAATACAATGAAAAGGGATGAAAATAAATCCTCCTTAATTGTTTTCTGTTTTAATCCATTTTAAAGCATCGCCAAAAAATCGCATGAAAACCACAACTTCGAATGGTAACATCAGTTCTCGAGACTATACGGCAAATGATGAAGCCTTACAACGGTCTCCATCTGTAATATCAATTTGTTCCGATGGCGGTATTGAATGTACTCCACCACACAAGAAAATCATTATGAATTTAGATGATAGCATGGATTATTCCCCCAAGGTATTCGATTCAAGTTTTTCACCAACATGTATGCTTTCCCAGACATTGGCAATCGATAGTCCAGAGGTAGGATGGAAATGGAGTCGCCATGCAGGTGGAGGCCGTGGCGACCGAGCGGAATCTTCACTTGAGAATACGACGGCAACACGTACTCCAGATTCTGCTTATGCAGCCGATAGCAGTTTTGCTTCGGCTGGTTCCAGTAGCACTGAACTTTTGGAAAATGTACGTACGCGCTCAGGTCGTTTATCCTATGAAACAAGAAGAGAAGATCAACGAAAAATGTTGGAACAGGAATTGCGGAGAATAGAAAAAACACGAGCGGAAGAAAAACTTAAACAGCGTTGTGCAAAGTTACAAGAACAATTGAAAAGCGCTGGAACGCAAAAATCCAATACAAGTCAAAATACAATGGATAGAGGAAGCAGCAGTAATTGCAATAAAAACAAAACATCGACCAGTTCTAACTCAATGGATGTAGATATGAGAACTCAAATGGCATCGTCAACAGGTTCAACAGTAAAAATGGTGACACCAGAAAACCATAAAAAGGAAACTTTAAATGATTTTTTCAATGATTCCGATTCGGATTGCTTTCTTTTGGCAGCTACTCAAGAAATAGAATCTAAAATGGATGTTAAAACACAACCAGCTTTTGTAAACATTACTAAGAACTCCATTTGCAACAGCTCCCCAATAACTATATCCTCATCCGATAGCAATTCCATACCACATGCTAATACAGCTCCAGCTGCAACCATTACACCTAATCTTACCCCGGCTACCTCAAACAAAAACGAAAATAAAGATAAACGTTCTTCATTCTATATGAAATTTCTTGAAGATGATTGTTCTGACGATTGGTTTGTCTCACTAGATGACGTTATTTTACAAGCCACACAATCCAAGAAACCTCGAACTTCTTTGCAACGCTATAAATCGATGCCAACCGAAACTGCCGCAAACATTGGCGCGCAGGCTGCCCATACGAAAGATAGCAATAATAAATTGTTGATAAATTCAAAAATCAATGATACGGCTGCCTCATCGTCGTCGCCATCATCTTCCAACCTATCTAGAATAAAACGTCATTCTAGTACCCATTCATTAAGTCCATCAAGTTCAAACTGTAAGTTTTAAGTTAAAACTTTTAACTATTGGAACATTTTATGCTAGTTAACTTGTAATTTGATTAAGAAATTGTTCATAATTTGTCTTGACAAATTTTGTATTTATTAATGAAACACCTTTAATTTTTTTTTTAACTAAAAAAAAAAAACGGACAAAGCTTTTTGCACCAAATAACAAAAAAAAAGGGGGGAGGGGGTAAGGGTGTGAGACCGAAAAAAAAATATTTTTTGTTTACCAACATATGCACTACGGAATCCGTAGTACATGCAAAATGATGCTTAAACAGTTCTAAACATTTTTTTAAAATCTGAAAAAATCAAGCAAAGCTTTTTGCATCAAATAACATAAAATGATGGGGTTTGAACTAGAGATGGGCCTGGTCACGTGATTTGCGTGATTCACGTGAATCACGCGTGAGTGTGAGTGATCTTCATTTCAATCACGTGATTGTGAGTGAACGTGAGTTGAAAAAAGTCTGAGTGAGTGATTAGTGAGTGAGTCATTTATTTGTTGCGTGAGTTTGCGTGATTTGATTTTTTGATTTGCCCAATTTTTTTTTCATTTCTTGTAAAAAAATATTTTTTTTGATTTTTTTTAGTAAGAAAATTTTATTGCAAGAGTAGATTTTGCGTGACTCACGCGTGAGCGTGATTGAATCTGGCGTGAGTCACGCGTGAGCGTGAGTAATTTTTTTATTACTCACGTAAATAGTGGAATGGTTTGCGTAAGCGTGAGTGAGCGTGAGTCAAAATCCACTCACGCGCCCATCTCTAGTTTGAACTACTCTAATGGGGACTACAAGAAGAACTGGTCCTATTCCTTTAAAATTTGGAATGATGATTTGGGAACACAAAATGCGTTTACTTATCAAATTTCGATACCAATTGAAATTCGCTTATTAGAGCCATTTAAGCCAAATTCAGTATTTGAATTGTAAATAGAATCTTAAATTTCAATTTTCAGACAAATTGAAAATTGCGACCTGTTCTGTGTGCAGAAGTTTCCATGGACAGACCAACAGACGGACAGCGCTTAATCGACCCAAAAAATGGTTTAAAGTTGATCAGTAAGCTTAAAGGAGGTCTAGGACCACACTCCCCCTTCAAGCAAGCTTAGGTTTTGTTAAAATGGTGAAAAATCGTGTAAATAATCTCTTTATTTAGAACTTTAAAAATTGTTGACACGAAAGTCCTAGCTTATCCTGTTTTCAAGTTATTGCCAAAAACTTACCCCCAGTTTCTGTAATACGAACGTCATTCGTTCGTGACGAATTTGTGTGTATTTTGTTTTTGTTACAATAACAAAATACACACAAATTCGTAACGAACGAATGGCATTCGTATTACAGAAACTGGGGGTTAAACTGCTCTACAACAAAAACAATCCAGTGAAATATCCAACTGATTCTTATTGATTTTGGTCTTCCGATTCCAAATCTGCCATACAAATTTTTCTGGCACGTACATTTTTTGAGATATTCGGTGTTAAAAAGTTAAAATACTAATAATTTAGCACTTCTGGGGGTCCACTGCTACATATTTCTACGCTGCTTTCAAAAAATAGGACTTAATTTTATATAAAATGTACCTCCTGATTCCAAAACTGCAATCTACATTTTTCTAGCATGTTACGTTTTCGAGATATTCGCATTCGAGATATTCGCATTCGAGATATTCGCATTCGAGAAACGCGAAACATTTCAAAAAGGGAACATGCTAGAATTTGGATTGCAGTCTCGGAATCAGGAGGTCCATTTTATATGAAATCGAGTCCTATGTTTTTTGAAGAATAAATAACAGTGGACCCCAAAAGTGTTTTTTTTTTGACTTTTTACAACCAATATCTCAAAAACAGTATGTGCTATAAAATTTTGGATGACAGATTTGAAATAATGAAAGAAAAATCTATGACACAGGTTTTACACGTACCAGAAGAGCAAATCCGGGGGGGTAAGCCCCCCCCCAGACAGGGCTATCTACGCCTATGCTCTAGACATTACTTTTTGATTGATCTCTTACATAATTGTTAAGGGAAAATGCTTCACAATTATGTCTACGATGTGTTAACATAAAACAACTGACATTTGTTAACAGAGAAATCTACGCTTTTCTGGACGTGTAGAGCACGGGTAAGAATCAGTTGGATATTTTATTTGGAGGTTTTTGTTGTCGAACAGTGTAATTATTTAGCAATAACTCGAAAACAGGATCAGCTAGGATTTTCGTGTTAACGAGTTTTAAAGATATAAATTAAGAGGAATGAAATGCCATTACCCGATTTTGTCACCATTTTTACAAAGCCTAAACATCATACATGGGAATTTTTAATTGGCATTAGTTGGAACTAATGCCAATGTCAAAAAAAAGCATTAGCATTTATTGCCAATGAAATTTTTTGGCATTGTCATTTTTTGTACTAATGCCAATGAAACGGCACAAATGCCTAAAATAACTATTTACAATTGAGAAAAAAAGCATTTTTTTACAATAAATATATATATTTTTTTAAAACTTAAAATGGCGATATCTCGAAAACTAACACAGATAGAGCAAAATGGAGGCCATTTTTTGTTCTTTGAATCTCCATACTATCGCGGGTCCTTCTGCCAATACTCGAAAACCCTCAGAGCAATAGTTTTTTAGTTATTCAGACCCTATTGCAGTACCTGGAAAACTAAGCAAGATAATGCTAAAGGTATGTGAATTTTCAAATTTCCGGGAGTGCCAATTTTTTAGATTCAAAATTTTGACCTATTAGGGTCCACACATGTGAAGAGGTCTGGCGAAAAATGCCCTCCATTTTGCTCTATCTGGCTTAGTTTTCGAGATAAACCCATTTTAAGTTTTAACAAAAAAAAAAAAAATTCACAACACGCTGACGGAAATACGAAATTTAATATTGCTAATGCTTTGTTTTCATTAAGGCATTTATTAATGCCAATAAAATTTTTTATAATTGGCATTACTAATGCTACTAATTCCTTAACGGGCATTGGCATTGATTGAAACAATGCCAATGCTAAAAATTTCATTGGCATTAGTTTCAATATAATGCCAATGAAATCGTTAATTAATTAGTCCATTTATTTAAATAGTCCCATGTATGCTAAACATGTGACCAATATTTCGGGTATATAAAAACATCATTTATCTTCAGTCCCCACTTGAGTCTCAAAATTTAAATTTTAGCAAAAAAAAAAACTTAAAAAAAATAATTAAAAGTTTTTTATATCAAGGAATGTTGGTCTTATCAATATTGTTGCTTAATATTTTTTTTGGAAAATTAACGGTTTTTTAGTTTCGTGACATTCCATTAGATATCTGTAAGTCATGAAATCTTAACCATCTTGGACGTATTAAACCTACATTGGCTGGGGTCAAAAATTACCCCGCAGAAAATTTAAAGTTTAGAGATTAAATTTTGTGATATAAACATGTATAAAATGGCTTCGGCTTTTTTTTTTTCGTAGTAATATATTATATTTAAAAAAATTCTTTAAAACTTCTTGGCTGGGGGTCAAAAATTAGTAATTTTAAATTACACATTCAGTAAAAAATATGTATTTTATTTACCCCCAGTTTCTGTAATACGAACGCCATTCGTCTGCGACTAGAGTATCCAAAACCGAAACCAAAAACGGGTGCACCGGTTTTTTCATTTTCAAAAACCCGACCGGTTTTTTCATTTTCAAAAACCCGACCGGTTTCGGTTTTTATTCAAATTCGGTTATTCGAAAAACCGGTGTTTTTAGGTCGTTTTAACCAGTTTATTTTTTTTATAAATAACCAATAACATGTCACTTTGTAATTTATAGAAAAATTGGTAGCGATTTTGGTCCAAAATTTTGAGCGATATTTTGCAAAACAAAAATTGAACGTGAATTTTCAACAAAAATCTAATTTTATTGAAAAGAATCACAAACTCTAACACAACCAGAACTCAAAAATTGTTTTTTATTTCTAAAATACTTGGGGTTTTCACAGTGACGATTAAATTTGCATTTTTTAGTGTGGTATTTGGCAAACTTGGCATTTTACTAAACGTCAAGTATTTGCCACCATTTTTTCTTTACATATCGTGAGTACACTTTTTGTTAATAACACTGTGCAACAAGAAAAATGAGCCTCAATGGCTTCAACGCCACATGAAAGTAGACAAAGTCGAATTTGACTTTTTTATTTGTTTTTTTTTTATTTCGGTTCAAAAAAAAAAATAAAAAAAAAAATTTAATACTTTAAAATTTTTAAGCATTTTCTATATGCTGGGCGAACTTTCTGTCTTAGACGTGCCCTAGTAAAATTTGATGCAGAAAATATTTGTAAAACATCTAACTGCCTTTTTTTATAGACTTTTTTGTATTTCTTTTAAAAAAGGACAAAAATTACCCTTTAAAACGGGAGCTAGAGGGTTAATTTGGTCAAAGAAAAGAATCATCATAAAATTTTATAAAACACATCAGAAGATCATTTTTAGCTCAAAAGTATATTTGCACTGTTTTTTGTCGATATTTTTTAACACTGCTTATTTGTAGAACATTTTAACCCTCCAAATGGACGTTTTATTCGACTTCTGTGTTTTGGTTTTGAAAAAGGACTAAAATGACCCATTAAAATGGCAGTTATTACTATTATGTGGCGTTGAAGGTATTGAGGCTCAATGCGATGACCCAAAATTTGTTGCACTTTTTACATTCACAATTTTAAAATAAACACAAAAATCTGTATTTTTCTTTTTGGATAAATGTTTTTGTTGCTGCGTTCTAAATTTTAGCATAAACAATCACAGCTATGTTCATTATTATCAGGGTATTCACTTCAGAATTTTTTGACCCTTGCAACAGTGCAATATTGCAACTTAAAAAAAAAAAAATTAATAAAATTTTTATTTTTTATTATTATGTATGTTTTTTCGACCTTTTTGTTTTAACTTCAATAAGTAAACGAATAATTAAGCTCGAGGCCTTAGTTTTTAATAAATTTTATTTATTTATTTTAATAGTCAATATTTCGTAACCCGACGGGAAACATCTTCAGGATCTTAAATAAATATAAAGAAAATACAAAAAATTAACACAAAATTTTTCACTACATAAAAACTAAGGCCTTGAGCTTAATTATTCGTTTACCTATTGATTTTTATTTTTCTATTACCCACTTGGCAACGTCCTCGAGCCATCCTCAGTGACGGAGCGGTGACATGTCAGAGTACTGGGTTGAGGACAGTTTCATACAAATTTTCAAAATGTCCTCACTCAAAGTCAGCAGGGGTCAGGGCTGACCTTCTGGGGACATGTCACCTAAAACTTCTTTGGAGAAATGTCTGACATAGGTCATGCGAAAATACAAAAAAATTTCGTATTTCCTTTAGTTTTAACTTTTATCCATTTTCCTTTATAAATTATCTTTCTCATATTTAGAAAAAACTTTTTTTGCCCCAACTGGATTTAAACCTGGAACCTCCAGTTTATTAGTCCCACACCTAACTACTTGTTCCAAACTTTATTTTGAAAATTGTTTGTCTATTTATTACTTTTATTCTACTTGTAAGATTTTGATTTTATTTTAATTAAGTCGATAATATTGCCATCTTTTTCTTGGAAATTAAAGAGTTGCCCAGATTTAAAATTCTAATTTAATATACTGCTATTCTGAAGACATTTCCTTTTAGACGTCTTAGAGGAATTGTCCACACTCTTAAAGCAAACATTCAGTGCTGACAATGTTAGGACATGTCATCAAGGATTGCCTATGATTTGTCAGAACCTGAAGACATTTCCTCAAGAAATCACTGTGGAAATTTCCTCAGTAACCCCAACTGGGGTTATATATGTTTATTTTTACCCGGGTTTTTATTTTTCTATTACCTTTTATATGATGTGTAGTTGCAAGAAAAGATTTGCAATTTATTGTATTATAAATACAATTGCTTTTATTCACAAAGAAACAAGCAAAAGAAGTTGCAATTTTAACATTGCTCAATTTTGCAAGACTAAAATTTCTGACGTGAATTCCATTTATGTATTTTTTTATTTGCACACTGGCATTTTGTTTTTAGACAAGGTTTGAGTTGGGCATTTTAAGGAAAATATGCCACATTCATATTTTTGACCTTTGGCGCATTTGCCAAATACCAAACTAAAAAAGGCAAATTTAATCGTCACTGTGAAAACCCCAACTATTTTAGAATATAAAACCAAACGTTTTTTTTTAGTTAAAGTTAAGTGAAGTTAATAAAATAATTTTATATCTTATTTTCTTCCATTTTATTAACAAATTTTGTATACTCTATCCGCGATGAATTTGCATGTATTTTGTTTTTAGTACAATAACAAAATACACACAAACTCGTCGCTAACGAATGGCGTTCGTATTACAGAAACTGGGGGTAATATTAAAAAATTGAAGCACTATGCTTACAATTTTTTGCGGGAGTAATTTTTGAGCCCTGGCCAATATGGGTTAAAGATATCCCAGTAGGCAAAATAAAACCACCGCTGACATATTGCTGACTCTCCCTTTATGAAATTGGTGACATCTTCACACAATTTTTCTAAATGTCACTAATGACATGTCAGCAGTTGGCCAGCAGTGCTGACCAGTATTGGGGGCCACCAACAATTCGTTTAAACAACCGCTGACCAACTGCTGGGACATTTTGAAAAATTGTACGTTAGTAATTTTATAAAGGCAGAGCCTGCATTATGTCAGGTGTGATTTTTTTGATGACTGTTATCTTAAATGGGTAAGATTTTATGGCTGGTTTAAAGTTATCTAATAGATTGCCGCACAGTCATTAAAAAATCTGAAAATGTAAATTTTGATGTGAAAAAAATTGATTTTGTAAATTATTTTGAGATAAAAAAATTAATGTATAAATATTTTTTTTTATTTCACACACACAGATCGAGGGAGACAACTTCAGTTAAAGAAGTGAAGAAAAAATCAAAATCTTTAGCAACATCAACCCAAAAATCCAGCATGTCATACAACTCAGCGATACAAATGAATACTACTTGAATATTCCAAAAATTCATAATTGAATAAGCTTTATTACATAAAAAATCTTCATACATACTTCTTAAATAACCACTCAATCACATATTGTTTTGTTATTAATCAATTTAGTTTTTAAGTAATATACAAAATTTTTATAAGAAATTATCTACTTTTTTTTTTTAATTTTTCATTTTGAGACAACATGAAGTAATTGCCATTAGATGATTTTCTTTAATGAACTCAATAAAAGACATGACTTAATTATTTTTAAACTTTATTTTTGCTTTTGTATTATTAAGTATTAATTTTTTATTTTTATTTTTTTTTACCATTCAATTGGTAAAACAGTTTAAACGTGATTGATACATTACTTATTTTATTTTTATGATATTTTTTTTGCAAACTTTTAATTTTAAATGTGATACAAATCTTGAATAAAAAAATAGCACTAAAGGTAACGTTGTAATTTTATTTAAAAAAAAATAAATTGCTCGAGAGAGACTACAAAAGTTTTACATGTATTTAAGAAAAATATCAACTGAATTTGAAAAAAAATCATATGAAACTTTGTATTTAAAAATTTTATTTCACAACTTATATACAGTAGAATCTCACAAATTAGAACTCTCACAAATTAGAACTGTCCAGAAATTAGAACCGGCTATTTAAATGTATTGGACGCTCTGAAATTAGAACCTGTGGTTCTAATTTCTGGAAGTTTTTTTTTATTTTCACTACAAAATGTTTTTTTTTTTAAGCTAAATAGGGGAAAACCCGAGTTATTATTAGTTAACGCTCTAAAATTAGAACCAGTGGTTCTAATTTCTGGACTTTTTATTTTGTTTTTTTTTTTTTTCACAATTCTATAAGCGTAAGAGAAATCGAAAAATGGAAAAAGATGGGTTTAATGACGGATCAAATAACAGCGACGATGATATAATCGATGTAACGTCTGTTTTTTCTCATTTCAAAGCGCTTAAAAGCGTTTTTCTACGAATTTAATGTGTTAAATTAATTAAATATTAACAAATAAAAATTGTTTTGTGTTAAAATAAAGCATTCGTAACTGTTTTTATTGTTACTTTGTCATTTTCTTTGAAAAAAAAATGTCCAGAAATTAGAACTTTTCAGAAATTAGAACTACCCGAGGAACAAAGTGGTTCTAATTTGCGAGATTCTACTGTAATTAAAAAAATATGTTAAAGTAATAAAATTTAGTACAAATTTATAAATTACAAATCCGGCCTAAAAGTATGCAACAAAAATATTGAGCGTTTGAAAGCTAGCTTTATAGGAAAAATATCTCAAAATCTGAGACTTTTTCGATTTAGAAAAAATGTGTCAGAATTTGAGAATTTTTTTATATAGGAAACATATCTCTAAACACGAAACTTTTTCTATATAGGGAAAATGTCCCAGAATATGAGACTTTTTCTATATAGGAAAAATGTCGTCAGTATATGAGACTTTTTATATAGGAAAAATGTCTCAGAATATGAGATTTTTTCTATATAGGAAAATTGTCTCAGAATATGAGACTTTGTCTCCTAATTTAAGTCTTTTTCTATAGGAAAAATGTCTTAAGAGTCTAAGACTTTTTCTGTATAGAAAAAATGTCTCTGAATTTGAGTCTTTTTCTATAGGTAAAATGTCTTAGAATCTAAAACATTTTCTACATATGAAAAATGTCTCAAATTTTAAGACTTTTTATATAAAGAAAAAGCGTCTCTGAATTTGAGAGAAAAATGGCTTAGAATCTAGTCCTTTTTCCATTAAGAAAACATGTTTTAGAATCTGAGCCTGTTTCCTCATATCTATTTTTTTTTATTTTTGTTTAAAACTTTTAAATTACAATTAATTCAAAATACTACTATAAGTTTTTCTTCGAAAGAATAACAAAGCAACATTGTTGGTTTTAAAATTGTATACGAAATTTATTATCCTAATACTATAAATAATAACTATAATTATAATAATAAATAAATAAATAATAATTAAATTTAATTACAACAATATTTTTTTCTTTAATGGGTCAACAAAAACAAAATAAAAATATACGATAAGTGGACTTGAACACCTGAGAGATATTTAAAAACTTAGCTCGAGTTTTTTTATGGACCACTGATGTTGTAAAGTTTTTAAAGGCGTTTGGAATAGGTCAAAAAATTTATTTAAACAGCTTCTGTGCTAAAAAATTTTAAAAAGGACTATGTTTTGCAACTTTTGAGATCTTAAAAATCATAGCGATTAGCAAATAGCTTTGGCCAGAACAGCGTAATCCCTAGGGATGAGATTTTTGTCGATAGTCTAAAAACGATATCGACCAATTATCTTTCCGAATCAAGAAATTTGCATTAAAATGGCATCGATTTGTTTTTGCATATTTTGGTGAAAATGCATATTTTTGCATATTTTGGTTTTAAATGCATATTTTGTGCATATTTACAACTTTTAAGAGCTTATTTTTGCATATTTTGGCAAAAATTAGCAAAAACAGAAATTAAAATTTATTTGTATCAAAAACTATTTTTAATTTTAAAAATTTATCTTGAAAATAATAAAAATAATTTTTTTCTTTTTATTTTTTTTTCTAGATATTCTTAATTTTTAAAAAAAATCTTGGTTATATAAAGTTTTAAATGTTCCTATTTAACACGGCGTTATTTTTTGTTTTTAAGAAGTTTTTCCTTGAAATCAAGATTTATTATTGCACACATTTTATTTTTCAGTGCATATTTTTAGGCTTTTTAGTGCATAAAGTTGTCAAAGGGAAACTTTTTTCACCAAGAATAATAAGGGGGAAGGAGAGGCGTTATGGATCCAATTTATTGTTTTATAACTATTATCAGGACACAGTTTACAACCATGAACAAAAAAATTAAAATCGCTTCGACAGAAAATGTAATAACGAATAAATTAAAAACTATAACGAAAAAAGTGCATTCGTTTTACTTTCACTAAACTTAATTATGTGAAACAAAACGAGAAATTTTTTTTCGGAAATTAAATCTAGAACACCAAAAAAAAAATTCTGAAATTTTCATTTGCACATTTTTTATATGAATTACTTTTTATGGAACAGGGGCCTAAATATATTTGTGAAATTTGATGGCGGTTCTTTTTTCAGAACATATAAACCCTTTATATCGCATTTTTAGGGATTATTTTAGTACTTTATTAAATATCCTAATAAATCACCACTTAAACGTGCGTTTAAAGGGTTAACATGTTTTAAAAAAATTTCCATCAAATTTCACTAGTGGTTGTTAAAGGTAAAAAGTTCGTGCGATACGAGAAAAATGCCTAAAAGTATTTTTTGGTAAAACACAATTGAAATAAATATGATACTTTACAATTTTACTTTTTAAAGCAATTGCTTATATCGTACGAACTTTTTACCTTTGACAACCCCAAGTGAAATTTGCTGCAGTACAAAAAAAAAATTTTTTTGTCACATTCAAGATACACTCGGTGACCCAAAATTTTGTTGCACAGTGTTATCTAACATGTAAATACAAACAATATTAATACATATGAGGCATTCCACACCAAATGTCCCGCTACAGAAAAACATGTGTCCCGTAAATTTTTGAATAGGTTGTTTGGATAGCTCTATATGGAACTAAGAAAATTGCGTTTTTGGTTTTTCTAATTTTCAAAAACTGGGCTTAGAAGGCGTGGTCAAATATTGGAAAAATGGTAAAATTTGTGGCGAGTTGCCTTGATTAAATATTTATCACATTAAAACGGAATGCACCACAATCTCAAAAATTTATATTCTTATATAGTTTTCTATGGGCTATCGATTAAAAAATTTTTTTTTTGAAAATTTTCAGAACCCGTTCTGAAATTTTCCAGTTTTTAAAAATGTCAATTTATTAAAAAACATGCCATTTTTTTTTTCTTTTTTAAATTTTTTTTAAAGTTTAGATGTTTGTCCATCCACACAAAAAAATTCAGAAACACGTTCTTCGTTTTTTTTTTCGAGAAAATCGCATTTGAACTTTAAATTTCATAACCATTTTGTTATTTGCTTGTATTTTCTTGATTTAACGTTGCGAATGAGTATTATTAATTGCATAAATATTACTCATTCGCAACGTTAAAACAAAGAAATACAAGCAAATTAAAAAATTGTTATGAAATTTAAAGTTCAAATGCGATTTTCTCTAAAAAAACGAAGAACGTGTTTCTGAATTTTTTTGTGTGGATGGACAAACATCTTAACTTTAAAAAAAAAATTTAAAAAAGAAAAAAAAAAGTGGCATGTTTTTTAATAAATTGACATTTTTAAAAAATGGAAAATTTCAGAACGTGTTGTGAAAATTTTCAAAAAAAAAAAATTTAATCGATAGCCCATACGAAACTATATAAGAATGTAAATTTTTAAGATTGTGGTGCATTCCGCTTTAATGTGATAAATATTTAATCAAGGCAACTCGCCACAACCTATTCAGAAGTTTACGGTACACGTGTTTTTTTCGCTGGACATTTGGTGTGGAATGCCTCATATAAGAGTTTTTAAAATTTATTTTCTCCCCTTTTTCTATATATTCAACCTGCTTTATTGTTGCATTTGGCTCATTAATTAATTTTTCTTTTAAAAGTTTTAAACCAATCTCCTTTTTGCCAATTTGACCATGAATAACATAATCATCCCTTAGCAACAATATAATTATTATCATTAGTGATGATGAGCATGATAAATGCTACTAGTAGCTATGATAGTAGTATCTGGCTATAATTTACTGGTAGCGGTGCTAGCAAGTTATGATGATGATGATATGTTAAAAGTTGTCATTAGTTTTTCTGCTTAAATAATACGTTCTATCACGTTTATAATTGTTTTTCGTTTTAATTTGTGATAATTCTAATAATTGTTTATCTTTAATTTTTAGATACATACATATGAGGCATTCCACACCAAATGTCCCTCTACAGAAAAACTTGTGTCCCGTGAATTTCTGAATAGGTTGTATGGATAGCCCTATATGGATCTAAGAATTTAACTTTTTGTTTTTAAATTTTTCAAAAACTGGGCTTAGGAGGCGTGGTCAAATATTGGAAAAATGGTAAAATTTGTGTCGAGTTGCCTTGTTTAAATATTTATCAAATTACAACGGAATGCGCCACAATCTCAAAAATTTACTTTCTTGCATAGTTTTGTATGGGCTATCGTTTAATTTTTTTTTTTTTTGAAAAATTTTTAGAACCCGTTCTGAAATTTTCTATTTTTTAAAAAACTAAATTTATCAAAAATCCGGCCGCTTTTGTTTTTTTTTTAATTTGTTTTTAAAGTTTAGGTGTTTGTCTATCCACACAAAAAAAAATCAGACATGTGTTTTTCGTTTTTTCTTTTTCGAGAAAATCACATTTGAATTTCATAACAATTTAGTAATTTGCTTGTATTTTCTTATTTCAACATAGCGTATGAGTAATATTTATTTAAATATTTAATACTCATTCGCTACGTTGAAACAAGAAAATACAAGCAAATTAAAAAATTGTTATGAAATTTAATATTCAAATGCGATTTTCTTGAAAAAAAAAACGAAAAACACATGTCTGAATTTTTTTTTGTGGATAGACAAACATCTACGCTAAATTCATAAAAACTAAATGCATTTAATAACAGGTTTATTAAAATTTCCATACAAAATTTGTTTTCTAAATCTCTTTTTAGACTCTTTTAACTTTTATGAATTTGAATGCTAATCTTAAAAAAAAAAAAAATAAAAAAAAAAGAAAAAAATAATTATCTTTTTTTTGGCTCTGCCGAAAAAAATTTCTTTTACAAAAATATATTGGTAGAATTCACCAAATATTTTTATTCAATTTTTCTACTGTCCATGATTTGTTTTTTAATTTTCTTAAGTTTTTCTAAATTTTTATTTTTGTCATACTCTCCACTTAAGAGTCCCCGCACAACAATGTCGGTGACGTTTTTTTTCATACAAATTTGGCAAGAAAAAACGCTCGACCGGAAACCACTTGAATAAAATCAATTTTATTTTTGTGACGGTTTCTCTCTCTCTTTGAATTTTTGATATGAAAATGTTACCACATTTTTATAAATATTTTGATTATTTTCGATAAAGTAAACAAAAAAATGTGATTTCTAAAAAAAAATATTTAAAATTCTAAAAAAACACAAAAAAAATATTGAATATAAGAAAATCAAATTTATATGAAAAAAAAAAACAATAAAATTAAATAAAAAAAGTATCGAAAAAGTGAAAAATAGTGTAAATATCAACGTCTGACTGAATTTCCCGCCGCCGCCTTTGTTTTGCGCCTATACTCTCTCATGACCGAAACCGTCAACCGCTCCGACATTGTTGTGCGGGGACTCCAAGGTCGTGAAAATATTTTTCGTATTATTTTTGAAATTATTTGTAAAAACGACGTTTTTTTATGCAAAGGGTTGCAAAAGAGAAAAAAATATGGTCCTTCTGGAAAATATCAATAAAAGCCAAACTAGCATGAATTTCGACAATAGCAAACATAATATTCAGCTTCATACATGGAACTATTAAATAAATGGACAATTTAACTGACGATTTTTTAGCATTATATTGAAAGCAATAACATTTTTAGCATTGTCATTGCTTTGAAATTTTCCAAATTTAATTTAAGTTTGATAGCGTCCAGATTGAGCAAATATTTATTGAGATACGAGGGTCGCGCTGGAAAATGAAATTATTTGTAGACGTTTTTTAGAAAAATTTTTAAAGAATATTTCTAAGTTGATTTTTTTTAAGTCCAAATATTAAAAATTTAAAAAAAAATAGTACAATAACCTAAATTCAGTTATCAGCTCATTTTTCCAATTACCCAAACACAAATCAAAATTTTAAATGCAGTAAAAAATTTTAATTTTTTTGTTTCATTGTTTACAATAAAATTGATGACCAAAAGAATTTAATGTCAAAAAATGCATATTTTTTACTGCATGTAAAAATTTGATTTTTGTTTTGGTAGTTGAAAAAATGAGCTAATAACTGAATTTTAGCTATTGTAATATTTTTTTAATTTTAATGGACTTGAAAAAGTCAAATTTTTCAAAAATTAAAATTAAAAATTTTCTAAAAAATGTCTACAAATAATTTCATTTTCCAGCGCGACGCTCGTATTCCATTTAATATTTGCTCAATCTGGACGCTATCAAGCTTAAATCAAATTTGGAAAATTTCCTATTTAGCATTTTTTTAAAAAATAAACTATTGATAATATGGGTTTTTATTGTCAACATTGTCTTTAACGAATTACATCTACCTTAGACCTGTACACTTTCTCTTGACGCTAACTGCATGTCCAAATTTTGAATCTAAAAAAATTTGGTACTCCCGAAAATTTAAAAATTCGTCTTTTAATATTACCAAGACGAAAGAAAAGTCCAACATTTTTGGTCCATTTCGCCCATTGGGTCCACCCCTTATTAGGTCCAATAAGACGATCTAGCGATGTCCGTCTGTCTGTTAAAAACACAGTTACTTTTGTAAGACTTTGCAGAGTTTGATGAAGTTTGTCATATGTGTTGGTCATTTACCTGGTCAGGTTGGTATTGCAATTCAGCAAAATCTGCCTAGGTGGTTCAAAAGTTATAAGCAAAAGAGTAAATTTCGGTAAGTGATTTTCGCGAATTGACGAGATAAAAAACACGCTAACTTTCGAAAGACAATTCTGAGGCTGCTGAAGCTTAGCATATATATTTGTGATCCTCGATAGATTTTAAGACGATCTAGCGATGTCCGTCCGTCTGTCTGTCTGTTGAAAACACGCTTACTTTTGGAAGACTTTACAGAGTTTGCTGAAGTTTGAAATATGTGTTGGTCACATATGCCAAACTGGTCTGGTTGGTATAGAACTTTAGCAAAATCGGTCCAGTAGTTTAAAAGTTATTAGCAAAATCGTGAATTTCAGACTGGTTTGGCCTTAAATTTACGTGTTAAAAAAACCGTTAAACAAGTTTAAACAAGCTGGAAACCCAGCAAATCTTTCCATTACTTTACTAGTTGGAACTACTTAATTTACTCTAATGGAAAGATTTGCTGGGTTTTGTAATCAGAAAAAATATTGGTAAGTAATTACATTTCGGAGAATAACCCATTATTTTAACAGGGGCGTGAGATAAAAATAATTAGTTACAAATAAGCGATAAATAAGTAGTTACTTTCTCCGCTTACGAGTAGGAAGTTTCTCTTATCAATAAGTACATACCTTTATAACACGTTATAAGTAAAGTAAGTCAAAGTAATTGGAGTGGTAATGTGTACTTATTGTAAATAATGCATGGAGTAATGATTGCTTTTCCCAACTCATTACCAAGATTTTGCTGGGAAGTAACAAAAATATTTTACAACATATTTTTGTCACTTAAAAATATTTTTACACTAAAAAAAAATTACACTCAAAAAAAATGTTACGCTTAAAAAAAAGGATTTTTTTACGAAATAGTTGTTTTATTTTAAATAAAATTCTTCTAATCTAAATAGTTAAATTTTTTCACGTTAGAAAATTTACTAAATGACAAAGCTATAAACAAATAACGATTTTGGAGGTACCAAACCGCGACTTAAAAACTAATCGCCACAGTACATGAGTAGTAGTATCACAGAGTTGCATCTGATGGGTGTAAGTATTAGTGACAGCACACGGTGTAACTTTTGACGTTTCATACAAAACGTAAACAAACATCATAAATACATGCACAAAAGCTCACACGTACAGGCACACATATACTAGGCAGCGATGATCATTATGTACTAAAAACCATACCACCATATTGGAAAGTACGCAATTAGCACCAGTGTTTGCATACTAGTCTGTACTGTGCTAATCGCATAAAATGGGAACTTTTTTTCGTCCCGCTGCACATTGGGTTCAAATGGTACCAAAGTGGCGATTAATTGAAATTTATAAATGAAGTTTTTGTTATAAAATTTGGTATTGGGTAAAAGTAGATAAAATTCTGCAACACTTGTTATCAAAATCAATCAACTAATTGTAAGTTGTTTACTTTTTTTTCGGTCAGCTGTCAAAGTTAGCAAATTATTGCAGGCTTTGAAAAAACTGAAAAAATTTTAATTTTTACAATTCAAGCGATTATTAGTAGTATTAAATCTTTTAAAAGAAAATCTATTATAATGGAATCTTCAACATCAGATATTAAACTAAATTGTAATTTTTTTTGTTTATTAAAATTGTGTCTTAACATTTTTAATAATTTTTTTAAAAAGGGTCCGAAATTGGGATATTTTCCACACAAATATTAAGTTCGCAATAGTTGGATTTAGTTTTGTGGATTTTAAAAAAGTATAGGATATCAGCTTTTATTTAAAAGAAAAAAAAAGTCCAGACAATGCCCGGCCCTTTTTTTATTCCCATTTTTGTGTAAAAAGTCTGGGTATCATTTATTTAACAAGACCATTATATGTGTGTTTATTAGTGTTGTCAATTATTCGACTTTTAACTTTGTTCGAATAATTCAAATAATTGTTTTTGTTCGTTCGATCAAACGATTAAATCTAAAGAATTATTCGATTAATCGATAAGAATAACGAATAAAAAAGTGGATATAAAAAATATTTTTATTAAGCTTAAAGTTTTTTAAGTTGGGGAGAGTGGGAATTCGGCGGGGGACGTTGGAGGATACCTTTTCCCTCTTCACATAAAGGTTTACAAATTCATTTATTACGATATTTACGCCTAAAAACACGCTTTTGTCATTATTTTGTGTTATTTTCTATAACCACGCCCTTAAAAGTGGGCGTGGTCAAAATGTAGGTCAATCTTGGTCCAAATGTAGGCCAATGAACTTCATATGGCATAAAAATATTTCATTTGTTGAACAAATATAGAACAAAAATGTAAAAAAATGGTTTTCTGGTGGTGTTTTAGTTCTTTAAGGCGGAACATTTTTCGCCTCGTCCGATTTTCTCTCGGAACTTCACCAGCCTATGACCGGAAGACATAAACGTATAGCTCTTTTATTTTGGACTTTATCGTGCCCTCCACAGACGGACGGACAAACGGACATTGCTATAATGTCTTATAATCGATCACTGATCAAAAATATATTTACTTTATGGGGTTCTACACTAAAAAAAAAACTGTAAAGTTAGCAAAAAATTTAGTTAAATTTAACTAAAAAAAACCCTGATTTTGAACCTACTAAATTTCTAGTTAATTTAACAAAAAATATTTAGTTAACTTTTCGTAGAATGAATGTAGAAAAAAAAAAACGTAATTTTAACTAAAAATTCAGCTGAAAATTTCGTAACATTTTTTATTAGTTGAATTCAGCTAAACTTTTTGTAAAAAATTTTAAGTTTGTTAAATATTGGTTTTAAACACTAACACTTCACTTATTTTTTCTTATTTTTTTCACAGCATTAAGTTCAGCTTAAGTAGGACTTATGAGATTTGCATAGGAGGCTACACAAGAAATGTTTAAAATTTTTCACTTGACAAAAATGTTACAAAAAATCAGCAAATTAATTAGTAAAAATTCGTAAACTCAGTTTTAAAGTTAACAAAAAAAATTAATTCAAAATTTGTACAAAACTGGTATTTTCGTAAATTGAACTTAACTAAAAAAAGTAGTTAAAACGCTGATTTTAACTAAAAATTTGCTAAAAAGCCAGTAAACTCGAGTTAACAAAAAAAATTTTGTTAACTTTACAGTTTTATTTTTTTGAGTGTAGACCGATATTTCAATACTGTAGTTGGAATGTATAAAAAATAATTTTTCGATTAATTGATAAATTAATCGATTTATTCGTTATTCGAAAATCGTAATTTTTAAATTAATCGAACAAAGTACAAAAAACAAGAGCTAGAATCCTGAAGTTTGTCACAGACATGTATAATGGTCATAGGCTGGTTAAGTTCTTGAACGAGCAAAATCGGACCAGGGGGAAAAAGTTCCCCGTTGAAGAACTAAAACTATCCCAGAAAAATATTTTTGTTACATGTATTATTTCTATATTTGTTCAATAAATAAAACATTTTAATGCCATATGAGGTTCATCGACCTGAATTTGAACCAATGGGATCAGGAAAGATAATTTTTTCGGGCCTCCCCTTTTTGGGGGCGTGTGTAGAAAAAAATAATTTGAATAATGATACATTTTTATTAATTAGGTGCAAAAACTGACATTTATTTGGCAACGTTTATGACGAGGGAAAGGTGTCCCCCATAGTCTCCCGGAAAACCCTCCCCCTACGCCAAAAAAAACAGTCCGTCCGTCCGTCTGTCTGTCTGTCCGTTGAAAACACGCTAACTTTTGAAAGACTTTACTGTTCTCCATTTACCGGGTCAGGTTGGTATTGCAATCCAGCGAAATCGGTCAAGTGGTTCAAAAGTTATGAGCAAAAGAGCAAATTTCGGCAAGGGTATTTTTCGAATTTACAAGATTAAAACCACTATAACTTTCGAAAGACAATTCTGAGGGGGCTGAAGCTTAGCATATATATTTGCCGTTCCCCAAGTCTATTTGGTTTTGAATTTCAGCAAAATCCGTTCAGTGGTTCAAAAGTTATAAGCAAAGCGCTGAATTTCAGATTTGTTTCACCTTAAACTGTTGAAAACTAGTTAAACAAGTTTTAAAAGCATACCAGTTTTTTAAAACTTGTTGTTGTTTGTTTTCTTGTCGTGGGGTGCAGTTTTGTTGTTAGACAAGTAAATATTTGTTATTGTTTTGTTATTGGTTTTGTAACTGTACACACAAAAAAAAATTCGATGTTATATTGCCTAAACTGGCAAAGGTATTTTCTTTTTGTATGAAATAAAAAAAAATAGTTTTATTACCTATAAGCATGGGTAAAATTTCACCTAAAAGCAAAGTTGTTTTTACATGTGCTGAATAGGAACCATCTTCGAAATTTGTTTGACATAATTTTAATTTTGAAAACAATTTAAAAAATCAATTTTTTAAAACATCAATAAGGTTAGGTTAGGTTGAGAGGTTGACCTTACCTAACCAATAAAGAAAATTATTAAATACACAAAAAATCAGCTAGAAAGGTAAATTTTTGTATAAATTATAATTTGGTTTGGTTTTAATATATATTATTTTCAGATTACGTGTATTTAATGAGCATGCAAGGCAAGTCAATCTGCCTCTACAAAGAAAAAAAAAACTGTTCCTTGGAAGTCCACTAGGCGAAGATGACAAAGTACAAAATTTTCATTGTTTAGAGATGGCTCTAAACTAATGACCCGCACTGTGCCCTTATGCAATTGACACCCACTGTACTAAACAACGGTACAGCATAATGACTCTCACATTGGAATGTGCTATTGTTATTGTTGCTTTTTCAATATGCAAATTGATTAAGCATCAATACACAACTCCACGGTAGCAACCGACACTCAAGTTTGTGACGTGAAACAATACGCAACTACATAAAACAAATTCTACAACATTTACTAACAACAACAAATATTAAAAGAATAAAAAATACAGTGAACTACAAAATAAAACTAACATCAAATTTATAATAAAACATTTACAATACAAAACAATACATTTTACATAACAAATAAAACCAAATCTAAAAACTACAAATAAAAAGTGTTATTATTTATTGGACCCAAAAGGAACTTAAAGGTTTGTCCCTAAACATTTGGTCCTCGCGAACCGGATAACAAGTGAAAGTGAAAAATTTAGTGAGACACCCTACCCTTAACAAAAAAGTTCTTAACAATAAAAATTAAAAAAGTGACACTAACAACATTTAAATAAGTTTTAAAAATATTTGGTGAACATTCAAAAACATTTAACTAAACAAAAAATTAACTACAAGTGTACAAACATAAAATTACAATTACAACAAGTGCAAACCTACAGACACAGTGGTTAACAAAAAAAAAAAAAAATCAAACGATTACAAAAACAATTAAAATTTCTGAACAATTTTATAAAAAAAAGTGAGACCCTAAAATAATTGCAAAATTTGTCATTGAACTGACCCTTAAAATTTTGCATAAATTTTATAAAAAAGAATAACGGAATAAAAATTCCAAAAATTTACAAAAAATAAAGACTCTAAACATCATAATCATCAATACCAGCAGTAAGCATCATCATCATTGTTTTCATCAACACAGCAGCATCACCCACAACTCTGCCGACAGCATACAAGCAGAGATCAACACAGCAGTCAAGATCAAAAGCAGCGAAGAAGACTCCACACAAAAAATTACATACACTGACTCATGTAAGTAGAAATGAGATTTAGTGTGAACGAAAAATAAAAACCAATAAAGGGCAAAAAATCAAATTTGGTCACTCATCATATATTTGACACATAACAATTTGTGGATTTTTATACATGACCCTTTATAATTTATTTTTTGTTGCGGTTGTTGGAAAATAGTAGGGTTGCCATCTCCAAACTATTTAAAACATTTCTTGGGAAAAATATTTAACTCAATTTTGGAAAAAATTGAAACTATTTTCGCAAGACCCTCGACCCTTCTTCAAAATTTTGCCAATTTGACAGCAGAGTTGCCACATCTACCCGTTTTTAACAATTTCTTGGGAAATAAACATATAAAGCAAATTTAAAGAAATTTCGTAACAACCCTTTATGACCCTTGATATATCTTCGGGATTTTGCTGTTTTTCAACGTAGAGTTGCCACATCCACACAATTTGGACAATTTCCGGGGAAGATCAAAAAACAACTTTTTGAAAATTTTTACCTAATTTGATCCAAATTACGGCTTCTAGTTTTTGCTGCCGAAAAATCGTAGAGTTGCCATCTCATAATTTCTTATCAACTTTCTGGGGACATTTTTTGGATAAGGAAAAATACCTTTTTATGAAAGTTACTGACTCCTTGTATCATTTCGAGATAATTTTCACTAGTACGGAAAAATTTGACCCACATCTGGCATAAATTGACCCTCTTACTTCTCATTTATCAATTTTGCCGAAAAAATCTACAAAATGTCGTTCGAAAAATTCATGAATCGTACCGAAGACGTACTTCATTTTGAATCTGCTCACGCCGAAGCTAATTTAGATGACAACATTCATGCTTTTAGAATTTTAAAACAAGAATTAGACACAATGTGGACCCCAATGAGACGCTTATATGAGGACACCATGGACCAAGATAATATAGTGGACAAGGACAACAAGCCAGTAGGAAAAGCATATATTAGAGATCGGTATAATATCGCAATGCAAGCATACAAACGGTGTATCGCTTCACTAAATGATGAAATTACGACCCTTACTGCCACAGAAGAAAATTTAGAACGCACTACCATAGTTGCAACACAACCACAACAAATTGATAGCGTTTCATATTTAAGATTGCCACCCTGCGACACAGACACATTTTACGGGGATTACAAATTATGGCCTAGTTTTAGGGATTTATTCACCGCAATCTACAAAAACAATCCAAAACTTAGTAATGTGGAAAAATTATTTCACTTGACACAAAAAACGGGAGGCGAAGCCCGAGACATAATTTCTCATGTCCCGTTAACAAATGATGGATTCACGATTGCGTGGAAAAATTTATTCGATCGGTACGAGAACACCTGGATGCAAGTCATCGAACAATATAAAATTATTCTTGATTTACCCCAGGTTACAATAGACTCAGGAGCGTCACTTAAAAAATTACAACGAACAATTAACGATTGTAAAACGACCCTCGCTAGTTTAAATATTGACACCACAACCTGGGAATCATTTCTGATTCATATTTGTTCACAAAAGCTTCCACGGACCCTCGTTCAAGATTTCGAAGACTCTCGCGAAGATTGCGCCAAAGTTCCAACTTGGAACTCATTCGACAAATTTCTGACGCACAAATTCAAGACTTTGGAATCCGTCGCAAATATCAAAACCCTAAATCCACAATTAAGCCAGCCTGAACCCAATCAGGTTAATTTCCCACAATCTCGGAAACGCACCCAACCATCTCAAACCAACAACAGTCAACAATTTTCTTCAAATGGTATTCGTAATGAAGTACACTACAGCTGCCAACTTTGCACAGAGACCCATTCATTACGTTTTTGCCCCAAGTTTTTAGAGCACAACGTAAATGACAGAATTCACGTTGTTCAAGCAACCAACTCATGTTTTAACTGCCTTTTTACAAATCACGGCGTCAAGGATTGCAAAAGCAAATTTAATTGTAGACTTTGCAACCAAAGACACAACACTTTGTTGCATAAGGGACCTAATACCCAGTCTTTAAATTCAAATCATGAAAGTGCTGAAGTACGCCCAAGTACAAGTGCTGCAGCGCAGACCCATTTAATACAGTCCACTCCAAATCAAGCAACTCCTAGCTTCACCTCCTTGACCCTATTTCATAAAAAGCAGTTCCAACCGACCCGAAATGAACGAGACACATTATTATTCACAGCAATGGTACAAATTGAAAATAATGGACAGCGATTCGAGGCAAGAGCTATCATCGACCCTGGATCCCAGTCAACATTCATTTCGGATAAATTACAAAATCGTTTGAAACTACCCACAAAACAACAAATAGTACACATATCAGGCTTGAGTCAAACTTTACAAGAAACCTCTACGCAAACATGCTCTTTTACTCTCTGTTCCCGGGTAGACCCTACCTTTAAATTAGACGTTTGGGCCCCAGTACTAAAGACCCTTCCTTCTAGTTTACCACCACAACAACTCAACACCAGCCTCTTCAATAAAGTTGCAGATTTAACTCTAGCTGACCCACAATTTTCTGAAGGCCGTTTAATTGATTTACTCATTGGCCTGGACATAGGCCCCTCGATTTATTGCAAGATGACCCCTATGCGATCGATTGGATCCCTATTGGCGCAGAAAACTAAATTTGGCTGGATTGTTGGTGGACCCATTCTACGAGCTGATACACGCTTTTCGAGGGCGGAGAAAATCTCGAATCCGATTTCGAGATCAGAGGTAACCCATACAAAAAATAACTTACAATCTACAAGAAAAAACTTACTTACCCAACTCAACAAAAATGAATCTACAACAATCACAACATCAACTTCTACATCCAATTACAAACATTTAACAAACAAATCTACAAAAACATCAAAACAACTTACAACTTACTCATACCCAATTAAAACAAAACTTACTCAACATAAATCAACAAAAAATTTACAAATTGATTCTTCAAGTAATCGTCAACCCAAAACAAAAAGCGTCAGCCACGAAAGTCAAAAATCAGATTCACATAAATCAGATACCCAATTGACTCAACTTCAAAAAGTTCCTGGATTTTTTTCGAACAAAAGGACCCGTAATGACCCAAACGTTTTCCAGAAGTCTGCAATTGAGAAAATGTTGCCAACAAGTCAACAAAAATCTTCAAAAGACTCAAAAATATCAAATCTCGCCGGAATTCAAAACACTTTACAAAAAGTTGGGACTCAAAACGGGCACTCTATAAATTTACACAAAACCAGAAAATTCAGGCGAAAATATTCAAAAAATTCATCACGCAACCCGAAACAAATTGGATCACATTTTGCAGCATTTCCGAAAAATCGATGGCCACTACAAAATTCCCCAGCAACAAATGATTTTAAATCTGCGATTTTAAAAAAATCTTTTAAATTATTTTGATTTATTTATTGGAGCGTTCGTTATTATGGCATACAAATATTTCATTTTGCACCCTAATACATCAAAATCAACTCGTTTCATCATGGAATCTTCCCATCGAATTTTACAACAATTTGGAAATCTACTTATGACCCGACCCTATTTCTTCGCTAGTGATGACCATTCTGACTCTTACCCATTGACCCTTCGACTCATTCTGCATGGTGCTTCAACAAGGATTAGAGCTGGACCAGATCTGAAACAACATCATCTGACCCTAGCCAACTGCTGGAAAATTTTCAAATTCATCAGCAATTAATTTTCCCGAAAAAGAAAATTTCAACATCAGAAACCCTACAAGCAGAAATATCAACAACAACAATTTAAAGTCAATGGATTAATTTCGTACCCAACAACAAATCAAAAGACCACAAATGCCGACACAATTTTTGAAGTCACTGTCAATTCATTTGCAACATACACCGCATCAAAATTGCATATTTTCAACTTATTATATATTGAACATTTTAACCCTTTATTTTGTTCTATATTTCTAGTTGACTCTTCCACAGAACCATTATCACCAAGCCATAACTGGAATCCACAACCTCCGGCTACAAGTCTTATGGTAAATCACACCGACTCATGGGGGGGAGAATGTTTAGAGATGGCTCTAAACTAATGACCCGCACTGTGCCCTTATGCAATTGACACCCACTGTACTAAACAACGGTACAGCATAATGACTCTCACATTGGAATGTGCTATTGTTATTGTTGCTTTTTCAATATGCAAATTGATTAAGCATCAATACACAACTCCACGGTAGCAACCGACACTCAAGTTTGTGACGTGAAACAATACGCAACTACATAAAACAAATTCTACAACATTTACTAACAACAACAAATATTAAAAGAATAAAAAATACAGTGAACTACAAAATAAAACTAACATCAAATTTATAATAAAACATTTACAATACAAAACAATACATTTTACATAACAAATAAAACCAAATCTAAAAACTACAAATAAAAAGTGTTATTATTTATTGGACCCAAAAGGAACTTAAAGGTTTGTCCCTAAACATTCATAAAGCACAACATACAGCAAGTTTTTTATTATACAATTACAAATGAGATCATCCCAATGGCTATGGTTTTGTTAAATTGCCTCATCAAATTTTCTAATTGAACGCAATAGGTAAAGAAAAGTGTAAGTGCACGTTAAAATTTTAATTTTGTATTTGGACGTCAAAAGTAAGTCTCAGATTCTGATGATTTTGTCTTATGAAAATGGTCTGTCTCAGAATAGAGACTTTTTCTATAGAAAAACTGCCTCAGAATCTGCGACTTTTTCTATAGAAAAACTGTCTCAGAATCTGAGACTTTTTCTATAGAAAAACTGTCTCAGAATCTGAGACTTTTTCTATAGAAAAACTGTCTCAAAATCTTTTTCTACAGAAAAACTGTCTCAGAATCTGCGACTTTTTCTATAGAAAAACTGTCTCAGAATCTGAGACTTTTTCTACAGAAAAACTGTCTCAGAATCTGAGACTTTTTCTATAGAAAAACTGTCTCAGAATCTGAGACTTTTTCTATAGAAAAACTGTCTCAGAATCTGAGACTTTTTCTATAGAAAAACTGTCTCAGAATCTGAGACTTTTTCTATAGAAAAACTGTCACAGAATCTGAAACTTTTTCTATAGAAAAACTGTCTCAGAATCTGAGACTTTTTCTATAGAAAAACTGTCTCAGAATCTGAGACTTTTTCTATAGAAAAACTGTCTCAGAATCTGAGACTTTTTCTATAGAAAAACTGTCTCAGAATCTGAGACTTTTTCTATACAAAAACTGTCTCAGAATCTGAGACTTTTTCTATAGAAAAACTGTCTCAGAATCTAAGACTTTTTCTATAGAAAAACTGTCTCATAATCTGAGACTTTTTCTATAGAAAAACTGTCTCAGAATCTGAGACTTTTTCTATAGAAAAACTGTCTCAGAATCTGAGACTTTTTCTATAGAAAACCTGTCTCAGAATCTGAGACTTTTTCTATAGAAAAACTGTCTCAGAATCTGAGACTTTTTCTATAGAAAAACTGTCTCAGAATCTGAGACTTTTTCTATAGAAAAACTGTCTCAGAATCTGAGACTTTTTCTATAGAAAAACTGTCTCAGAATCTGAGACTTTTTCTATAGAAAAACTGTCTCAGAATCTGAGACTTTTTCTATAGAAAAACTGTCTCAGAATCTGAGACTTTTTCTATAGAAAAACTGTCTCAGAATCTGAGACTTTTTCTATAGAAAAACTGTCTCAGAATCTGAGACTTTTTCTATAGAAAAACTGTCTCAGAATCTGAGACTTTTTCTATAGAAAAACTGTCTCAGAATCTGAGACTTTTTCTATAGAAAAACTGTCTCAGAATCTGGGACTTTTTCTATAGAAAAACTGTCTCAGAATCTGGGACTTTTTCTATAGAAAAACTGTCTCAGAATCTGAGACTTTTTCTATAGAAAAACTGTCTCAGAATCTGAGACTTTTTCTATAGAAAAACTGTCTCAGAATCTGAGACTTTTTCTATAGAAAAACTGTCTCAGAATCTGAGACTTTTTCTATAGAAAAACTGTCTCAGAATCTGAGACTTTTTCTATAGAAAAACTGTCTCAGAATCTGAGACTTTTTCTATAGAAAAACTGTCTCAGAATCTGAGACTTTTTCTATAGAAAAACTGTCTCAGAATCTGAGACTTTTTCTATAGAAAAACTGTCTCAGAATCTGAGACTTTTTCTATAGAAAAACTGTCTCAGAATCTGAGACTTTTTCTATAGAAAAACTGTCTCAGAATCTGAGACTTTTTCTATAGAAAAACTGTCTCAGAATCTGAGACTTTTTCTATAGAAAAACTGTCTCAGAATCTGAGACTTTTTCTATAGAAAAACTGTCTCAGAATCTGAGACTTTTTCTATAGAAAAACTGTCTCAGAATCTGAGACTTTTTCTATAGAAAAACTGTCTCAGAATCTGAGACTTTTTCTATAGAAAAACTGTCTCAGAATCTGAGACTTTTTCTATAGAAAAACTGTCTCAGAATCTGAGACTTTTTCTATAGAAAAACTGTCTCAGAATCTGAGACTTTTTCTATAGAAAAACTGTCTCAGAATCTGAGACTTTTTCTATAGAAAAACTGTCTCAGAATCTGAGACTTTTTCTATAGAAAAACTGTCTCAGAATCTGAGACTTTTTCTATAGAAAAACTGTCTCAGAATCTGAGACTTTTTCTATAGAAAAACTGTCTCAGAATCTGAGACTTTTTCTATAGAAAAACTGTCTCAGAATCTGAGACTTTTTCTATAGAAAAACTGTCTCAGAATCTGAGACTTTTTCTATAGAAAAACTGTCTCAGAATCTGAGACTTTTTCTATAGAAAAACTGTCTCAGAATCTGAGACTTTTTCTATAGAAAAACTGTCTCAGAATCTGAGACTTTTTCTATAGAAAAACTGTCTCAGAATCTGAGACTTTTTCTATAGAAAAACTGTCTCAGAATCTGAGACTTTTTCTATAGAAAAACTGTCTCAGAATCTGAGACTTTTTCTATAGAAAAACTGTCTCAGAATCTGAGACTTTTTCTATAGAAAAACTGTCTCAGAATCTGAGACTTTTTCTATAGAAAAACTGTCTCAGAATCTGAGACTTTTTCTATAGAAAAACTGTCTCAGAATCTGAGACTTTTTCTATAGAAAAACTGTCTCAGAATCTGAGACTTTTTCTATAGAAAAACTGTCTCAGAATCTGAGACTTTTTCTATAGAAAAACTGTCTCAGAATCTGAGACTTTTTCTATAGAAAAACTGTCTCAGAATCTGAGACTTTTTCTATAGAAAAACTGTCTCAGAATCTGAGACTTTTTCTATAGAAAAACTGTCTCAGAATCTGAGACTTTTTCTATAGAAAAACTGTCTCAGAATCTGAGACTTTTTCTATAGAAAAACTGTCTCAGAATCTGAGACTTTTTCTATAGAAAAACTGTCTCAGAATCTGAGACTTTTTCTATAGAAAAACTGTCTCAGAATCTGAGACTTTTTCTATAGAAAAACTGTCTCAGAATCTGATACTATTTCTATAGAAAAACTGTCTCAGAATCTGATACTATTTCTATAGAAAAACTGTCTCAGAATCTGAGACTTTTTCTATAGAAAAACTCTCAGAACCTGAGACTTTTTCTATAGAAAAACTCTCAGAATCTGAGACTTTTTCTATAGAAAAACTCTCAGAATCTGAGACTTTTTCTATAGAAAAACTTTCAGAATCTGAGACTTTTTCTAGAGAAAAACTGTCTCAGAATCTGAGACTTTTTCTATAGAAAAACTGTCTCAGAATCGGAGACTTCTTCTATAGAAAAACTGTCTCAGAATCTGAGACTTTTTCTATAGAAAAATTGTCTCAGAATCTGAGACTTCTTCTATAGAAAAACTGTCTCAGAATCTGAGACTTTTTCTATAGAAAAACTCTCAGAATCTGAGACTTTTTCTATAGAAAAACTGTCTCAGAATCTGAGACTTTTTCTATAGAAAAACTGTCTCATAATCTGAGACTTTTTTATAGAAAAACTGTCTCAGAATCTGAGACTTTTTCTATAGAAAAACTGTCTCAGAATCTGAGACTTTTTCTATAGAAAAACTGTCTCAGAATCTGAGACTTTTTCTATAGAAAAACTGTCTCAGAATCTGAGACTTTTTCTATAGAAAAACTGTCTCAGAATCGGAGACTTCTTCTATAGAAAAACTGTCTCAGAATCTGAGACTTTTTCTATAGAAAAACTTTCTCAGAATCTGAGACTTTTTCTATAGAAAAACTGTCTCAGAATCTGAGACTTTTTCTATAGAAAAACTGTCTCAGAATCTGATACTATTTCTATAGAAAAACTGTCTCAGAATCTGATACTATTTCTATAGAAAAACTGTCTCAGAATCTGAGACTTTTTCTATAGAAAAACTCTCAGAATCTGAGACTTTTTCTATAGAAAAACTCTCAGAATCTGAGACTTTTTCTATAGAAAAACTGTCTCAGAATCGGAGACTTTTTCTATAGAAAAACTGTCTCAGAATCTGATACTATTTCTATAGAAAAACTGTCTCAGAATCTGATACTATTTCTATAGAAAAACTGTCTCAGAATCTGAGACTTTTTCTATAGAAAAACTCTCAGAATCTGAGACTTTTTCTATAGAAAAACTCTCAGAATCTGAGACTTTTTCTATAGAAAAACTCTCAGAATCTGAGACTTTTTCTATAGAAAAACTCTCAGAATCTGAGACTTTTTCTATAGAAAAACTCTCAGAATCTGAGACTTTTTTATAGAAAAACTGTCACAGAATCTGAGACTTTTTCTATAGAAAAACTGTCTCAGAATCTGAGACTTTTTCTATAGAAAAACTGTCTCAGAATCTGAGACTTTTTCTATAGAAAAACTGTCTCAGAATCTGAGACTTTTTCTATAGAAAAACTGTCTCAGAATCGGAGACTTCTTCTATAGAAAAACTGTCTCAGAATCTGAGACTTTTTCTATAGAAAAAGTGTCTCAGAATCGGAGACTTCTTCTATAGAAAAACTGTCTCAGAATCTGAGACTTTTTCTAAAGAAAAACTCTCAGAATCTGAGACTTTTTCTATAGAAAAACTGTCTCAGAATCTGAGACTTTTTCTATAGAAAAACTGTCTCAGAATCTGAGACTTTTTCTATAGAAAAACTGTCTCAGAATCTGAGACTTTTTCTATAGAAAAACTGTCTCAGAATCTGAGACTTTTTCTATAGAAAAACTGTCTCAGAATCTGAGACTTTTTCTATAGAAAAACTGTCTCAGAATCTGAGACTTTTTCTATAGAAAAACTGTCTCAGAATCTGAGACTTTTTCTATAGAAAAACTGTCTCAGAATCGGAGACTTCTTCTATAGAAAAACTGTCTCAGAATCTGAGACTTTTTCTATAGAAAAAGTGTCTCAGAATCGGAGACTTCTTCTATAGAAAAACTGTCTCAGAATCTGAGACTTTTTCTATAGAAAAACTCTCAGAATCTGAGACTTTTTCTATAGAAAAACTGTCTCAGAATCTGAGACTTTTTCTATAGAAAAACTGTCTCAGAATCTGAGACTTTTTCTATAGAAAAACTGTCTCAGAATCTGAGACTTTTTCTATAGAAAAACTGTCTCAGAATCTGAGACTTTTTCTATAGAAAAACTGTCTCAGAATCTGAGACTTTTTCTATAGAAAAACTGTCTCAGAATCTGAGACTTTTTCTATAGAAAAACTGTCTCAGAATCTGAGACTTTTTCTATAGAAAAACTGTCTCAGAATCTGAGACTTTTTCTATAGAAAAACTGTCTCAGAATCTGAGACTTTTTCTATAGAAAAACTGTCTCAGAATCTGATACTATTTCTATAGAAAAACTGTCTCAGAATCTGATACTATTTCTATAGAAAAACTGTCTCAGAATCTGAGACTTTTTCTATAGAAAAACTCTCAGAATCTGAGACTTTTTCTATAGAAAAACTCTCAGAATCTGAGACTTTTTCTATAGAAAAACTCTCAGAATCTGAGACTTTTTCTATAGAAAAACTCTCAGAATCTGAGACTTTTTCTATAGAAAAACTTTCAGAATCTGAGACTTTTTCTATAGAAAAACTGTCTCAGAATCTGAGACTTTTTCTATAGAAAAACTGTCTCAGAATCGGAGACTTCTTCTATAGAAAAACTGTCTCAGAATCTGAGACTTTTTCTATAGAAAAATTGTCTCAGAATCGGAGACTTCTTCTATAGAAAAACTGTCTCAGAATCTGAGACTTTTTCTATAGAAAAACTCTCAGAATCTGAGACTTTTTCTATAGAAAAACTGTCTCAGAATCTGAGACTTTTTCTATAGAAAAACTGTCTCATAATCTGAGACTTTTTTATAGAAAAACTGTCTCAGAATCTGAGACTTTTTCTATAGAAAAACTGTCTCAGAATCTGAGACTTTTTCTATAGAAAAACTGTCTCAGAATCGGAGACTTCTTCTATAGAAAAACTGTCTCAGAATCTGAGACTTTTTCTATAGAAAAACTGTCTCAGAATCTGAGACTTTTTCTATAGAAAAACTGTCTCAGAATCTGAGACTTTTTCTATAGAAAAACTGTCTCAGAATCTGATACTATTTCTATAGAAAAACTGTCTCAGAATCTGATACTATTTCTATAGAAAAACTGTCTCAGAATCTGAGACTTTTTCTATAGAAAAACTCTCAGAATCTGAGACTTTTTCTATAGAAAAACTCTCAGAATCTGAGACTTTTTCTATAGAAAAACTGTCTCAGAATCGGAGACTTTTTCTATAGAAAAACTGTCTCAGAATCTGATACTATTTCTATAGAAAAACTGTCTCAGAATCTGATACTATTTCTATAGAAAAACTGTCTCAGAATCTGAGACTTTTTCTATAGAAAAACTCTCAGAATCTGAGACTTTTTCTATAGAAAAACTCTCAGAATCTGAGACTTTTTCTATAGAAAAACTCTCAGAATCTGAGACTTTTTCTATAGAAAAACTCTCAGAATCTGAGACTTTTTCTATAGAAAAACTCTCAGAATTTGAGACTTTTTCTATAGAAAAACTCTCAGAATCTGAGACTTTTTCTATAGAAAAACTCTCAGAATCTGAGACTTTTTCTATAGAAAAACTCTCAGAATCTGAGACTTTTTCTATAGAAAAACTTTCAGAATCTGAGACTTTTTCTATAGAAAAACTCTCAGAATCTGAGACTTTTTCTATAGAAAAACTCTCAGAATCTGAGACTTTTTTATAGAAAAACTGTCACAGAATCTGAGACTTTTTCTATAGAAAAACTGTCTCAGAATCTGAGACTTTTTCTATAGAAAAACTGTCTCAGAATCTGAGACTTTTTCTATAGAAAAACTGTCTCAGAATCTGAGACTTTTTCTATAGAAAAACTGTCTCAGAATCTGAGACTTTTTCTATAGAAAAACTGTCTCAGAATCGGAGACTTCTTCTATAGAAAAACTGTCTCAGAATCTGAGACTTTTTCTATAGAAAAAGTGTCTCAGAATCGGAGACTTCTTCTATAGAAAAACTGTCTCAGAATCTGAGACTTTTTCTATAGAAAAACTGTCTCAGAATCTGAGACTTTTTCTATAGAAAAACTGTCTCAGAATCTGAGACTTTTTCTATAGAAAAACTGTCTCAGAATCTGAGACTTTTTCTATAGAAAAACTGTCTCAGAATCTGAGACTTTTTCTATAGAAAAACTGTCTCAGAATCTGAGACTTTTTCTATAGAAAAACTGTCTCAGAATCTGAGACTTTTTCTATAGAAAAACTGTCTCAGAATCTGAGACTTTTTCTATAGAAAAACTGTCTCAGAATCTGAGACTTTTTCTATAGAAAAACTGTCTCAGATTCTGAGACAATTTTTCTATAGAAAAAGTCTCAGATTCTGAGACAATTTTTCTATAGAAAAAGTCTCAGATTCTGAGACAGTTTTTCTATAGAAAAAGTCTCAGATTCTGAGACAGTTTTTCTATAGAAAAAGTCTCAGATTCTGAGACAGTTTTTCTATAGAAAAAGTCACAGATTATGAGACAGTTTTTCTATTGTCTCAGAATCTGAGACAGTTTTTCTATAGAAAAAGTCTCAGATTCTGAGACAATTTTTCTATGGAAAAAGTCTCAGATTCTGAGACAATTTTTCTATGGAAAAAGTCTCAGATTCTGAGACAATTTTTCTATAGAAAAAGTCTCAGATTCTGAGACAATTTTTCTATAGAAAAAGTCTCAGATTCTAAGACAATTTTTCTATAGAAAAAGTCTCAGATTCTGAGACAATTTTTCTATAGAAAAAGTCTCAGATTCTGAGACAGTTTTTCTATAGAAAAAGTCTCAGATTCTGAGACAGTTTTTCTATAGAAAAAGTCTCAGATTCTGAGACAGTTTTTCTATAGAAAAAGTCACAGATTATGAGACAGTTTTTCTATTGTCTCAGAATCTGAGACTTTTTCTATAGAAAAAGTCTCAGATTCTGAGACAATTTTTCTATAGAAAAAGTCTCAGATTCTGAGACAATTTTTCTATAGAAAAAGTCTCAGATTCTGAGACAATTTTTCTATAGAAAAAGTCTCAGATTCTGAGACAATTTTTCTATAGAAAAAGTCTCAGATTCTGAGACAATTTTTCTATAGAAAAAGTCTCAGATTCTGAGACAATTTTTCTATAGAAAAAGTCTCAGATTCTGAGACAATTTTTCTATAGAAAAAGTCTCAGATTCTGAGACAATTTTTCTATAGAAAAAGTCTCAGATTCTGAGACAATTTTTCTATAGAAAAAGTCTCAGATTCTGAGACAATTTTTCTATAGAAAAAGTCTCAGATTCTGAGACAATTTTTCTATAGAAAAAGTCTCAGATTCTGAGACAATTTTTCTATAGAAAAAGTCTCAGATTCTGAGACAATTTTTCTATAGAAAAAGTCTCAGATTCTGAGACAATTTTTCTATAGAAAAAGTCTCAGATTCTGAGACAATTTTTCTATAGAAAAAGTCTCAGATTCTGAGACAATTTTTCTATAGAAAAAGTCTCAGATTCTGAGACAATTTTTCTATAGAAAAAGTCTCAGATTCTGAGACAATTTTTCTATAGAAAAAGTCTCAGATTCTGAGACAATTTTTCTATAGAAAAAGTCTCAGATTCTGAGACAATTTTTCTATAGAAAAAGTCTCAGATTCTGAGACAATTTTTCTATAGAAAAAGTCTCAGATTCTGAGACAATTTTTCTATAGAAAAAGTCTCAGATTCTGAGACAATTTTTCTATAGAAAAAGTCTCAGATTCTGATACAGTTTTTCTATAGAAGAAGTCTCCGATTCTGAGACAGTTTTTCTATAGAAAAAGTCTCAGAATCTGAGACTTTTTCTATAGAAAAATTTTTCTATAGAAAAAGTCTCAGATTCTGAGACAATTTTTCTATAGAAAAAGTCTCAGATTCTGAGACAATTTTTCTATAGAAAAAGTCTCAGATTCTGAGACAATTTTTCTATAGAAAAAGTCTCAGATTCTGAGACAATTTTTCTATAGAAAAATTCTCAGATTCTGAGACAATTTTTCTATAGAAAAAGTCTCAGATTCTGAGACAATTTTTCTATAGAAAAAGTCTCAGATTCTGAGACAATTTTTCTATAGAAAAAGTCTCAGATTCTGAGACAATTTTTCTATAGAAAAAGTCTCAGATTCTGAGACAATTTTTCTATAGAAAAAGTCTCAGATTCTGAGACAATTTTTCTATAGAAAAAGTCTCAGATTCTGAGACAATTTTTCTATAGAAAAAGTCTCAGATTCTGAGACAATTTTTCTATAGAAAAAGTCTCAGATTCTGAGACAATTTTTCTATAGAAAAAGTCTCAGATTCTGAGACAATTTTTCTATAGAAACAGTCTCAGATTCTGAGACAATTTTTCTATAGAAAAAGTCTCAGATTCGGAGACAATTTTTCTATAGAAAAAGTCTCAGATTCTAAAACAATTTTTCTATAGAAAAAGTCTCAGATTCTGAGACAATTTTTCTATAGAAAAATTCTCAGATTCTGAGACAATTTTTCTATAGAAAAATTCTCAGATTCTGAGACAATTTTTCTATAGAAAAATTCTCAGATTCTGAGACAATTTTTCTATAGAAAAAGTCTCAGATTCTGAGACAATTTTTCTATAGAAAAAGTCTCAGATTCTGAGACAATTTTTCTATAGAAAAAGTCTCAGATTCTGAGACAATTTTTCTATAGAAAAAGTCTCAGATTCTGAGACAATTTTTCTATAGAAAAAGTCTCAGATTCTGAGACAATTTTTCTATAGAAAAAGTCTCAGATTCTGAGACAATTTTTCTATAGAAAAAGTCTCAGATTCTGAGACAATTTTTCTATAGAAAAAGTCTCAGATTCTGAGACAATTTTTCTATAGAAAAAGTCTCAGATTCTGAGACAATTTTTCTATAGAAAAAGTCTCAGATTCTGAGACAATTTTTCTATAGAAAAAGTCTCAGATTCTGAGACAATTTTTCTATAGAAAAAGTCTCAGATTCTGAGACAATTTTTCTATAGAAAAAGTCTCAGATTCTGAGACAATTTTTCTATAGAAAAAGTCTCAGATTCTGAGACAATTTTTCTATAGAAAAAGTCTCAGATTCTGAGACAATTTTTCTATAGAAAAAGTCTCAGATTCTGAGACAATTTTTCTATAGAAAAAGTCTCAGATTCTGAGACAATTTTTCTATAGAAAAAGTCTCAGATTCTGAGACAATTTTTCTATAGAAAAAGTCTCAGATTCTGAGACAATTTTTCTATAGAAAAAGTCTCAGATTCTGAGACAATTTTTCTATAGAAAAAGTCTCAGATTCTGAGACAATTTTCTATAGAAAAAGTCTCAGATTCTGAGACAATTTTTCTATAGAAAAAGTCTCAGATTCTGAGACAATTTTTCTATAGAAAAAGTCTCAGATTCTGAGACAATTTTTCTATAGAAAAAGTCTCAGATTCTGAGACAATTTTTCTATAGAAAAAGTCTCAGATTCTGAGACAATTTTTCTATAGAAAAAGTCTCAGATTCTGAGACAATTTTTCTATAGAAAAAGTCTCAGATTCTGAGACAATTTTTCTATAGAAAAAGTCTCAGATTCTGAGACAATTTTTCTATAGAAAAAGTCTCAGATTCTGAGACAATTTTTCTATAGAAAAAGTCTCAGATTCTGAGACAATTTTTCTATAGAAAAAGTCTCAGATTCTGAGACAATTTTTCTATAGAAAAAGTCTCAGATTCTGAGACAATTTTTCTATAGAAAAAGTCTCAGATTCTGAGACAATTTTTCTATAGAAAAAGTCTCAGATTCTGAGACAATTTTTCTATAGAAAAAGTCTCAGATTCTGAGACAATTTTTCTATAGAAAAAGTCTCAGATTCTGAGACAATTTTTCTATAGAAAAAGTCTCAGATTCTGAGACAATTTTTCTATAGAAAAAGTCTCAGATTCTGAGACAATTTTTCTATAGAAAAAGTCTCAGATTCTGAGACAATTTTTCTATAGAAAAAGTCTCAGATTCTGAGACAATTTTTCTATAGAAAAAGTCTCAGATTCTGAGACAATTTTTCTATCGAAAAAGTCTCAGATTCTGAGACAGTTTTTCTATCGAAAAAGTCTCAGATTCTGAGACAATTTTTCTATCGAAAAAGTCTCAGATTCTGAGACAATTTTTCTATCGAAAAAGTCTCAGATTCTGAGACAATTTTTCTATAGAAAAAGTCTCAGATTCTGAGACAATTTTTCTATAGAAAAAGTCTCAGATTCTGAGACAATTTTTCTATAGAAAAAGTCTCAGATTCTGAGACAATTTTTCTATAGAAAAAGTCTCAGATTCTGAGACAATTTTTCTATAGAAAAAGTCTCAGATTCTGAGACAATTTTTCTATAGAAAAAGTCTCAGATTCTGAGACAATTTTTCTATAGAAAAAGTCTCGGATTCTGAGACAATTTTTCTATAGAAAAAGTCTCAGATTCTGAGACAATTTTTCTATAGAAAAAGTCTCAGATTCTGAGACAATTTTTCTATAGAAAAAGTCTCAGATTCTGAGACAATTTTTCTATAGGAGAAGTCTCAGATTCTGAGACAATTTTTCTATAGAAAAAGTCTCAGATTCTGAGACAATTTTTTTATAGAAAAAGTCTCAGATTCTGAGACAATTTTTCTATAGAAAAAGTCTCAGATTCTGAGACAATTTTTCTATAGAAAAAGTCTCAGATTTTGAGAAATTTTTTCTCTCGTATGATTAAAATATTAATAAAGTAAATATTATTTTTATATTCCAGGTAGATTTGGATTTTGACTACATTTTTCTTATAAGTGGAATAGCTTGAATCAGGAAAATCAATTTTGACGGTATAGTTTGGAGCGCCCTAATGTATCTCATAATTTTTTTTATTATTTTTTAATAAATATATAAATTAAAAAAAAAAAAACTCTTTTTATTTAGCCGTTTATGGGTTAATTAAATTAAATAAAATACCAATTTAAAAATGAATATCTGCTAAGGCTCCGTTTGTAAATTTCCAAAATTTACAAGGAGTATTACCAAAAATTATAGGTAATTTTTCGAACATAGAAATTTGAAAGGAATTATTGTAACTGTGCCTAAAATTTTAGCAACTGCCATGTTGCCTTAGAACCAGTGTTACCGTTGAGAATTTTGAAAAAGTCGCAGAAAAAGTCGTTTTTTACAAAAAAAGTCGCACAAAAAAGTCGTTTTACCAAATAAAAGTCGCACGTTTTGTTTAAAGGTTGAAGATTTTTTTATAAAAATTTTGTTTTTGTATTAGGGAGTGAAGATAGGGCTTAGGTATGTTTGGAAAAAATTTTAGGGTAAAAAATCTCAAAATTTAACTCATTTTTGGCGTCTCCGGGGCAGTTGTGGGGCTTTTTGTGGATTTTTACGCCCAAACAGAAATAAAATGTGAGATCGATCCCCATTAGTTTTTCTTCCCTAAATTTTTCAAACATACCTAAGCCCTAACTGTCCCAAGGGTGCCTCTGGAGGATTCAAATGTATGACCGAATTGGTTTTTAACCCCAACCCTCATTAATTTTTACCCCCCAAAATTGTTTCTGACTCATACCAACAATCTATCTCCATTTAATAAGTGTATTCCCATGCAATATTTTACGATAGTACAGGATATATCTAAAGGAATGGGCTATATCTTATGAAATGGGCAATATCTTTTGGAATGGACGATACATATTTTTATCGTAATTCCGTTTTTTGATGTTTTTTGTTTTCATTTGACTATGCATTTTAACAATGTAAATAATGTAAAAATCTAAAATTCGAATATTTGGTAAAATTATTTAAAATTTGTATAATTTCGCAGTATATGGTTTAAAAAAGAAAAATATATTTCACTTAACAAAAAAAGGGGGAAAAAGTCGCACAAAGTTTGAAAAAGTTGCAAAATTAGACAAGTTTAAAAAAGTCGCACAAAAAGTCTCAGAGTGTCAAAAAGGTTGCAAATTGCAACTAAAGTCGCACAACGGTAACACTGCTTAGAACTTAGCTGATATTATACTACAATTTTAGGAAATATTACCTCGATTTTTTTTTGTGTGTATGTAACGGTGTATAGTAAGAATTTTTGGAAAAAAAATCAAATGAAGTAAAATAAAAAGTGGGAAATATATGTGAAATATTTTTTTTGTATTGCATTTAGGTAAAAAACAACAAAAATATTTTACAAAGTAATTTTGTTACTCAAAGAAATTGTACACTAAAAAAAATATTTACACTAAAAAAATGTTACACTCAAAAAAAATGTATACATAATTTTTTTTTATTGAAATGTCACACTCAAAAAAATGCTGACAGTCAAAAAAATTTTACACTCAAAAAAATTTGATTGATTAAAAAAAAGTTTTACTCAAAATAATATATTTCTAATAAAAAAATTTGTGATGCAATTTTTTGAATTTTTTTTAGAAAATTACTATCAGATGACATTGTGGAGGGTATTCATAGATTCGACCAAGTCGAACTTAATTTTTCTACTTGTTTTTTTTATTAATTTATCGCTTTTCATTCCAAAGTTACAGCAAAATTTGTGAACTATAACTAGGGTGACCATTTTTTTCTAAACTGAAATCAGTACGCCCAAGTTTTTATGATTTAAAAAAAAAAAAAAATTTATGAATGTTTTCAACAATTAAAAAATTTGATTATATGAACAAATTTGGGTGTTTGGAGTCAAATAGTAGTTCAGTAAATACCAATGTTTAAAAATAACTGACACAAATCGTTCTAGTTACCTCAAACAACTTTATTAAGATATTCTTAAAGAATTAGATTCTAACAAATTATTTTCTTAGAAAATCTTTCTGGTTTTAAGGGCTTTTCCCTTTAGTTCTGAAATCTCTTTTGAAAAACTTCCAGATAACAAGCACATACTTCGTAAAAACAGTCATGCCAAATTTTACGTCGATATTTCAGGAATAAAACCCCTTTAAATTCTGATGAATTTACATAATCGAAGCACCTTAGTTTCATTTTGATTTAAAAATCCATCATCTCGAGAAATTTCCCTTATAAAAACCATTAATGATTTTGTATCCTAAATTTTTTGTTAAGACTCACAAACTCTTTTTTATAAAAATTGTAGTTTATAGACCAGTGGTCGGCAGAAAGAGAGTATATGAATCAGGGATGTTAAAGTTGGTACAATTGTACTTTTTTGGTACGTTTTGACCTTCAAAAGTACCGTGGTACTACCGCGACTCATTTGGTACAATTTAAAAATTTCCAATTTCTTTATAACTCATCGAAATATCGGTGAAAGACCCCAGCTATTTTTCTTTACTTAAAAAAAATGCTCACAAAGGTACTAATGCTAGACCGATTTTAAACCCTTGTTTTGAAACAGATTAAAGTAGTTTTTAAATGAAATTTTTCTAAATTTTTTTTACAAAAAAAAAAAAAGGTATCAGAATTAGACACTTGATAAAAAAAAGTTTTTACTCACTTTAATCGAACAAAAAGTTTCAGAATTTTCCACGGAAGTATCAGTCAGTTATTTATAGACAATTATTGAAGATAGTATTAATTGCAGACTTTGAGACCTTTCTTCTTTAAAATATTTCTGAGATATTGATACATTTTTCGTGTTTACGCACTCAGATACATTTTTCCTGTCGAAAAACTCTAAAATTCTTAGTGTTTTTCCTATAGATAAAGTATCGAAAAATGAGACATTTTTCTGCAGAATAGATTTAAAGAAATTGTTCAAAAAAGCCCCTAAAAAATGTTTTTTGTTTCTTAATTTGTTTGCATTTGTTGGTGGGGGGGGGGGGTTATAGAAGATTCAGTAAAACCGAATTAGCACTCATTTGTTGTTTTTATTAATTTTAAAAAATGGTACCGTGAGGGTTCAAAAAGTAAAATTTTTTTTGAAAGTTGGTACAAAATTGAAAACCTCATTTAACATCCCTGATATGAATACATTGTTGTATGAATAGAAAAATGTATGTGTTAGTATATTTTTTAAACAAAGCGACATCAGCCAGCTTGTTGTTGTATTTTTATGCTCTTAGTTGTGACTTTTGTTGACATTCGTGTTGAATACATGTGTATAGCCGAATGTGTTCAGGATCCATGTGCAATGGATGCCGACCACTGTTATAGACTAAATTTTTGAATAAAATAGTTTTTTTGTGTTGAAATGGTCAAAAATCAGTACAATCAGTACATATTTTCAAAAATCAGTACTAATCAGTACATGGATTTTTCATCAGTACACGTGACTAAAAATCAGTACATGTACTGATCAAATCAGTACGAATGGTCAGCCTAACTATAACCCTTTTTTCCGAAAAACAATAAAACGCCTAACAGGTTAAAAAAAAAAAAAATCCATTTTTTTTTCCAAAATGTGTATTTTTACGTGTTTATATTAGTTCATCAATAAAAAAATATAATATTCTAAAACTACTGCTTATCTGAATTAATCGCCATTTTGGGTACCATCGAACCCACTGTGCGCTGTAATGAACATTCCCAAAACTTACACGTTTTTTAAAAATAACAACTTAACGAAGCTAAAAGCTAAAAGGTATGCTACAATTAATATTTTCACTGTCCCCCACTCTACAAATAGTGCTGTCGATAAAAATCTAATCAGTTTATCGTATTGTGATTATTATGATGATATATAATTAAATTTCGTTATCATATTTATCTATGATATAGTGTAAGTTGTATTTATTTTAATTGACAGTAGCAAACTAATGGGAAAACTTGATTTAATGACAATTAACAACAATACCAACACCATATACCTGTTCAATGAACACTGTTCATATGACGCATTCCAAACCAAATGTCCCGCTACAGAAAAACATGTGTGCCATAAATGTATGAATAGGTAGTATGGATAGCCCTATATGGAACTACGAAAATTGGGGTTTTGGTTTTTCAATTTTTCAAAAACTGGGCAAAGGTGGCGTGGTTAAATATTGGAAAAATGGTAAATTTGTGTCGAGTTCTCTTGATTAAATATTTATCAAATTAAAATTTCGATTTAAAATTTTTATTTTGTAACATTTTCAGAACCTCTTTTGAAATTTTTAATTTTTTTTCAATTTATCAAAAAAACAGGCCACTTTTCAGATGTCCACAGATGTCCACACAAAAAAAAATTCAGGAGGGTATTTTTTGTATTTTTCGAGAAAATCGCATTTGAATATTGAATTTCTTAAACGAATTTCGCCAATATTTGTTTTATTATGTCCGTGGGGATTATGTCACGTCACCCATATTTTTATATTTAACTTAACTTTTTTTTGTATAAACATTTTTTTTTTAATTTGTACACAAAAAAAAAACAAATTGTCAGCGATCCATATTCATAGCATTTATGAACAAATTCTTCAAAATGTATAAAACTATAACTGAATTTTTATTTAGTTCGGTTTGAGTTTACTCTAGTGATAGAGGGTATACAGAAGTTTGTCACTCCGTTTGTAACTCATCGAAATATCGGTCTGGGATCCCAAAAAGTATATATATTCATGATCCCCGATCGATTTTAAGACATTCAAGCGATGTCCGTCTGTCTGTCTGTGGAAATGGTGATCACGGCCAAAATATTACACGGACATGACTGAAACTTAACATATTTATTGGGAGTTCTCCCGAGAAGTTTGGTATTGCATTTGAGCGATATCGGTTCAGCGGTTCAAAATTTATGAACGAAAATGTAAGGACACCTCAAAAATTTTAGTACACCCAAAAAAAACGTGGGTATTCAATACTAAAAATTTTACTAATGAACTAATTTTTTAGTCCAAAATGATCTAGTGCAGGCGTTGGTAATCAATACTAAAATTTTTTACTAATATTATTCAAAACCAGTAAAAATTACTAATTTTAGTACTTTGAAGATACTAAAAAACTACCGTACTACTGGTAATTAGTAACTTATTAGTAGATTTTGGTACCTCACTTACTAATACTTTTACTGCAGAATTATTTTGAGTGTACATTCAACATAACCTAAAAATACAAAATACTTTAATTCATCTGCTGGTTGACTTATGTGAACATAATGTAACACCAAATGTCATTTAAACGAGTGCAAACATATTTTTTGACAAAAAAAAAAAAAAAATCGCGGATTTTTTTTAACAATTTTTTTTTTGCGGAAATTTTTTTTCAATTTTTTTTTTTTTTCAAAAGTAATTTCTTTTTAAATAAAGTTTTTGTAATAATCTTTTAGAAGTTTTGGAGGGTATCACTACATTCGGCAAGGCCGAATTTAACTTTTTTACTTGTTTGATACTATCAATGTTGAAAAATACGTTGATACACCCGCAACTCATTTGATGCATATTCAAAATTTATCGAATTTTTTTATTGACATTTCTTTCTTGCATTAATTTTCCCCCACATTTTCTACTAATTGAAGTATAGTTATTCATGGAGAAACTCTTTAAAATTTAAAAGAGTTTCATTTATGTTGCTGTAGGGTCTAATGAATATCAACTGACTTTTCAGGCCTAGGCCGAACCAATTTTAACCTGAAGTTGCGAACACTTTAAATGTCTTTCTTGATTATGAATCTGGCGTATGATATCGCTTATTAACTTGTATAGTGTCATAACGCAAAATGTTTGATTTTACAGAAAACCTGTTTAAAGTTTACAATTGAAACTTGTTTTACATTGTAAAATGCCCGTGCATAGAAAAAGTTATAATGGTGTGTTCTCTTCTCAAACGGTGAGTTTAGAAGATATTAATACGAATTTTTGACACAATATAAAGCAGGATATAACAAATAATTCTGTATGGTTTACCCAAAAACGACATATTTTGAGTTATGAAACTATACAAGTAAATGAACGATATATTTCACGAACATATTTCAACGTATATATTTCACGAACATATTTCAACAAATTGACATTTTAAGCTTATCTCGAAAACGATGAGAGATATGAAAAAATTAAATAAGACAAAAACTAGTCCAGAGTCATAGAGTAGGATAACAAATGGCGTTTGAAAAAGTAGTAAAAAAAACCATATGGTATTGTTTACGAAATTTTATCACAAATCGAAATGTGAGCGAGATGGAAGATACCACTTTTACAGTGAGAATCCAGATTGTTTTTGTCTCTCTTTGCTTTAAGTTTGAACTTTAGTTTGGCATTGCCAGAATTTTCCAATTATCTTTGGTGATGCAAGATCTACAAAACGGTCGATGTATTACTTTTTAACTTTGAACTAGTCCTAAGGGAAAATGCTACAAAACTGCAAATTTACATTTTACAACTGCAATGTTTTTGTAGCCAAAAATTGCATTTTTGAATTCCGAGCTAAAAACTTCGCATTTTCTGTAAAAAAAAATTATGTATTCGGCGAAGATTTTGATTTTAGTCAAAGATTTTGATTTTCGTCGAAATATAGTAGTGGGACCCAGATTCATATTCAAGAAAGACATTAACAGTGTTCGCAACTTGAGGTTACAGTTGGTTCGGTCGTGGCGTGTTTTGTTTATTTAATTTGTTTTTTTTTTCGAAACAAAAGGCGAATCTCATTTTTTATTTTGTATTTTTTAAATATGTACATTAGACCGACTCACCTTATATGGGCAAAAAAAAGTTAAAGTTGTACCCCCCTCAAAAATAACTTTGACATGTTTTATGAAGATTCCCAAAATATTTGGGCTCTAGCGATAATCTCCCGTGAGCTAAACCGCATCAAAAAAGGGTCCAAAAATGGTATTTTTCATGAATTAAAAATTCAGTAAATTTTTTTTTGTCCAATGAATGACCAAATATAATAGATATTTGGGAATTCTTTGATTCTGCATTAAAACTTTTTAAAATCTAACCACAGACTCGAGATAACGAGATGTTTGCGTCAGTTTTTTGGTGCTTTTCAATTCGATTTTATTAAAAACTTAAATAACTTTGGTATTTTTTGTCCGATTTTTACTTCTAATACATCGTTAGAAAGGTGTTGACCACCGCTTGGGATTTTTGTCAAAATTAACCCTTAACTGCACTGTCTAACTTTTTTATAACATTTACTTCGACATCATTAAAAAACCGTATTATAACCACAAAAAGCATATCTTTGTGCAGGAAACACGTTTAATTAAAATATTTTGCCACAATTAATTTAACCCATGCATGATCAAAATATTTTGGCAAACATTTTCAAAAAAGTTTTTGCGGAAATTATTGAAAGCTAGTTGAAATACTTTAAAAAAAAAAAATAATAAATTGTGTCATTAAAAAATGCATTTTAAATGCAAATGCATTTTTTTAGTGCATTTTCGTCAACAGAGCCTGCAATTATGATGACGCCGCAAAGTATATGTATGCCATCCGACATTGTTAATTATAAATGACGTCACTTTCCTTGTTAATCATACGACGACTAATTACCGATTCTGTCTTTTGACATAATTACACACATTTATCAACAAATTGGTTTTTTAGTGTAGTTTAAAATCGCAATTTACAAGATTAGAATTCCATGCCATCTCAACCTCAAATCGATAGTAGGGTATCCAAAAATCTGTCTAGACCGATTCGAATTTTCTAACTTATTTTTATTTGTTTATCACAACATTAATACATAGTTGAAGAGGTTTATTATTGTTGTCACTCATATGTTCCCTTGACGTCATTACTTCATATAGATTTTTTTAGTTACTTTGTTACTTTGTTATTTTTCTATTTTTCTACTTGTTTTTTTTACACCCTCTTCTTTGGTATAGAGGGTAATACAAGTTTGTCATTCTATTTGCTACTCATTGATATTAAATACCGGATGAAAGTAAGATCAGGATTAAAGTCCACATTTTTTAAATTCTTTTCAGAGGAATCTTTAATTTATTTAATTGTTAGAGATAGAATTAGATGGAGAGAATTTGTTGACGCCCTAAAGTACTGCTCAAAATTATAGCGCACTTTAAATTATATTTTACAACTTATTGTTTCTATTCAAAATATCAAAAAAATGTCAAGTTTTTTTGTGTCAATTAAACATTTTTATTCAAATTTATTTAATAAAAGTCACAATTCAGTTTTAAATAACACAATAAAAATATCAGAGGTGGTTTTATAAAAAAAGTCTTAAATAGTCTGTTCAAAATTATAGCGCACTAAAAAAAAATAATTCATTAAATGAGAAGTTGACCAAAATTTGAACACAGCCTGATGAAATACTTGTTCCTTGAGCATTCAAAATACATTTAATCCTATTTGAAATAGATTTGACCGATTTGGAGCAGTCATTTATGGTTGCTTTAGACCAGATATCCTTCGTAGCGCTGATCAATTCACTTTTATAGTTATTTGGTAGATTTAAGGGGCATGATCGGTAGTAGACCAAAGGTTTTCAATTGGGTTAATGTCTAGTGACTGTTTTAATATCTTTTGGCCAATATAATTGAGGAAAATTATTGTTTCTGAACCAGTCCATTAAGAATTTCGCGTTATGACAGGGGGCATTATCACTTTGAATGCAGGCCTGGGTCCATTTAGACCCAAATATTTGATCAAAATATGAAGAAAATACTTCAGAAATTGAATCGATATATCTTCTAGCAGTTGAAAGTCCTTCTTAAAAGAGTAATAAGCCGGTACCATGGGCTGTAAAACATTTGCATACGCTAACAGAACCACCACCACGTTGTGCGCTTGGCTGGAAACAATATGGTTGATCCTTATCCTGCATTGTACATCGAACAAATCATTTATTACTTCATTATAATAATTTATTCATGACAAATAATTGATTAGTTGATCTTTTTTCATTTTTTCAATGTACAATGCAAGATAAAGATCAATCATAATGGTTCCAGCCAAGCACACAACGTGGTGGTGGTGCTGTTAGCGTATGCAAATGTTATACAGCCCATGGTACCGCCTTATTACTCTTTTGAGAAGGACTTTTAAATGCTAGCAGCTATATCAATACAATTTTCGAAGAATTTCAATCATATTTTGATCAAATATTTGGGTCTGAAGCGACCCAGGCCTGCATTCAAAGTGACAATGCCCCCTGTCATAAGGCGAAATTCTCGATGGATTGGTTCGGAAACAACAATTTTCCCCAATTATATTGGACAAAAGATATTAAAATAGTCACCAGACATTAACCCAATTGAAAACATTGGGTCTACTACCGATCATGCCCCTTAAATCTACCAAATAACCATAAAAGTGAATTGATCAGCGCTATGAAGGATATCTAATCGAAAGCAACCATAAATGACTGCTCCAAATCGGTCAAATCGATTTCAAATAGGATTAAATGTATTTAGAAAAGCTAAAGAAACAAGTTTTTCATCAGGCTGTGTTTAAATTTTGATCAACTTTTCATTTAATGAATTAATTTTTTTTAGTGCGCTATAATTTTGAACAGACTATTTAAGACTTTTTTTATAAAACCACCTCTGATATTTTTATTGTGTTATTTAAAACTGAATTGTGACTTTAATTAAAAAAATTTGAATAAAAATGTTTAATTGACACAAAAAAACTTGACATTTTTTTGATATTTTGAATAGAAACCATAAGTTGTAAAAAATAATTTAAAGTGCGCTATAATTTTGAGCAGTACTTTATGTTTACACTGAACTTTATTTAAGTATTTTTAGTAGTCAGAAATGTATTCCTATTGATATTTAAATAAAGGGCATATATATGGGGCAAAACGCGTCAAAAGTCCACACCAAAAAACAAATGTTGTCCAATTTAAGTATAATTTTGGTAAAATATTAGGTTAATGATAGGTATTCTAAATTACAAATATAAAATTTTTTGATGAAATATTGGCAGAGTTACAGGGTTGGAAAGTTTTGATGTTTTTGAAAAGAACATATTTTGGTGAATTTTAATTAACATTTTGATGAAACAAAAATTATAATATTAAAAACGACTTTTTAAGTATTTTTGACGGCCTTTAAAATGACATTTGTGTTTTTTTTGAAAAAAATAAATTTGACCTTAAAATTCAAGGTCAAAATATTAAATTGTAATTATCTTATAAGCGTCGCACTTTTATATTTTTTTCACTAAGCCCACTAGAAAGGTTGAAATTTTTTTTAATTTCGGTTTTTTTAAAAAAAGTGGTATGTATGATACTTTATGACAAATCAATTTTTTTACGAGTACATAGGACCCAAACTGTACTGATTTCCAGGGTTTAAAAAAGCTGCTAATAGTATCCAAAAACAGACAAATATTTGATAATTTTCATTAATGATATCTAAAAATAGTCATCACACTTTAATATTCAACAACAAGCTTTCTAACAGCAGCCGGCTGTACACATTATCTTGTCCAATAGTAGCTCTGATGAATGTTTGGACAACGAATGGCTTTTTTTATTTTATGTATATCCAAAAAAAGCAAAACAAAGTCTATTTTTTTTTATGTCTAAATATATTTAGCTTGTGTGTTTATTCTGCTTTGGACGCTGCTTTTGGATTCTGCTTTTGGACGCTATTTTTGGATGCTGCTGTTAGACAAATATTTAGATTATTTTATATGAAATGGAATGAAGAATAAATAACTCAACATTGAAAATCTTTTTTAATGATTTGTATATTTTTAAGTGTAAATGAATTTGTTAATACAAATGTAATGAAATTTGTAAATATTATTAGAAGTTATGATTTGTTTTGTATTTAAATTAATATAAAATTAAAGTTAATTAAGATAAAACAATTGTTGTTGTAAATTTAAGTATGTACAATTTTTTTTTTGCGGTACGGGCGGGGGTGGTTTTACTAAACTGTATAATATTTCGTTAAATGCTTTAAAAATAATTGATGTTAAGAAAGGAAATTCACAGTTAAATTTGAAATAAATTTATGATATACACCAAAACCTCAATATGCGGCCAATTGTTTTAATTAGAACACTGTGGTTCGTTCAAGTAAAACTGAAGTTATGCAAATATTGTATTTACGTTTTATTTTATTTAAATTTTTTATGCGCTAACAAAAAATCGAAAAAAATAAAACTAATTTATATTGTGCTTTAAAGCGAATTTAAGACATTTTGCTATCTAAAACATTTTTATATGACCAAATTTCTGTAGATAAAATTTCTAAGAATCTCAGATTTCCTTTCATATAAAAAATAGTTAGTTTTGACAACATTCGTTTAATTATTTTTTTAAAACAAAAATACACATATAACTGTTATATTTGGTCTCTGGTTGAAATACAAAAAATTTCTTGCAATATTATAACAATTTTTAACACAAAATCTTTTTTAAACCAAAAATTTTTCCATTTTTGTAATTTTGCCAAAGAAAAGTAATGATCGGAAGTATAGTGCAATGTAAATATTAAAAAAAAAAAAAAAATTATAAGTATATAGTAGGTATGAAAATTATATAAAAATTATGAAAATTATATAAAAGCAACCACGTGTGTGACATACTACGTATTTTTTACTTCTATTGATACAAATAACAACTAACAAGCCAACAAGCCAAAAAACATCAACGACTACAAAATGGCGCGCTGACACGCCATACATGGAGGTTTATATTGAAACTCATTTCAATTGCTCATAGCTTCTTAACCCCTTGACCGATTTTGCCATAATTGGTACCAAAATAACCAAAAACACGTTGAGAATAATAAAATATAAACCTATTTAAAATTTTATTTGAATATGTCAACCAGGAGCCAAAATAAATCATTTCTAAATTTTGGGTTAAATTTCTGGTGCCTCACCCCATTGTGCAATTCCGCCCAAATTTTTTGTGAGTGTTAGGAATGATAAAACTACATTAAATGCCAAGTTTCGTTCACATTCATTCAACAGGTGTCAATTTATAGCATTTCTTTGGTTAAAATTCACCATAATTTTAGAGGTACCTTTTCATTTTCACTCATAACTTTTAAAATACATAACCGATTTCAAAAAAAAAAAAAAAAAATCAGTTTCTGCCTAGGAGAATTACGCCAAATGTTTAAATCGGTTCCGGTTTATTGCCAAAAACATGGTTTCAACAGACATACGGACAGACAGACAGACGGATATCGCTAGATCGACTTAAAATCGATCAAGGATCATGAATATATAATATATTATATATACTTTATGGGGTCTTAAACCAATATTTCAATGTGTTACATACGGAATGACAAACTTACATATACCCTCTATCACCAGAGTGGAGGGTATAAAAACAATCACTCCACCCTTATGAACCCTAGTGAAAAGTCATGAATAGAGTTGTCAACTATTCGGCATATTTCAAAAACCGGTTTTCGAATAGTTAAAAAAACCGCCGTTTTTTAAAAACCGGTTTTCGGTTTTTTTATTTGAAAACCGGTTCGAATAACCGGTTTTTTCGGTTTTTTTAATAAAAATTGTTAAAAACATTAAATAAATAGGTTTTAATTTGTTTTTAACAAAAAAAAAAAAAATAATTGTACACAATTCATTCTAATTAAATAAATCAAATTCAAAGCTTAAAACAACAAAATATACATATTTTTTATGTAAGTTAATAAAATGTTTTTAATTTATAGTAATAGAAATTATAGGGGCAGTCACTATAAAATGGAACTATGTACTTTTAATCAGTACAATAAGGACTTAAAAACATTTAAAAAAACATTTAAAACACAACATTTTTCTTGTTAGTGTTTCTTCACAACCGCGTCTTTTAACCAGAGTTATAGAGTAAGGAATTGACAGTTTTGTAGATCTGGCATCACCAAAAATAACTGGAAAAATCTGGTAATACCACACTAAAGTTTAAACGTAAAGCAAAGAGAGACAAAAAGCAATCTGCATTCTTACTGTATAACTGGTATCTTCCATTTCGCTCAGATTTCGATTTGTGATAAAATTTATTAAACAATACCATATGGTTTTTGTTTACTACTGTTCCAAACGCCATTTGATACCCTACTCTATAACTCTGCTTTTAACCTTCTTATTTATTACTGAATTAAGAAACAAAATTTCAAATACAGAGTTGTATTTTACGAAATTTGTAACAAATGATGACAAAAAATTAAGTATTATATATTCGAAAATGTCGAATAATTCGACACAAAAAAACCGGTTTTTCGAATATCTAGAAAACAACCGGTTTTAAAAAACCGGCTTGGAAAAACCGGGAAAAAGCGAAAAAACCGGTTTTTCGAATAATTCGGAAACCGGTTTTGACAACTCTAGTCATGAAGCGATGGATAAACTGGCTAATAAAAAAACTCATTCATTATATATTTTTTTTCAATCCGGGCAACGCCGGGTTCAAAAAAGCTAGTATTTAATAAATAACTTGAATAGTGGGTCCCGCGTGAATCATGCGGCACTCACGTTAACAACGCCAACCATCTTTAAATAACAACTAGTGTATCATAACGACGGGCGCATATAAGCGGGAATATTTTTTTGTATTATGTAAGTTTGATTTTATGTTTTTAACACCTTGAAATATCAGTCTAGGACCCCATAAAGTATATATCTGTGGACGTTTGACAAAAGTACTTATTTTTTAAAAAAAATATTTTTAGAGCTTTTTTTAAGAGTCTGTAATGTTAAGAACTGGCCGATTTTCTCCACATTTTCCAAGAGATCTGATAACATAATATTTCAAATTGTTGAGATTTAAAAAAAAAAAATCATGGAAAAAGTATTTGTTATAGCCGAAAAAGTCCATTTTAATACATTTTTGACAAAAGAACTTAAATCGAATTAAATGCTTTTGTCAAATCTCCACAGATATATATATTTATGATCCTCGATGGATTTTAAGTTGTTCTCGCGATGTCCGTCTGTATGTAGAAAACAATCGAACTATTGAAAGACAGCTTGGATGCATGTGAGGTTTGTCATATATATTTATAATTTTCTAGTTGGTAATGCATTACCATTGTAGGAGTAAAAGGAACAACTATATTTATATATATAGTACAACCTCGCTTAACGCAACTAATAGAAACTTACTCAGTTGCGATAACTGAGTCACAATTTTTAAGGTCATATTTTTCTTTTATGGTTTAAATTGAAAAAAAAAACAAATTTTAACGCACATTTAAATCATTTATTTAAAAAAAATCACTATTTTTCTTTAAAATAGCAAAAAACCCTATTAATAAATAAAAAACAACACGGAAATTTTGAGAATTCTTTGTCTAGCGGTAAATACAAAACTAATTTTAAACGCAATAGTTTTGGGCATCAGTAACATTAAGCAGCGATTTCAGTGGTTCAAAAGTTGTGAGCAAAACTGTGAATTTATTATTGATTTCATTTTAAATTTAATGGTAAAAACACGCTAAATACTCTTTGATAAACATTAGTATGTAACAAAAATATTAAACAAAGTTTGTTCCTCACTTTTACTTTTTATCAATTGATTTTTTAAATTAATTAATTAATAAATTTTATCAATTGATAATACTTTCTCTAAAGAAAAAAAAAAATACCGTAGAATCTGAGACATTTTCTGTAGTAAAAGTGTCTAAGAAATATGGGGCATTCTTTCATTAGAAAAAAATCTGAGATTCTTAGAAATTTTATCTATAGAAATTTGGTTATATAAAAATGTTTTAGATAGCAAATTGTCATAAATTCGCTTTAAAGCACAATATAAATTAGTTTTATTTTTTTCGATTTTTTGTTAGCGCATAAAAAATTTAAATAAAATAAAACGTAAATACAATATTTGCATAACTTCAGTTTTACTTGAACGAACCACAGTGTTCTTATTAAAACAATTGGCCGCATATTGAGGTTTTGGTGTACATCATAAATTTATTTCAATTTTAACTGTGAATTTCCTTTCTTAACATCAATTATGTTTAAAGCATTTAACGAAATATTATACAGTTTAGTAAAACCACCCCCGTCCGTACCGCAAAAAAAATTATACATACTTAAATTTACAACAACAATTGTTTTATCTTAATTAACTTTAATTTTATATTAATTTAAATACAAAACAAATCATAACTTCTAATAATATTTACAAATTTCATTACATTTGTATTAACAAATTCATTTACACTTAAAAATATACAAATCATTAAAAAAGATTTTCAATGTTGAGTTATTTATTCTTCATTCCATTTCATATAAAATAATCTAAATATTTGTCTAACAGCAGCATCCAAAAATAGCGTCCAAAAGCAGAATCCAAAAGCAGCGTCCAAAGCAGAATAAACACACAAGCTAAATATATTTAGACATAAAAAAAAATAGACTTTGTTTTGCTTTTTTTGGATATACATAAAATAAAAAAAGCCATTCGTTGTCCAAACAAACACTTAAGCTGCTAAAATATCTTGCTATTTTCATTTAGCTTAATGTTATAAAAAAAATGGATTGGTATATTTTTGGAATAGCCATCAGACAAGAAAAAAAGATATGTCCAAGCTTTTAAACCCTGCTGATTTCTTTATTTTTTATGCGTGCAACGTTTGTTGTGTGTGTTTACAACGCACACTTTATCTAAGTATTGATTTTTGTTGTTGTTATTATATGCAGATTAAAGCGATTTCAGTACAATTTGAGTGTTATATACTCCTAAAAAATTGATTTCTCATGAAGTATCATACATACCATTTTTTTTAAAAAAACCGAAATTAAAAAAAATGTCAAGCTTTCTAATGGGCTTAGTGAAAAAAATTTAAAAGTGCGACCCCTATAAGATAATTACAATTTAATATATTGACCTTGAATTTTAAGGTCAAATTTTTTTTTTTCAAAAAAACCACAAATGCCATTTTAAAGGCCATCAAAAATACTTAAAAATTAGTTTTTTAAATTATAATTTTTGTTTCATCAAAGTGTTAATTAAAATTCACCAAAATATATTCTTTTCAAAAACATCAAAACTTCCCAACCCTGTAACTCTGCCAATATTTCAACAACAAATTTTATTTTTGTAATTTATACTACCTATCATTAACCTAATATTTTGCCAAAATTATACTTGAATCGGACAACATTTGTTTTTGGGTGTGGACCGTTGACGCGTTTTGCCCCATATATATAATTTTAAGAGTTTTAGTCCTTCGAAAAAACTCTTTAGAATAATTTAAAGAATTTAAATAATAAAATTTAAATTGTTCCGTGTAGTCTGGAATCGTGTTCTTTCCGTTGAAAATTTTTCTTAAAAACTTGTTCTTTTATAACGTAAATAAAACCTAAAAAATCCGAAAATTTTGAGTGAAAAAATGTTTTGAGTAAAACGAAAATTTAATGAAAAAAATTACACTATTAAACAGAGATGTTGACCCACTATGTTTGGCATTTAAATTAAATTGTAAATTTCACTCAAATATTTTTTTTTAAATTTAATTCTCTGTTTACAGTTCCAGTGTAACCTGTTACGAAGAAAATAAGAAGGTTTTCAATGAAATCCGTTAATGATTATAAAAGTAACATGCATTTGAGTAAAAAGCAGAAACTCAGTTTTTATACAGTTTTAGTTTATTGAGTGTTACACTAGTTCCCAATTTTTTAAAAATTGTTCGATTCACGATATTTATCAGGGTTTGTTTTGCTACTGGCAGTAGTCAAAAATTGCATAGAATATAATAATTTTCTAGTATTACTACAGAAAATATTAGAATACTAAAGCAATTTTTTTAAATTGCTAATTTATAAATTCAAACTTGAACATATTTTCAAAATGAATATATTCAAATTTTAAAATTTCTGAAGAAAATATTTTAGCAAATTTAAAAATTTGAAAATGAAAAAAAAAACTGGTGACAGCAAATTTAAAAATTTTAAAATTAAAAAAAAAAAACTGGCCACAGCAAATTTTAAAATTTTAAAATTGAAATTTTAGCAAATTTCAAAACATTTAAAATGCTAAAATTGTAAATTTCAAATTCCGAAAATTGCAATTTGGTAAATTTGAAAATATTTAACATGCTTGTTTAGAAAACTTAAAAACTTAATATATTACAATTTGAAAACAATACAAATTGAATACACATACATACGTACATATGTGTGTATGAAAAAAAAAAATGATGAACGATATTTTTTAAACGAATACATAAATATTAAAAGATAAAAATGTTACACGGTTTTTGTGCAGACTTCTAGAATACATTTTCTAAAGTATTTTTGCCTCCTAAACATAAATCTGTCATCAGAAAAAGTTGTATCGCCTTCTCGAGATATAGGCATTTTAGTTTTTTGTGGACCAATACCTCAAAACCAACAATTCTCTTAGTATTGGAAAAATGTATGTTAAATTTTTATATGAGAGTTTCTGCGTCAACCGAGCCACCCCTCTCTCCAAAATTGGTATGATTTTAAAATTTTTTAAAAATTTTGAAATTACTTAAAAATATTTACTTTTGAATGCCGAAAGACGCCTTTAAAATTTCTATTGGCTGATCCAATGTGGCGCCCAATTTGTTAAAAATATTACAGATTCGCTTAAAACTCTTTATATATGGGTTCTTGTGGTCGCTTAAAAAGAACTTGCAGTTGGATTTTTAAAATTCAAAATGGCGGACCCAACATGGCGACCAATATTTTTAAAAATAAACCGATTTGCTTGAAATATTGTATGCACTGGTTTTTTGGGTCGCTAAAGAAGAATCTGAAGTTAGATTTTCTAAGTTCAAAATGGCGGATCCAACATGGCGATACTTTTTAAAAATAATTGACTAAAAACTTTTTACGCATTTTGGGTTGATAAATTAGAATCTGAAGTAGAATTTCCCAAATTTAAAATGACGGATCCAACATGGCCACCATTTTTTATGTAACCTGATTTGCTTGAAATTTTTCATAAACGAGTTTGGTGCATTTTTCAACACGTGACTACAATATCTTATAATTATTCTTTATTCGGCCAAAAATGTGGCAGAATATTCGCCTCGGCTTTTTAGCCGAACCGAATATTAGGTCGGATCAAGGGCGTATCCAGGATTTTATTTCGGTGGGGCCCAAAATTTTTTGTCAATTTTTTTTTTACAAAAAATCTTTATAACAGCACATGTTTTAGAATTTGTCTCGATCTTTTCCTTGAACTGAATCACAGAGTAAAGAAGAATAAGAGATTTTACGGATGAAACCGCACTTCTTTTGATAATTTTTTTTAGCCGTGAACTCCGATTATCTCGGGCTAGAACCCAGAATACTTACAAAAGGAAATTGAAAAAAAGAGAAACCCCAAATACCTTGCAAAAGGAAATCGAAGAAAAAAGTGAAACCCTAAATACATTTCAAAAGGAAATAAAGAAAAAAAAAAACGAATGCATTTAAAAGGAAAATGAAAAGAAAACAAAACAATTTATCTATTCTATTATCTAAAAGAGCCCGCCTTGAGATAATCGTAGTTCTCAATTTGGGTTCCACGAAGTTTTCACTAATCGGTACGATTAGTGAAAACTTCTGTTCCTTTCTTTACTCTATGACTGAATGTAACACAATCAGATTCTTAATTTTTTTGTAAGTTTAAAACTGTTGGGGAAAAAATTAAAATTTTTTAATATTTTAAAATTTTTTGAGAGACTTAAGTCTTTTTTTAATGTGTGAATTGTATCAGATGCTGATACATTTTTCCAATATTATCAGAATCTGATTTTTTTTTTCAAAGAAAAGTCTAAGATTCTATGACAATTTCCAGTTACGACAGTTTTTGTTATAGAAAAAGTGAAAGACTCTAAATCATATTTAAAATAAAAAACGTTTCTCGGGAAAAAGTCACTTTAGAAAATGAATCTATAAATATATTCATAAAATACTTTTCTAAAAGAAAAGACTCCGATTGTAAGACATTTTCCCAGAATCTGAGATATTTCTAGTCTAGCACATTTTCTTAGATTCTGAAACATTCTACACAAAAAGTTTTAGATTCTGAGAAAATCTTCGCCTTTTCTTTAAGAAAAATTATTCAGATTCTGAGACCTTTTTAAAAAGAAAACAGTATACAAAAAGTCTTAGATTCTAAAACATTTTTCCTAAAGAAAAACTCTCGGATTCTGAGAAAATTTTCCTATAGAAAAAGTCTAAGATTCTTAGACATATTTCTTATAGAAAAAGTTTTTAATTCTGAGATAATTTTCCTATAGAAAGTCTCAGATTCTTATAAAAAAAGTCTCAGATTCTTCGACATTTTTCCTATAGAAAATGTCTCAGAATCTCAAACATTTTTTCTACAGAAAATTTCTTAGATTCTGAGACATTTTTCCAATCGAAAAAGTCTCAGATGCTTAAACACTTTTCCTATAGACAAAGTTTCAAATTCTTAGACATTTTCTTATAAAACAAGTCTCAGATTCTCAGACATTTTGCCAATAGGAAATTGTCAGATTCTGAAACATTTTTAATATAGAAAAAGACTCAGATTCTGAGACATTTTTCATAAAGAGAAAGTCTCAGATTCTGAATTATTTTTCCCATAGAAAAAGATATTTTTACAATAGAAAAGTCTCAGATTTTTAGCGTTTTTCTACAAAAAAGTCCCAGCTTGTGTTTCTGAAACATTTTTTTTAAAACATTTTTCATATAGAAAAGCCTCAGATTCTTAGATTTTTTTATAGAAAAAATCTCTGATTTTGAGACATTTTTCAGATTCAGAGACATTATTCCTATAGAAAGTTCTCAGATTCTGAAACATTTTTCATGTAGAAAAGCCTCAGATTCTGAGAATTTTTTATGGAAATAGTCTGAGATTATGAGACATTTTTCCTATAGAAAAAGTCTTAGATTCTGAGAAAAAGGCTAATATTTTAAGACATTATTCCTATAAAAAAAGTCTTTGATTCTCAGACATTTTTCTTATAGAAAGTTTTAGATTCTGAGATATTTTTTTTAGAAGAGTGTAAGATTCTGAGACATTTTTTTTAAAGAAATAGTCTCGTTCTGAGGCATTTTTCTCAAAGACAAAGTCGCATTTTAAGATTTGACTACATTTTACTTACAATTAGGTTCATTTTTTGTGTACATAAAACTTTAGGTTGTAAGATATTTTTTCATTAGTATCTTAAGTTGAAAATTTTGAAATTCTAAGAAAAAATTTTCAGATTTTGAGATTTCTTTAACAGAAAAATTTTTCGGTTTCAAAACATATTTCTTTAAAAAATTTTAGATTCCTAAATGTTTTTCGATTTGTTTAAGAAGTTTTTTAATATTGTACTTGTTATTTGATACCAAATCCTGAAATTTGTGAAATCAAATCAATCAAACCCGGGGGCCCGGCCCCCCCCCTGTATACACCACTGGGTCGGATCATTTATCGCCATGTTGGATCCGCCATTTTGAACTTAGAAAATCTAACTTCAGATTCTTCTTTAGCGACCCAAAAAACCAGTGCATACAATATTTCAAGCAAATCGGTTTATTTTTAAAAATATTGGTCGCCATGTTGGGTCCGCCATTTTGAATTTTAAAAATCCAACTGCAAGTTCTTTTTAAGCGACCACAAGAACCCATATATAAAGAGTTTTAAGCGAATCTGTAATATTTTTAACAAATTGGGCGCCACATTGGATCAGCCAATAGAAATTTTAAAGGCGTCTTTCGGCATTCAAAAGTAAATATTTTTAAGTAATTTCAAAATTTTTAAAAAATTTTAAAATCATACCAATTTTGGAGAGAGGGGTGGCTCGGTTGACGCAGAAACTCTCATATAAAAATTTAACATACATTTTTCCAATACTAAGAGAATTGTTGGTTTTGAGGTATTGGTCCACAAAAAACTAAAATGCCTATATCTCGAGAAGGCGATACAACTTTTTCTGATGACAGATTTATGTTTAGGAGGCAAAAATACTTTAGAAAATGTATTCTAGAAGTCTGCACAAAAACCGTGTAACATTTTTATCTTTTAATATTTATGTATTCGTTTAAAAAATATCGTTCATCATTTTTTTTTTTCATACACACATATGTACGTATGTATGTGTATTCAATTTGTATTGTTTTCAAATTGTAATATATTAAGTTTTTAAGTTTTCTAAACAAGCATGTTAAATATTTTCAAATTTACCAAATTGCAATTTTCGGAATTTGAAATTTACAATTTTAGCATTTTAAATGTTTTGAAATTTGCTAAAATTTCAATTTTAAAATTTTAAAATTTGCTGTGGCCAGTTTTTTTTTTTTAATTTTAAAATTTTTAAATTTGCTGTCACCAGTTTTTTTTTTCATTTTCAAATTTTTAAATTTGCTAAAATATTTTCTTCAGAAATTTTAAAATTTGAATATATTCATTTTGAAAATATGTTCAAGTTTGAATTTATAAATTAGCAATTTAAAAAAATTGCTTTAGTATTCTAATTTTTAAATTAGCAATAAAGAAAAATATTGAAGGCGTGAAATATTTGTAGTATTATATTGTTTAAAAAATTTTTTGTGTATGCTAATTGTAAACCCTGATATTTATAATTCCGCCCTATATCCGAAAATAATTTCCAAAATTAAAACATTTTTCTAACATAATATTTTGTTGGCAAAAATAAATGAAAAACATATTTAAAACAAGTGATAAAACAATTGAAAACCATACCAGTAATTATTCATTTGTTTTAACAAACATAAACATTTATTTTTTCCGTTAATAAAATTTTCTAAAAAAATAACATTGAACATTAAAAAATAACGGAAATCATTAAAAATTAATGATTTCGTATGTTATTTTTACAATTTTTCTATTGAGTTATATTTTTAAAAAAATTTCATAAAATTTTAGGGAATTGATCCCTCAATCAACTACATTCTGGCCAGACACTCTACCCATCTTGCCAAAGTCACTTGATCCAAACATGTTTTTATATTTCTATAAATATTTTTTTTAAATTTTTTTTTCTACAAAAAAATAAACCATACAAGTAGGTAAAAACTAGGGCTGTCAATCCCGAAATCCCGAATCCCGAAATCCCGGGATGTCATAAAATGAATCCCGAATCCCGGGATTTTTAAGCTCAAATCCCGGGATTTTTGAATTATTAAAAATGTATGAGAATTTATTTTTAAAAATACAACTTTGTTCAATTATTGTTACATTTACATCTACAAATTTAAACTAAAACTTTTTTTGAATTTTCAACATAGCTGACAACGAATTTTTCTGAGCTGAGAATTCTACCCAGGTTTGCTGAATACTAGTCCAACGCACTAACCATTAAGCCACAGTCACGGAGCCTTTTGACCAAAGTTTGCAGGTTTTGGCGAAAATTTTCTAAAAACCAAAACTTTGATCGAAGGGCGCCACGGGTAAATTTAATCCGATTGGCCTCAAATTTGTACATAACCCAGTTGGAAAATGTGTCACTGAGGAAATTTCCACAGTGATTCCTTGAGGAAATGTCTTCAGGCTCTGACAAATCATAGGTAATCCTTGATGACATGTCCTAACATTGTCCGCAATGAAAGTTTGCTGTAAGAGTGTGGACAATTCCTCTAAGACGTCTGAAAGGAAATGTCTTCAGAATAGCAGTATATTAAATTAGAATTTTAAATGTGGGCAACTCTTTAATTTCCAAGAAAAAAATGGCAACATTATCGATTTATTTAAAATAAAACCAAAATCTAACAAGTAGAATAAAAGTAATAAATAGACAAATAATTTTCAAAATAAAGTTTGGAACAGGTAGTTAGGTGTGGGACTAATAAACTGGAGGTTCCAGGTTCAAATCCAGTTGGGACTAAAAAAGGCGAAAAGTTTTTTCGAAATATGAGAAAGATAATTTATAAAGGAAAATGGATAAAAGTAAAAACTAAAGGAAATACGAAAATTTTTTGCATTTTCGCATGACCTAAGTCAGACATTTCCTCAATGAAGTCTTAGGTGACATGTCCCCAGAAGGTCAGCCCTGACCACTGCTGACTTTGAGTGCGGACATTTTGAAAATTTGTATGAAACTGTCCTCAACCCAGTACATAGAGATGTCTTGTGGATGTCAGCAGTGACTCTGACATGTCACCGCACCGTCACTGAGGATGGCTCGAGGACGTTGCCAACTGGGAAGTTTTAAGTCTAGGAGAAAAAAAATTTCCGGGACGTTCAAAATTGGAAGAAAAACTTTTTTATACAAAAAAATGCAAGTCTAATGTATTATATTATTACATTTCCCTTTTAAATGTTTTTATTATTTTAAATTTTCTTTAAATTTGTTTTAAAATTATACAGTGCAACAACCAAAATCGGAATGGGATGAAACCAAAAGCAAATAAAAGTCTTGAGGGGTTTGTTATGCAAAATGACATTTCCATAACAAACCCCTCAAGGCTTTTTTTAGTTCATTGCTAAATATTTAATATTAATAATTACTTGAAAACTGCATAAGTGGCGTATACTTAATTTTGAAATTGCCTATAAATAACAATAAGAATAATTAGAAATAATTTTTTTAATAATTTCGTTGTAGCGAAATCGACCCAAGGGTTTTCGTGGAAATCAAACCCACGACTCCCTGCTTAATAGGCTAGCACGATACCAACTAACACACAGTAGCCCCTTATTATGCACAATAAAATTGAAACATAAAGAGTCAAATATTTTTTTAATTATATAATCAAAGAAATTTAATCCCAAAAAATCCAGGAATCCCGAAAAATCCCGGGATCCCGAAAAATCCCGTGATCCCGAAAAATCCCGGGATCCCGGGATTTCGATTTTCAAATCCCGAATCCCGGGATTTAAAAAAAACGATCCCGTTTGACAGCTCTAGTAAAAACTAATGATTTTTCTTTAAATAATGCCAACAATTAAAAAAAAAAAAAAATAACGTACACAAATCATTAAAAATAAAAGAAGAATCACTTATTTTTACTTACAAAACAAAAATAAATGACTTTAAAATTTAATTCTAAAGTCTTTATTTTTTATGTTGTTATTTTTGAAACAAAGAACAGAAATAGTCATTTGAAAAAACTAAACATTAAACAAATGTTTTTTTTTTTTTTTAAAACGACAAAACGTAAAACTTTTTAAATAAACTACAAACTCTTAATGACATCACTTTTTGAATGTTGCTAAATTTCTAAATTTTAATTTTTTTTTTTAAAATAGGGTTTAGTTAAATAAAATTATCTCCAGACCAAATCGGTGTACTTCCCAGATGGAAAATGTGTCACTGAGGAAATTTAAATAGTGATTCCTTGATAAAATGTCTTCAGGTTCTGACAAATCATAGGTAATCCTTGATGACATGTCCTAATATTGTTAACAATGAATTTTTGTTTTAAGAGTGTGGAAAATTCCTCTAAGACCTCGATAAGGAAATGACTTCAGGATAGCAGTATATTAAATTGAAATTTTAAATCTGGGCAACTCTTGAATTTCAAAGAAAAAGATGACAATATTAGCGATTTATTTAAAATGAAATTAAAATCTTACAGGTAGTATAAAAGTAATAATAGACAAAAAATTTTGAAAATAAAGTTTGGAACAAGTAGTTAGGCGTAGGACTAATAAACTGGAGGTTCCAGGTTCAAATCCAGTTGGGACGAAAAGTTTTTTTCTTAATATGATAAAGATAATTTATAAAGGAAAATGGATAAAAATTAAAGGAAATACGAAAATTGTTTGTATTTTCGTATGACCTATGTATATCAGACATTTCACAAAAATATTTGCCATAATATTTTCTACAAAATTGCTGAACATACCCAACACCTAATTTTTTTTTTTTACTGGGGCAAATAAGTGCAAAGTCGTGAACTTTGTAACTTTTTTCTATCTCCTGAAAAATTTTGAAATTTAAATTTTTAAAGGTTAAAAGGAGTAAACAATTGGTTAAGGTAGGGTGATATGGTACTTTTTATATCAATTGAGATAACGATCCTAAATGTTTTTATTTTTTAACACATGTTTTATGGAAAGGAATGAAGCCTACATGGAACAAAACTTAATTCCATTCAGAACAAAATGGAATTAAGTGGGGAACGAATGAATAGAAAAGGGAACGAAATGGAATTGAACGGGGAACGAAATGGAGTGAAACGGGGAATGAAATGGTTTTAATAATTACGATATAATAATAATAATAATTTTGATCCTACCCAGCAAAACTTTGTTAATGGGTGGTGATTATATAACACATTACCAGGTAATATACCTTATTTGTAGCATTATTTTAGGATGTCTTACCAAACATTTGTACCACAACGTATTATTTAAAAGTGAAAAATAATGCTTTACTAATAATTTGTTACGTAATGCATGATTATTGGATTAAATGTATTTCATATTTATTATTTCTAAACATTAAATCATGGATGACTTATAATTGGTTACATTATGTATTATTTCAAAGTTTGAAATAATGCATTATTTATAATTGGATGCATAATGCATTACAATAACATAAACTATAAATATTTTATAATAAAATGCATAAGTTTAAACTAGAGATGGGCTCACGACAGGAATTTTCTAATGACACACACTTACTTACGAGGATATTTTATCTACTTACACTCACTTACGATCACGTGAGTAAATTTAATACAAAATTACTTTTTCACTACTTGTAACACCTTATATATTATGTTCTGGTATGCTATATTGTATACCTTTCTCGTATGCTTTGCTATAAATTTTATCTATTATTTTATACCTTACTGGTATTCTTTGTCTCATTCCCTGTTAAAATCATCAATGCTGAAATGTATAAAAAAAGCAATCCTATACCTTTACACCTTATTTGGTAATCTAAGTTTTGCTGGGTATGATCAAGTATTTTCATTTATTTTTTTACATTTATTAACAATACATTTTTAATAACTTTAACCTAAACGAGAACTGGTAACAATGGCCATCGTCTCATTGTAGAGAAAAAACCAAGGGCTCTGCACGGTGGTCAATTCCGGCCAAAAATCAATAACTTCTTTATTTCTGCATGTAAATAGCTCAAATTTAATATTCGAATTAAGAATAATATATCTGATACCTTGCCCAAATGTTGGACCTACAAATACAGTGGTTGGCCAAATAATCATGGACGTCCCAAATGTATCAAACATGTCTGCATATAAACAGCAATAATTTAATATCCGAATTAAGAATAATATATCTGATCTCTTTTCAAAACGTTGGACATACAAATATAGTGGTTGGCCAACTAAGCATGGACGTGTCAAATGTATCAAACTAATTAAGGTGGGGGTTGGAACTAAAAGAAACAGCCTTAGTGTTAGCAATTTTTTAAAAAAATAGATACGCAATACTTTTTAATTCTGTTTTTTTATTTGAAATATTAACAATCGTAATATTTTTAAAAGACAAAGAATTGCCAGGGTTTCCAGTTAATTGTGGAATGCTATTTTTTTAAAAGACAAAATGGCCGCAGATGTACAGCAAAAACAACTAAACCGATTTTGATGATATTTTTTTTTTTTTTGATTTGTAGATTATTTAATTTTCTAATACTTATCGTGGCAATTTTTTAAAATTTGACCTAATTAATATTTGAATGAAAGAAGAAATTGAAGTTTTTCTATTTTTTGAGTTTACGTTAGCATATCTTCAACAAAAATCAATTTTTTTCCAAAAAAAAAAATGGCCACGTTAAGTGCTTGAAAATTTAATTATCTACAAATCAAAAAAAAATATCATCAAAATCGGTTTAGTAGTTTTTGCTGTAAAAATGCAGCCAATTTTTCCCTTAAAAAAACAACACACGATTAACTGGCAACCCTGAAAATTCTAGTTGACCAAATTTTGTGCTATGAAATTTTTAAAAATACTAAAATGTTCTTTCTTTCAAATTAAAAAAACAGAATTAAATAAGTAATACTACTATTACGTATTTATTTTTTTAGCTGTTTAAAAATTTGGTAACATTAAGGCTGTTTTTTAGTTCCAACCCCCCTTAAACCACATTTTTTTTTATTTCGTCTTTTTTTAAGTTTTTTTTAACGCAAATCTATGGGTTTTAAGTTAGTATCTATTCACATTCCATATTTTGGTGGAGTTTGTAGGTTCAAAAAAGTCCACCATTTGTAAAAAATGAGTCCACTAAAAATGCTCTGGTTTAAAGAATCGGTAAAAGTAGGGGCTGAAATTTAAAATACTTACTTTTAATAGTTAAAAGTACAAACTGCTTTTTATAGCTAACCTCTAATAGCCTCTAATTGATTTTTATGGTCTTTCAAAATTAATTTTTTTTAGAGTTTTTTTTTAATTTTTATCTAATTTTCATACACATCACTTTAAGACAAAAACGCACACAAAATCTGCAAAAACCACATGGAATGATTATTTACTATAGGAGTTAAAATTCCATGCCCGAACTTACAAAAATAATGTGAAGAAAAATGCATAGCCAACTTTTATTGAAAACTAAAATATACATTTTAAAAAAAGCTGAAATGAAAAGCAAAAAATACTCAACTTTGCACCACTATGGACAATAATATAGTGTTACAAGGCCCAAAAAAAGATTTAAGTTGTATGTTTTGAAGTATTAGCTATAATATAGCATCAAAAGTTCATCAAGATTTAATAAAAAAATAAAATGATTTTTGGCCGGTATTAACCACCGTGCTCTGGTGGGAATCAAACCCACGATCCCCAGTTTCAAAGGCTTGCACGCTACCAACTAGCCTACATTATTTACCGAAACGAACATGATCCAAGCTAAACGGGGCTGTTTTAATTTTATTGTTTATTCTAAATAGTTTTTATGAAAGACTTCAACGATAAAAATTAAATAAAATAAAAATTCTGTAGATGAAAATTTTAAAAATAGAGACTCTAATCCTGGTTCTTCTTTAATCCGGTATTTATTATTACCGGTTGCGAAGTTCCGGGCGGGTCTGCTTGTTTTTTGCTTAAAGCTAAGTACTCTGTTTTTTGCGGTGAAAATTTCACTTAAACTTTAAACGCCTCAAATCGCAATAAAACATTTAAAAATCAACCACCTTTGACTAGAATAAGAAAGAAACAATCATAAAAAAACTGAAATGTCACTTTTTCACGGCAATTTAAATTGTTTTGTATAACAAAAAATGCGTGAAAACTTTTTTAATAATTTCCCTATTATTCCTCGCGTTGCCAAAATTTTTTTTTTTTTATATCGTCGCTGCTCCGCCATGATTTGGTATGTGACATTTTTGTGTTTTTTTTTATTGCATAAAATGAAACCTCTATAGGTCATCCGTCTGCCCACTAAACCGTTTAGCGATATCTTGAATGGTTTAGAAATTAGCAAAAGTAGCTATGTGAAATCATATGTAAATGTTTCAAAAAAAAAGTGGTATGTGTAGTTTAAAACCAGTTTTTGTTAAGAAAACTTTTGCAAATATAAACATTTTTGCTTAAAATTTTTAACATAAGGGTTTTAGGCATTCTTACATACTATACTAAAAAATTAAGTATGAGATCACATTTTAAAGGGATGCTGCCATTATAAAAAAGCGATTTTTCGCGATTTCCAAAAAAAGTTATATGTATCTAAAGAGTTTTTTTGCAGAAATTAATTACATACATTAGTCTTTTTATACACAGGAAATCAATTCTAAAAACTAATTATGGGGTTGCAAAAAAATGCAAAATTAATAAAATATGAGAAAAATCGCAAATTTATTTTATCCAAATTTGCCTTAATATATCGTTATGATATATTCCCCATTCCCCATAACAAATAAATTTACATTTTTAAAACAAAAAACAAAATGTGCAAGACTTTAACGATGATTTGCATGAAAACTGTTGCATTGATTCAAAAACGGACTTCACCGTTGAAATTAGCATGCCCCAATTATATAGAAATGATGGTCAGATCTCATGGCACAAATTTGAGTAACATTTTTTTGAGTGAATTTTTTTCGCTAAAAAAACATAATTCATTGAAACAACGCAGCAGATTTGCAGATTTGTACAAAATATGGGTTTAAAAAGTGTAATTACTTGGGATGAGATTTCCATGCAAATGCATGTTTTTTGTCGATAGTCTAAAAACGATATCGACCAATTATCTTTCCGAATCAAGGAATTTGCGTTAAAATGGCATCGATTTGTTTTTGAATATTTTTGCATATTTTGATGAAAATGCATATTTTTGCATATTTTGGTTTTAAATGCATATTTTGTGCATATTTCCAAGTTTTAAGTGCATATTTTTGCACACGCAGAAAAAAAACATGGTTGCGGTGATCATGATTTAAGAGCGTCATATTATGATTGGAAATATGATTGTAGCAATAATGTTAATATGATTGAAGGCAACAAGGAATGTTAATCATTGTATGATTGCGCCAATAATGGCTTAAATGTTATATAATTATCATAATATGATTCCAGTTTAATATACATATATTTTTTTTTTAAATTGAGAAAAATACATTATTTATATTGAGAAAATACATTATACTTTAATACCACACGTTTATAGAAATTCTTCATTACTTTTCTTTTTTTTTTGATAAAGTTCACACTAATAATTTATTTTTTGTTTTTAAATGTTGTTTTTATAAATATGAAACCATTTTTATTAATTTTGGTTCAATTTAGGCAACCTGCGTTTTACATCAATGATGTGCAATAAACTTATGGCATTTTTCTAAAAAATTTCATCAACTATAACATTTTTGTCAGCTAACATTGAATGATTGTAAAAACCATTAAGTTATTGACAAAATCATAACATATTTGCTGTAATCATAATATATTTGTTACAAAATTAAAATTATCGTCAGCAATTATAACACATTTAGTAAACAAAAAATGCACAAAAAAACACTTTAATATTTTCGATTTGAAGTTTTTATTTAAAATGGAATTTTAAATAATTTTTTTTTTTTTTGGAATATTTTTAAACCGCACAATAAATAAATTATATAAAGTAGCTTTTTGTATTTCATTTCCTTCTGCGTTGATCCAATTTTTTAACTCAAATTGCCTTAAATTTTTAAAGTAGTAATTGTAAGTGGCGTCTTTGCGACTAACTGCGTGCTGGCAAAACACTAAACTGATGAATAAACCTGACAAAAATCAATTTTCATTAAGTTGTGATTATCTAATGATTGTTATAATCATGTTATGTTAAAATTTTTGGTGTGTCGAGAATATAATTAACTATAACATTGTTACAACAACCATATTGTACTTTTGGATGTTGCAATTATTTTATCATGATTGAAGCGACTAATAAATGTCTAAAACAACCATATAAATGATTAAATACATTTTTAAAAACAATAACTTGATTGCTGCAATCATAACAGGGTTTAGAAATCATAGTATAGTTACTGCGATCATGTCGCAACTATATTTTTTCTCTGCGTGCATATTTTGGCATAAATTAGCAAAAGCACAGATTAAAATTCATTTGTTTCAAGAACTATTTTAAATTTTAAAATTTTCTTTTGAAAATAAGATTTTTTTTTTTTTTATAGATTGTCTTAATTTTTAAAAACTCTAGCTTACATAAAGTTTTAAATGTTACTATTTAAACCCGGCGTTACTTTTTTGCTTTTTAAAACGTTTTTCCTATGAAAACAAGATTTTTATTGCACACATTTCATTTTTTAAGTGCATATTTTTGGGTTTTTTAGTGCATATTTTGAATTTTTTAGCGCATATTTTAAGCGCATATTTTCTATTTTTTAGTGCATGAAAATCTCATCCCTAGTAATTACTATCACTTTAATGAATGTTATTTTTTTTTGCACTATTATCAAATTTTATAACTTTAGTTCTTTGAACAAAAACGGTCATGTGTATAAAAATGTCCAAAAAAAAAAAAATTAATACCAAAAATGTTCTAATAAAATGTGTTATGTGTAGTTTTTTATGTAATTCGTTAATATCTTCGTTTTAGCTAAAGAATCATTCTTTTTTTTATGGTACACATCTATAAAATATCTTTATGTATTTTAAAGACGCTTGACTTTTATAAAATATGGAAAAATGACAAAATAAAACGATTTTTTTGCTCTCCTGAAAACTTCATTAAAAACACATACCAAATTACGACGGAGCAGCGACGAATATGTAGTTTGACAGATTTTTCCCGTGAAATAGAACAGATTACTACGCCTTGGAATAATAATAAATGTTATCATAATTAATATTTATTTACATTGTGAAGGGTATCTAAATATTCGGCTACACAGAATTTAACTTTTTTACTTGTTTTGTTACACTTTGCTATAACTGTTAGTGTTTATGCGTGTCTATGTGTATTTTTGTGCTTATCTCAGTGTCTATCTATGAAGTATTAATTTATATATTACCCAATTGGCAAAAAAATGTTCAGAAATTTATGTAAATATCGCAAGGATAGTTTTTATGGTAAGTAATACCATATTGGCATTCATTTAAACTAGTTTTATTATTCGTCTTCCCCATACAATTCAAATGTCAAATGTAAACGGAGTTTAATTTTGACAGATAAATTGTTTGGGGAAATGGAATAACTAAAGTAGTTTGAATGAATGCAAATATGGTAAAAAATTCTCTTCAAAAATATTTATTTTAATTAATTGTGGTCATTTAAGTTCTTTACATAAACCGTTTAGAATGATTTAAACAATTAAATGTAAATAACTCCGTTCAGCCCTAAATTATGTTCGTTCCGGTGAAAAATTAAAAAAAATATTTTAGTGAAAAAAAACTTGCATTCATATTTCTGTTCTATTCCATTTCGTTCCCAGTTTTATTCCTTAGAATAAAATTAAAAAAAAAAACCATAAATTTTTTTGCTGGAGAACCCAAAATTCAAGATTTAAAGTTTACAAGACCATTATTTTAAGAAATCAAAAAACGTACCAAAAAGCTTTTTTACAGCTTTTTACCCACTTAGAAATGTTTTTAAGTTTTTTTTAGAATGTTTTGTTAAGATGGAGAATCCTATATTTTAAAAATCAAGTTTTATGACCATTATTTCAGTAGATCGAAAAAAGTATCAGAGTCCACTTTTTTGCCATCTATGAACCGAATCTTTCTTTAAATTACTTTTGTTAGAATGAATTTTTTCGCTAAATGAAAAAGAACCAAAGTACATATTTTTACAAAGGTTTCCTTTTCAGAATGTTTTTTGTTTAAGGGTCCCATATTTTAAGTTTAAAATTTTTATGACCATTATTTCTGGAGAAAGAACCAAAAGTACTCAAGTACACTATTTTACCCCTTTTTATCCCTTTAGAATAGGGATTTAAAAAAAGTCCTTTTTCTCGCAGGACGATCCTACATTCCAAATTTATTGGACCAAAAATTAAGACCTTTTTTTCGTAAGTTTAACCGGCGTACGGACATAGCGCCCAAGGTCTTATCGCCCAAAACCGTAAATGTCATATCGCCCAAGCTGCGACAAATAGCCCAAAATGAAAGGTCTAAAAATGTTATTTCTCCCAAAACAAAATTGTCAAAAAATCCAAAATATTTTTTTTGGGCGAAATTTCGAAATTACGACTTCTATGATTTGTTTTTTGTAATTAAGGTTTTCTGCGTAGCCGGCCTTCGGCCGGGCTTAGGGATTACATACTCCATGCATTAAACCCACCCTCTCTGCAAACCAAACTATTTTGGCCTTTTTGATGCATACACTCAAAAAATTATGTCATTAACTGTTTGTAGTTTATTTAAAAAGTTTTCCGTTTAGTCGTTTTTAAAAGAAAAAACATTTGTTTGATGTTCAGTTTTTATTAATGACTACATCAGTCCTTTGTTTCAAAAATAACACACTAAAAAATAAAGACTTTCACTAACATTTAATTTATAAAGTCATTTATTTTTGTTCTGTAAGTAAAAACTACTGATTATTCTTTAAATTTTTAATGATTTGTGTAAGTAATTTTTATTTAAATTGTTGGTATTTTTTAATGATATTTATCATTAGTTTTTACCTACACAAGTCAGTTATTTGTTTGTAGAAAAAAAATTCAAAAAATTATTTATAGAAATATAAAAACATATTTGTATCAAGTGGCTTTGGCACGATGGGTAGAGTGTCTGGCCAGAATGTAGTTGATTGCGGGATCGATTCCCCCAAAATTTTATTAAAAAAATTTAAAAAAATATTTCAATAGAAAATTGTATAAAATAACCTACGAAATCATTAATTTTTAATGTTTTGGTAGGTTATTTTTTGGAATTTGTTGGTAAAAATAACAGAACTATCATTAATTTTTAATGTTTTCGTAGGTTATTTTTTTCGAATTTGTTGGTAAAAAAGAATGAAAAAACCGTAATTTTTTAATGTTTAGTGTTATTTATTTTAGAAAATTTTGCCAACAGTAAAAAATAAATGTTGATGTTTTTAAAACAAATGAATAATTACTGGGATGGGTTTCAATTGTTTATTCACTGGTTTTAAGTGTGTTTTTCTTTTGTTTTTGCCTACAAAATATTTTAAGTGTAACAAATTTGATAGTGTTAAGGCCTGCTACCCTAGAAACTTTACTTTGCGGAGAGGGTGGGTTTAATGCATGGATTTTGTAATTCCTAAGCCCGGCCGAAGGCCGGCTACGCAAAAAACCTTTAAAACATCGTCTTAACAAAAAAACAATATTGGTGAGTTTTATGATTATTTTTTTGGGCGCTATGACATTTTATAAAATCAACATTTTGATATTTGGGTAATACGACATTTTTGATAATTTATATTAATTTAAAGAAAATTGTTACAATACCCAAAAATAATGGCCATATCGTCCAAAAAATTTTGCAACAACAACTAACACACATTTTTTTTGGGTGGAATGACTTTTTTAAATTGGGCGATATGCACTTGGGCGTTATGTCCCTACGCCAGTTTAACCTACAAACATTACAAATTTTAAGTGTCTGTCTAAAAACTTGACCCACTGGGTAGATTTGGTTGTCTACATTTATTTGAGTGAGTGTGTGTTATAATCTTTATGTATTTGTAAGTTCTAAGTGCGTGTGTTTTGAGAATTTAAGTCAAAAACCCTTAGTTGTATTTTAGCGATAGAAATATGGTGATTTTTATTCTGACATCTGTTGCTTAGATTTGCTTTAATTTTCATATCGTGAACCTATATTCAAAATATGCCAACTCAAATTTGACCGAAATGAGTTTCCGATGGAAAATAGCTCCCCTATGCAATACCCATCTGTGGTAAAAATTTCAGAGCAAAAAAATAATTTTTTGTCGTTTTACATCCATTTTTGTTATTCTGCTAACTCAAAGTACATATTTTTTTGGTGAAAATAAATGCCAACTCCCATTGTAAATTTCCAATTTTTTTTTTAAAAATTAGACCACATATCTTATTGCATTTGCCTTTCTGAACACGAATCTGGTAAAGATTTTGATATCTAATGCCTAGTTTTCGAGATATTGCCATTTTGAAAATATCGGTAAATAGTGTTTGCAAAAAAAAATTTTCTTATATACATGTAACTTTTAAACTATTTGTCAGATTTAAACATTATGAGTGGGGCAAATACAGCCAATGATATAAGCTTTCAAACTAGCAAGTTTGGAGTGATCCTACTTAAATACAGCGAGAGTTACAGAGTGCCAAAGTTGACCACCCCGAGATTAAAAGGCTTTTGGAGCTAGTAACTTTGAAAAGTATGCAAAGATTTTTAATTTTTTTCAGTTTTTGCAATTACCGCACTAAGGAAAACAAAATCCAAAAAAAAAAAAAAATTTATAAAACATTTTCAAAAAAAAAAATATTTTTAGTTTCCGACAAAATATGCCAACTCTAAAAAAATATTTGTTTTTTGATATAGTAATAAATGCCATCTCAAAAAAATACGCAAACCAGTGCAAAATATGAAATTTTTGGCATAGGTAAAAATTATTTAGAATATTTAAACCATCTTATGGAAGGTACATTGTTTATTTTTACAATAATATGCAAAATAACTAGTTTTTTAGCTCTCCTGAAAAGTAAGCTTTTTCGAGTTGGCATTTATTGAATATAGTTCGACGATATGCTCTATTTTAGCAATTATATTAGGCTGACAAAGCGAAAATATATTTAATTATATTTTATATTTTTTTTATACATTAATATGTGAATGACGTTAGACATAATAAAGCTAACTTTAATTTTTAATGCACATTAAAACTTAAAGCGTTGAAGTGATAAAGTTAAGGTTGGGATAGGTTGACGTTTTACGTCAGCACACGTAGACTCTGAGGTCCGTTATGATACCGTTATGATACCATGGGACTGTAATAGGTTCTCCTACCAGAACACTGCAATGATCCGGCAATCTTCGATCCAGGCTCAATCCAAGCTCTTCCGAATAGATTTCAAAGCCCACTTGCTCGTGCAGCCTCGACCCATCTGTCTAAAAATTTATGGTGGCTCCACTACCGGAAATGTCCCTCATCCAAGACTCCCTGGATGGTATCATAGTGGTAAAGTGGCGCTCAAGAAGACTCGTAGAGGGAGCACAGTCCACATTTTGTGGTATTGTTATTTTCGCCAAGATCGCGCTATGGCCACAATCACTGCTCCTCCATTGCAGAGTGCGATTAAGTATCAGGTGAAGGAGGATTTCTAATGCAGCCGTAGGTGTAGTACGAAGAGAGCACCAGTGATGCACATCGACAGAGATATAAGATCGAAAGCAGCAATCTTATTTTTCCTTATAAACAGAACAAGCTCTGTTTTACTTGGATTAACTCCCAGACATTAGACACTTTCTCATTTAGACAGATCTTTTAGGGAACCCTGAAAAATGTTCCTTTAATGCTGGCAGATGCTTTCCCCTTACCACTAATGCAACATCGTCAGCATATGCGACAACATGACAACCACGTGCTTCTATAGCGAGCAGCATTGAATTCAGTGCCAGGTTCCAAAGAAGCGGCGAAAGAACACCTTCCTGTGGTGTGACCCTATTGACAAATCGAGATATGACAGATGCTTCCAATTCAGACGTTGTAAGTCTATTGGCAAGTAGATTTTCCACCACTAAAATGATCTCACGCCTCACTTCCAGACTAGACAATGTCACAATTATCGAGTCTGGGATGTCATTATTGAAAGCCCCCTCTATATCAAGAAAGGCCACCATAGTGTACTCCTTTACCGAAAGCGATCTCTCGATGTTACAAACGAGCTTATGAAGATATATTTCTGGTGATCTATCTTGCTGTATGCATGTTGCCTAGTCGAAAGCAACCTCGGATCAATCACTCTTCGCAAATATGAGTCTATCATTCGATCCATTGTCTTTAACAAAAAAGAAGACGGACTAATTGGTCTGAAATTCTTCGGAGCTGTGTGGGCATTTTTCCCAGCCTTCGGGATAAAGACGACGCTGGTATCCTTCAATTTTAAAGAAATATACGACCAGTTGATACATGCTGTGTATAGATTATGCAGCAATTCTGATCTTCTTATAACTCTTAAGTTGCATCCTTTATGCAGTCCTTGTCCGCTCTTGAAAGTTTAGCCTTATTAAAAAGCGTTCTGGAGGAATTCTGCACGTCTGGAACTCATTTGACCACCAAGGGGGCTTTTTTTTTGCCTCTAGGCTTTGCAGAAGGTCAACACGCACCCAGGGACCTATTACAAACATTTGCTACCCGACAGGTAGCAAATATCAACCAGACAGGTAATTTCCGCCAAAATAAGCGGTTTAAATAAGGGTAGTCACCGAAAAACCCAGAAAAAGTTTTCCAATATTTGTTCCCTATAGATTTTTAAAGTCTTCTCTTCAGATTTCTAGACACATTCTCAACCTGGCCATGCTCCGTAAGTGAAAACTCAACGTAGCGATGATCTGAGAAAGAATGTTCTTCCAAATATCCCTAGTATCCCTCTTGCCGCCTACTTGTAACGAAAGTTGGTTCACAATCCATGTTACAAATATACAGGTTAGTGCTTATCAACAACTCCAAAAGTGACTCGCCTCTTTCGTTTGTGTTTGTACTTCCCCATATTGAATGTTGTGCATTTGCATCACAGCACACTACACACAGGGAAAAAATTATTTGGAACTCAGTCGGAACTCCTCAAATTTGGTTTCAGAATATAAGTATTAGTTACAACGACTCAAATTCAAATTTCATGATTCAAAAAGTAAATTTGTATCCAAATATCTAAACAAATTACCAAAAAACCATCACATTTTCAAAAAATATTGGTTGCATTTATCATTTCCAAAAAAATATTACTTCAAAAACTTTCATAATAGTCCGAACCATTCATTTATTTTTTTTTTGTAATGCAATAAATTTTTAATAACTAGCACAGAATATTAGTTTAGTTGTATAAAAAAATCAGTTACAGCAACTGATGCTTGTATAAAAAGTTAAAAAATTTTAAAAATTCAAAATACATTTGAAATTAAAATTTTAATGTAATACTATCTTCGAATTATTTAGATTTGGTACATACAATCATTTTTTAATTTTGTATAAAAGTTACTGCAACTAATTGTATGTTGCTTTTAAAAAAAATTATTTAAATTATTAAAAGTCATAAAAGTCATAAAAAACAAAATAATTTTACAGAAAAGTTATTTTTTAAGAAATAATTGGAATAAGATAATTTAAAACATCAAAAAAAATATAGTTTACAAAAAGGAAAATAAACCACAAAAAGTAAGTAAATCTAAATTAACCCAAAATACATTTGTATTATTTTTAATAAAGACTGGATTTATTTTTAGCAAAATATGTACATTAAAATTTAAAAAAGGAAATTTGGAGAAATAATCTTGCGGATTTACCTACGAGCATTGATCTACAATAATTATCAACATTCAACTTTAGATATCAACATATCAATATCAACATTCAACATAAATACATATCAACATTCAACAAAAGACACATCTCTATTAAAATGCTGTATTGGGACGAAATTTGAGAGGTTAGATATTTGCATAAAAATTGTGTAGACTTATTCGAATTTTCTACAGAAAAAGTATCTCTGAAAAAATGTCTCAGAATCTGAGACTTTTTCTATAGAAAAAATGTCTCAGAATCTGAGACTTTTTTCTATAGAAAAAATGCCTCAGAATCTGAGACTTTTTTCTATAGAAAAAATGCCTCAGAATCTGAGACTTTTTCTATAGAAAAAATGTCTCAGAATCTGAGACTTTTTCTAAAGAAAAAATGTCTCAGAATCTGAGACTTTTTCTATAGAAAAAATGTCTCAGAATCTGAGACTTTTTCTATAGAAAAAATGTCTCAGAATCTGAGACTTTTTCTATAGAAAAAATGTCTCAGCATCTTAGACTTTTTCTATAGAAAAAATGTCTCAGAATCTGAGACTTTTTCTATAGAAAAAATGTCTCAGAATCTGAGACTTTTTCTATAGAAAAAATGTCTCAGAATCTGAGACTTTTTCTATAGAAAAAATGTCTCAGAATCTGAGACTTTTTCTATAGAAAAAATGTTTCAGAATCTGAGACTTTTTCTATAGAAAAAATGTCTCAGAATCTGAGCCTTTGTCTATAGAAAAAATGTCTCAGAATCTGAGACTTTTTCTATAGAAAAAATGTCTCAGAATCTGAGACTTTTTCTATAGAAAAAATGTCTCAGAATCTGAGACATTTTTTCTATAGAAAAAGTCTCAGATTCTGAGACTTTTTTATATAGAAAAAATGTTTCAGAATCTGAGACTTTTTCTATAAAAAAAATGTCTCAGAATCTGAGAATTTTTCTATAGAAAAAATGTCTGAGAATCTAAGAATTTTTCTATTGAAAAAATGTCTCAGAATCTGAGACTTTTTCTATAGAAAAAAATGTTTCAGAATCTGAGAATTTTTCTATAAAAAAAATGTCTCAGAATCTGAGACTTTTTCTATAGAAAAAATGTCTCAGAATCTGAGACTTTTTCTATAGAAAAAATGTCTCAGTATCTGAGACTTTTTCTATAGAAAAAATGTTTCACAATCTGAGACTTTTTCTTTAGAAAAAATGTCTCAGAATCTCAGAATATGTTCCAAGATCTGCGACTTTTTTTATAGAAAAAATGTTTCAGAATTTCAGACTTTTTCTGTAGAAAAAATGTCTCAAATCGTGAGAATTTTTCAACAAGAAAAATGTCTCAGAGTCCGAGACTTTTTCTATAGAAAAAATGTTTTAGAATCTGAGACTTTTTCTAAAGCAAAAATGTCTTAGAATCTGAGACTTTTTCTATAGAAAAAATGTCTCAGAATCTGGGACTTTTTCTATAGAAAAAATGTCTCAGAATCTGAGACTTTTTCTATAGAAAAAATGTCCCAGAATCTGAGACTTTTTCTATAGAAAAAATGTCTCAGAATCTGAGACTTTTTCTATAGAAAAAATGTCTCAGAATCTGAGACTTTTTCTATAGAAAAAATGTCTCAGAATCTGAGACTTTTTCTATAGAAAAAATGTCTCAGAATCTGAGACTTTTTCTATAGAAAAAATGTTTCACAATCTGAGCCTTTGTCTATAGAAAAAATGTCTCAGAATCTGAGACTTTTTCTATAGAAAAAATGTCTCAGAATCTGAGCCTTTGTCTATAGAAAAAATGTCTCAGAATCTGAGACTTTTTCTATAGAAAAAATGTCTCAGAATCTGAGACATTTTCTATAGAAAAAATGTCTCAGAATCTGAGACTTTTTTATATAGAAAAAATGTTTCAAAATCTGAGACTTTTTCTATAGAAAAAATGTCTCAGAATCTGAGAATTTTTCTATAGAAAAAATGTCTCAGAATCTGAGAATTTTTCTATAGAAAAAATGTCTCAGAATCTGAGAATTTTTCTATAGAAAAAATGTCTTAGAATCTAAGAATTTTTCTATAGAAAAAATGTCTCAGAATCTGAGACTTTTTCTAAAGAAAAAATGTCTCAGAATCTAAGACTTTTTCTATAGAAAAAATGTTTCAGAATCTGAGAATTTTTCTATAGAAAAAATTTCTCAGAATCTGAGACTTTTTCTATAGAAAAAATGTCTCAGTATCTGAGACTTTTTCTATAGAAAAAATGTCTCAGAATCTGAGACTTTTTTTATAGAAAAAATGTTTCACAATCTGAGACTTTTTCTTTAGAAAAAATGTCTCAGAATCTCAGAATATGTTCCAAGATCTACGACTTTTTTTATAGAAAAAATGTTTCAGAATTTCAGACTTTTTCTATAGAAAAAATGTCCCAAATCGTGAGAATTTTTCAACAAGAAAAATGTCTCAGAGTCCGAGACTTTTTCTATAGAAAAAATGTTTTAGAATCTGAGACTTTTTCTAAAGCAAAAATGTCTTAGAATCTGAGACTTTTTCTATAGAAAAAATGTCTCAGAATCTGGGACTTTTTCTATAGAAAAAATGTCTCAGAATCTAAGACTTTTTCTTTTTTTTTTTTCTTCTATAGAAAATGTCTCAAGATCTGAGACTTTTTCTATAGAAAAAATGTCTCAGAATCTGAGACTTTTTCTATAGAAAAAATGTCTCAGAGTCTTAGACTTTTTCTATAGAAAAATGTCTCAGAATTTGAGAATTTTTCTATAGAAAAAGTGTCTCAGAATCTGAGACTTTTTCTATAGAAAAAATGTCTCAGAATCTGAGACTTTTTCTATACAAAAGGTCTCGGAATCTCAGACATTTTTTCTACAGAAAAAGTCTCAGAATCTGAGACATTTTTTCTACAGAAAAAGTTTCAAATTCTGAGACATTTTTTCTATAGAAAAAGTCTCAGATTCTGAGACATTTTTTCTATAGAAAAAGAATCTGAGACTTTTTCTATAGAAAAAATGTCTTCGATGTCTCAGATTCTAATACGACTTTTATATAGAATAATTCTCAGATTCTGAAACGTTTTTCCTTTAGAAAAAGTCTCAGATTATGTTACTTTTGTTGTATAGAAAAAGTCTCAGATTTTGAGTCTCTGATTCTAAGACATTTTTTCTATAGAAAGTTTTAGATTGTAAGATATTTTTGCTATAGAAAAATTCGCAGGTTCTATACAAAAAGTGTCAGATTCTATAACATATTTTCTATAGAAAAAGTCTTAGATTGGAAGATATATTTTCTATAGAAAAAGTCTCAGGTGCTGAGACGTTTTTTGAGAATTAAAAAAAAAAAAAAAATTGTTTAAAAATTGTACTAAATATCAACTTATGTATATCTTTTTGTAAAATTAACTTATTTAATAAATATATTACAAAAAACATTTTTTGTCTTTTATTTTACGGTTGAAGGACCCAATTAATAAAATATTTTAGTCGTGGTGCTGTTATATCGGTCACAACAACCATTCTAATCTTATAATTTTTCGTTGCTTCAACAGATATATTCAGTTGCTCTTACTGAAATTCGATATATATACCAATTGACTGAATCGAAAATATTAGTAATTACAACTGATAAAAGTGATAGTTGGCTGGACTACAATAATTTGGTTGGTTCTAAATTTGGTTGGCACAACGAATCCGTTTTCTGTGTGTACTAACTGGTGTTCCCTAGATTCAGACTACCGGATCAGACCTCTCACCTTCTCCGGCGGTGTTGGCCCCGGATTAGGAAAATACGCAGAGGCGAGCCAAATAGACTTTCCATTGAGGTCTAAGCTAGACGCTGTAACATCCATATTTTTTTTTTATATTAAACCAACACTCAGACGATGCCCCCTACGAATGCAGTGCATTGTGTTGATATCAGGAAAAATAGGTATGAGAGGGAGGAAAGAGGGAGTAGTGCTTATGAATATTTTACTTGAACCTTCTGCGGGGAGGTTATTCCACATACGAACAGATCGACTGAGGAACGAATTCTCTCTGTAATGCGTTGTGCGAAAGACTGGACAGTCGATTACAAACGGATGAGCTCTATTTGATAAGTGAGTGTTACGAACAAAAACACGGGCTCGGGGTATGAGTTCGCTTATCTCAGCAGAACATTTCCCATGGTAATATCGATAGAACAGTGTCACACAACCCACATTCCGACGATGCTCTAATGAATCAATAGAGTTAGTGAATCAATAGAGGTTATTGATAAGCTTCACCGCTCTCCTTTGCACACGGTCCATAAGATTCAGAATAGCCACTGAAGCTCCTGCCCATATATGGGAGTTGTATTCCGTTTTCGGTCAAATGTAGGTGGTATAGATAGTGCGGAGATCGGATGAGGTAAAGTGGTTCTTACACCTTTTCAGAAAGACAAGACACTTGAATGATTTTTTCGACACTTGAAAAATATGCTTATTCCATCGGACATCACACTGTATTTTCATGCCCAGAACATCGATAGTTTCCGATTCTTTAATATCTATACCACCCATTGATACAGATGACGGTGCTAATTCCACAGCTCGCCTGTGGGTCAACACACAACACTGGGTTTTGCGTGCATTAAAGTCCATCCTATTCGCTCGACCCCACTCTGAGAAAGTAGAAAGATCTTGGTTGGGTGTGTCATTTATTTTCTACCTCATTAACCCAACCTCCGAAAGTCTTAGCCTCTGTGTAAAGGAAAATGAATGACACATGTTGCTGTCATATATCTCTAATACTATCACTAATATCACTGTCATATCGCTAATACTTGACAAAAATAACATATTTAAGCTATTTATCGCCACGACGCAGGCTCTGGGTGATTTCCCACTTATGGCAACCATAAACTTTAAACCAGAAGTTTACAATTCGCCAACCCTACCACCCAGCATCCAGTGCTTTTGGATAAAAACCAAGTCAATGGTTCCTGTCGTCAGGTGCAGCAAGAGTGGAACTAAGGCTGCCATACAGTGATGGAGGAATGATGATAGACTAAATGGTCTGAAATCCTTCGGAACAGTGTTAGTGCCAGTTTACAGAAGGCGAACGATACACCGAACGAAAATTTTTCTTGTATTTTATTGTTGTAACAACAACAAAACACATGCAAAATTTTCGTTCGTGTGTATCTTTCGCCTTAGCTCGCGAAACAAGGTGCTGATGATATTGGTATTTCTGTACATATTGATCCACCAATCCAGCACTTCAGATCGCTACTCGACATTCAAAACACTGCAATGGCTAATAGAAAGTGGAGAGAGCTAACAACAAGTGCGATCAGTATAAGATTGTGGGTATGCTATAATCTAAGAAAAACTGAATACTTACTCTCACTCACCAGATGGAACTGCCGTGTACTTACTGGAGTGATCACCGGGCACTGCCTAATAGGTTATCATAGAAAGAAGGTGCGATGAACCTAACACTGAAGAAACGGTCGAACATATTCTTTGCCAATGTCCTGCTTTGGCCAGAACCCGACTGCGCATATTAGGCAGACATGACTTCGAGAGCTTGGAAACGGTTTCGAATGTCGACCTAAGGCAAATAGTACAATTCGCGATGAGGACAAACGCGTTCTATCAGCGTCGCTGAGGAATTATTGTGGTTTCGCTATGGACCATCCGGTCTATGTGAGGAGTCTTTGACTCCGCCACCTCTAACCTAACCTAACCATCTTTCGCCTTCTGTAAACTGGCAGATTTTTTTTCCCCAGACTTCGGGATAAAAACGACTCTGGTATCTCTTTATGCATGCTGTGTAGAGATTATACAGCCAAGGGGCTATTTAATTTCAGAATTATGTTTAATGAAATTGTGTCCCAAAATTTCGTTAGGTCTTTTTTTAAGTGCTGCTAAAAAATGTGTGTCTAAAAGATTTCCCTTCTTTACAGTGTCAAATTTCATTGCAATACGACTCTTACAAGTTGGATATTGTCACAAACGAGTACAGTAGTTTTGACTTGAGTACAATTTGGTTGCCGAATTATTTTAACGAAACCATATGTTTCCAATACATACAACGCATTTATACATACATACATTGTAGACTTCTTACAACAATGCAATACATACGAGTTATTGTGATGATGGCACACAAAAAAATTTAACCGCTAAATTCAAATCAAATAAATAACAAAACTGACATTTCAAGGTTTAAGTTTTTTTTTCGAATTTATAACGGAAACAATTTGTTGTTTCAAAATTTAACCTGCAAAAATAGGTTAACATATGTTTTGAAAATTTTTTTAAACACCAATAGCATGTCAGATACGAATAACATGTATAATGGAAAAATAAAACAAAATAGTATATACAGAGAAATGACAAAAGAAAAGCCAAGAAAGAAAACACACGCATACAAACATACTAAACAAATATTTATAAACTTGAGAGAAAGTAGACAAAGGAAAAAAAAATATTTGCAAAATCAACAAAACTGTCATAGAAAACTTGCAAAATAAAAATTAAGAAAAAAAAAAACGAACATGATGACGTCTATAAATGGCATAAAATGGAAAACAACCACCATTGAAAACTTCATACATACACACACGCATACATTTGTATACCATCAAAGTAAACATACTGTCCAAAAAGATATTTCTAATTTAAATAACAGGAAAAATACACCGAGATGATGAAAACAGCAACAACGGCAATATGAAAAAAATATGGTAGCCACCTACCACAAGCCTAAATGCTGTAGACACGCGCCTTCATATTATTATTTTATACACACACAAACACACACTTTGACAAAATATTATAGTTGTTATCTCACTGGGATTTACAGGCTCTGGAGAGTACGAATTTATTGCACAAATAAAATTGCGCCAAGCATATGATTTGTTGTTTATGAGTTACCACAACAAAACTATTACACATTTTATATAATTAAATTTCCGAAATTCCCGTAGTTTAAATGCCATTCTTTTAAAGGACTTGTTACCAACACTGCAGTGTTGGTATTAGGAAAAGGTGGAGAGAGGGAGGAAAGGTGGAATAGTGTTTATGGACATTTAGTTTAAATTTTTCCAGATCGTAACTGACTGGGATGACTTTTGCGGGGAGTTAATTTCACATACGACTACATAGTACGACTGAGAAACGAATGTTCTCTGTAACGCGTTGAGCTAATCATTGTACTATCGACCACAAACGGATGTGATCTACTGGATTGACGAGTACTGCAAACAAACACCCGAGTCTCGGGGATTATCTCAGTAGAGCACTTACCATGGTAGTATCGGTAGAACAATGATGCACAACCCACGTTCGGGCGATGCTTCAATGAATCCCTAGAGTTGAATACCCTACTGTCATTGATGACCCGCAACGCACTCGCTTGCACCCGGTCCAAAAATTTCAAAATAGACTTTGAAGCTCCTGCTTAGATATGTGAGTTGTATTCCAACTTCAGTGGATAGAAGTAGGCGGTACAACTCGTTAGGAGATTAGACGGAGTGAAGTAATTCTTGCACCGTTTGAATAATCCGAGGCACTTGAATGCTTATTTTGACACTTGAAAAATATGTTGGTTCCAACGAACATCACATTGGATTTTTATGCCCAGAACATTAAGAGTGTCTGATTCCTCAAATGCTTCTGTTGACACTTGAAAAACATGTTGGTTCCAACGAATGTCACATTGTATTTTCATGCCCAGAACATCAAGAGTGTCTGATTCCTCCATAGTTATACCGTACATGGATACAGATGACGTTGACTCCGCAGATCGTCTGTGGGTCAACACACAACATTGTGTCTTGCAAGCATTAAAATCGACCCTATTCGCCAGACCCCACTCGGATTAAGTGTGTCATTCATATTCTGTTTTATGGCTTGAACCTTATCAAGACTTGGTCGATGATCAGAAAAAAAAGAATGACAAATGTTGCTCTCATCTGCATAAGAGTATATAGAATTAAAATTTTGACTTAGAAGGTCGTTAATAAAAAAAAAGAAAATAGTAGGAGAAAGAATGGAACCTTGTGGTACCCCTGAATTTGGCTGAAACTCGTTGGTGAAACCCAATCTATAACAACACGTATAGTGCGGTTCCCGAGATAGCTCGATATAAATAAAGGCAAATCATCACCGACACCAAATGCAATAAATTTTGGCACAAGTGCGTCGTGCCACAAACGATCAAATTCCTTGGAAATTTCCAGAGCGACTAGTTTACTCTCACTAAATTGGTCTATGGATCGACTCCAACGTTCCGTAAGGAACGCTAACAGGTCTTCCGTAGAACGACTCCTACGAAAGTCATACTGATCACATAAAAGTGAATTAGACTCTAGATACTTTACAAGATGGAAATTAACCAAGCTCTCCATAACTTTTGCGAGCGCTTAGAAAATTGCAATTGGGCGGTAATTGGCAGGGTTAGCAGCCTCACCCTTTTAGGGATGGGCTGAACATTGGCCACCTTCCAGCAACAGGGGAAGACTCCCACACGGTAGGAAAAGCTAAAAAGTTTAGCCAAAGGACAAGCGAGCGTCGAAAAACACTGTTTCAGCACCAGTGCAGTAATTCCATCCGGTCCCGGAGACTTGTTTACGTTGAGATCTTCAAGAACCCTTTTTACTGCACGATCACGAAAAAATATCTTTGGCATAGTTTATGATACTCTTTCGAGTTCGGGCAGTGATTGATTGCTAACAGGCAAAAATGAGTTCCTTGCAAAAATTTTAGCGAAGAGATTAGCTTTATCAACCGGGTCAGTGAATATTTGGTCATTCATTATAAGAGTTGGAACTGACGAACTATCATTATTCTTTACTCTTTTAACGAATGCCCAAAATGTCCTGCTACCCCGTGGAGCAGAGGGTACGCAGACGCTGTTAGTTAAGAAGCTTTTCACATCTGAGTACTCTGGCACATTCATTACTCGCCTGTTTGCGTATCGGAACAGTAACTGGGGTTTTATCATTGCGCCAGTTATTGAATGCATTCTCTCTGGATCTGACTGCACTTGTGCACGTCTGATTAAACCAACACTTATTTCTTAGTTTTATCGAAATACGCTTAGATGGAATAAATGAGTTCATTCCCAGCTTTATCACATTCATAATCATTTCTGCAGCAGCGTTGACATTGTCATCTAGAAAACAGAGCTTCCAGTTGAAATTCCGAAAGAAATCGTTGAGCTCGGCCCAACGAGCCTTTTCATAGACAAATACCGAGCGTTTCGGCGCTATCTGAGAAGCACTACGAATTGCCGATTATGAAAAGAATGCAGGAATGTTAAGGTGATCCGAGTTGCCGAGAGGCGCAAGTAACTTAACTTCGTACTTGTGAGGGTGCGAAGTGAGAAAAAGGTCGATAATATTATGAAACTGCCATTTAACACACGGAATATGTGTTGGTTCACTCACAAGTTGCACAAGGTGGTTGTGTGCAGCGAAGAGCTTAATATATTTGCTCTCAGGAGTCGTGGGGCTGGAATAACGAAGCCAGGAAGAATTGTGGACACTAAAATCGCCAGCAACAACGATTTCGCTGTCCGGGAAACTCTCAAGAATCCTGGTGATGGTGTCGGAAATGGAGTCAAAGGCACTATGTGACCTCCACGTTTCCATTTTTGGGCTTCTGTAAATGAACCCGACATGAAGAATATGCGACCGTATTTGGAATTTAACCCAAAGGGAGTCAAACCGAGATATAGACGAAGCTGGTACACAACATTCTCCCGAATGTACATAGCAAGGCCCGTTGGAAAATAAGAAGGGATAGAAAGTGATACCCAGATATTTGGAAAACCTGTGGATTAGCATCCCCACCTACCTGGGTTTTACACAGAAGAAAAACATTCCTCCGATGAAACCGAACGTGAGCATATACATAGTTGAAATTAGCTCTCATATACATAGTTGAAATTAGCTCTCAACAAATTACGAAGAAAACATTTTAAATTAATACTCCTGTATAATTGTACAATTGGAAAAGTAGGGGTACTGTTGTTAAAGTTGGCTTATTTGTGACCAGTTTTATACCTTTGTCACCAAGAAGCCCAACAACAGTCCAAAACTAACAAGGAAGGTCTCCCTGGTGTCACCCGCCGATCTTTATGGAATTGATTTTATTTTGTAAAGCAGGAAAATAAAGGGACAGGTATTTTTTTTAGCGGCCCAAATTCATATTTATGGGGTGAAAACGGTCATTTTTCAGATTTTTGCGTTTATCTCCTATACAAAGAAACCTATACTATACAAAGAAACCAAGTCATGTTACATACTAAATGAAAGGTCTTTGGAAAACCTATCTTCGTGTGTAAAGAACGTGCCCAAACATGCACAACTTTTTGTGATATTGAGTAAAATTTTTAGGTAATTTTAGGTAATTTTGGTTAATAAGTCGAAAAATATTTATTTTTTTTTTGGTAAGTTGTTAGCATCACGAAATAGGTATTTTAAATACCTTTAATCTGATACCAGATATGCCTATATTAATTTTGAGTAAATAGGCGTAAATTGTTAAAAACTGAGAAAGGTCAAATTCCCCACATAGAAATCGACCCACCCTAAAAATGAATTTGGGCCGGTAAAAAAATATTTGTCGAATTAATTTTCGTTCTAAACAACATATCTAAATTTCATGAAGATTGGAGGCTGACACCGGGAAGACTCTCCATGTAAGTCGCATGTACATTGTCGAAAATAAGGAAATGTGGTAAAAAAAGTTCATAAAAAAATTGAAAAAAAAAAAAAAACTAAAATTTAAATTTAATAAAAAATATTATATAAAAGTGTGCTCTTTATAGCAAAATATGCAAAAATATGCATTTTCAACAAAATACGCAAAACTATGCACTTAGAAATCGATGCCATTTTAAAGCAGTTTCGTTGACTTGCAAAGATATTTGGTTTATATTTTTCTAAGAAGAAATGAAAAAGCATGCATTGGCAGAAGAAATGAAAAAGCATGCTCCCTGCCATTGATTATTTCAAATTTCATGGCTATTGGTCCATTTCTTACTGAATGGCTGAATTATTTCCAAAAAATTCGTGATTTCTCCCACTGTGCAGTGCTACGCTTTCATAGGTTGGTTAAGTTAGTAAATGGAAAAAATCAGACCAGCTCACAGTGGATCGTGTAGAAGAAACACCCGGTCATTTTTTTTCGCTGTTTTTATTAATGAAAAAAATCTTCTTATATGTTTTAGGGGGCTCTGAATCCGAATTTGACAAAAACAAAAAAAAAATTTTTTCAAAAAAATAAAAAAATGGCGATTTTTTTATTTTTGCAATTTTGCAACATTCGCGTTCATTAAAGGCATACCATTATAATTTTTCTTTAGTTCAGCTTCAAATCTAAAAGTTAAACTACAAAAAAATAAAATCGGTCCAAATATGTAAAAAAAATCTACCCTAAAAAAAACAAAAATTTTAGGTTAGAATAAAAAAAATTGCTCAAGTTCTTTAAAAAAAGTATGAACAGAAAACTAAAAGTGTTTTCATCCTCTTTAACTTCCATATCGGTTTTATACCCATTTTCTTGAATCCCGCCGAAATATTTGACGGTTAAAATTTCAGAGTAATTTTTTTCAGTGTATTAATTGCCGAATTTTAAAATAAAGTTAGTTAAATTATAAGGACAGATGATATTTATAATTTATATAAGGCTTTATAACCTTTAATTTCTATTTTTCGCGTTATGTCGCGTTTTGTGAATTTTGCTTTCCGCGCAATTTTTTTCCGAACCAAGCATGCAATGTTTTAAAACAATTCCCTGTCATCATATTAGCGTAAAAAAATAACAATAAATTACACATCTTCTATGAAAAATTATATAAAAACTGAAAAAAACCAAAAATAAAAAAATTTGGACCCCAATATCTCGTAAAATATTAAAAATTTGTAAAGTTTGAGAGCACACGTGAAGTCAGCGAGCCAAAATCCATAAAGGACACAAATTTCAATGAGTTTGGATTAGGGATGTGCGATTAATCGAATAATTAATTTTTTGATTAATCAGTATTTTGATTAATCAATTAATCGATTAATCATACTTTATGATTAATCAGAACTATGATTAATCAACTAATTTGAATTTTAATTATTCAAATTTGAATAATTTTATTCAATTTCGAAAAATACTGAAAAAACAAAAATGTAGAAAAATTGTTGTACAAAGAAAAGCATAAATTTATAGAGATTGAAATAGAAATATCCTTATTAAATATATAAAAGTCCAGCGAAAGGAAATGATTGGACCTATACATTTAAGGCTGAATGATATGCTTCCAAAACATGCGCGTTGCATCTGACAATAAGATCAGCGAATCATTTTAACGCACCCATGCTCAATATAATTATAAAAGATTAATGGTTCACTGCACCGAAAGAGCCACAGATCATGTACAATATGGCCGCGGGTGCATATAATGGCATTATTATTTTAATAATTAGGTCCGTAAATGGAATTGCAATCATATGGGATCCACTTCTTTTTAGATTTATTATTTATTCGAAGCAAAATTTATTTAATTTTCTTAAAATTTGGGATTTTATTTAACTGTTTTGAGATTTCTAGCATCTTCTTAAAGTTACCATATTACGAAGATTTTTATTGACGATCTGCCTGGATCTTCTTTAATAAAGAATGGTTTATTAGAATTTGGGTTAAGAATTAGGGTCCAAGTTAGTTTAAAGATTTATTAAAACATTGGAGCTTTTAATTTTCTTAAAATATCTTTAAAAACATTTTAAAATTCAATATTCACAAAATTTTTCAAGCCCAAAAAAATAAAAAAACAAAACAAAAATAACAAAATATAAACAAACAAAATTTATTCAATTATTCAAATTTTTGAATATTCAACTTTCTGATTAATCAATTAATCATGAGTTTTGATTATTCAAAATTGAAATTAATCGATTAATCATTATTCTGATTAATCAGAATTTATGATTAATCGATTAATTGATTAATCAGGATTTTGATTAATCATAGTGCTCGAATAATCGATTAATCGCACATCCCTAGTTTGGATGATTAGTTTTACCCTTTGACCGGGACTTTCGATCCACTGTGCAGCTGGAAAATTTAAGAACTAAAACTATTTTTCTTTCTATCGCGCTTTAAAAGATGAACAGCAGCACGTTTTTAAAACGTTCGATTCTAACACCGATATCTGCATGTCTTACATACTGACGAACAATTTTCATATTTTTTCCTGCCTTTAAAAGAATGCCAAGTTCAAGTTTAATCCTTTGAAGTTTTACCCCTAATGGGATTCCCCAGTTTTCAAAATCCCTTAACATTTTTTAAACAAAATAACATGACAATCATTTAAAAGGATTAACAAGTGGAAATGTAAAATACTGTTACATATGGTAAGAAAAGCCTATAAAAGCTTTCATGTGCAGCAAAAGCTTAAAGCGCTCTGCAAACAAACGACGATTATTCATAATGGCGCACGAAAAACTCAACTAATGACAGTTTTGTTCGGTAAGCATAGCAGTAAAGTTGTAGTAGACGGAAGAAAAATTACACAAAATACAGGAAAAAATAGAAAAAGTTTACCAAAGCAGAACTGAACAAAATAGAACTAAAGAAAAGTGAATTTTAATTCACTAAATATAAAAACTAAAAGAATTATTAAAATTTTAAGTGTTTTGCATTTACGACATAAACAAAAAAATATTTAAAACGTGGCATATTTTTAGGTGAATTTAACATTTCTTTTTGTGGCTAAACCTAAGTGTGTGTGTGTGTGTGCGTTTAAAATTTCGTGTATATAAAAGAAAAGTGAGAAGAGAAAAATATAACAAAATTCCTTTTTCCATTTTCAGTTTTTTTTTTGGCAAGTGTCAAAATAAAATATTTCTGTCATTTACTAAAAGAACATTTGCAGGAGTAAAAAAATTATGACCAGTGTTGCATACTTTTAGGTGAAAAACAAAACAAAATCTATTGGTTTTGTGATTACATTATTTGCATAAAGTCTGTTGTTATTTTATTTTTATTATCAACAAAATTACAATCTATGCAAGTTATAAAATAATCTAAATAATAAAAATATTACAACTCGCTTTGATTTCAATACTAAAATTATACAATAAAAAATAAAATTATAAACGAAAAGTTAAGTGTACAACAAACAACTAACAAAAAAGCGATAATAAAAAAAATCTTGTCTTGAAAGAAAAACGCGTGCAATGATTTTGACAGCATGCGTTTACCCAATAAAGGGCCTGCTGTTTTTATGCATTCTTAATATAGCTGGAGTATGGTCGTCGGAAGAAGTTAAGGCTGACAGTGGTAAAACTATTGCCGCTGTTACTAATGCAGTGGGTGGTGAAGGTGGCATTACTGCTGGTAGTGACAACTCCCATTCTCGTCCAGTTGCCGGAGGAAATGACGTCTTTACAAGTTCATTTTTAGTTCGTTTCCGTCGCAGTGTTGACAATGATTTTGCACATACTGTGGCAAATAAATATGGTTTTGAAAATTTAGGAACGGTAAGTACAAAAATATTTTCATTCTTCTTACTTTTAAAGACGTCAGGAATATAAATTACTAAAAAAATATCAAAGAAAATAAAATCAATATTTTTTTTAGCCTAAAGTTATGCTTTTATGTTTTGTTTTTACTCAAACTTTATAAGTATGTGGGAAAAATCAATGATTTTGTTTTTATCTTTTTGGGTTTGTGGCTGATGTGTATTCTAAAATTTTTAATATCAAAAGCCTACCACAAAACAAAAATATTAAATCTTCATTCCCTTAAACAACAAATAATTTTAAATTGGATAATATACACAAAAAAGTGGTAGAAGTTCATTGCTTCTTCCTCTCCCTCTCCCCACAAAAAAAAAAAATATCTTGTTATTTTACTTAACAACCCCTTTTCTGGTACACACGATTTTAGCCTTTGTTTGTTTTAAATGCCTCAACATACAGTATTGAAAATTAAGAATATATAAATTTATTTAAGTGCAGCAAATATTTACTACATTTACTTTTCGTTTTTATTTTAACATAACACTGGGTGTTTTGTAAATATTTTTTTCTTTAGCATATTTTAAGGCGCCGGAAACATTTAAATTTTGCAAGTTTCCATTTAGATTTGTTTTTTAATTTTTTTTTGAAAAGATTGTATAATTTATTATGGAAGTTTATGTAGAGTCATTTATTTACAATTTTGACAACTAGTATTTAGGTTATGAGCTCGTATTATCTTAAAAAAAAAAAAAAAAAAATCATGCCACAGTATGTTTGATTTCTTTGTAAAGCATAAGGCAGGGCTGACGAGATTTTTCAAAAAATTAACACTATTTTGCAAATTTTCAGAAAAACTCAAAATTCTTCAATATCAAAATATATGAACTAAATACATTTTGAACTCCTGATGCATATTCCAGATTCCAACACTTATCTCTTTTTGGAGATATTAGTTCAAAAACAGGAAAAATATCTTGGAAGCTAGGAAAATGTCTTAGAATTAGTTATTACGAAAAATATCTTAGAAAAATATCTTAGAACACTTTTTATAATAAACAGGGAAACCGAAAATATGCTCTAAAAACGGTTTTATGCGCCTAAAATATGCAGCATAAATCGGAAAATATGCTCTTAAAATTTGAAAAATTGGTTCTTAAAAGTTAAGTCATTCTTTAAAAACGATGAAAAATTTTGGATTTTTATTACAAATAAACCCTTTCCAAACAATTTCAAAACTAAAATCTATTTTAAAAATAAAATTTTTGATATAAATAAAAAAAATTTTAACTCACCTATAAAGTTCCTCCCAAATGTTTAGCGAAATATATTTTCTGTTTTCGCCCAAATACTTTTAAAGCTTTTCTTTTAAAACATGTACACAAAAAAATTTTTACCAAGTACTTGGGAGAATATGCGTTTTTAAATTTTTTGCATACATTATGCAAAAAATAGCATAATTTTTCCAAGTTTTCGCTTGTTTTTGATAAAAGTTTAGAAAATATTCATAAGAGTATTAACCTTGTGTAATTTTACAACACTTAACCAAAATTATGCAAAAACTTGGTAAAATGTTACAAAATTTTTCATAATTAATGCAAAAAACTCTTTACATGTGTGGACCCCAATGGGTTCTAACTTTGAATTTAAAAAAGTTGATATTCCCGAAATTTTAAAATGCTCATATATTGGTAAATTTTTCCAGCGCAACAAAAAACTTAAAACCATTTTTGTAGCTCTTAACGCGTGAAACAAGACCGCCAAATACCCAAAAGCTCTCCGAGTAATAGTTTAAAAGTTATCGAGTTTTTTTTTTAATTCCCAAGACCTCAGAGGTCCCCTAAATTCACGTATCTTAAAAACTAAGTAAAAACTGACAAAAATTTTGGATCAAAAACTGTCATGGTTTTTAACGAACCCAACGCGGTCTGGGCCCACCAGGGTCTGAACCTATCGGGTCCGAACCCATTGGGGTCTTAATTCAATCGGGTCCTTAAATGTGTATGAACTACATTGGAATAAAATGTTTTCCATTTTTTAGTTCAAATTGGCATAACATTAAAAATATTTTTCTTTCCTTATTTTTAAGAAAAGTATCAACTTTAAAGAGGGAAAACATGGCAATGGAGCTAAATCATTATCAATTTTCCTTTAATTTAGTTAATTTTCCCATTATTTAGTTCATTTTTTTCAGTGTATGCCCTAAAAATATGCTTTCATGCCAAAATATGCTCTTAAGACTAAAATATGCAATAATATGCCTTTAAGACCAAAATATGCACAAATATGCTCTAACGAGTCAATGCCAGATTTCCTACAAAATTTGGGAAATTTTCCCAACTTTTAGGAAAAAAAATTTTGTTCATGGACTGTTAAATAAGCCATAATTTTCCTTAAATGGAATTCCCAAATACATGAAAGAAATTCTTACCGTCAAATAAATTTTCCCTAAATAATTGAAAAATAATCTTGATTTTTACGACATATTTCTAAAAGCAAAATTTAGTTCCAAAAATTCAGTTTTGGGACGTAATTTCCTACCAATTAGTTCATCATATTTATCTTCTTTAATTTGAGGAAGTTTTTTCCCCAAGTTTAGTAAATTTTTCATAACTTGAAATTGTTTTGTTGATTTTTTTTTTCATGCTTGCTTGTAGTTCACATTTTGTTTATTATTTGTATTATATGAAAAAGAGAGTTTGGTCTTGTATAACAAGTAATAAATCTAATGTTTATATTTCTACACATGTATGTATGTGTTAGGGAAAAAATAATATTTTAATCACAACAAAGGCCTTGGCTTTGGCGTGTTTTCCCATAGTCTGGGAACTAACGTTAAAGACAAAGTCTTTGTTGTAACTTTAATTTAACTTTAAAAACTAATGAAATGTATTACTTGACCATAAGAACCAAACGTTTTTTTATATTTAAAATAAAAAATGTACATAATGAGAATTCTGTGTGTATTCATATGCTATTCTATAAATAAACCAATAAAAAATATGAAATTAACTAATTTTTAGGAAAGATGTCCGCATCAGAAAGTGGGAAATTTTTTCCCACTTTATAGTTCACATTGGTCCTTATTTTTAGGAAAAATATGGACTAAAAAGTAGGAACACATGGCAATGGAGCTAAATCATTATAAATTTTCCTTGGATTTAGTTAATTTTCCCATTTTTTAGTTAGTTTTTTTTCTGAGTGTGATCTGAAGACCAATGCCAGATTTCCTACATTGATCTGAAACGGATGAATACCTTACCCATACACCAATACAATGCATAGGAAAAATCATTAAATTGCATATTTTTGGTTTCCCTGATAATGTTTTTGTTGACAGAAAAACGTCTCATTGTCACAATATGAAGAAAAATATCTACGAATCTGAGACTTTTTTTTATAAGAAAAATTCTGGCAAAAAAGGACTGGTTAAGATGCAATGTATTGTCGACAACCACTGACAACTTCAATTCTAACAGTCAAGCCGCGGTCAAGTCCCTGGAGTCTATGGGCGTGTTCTGCAGAGAAACCTGCTACTCAACAGTTGAGATGAAGCATGTTTTGATTAGTTGACTCTGCTGAACCCAATTTTTTATCAATGTTTTAAAATACTGGAAAAAAATTTTTTTTTAAGGTTTTCATTTACTTTTTTAGTTAAAACTTCTATTTTATGTATTTTTTTGTTTATTATCTTGAATAACATAAACAAAAAAATATTTTTAATAAAACAGTTTATGTATCAGTTTGTGATCAAATGTAGCATAAATATTTTACGAAACTAGTGATGAGAAGCGCTCACTCAACATGTTGACTGAAATGTCAAAAACTAAACCATTTAGCAGAATGTTGAGAAGCAGTTGAGTAGCTGCTTTCTCTTCTGAACGCCATCAATGTTCCTAAAAACAAGATCTTCCATTACCTTCCGCACGTCTTTAAATGGGATGGCCAAGCAGATTAACATACACACAAAAAAAACCTTGTCAAATTACTAGAAAAAGTCTAGTAATCCCATTTTACCAATTTTGGACAGTTTTCCTTGTTTTTTAACAAAAAATTTTCGATCGAAATTTAAATTTTTTTTGTAATTTTACAATTTTTTTTTTAAATTTTACAAATTCTAAGGTTTCTAATAAAATAAAATCTAGTAAATTAACGAGATTTCCTTCTAAGTTTTATTGCGCCAAAAATTTGTAAATTTACAATTTTATTGGTAAAAATCTTGTAAAATTACGAAAAACCTCGCAATTTTTACTAGGAATTCTCGTAAAATAGGAGTTAGCAAAAAATCTAGTAAAGTCGCGAAACTTCCTTCTAAGTTTTATCACGTTACAAACTTTTCTTGTCGTTTTACAAGTTTTTTTAGTTCAAACAAAGGTAAGTGCTGGAATCTGGAATATGCATTACAAAATTACTGGTAAAAAGCTTGTAAAATTACAAGGAATGGTTGTTAAATGACTTAACTTAATTTTTTCTAATTCCTAGTAAAAATTACGAGCTTTTTTGTAATTTTACAAGCTTTTTATCAATAAAATTTACCACTTTTTTGGAAAAACAAAACTTACAAGGGGTTCTCGTGAATTTACTAGATTTTTACAAAAAAAAAATGTAAAATTACAAAAAAAAATGTAAATTTTTGTTAAATAACAATGAAAACTGTCAAATATTGTTTTTTTTTTTTAATTTGTTTTCAGAGCATCAAAATTAATTAATATCGACATTTATCGAATTTACCGAATTTATCGAATTCGATATCGATGAAATTCTTAGAGAAAATGATTCTTTTTCGAATATATATCGACTTATTTTGCATACTTTTGCCACCTCCTATTTGACAAAACTTACTAGTAATTTTACATGAACTCAAAAAAATAAAACTGTAAAGTTAACAATTTTTTTTAGTTAAGTTGAGTTAACTGGCTTTTTAGCAAATTTTTAGTTAAAATCAGCGTTTTTAACTACTTTTTTTTAGTTAAATTCAATTTACGAAAATACTAGTTTTAAGCAAATTTTGTTGACTTTAAAACTGAGTTAACGAATATTTACTAATTAATTTGCTGAGTTTTCGTAACATATTTGTTAATTGAAGAGAGTGATTACTATTTAAGAAATTTCTTGTGTAGCCTCCTATGCAAATCTCATAAGTTCTAATTAAGCTGAACTTAATGTTGTGAAAAAATATAAAAAAATAACTGAAGTGTTAGTGTTTAAAGTGTTCGGTGAAATAAAACAAAATGTCAACCTGAAAATGTAAAAAAAATATATATTTTGTTAATTTTAACTAGAAATTTAGTAGGCTCAAAATCAGGTGATTTTTTAGTTAAACTTAACTAAATTTTTTGCTAACTTTACAGTTTTTTTTTTGAGTGTGCTTTTTACCAAAAATTTTGTAATTTTACAAAATTTTTACCATTAAAATTGTAAATTTACGAATTTTTTGACACGATAAAATTTACAAGGAGGTTTCGTAACTTTACTAGATTTTTTGCTAACAGCTAACACCTATTTTACGAGAATTCCTAGTAATTTTACAAGTTTTTTACCAATAATTTTGTAATTTTACAAGCTTTTTACCATTGGTGTAGATAAATTGTCTGGGGGGGGGGGGGGGAAAGTACCCCCCAGAAATTTTTTAGCCCCCCAAGAATTTGCATCGCTTACATTTTTTTTGTTAATTCAATGCATTTTTACATTTTTAAAACAATTAGATTTATCTTTTTAAATAGAAACTTTAAGACTTGGTAACATTTTTGTATGAGAATCTAATAGTTTTTCCCATTAAAAAATAGTCTTAATCCGATTTTTTTTAACGAAAAAAGTGTTCAGATCTGATTGTTGTATAATGGTGAAAGTTATCTGAATCTAATGTTTTTTTTTTCAATAGTAACAACTTCACAGAATTTATGTTGCAGAAAATTACATAAATCTAATGATTTCCTATAGGAACCACATTCGATTTAAACTCAGATTTTGCAAAGATAAAACCTATACTTACAACGAAAGAGTTTTTCAGTTCTAAACATTTATGGGAAAAGGTTCTAAACTGCTAAAAAATTCTGAAAATCAAAATTAAAAAAAAAAAATTTTAAACTGCTTTCAGAAGGAATTCATTTCTAAGCACCACAACTCAAAATTTGAATGCCCACTTTTTGAAAAGTCTTAGAAAAAGGTCCTAATTTTTAATTTAAAAAAGTTTTTTGATATAAAAAAAATCCTGGGGGCTTTAGCCCCCCCAGGATTTTTGTAAAATTACAAAAAAATTGTAAAATTACAAAAAAAAATTTCGATTTGTTAAAAAAGGAAAACTGTCATATATTGGTAAAATGGGATTACGAGACTTTTCCTAGTAATTTGACGAAGTTTTTTTGTGTGTACTAGATTTTATGCTACCTCCTATTTTAGTAAAAATTATGAGCTTTTTTGTAATTTTACAAAATTTTTACCAATAAAATTGTAAATTTATAACTTTTTTGGAGAAAAAAAACCTTGAAAGCTTGTAAAATTACAAGAAAAACTGTAAAATTACAAAAAAGAAAATTAAATTTCGATCGAAAATTATTTGTTAAAAAACAAGGAAAACTGTCAAATATTGGTTAAATTGGATTACTAGACTTTTTCTTGTAATTTGGCAATGTTTTTTTTTTGAGTGTAGAAAAAAAAGAGGCATTTTTTGCTAATCTTAAAATAGCGATATGTCGAAAGCCGTTCGACCAATTTAAAAAATTTTTTGAAACCCATATTCAGCGCATAAAAATATATATAAATATAAAAAATATGATGTATCACAAGATATATATAAATTAAGGCCCTTACCACAAGAAAACAAAAAGTCTATTTTATTTAAAATTTCAAATTTTCAATACATTTTTTGAAGGTTTGTATGGAAATAAAATTAAAACCTGATTTTAAATATATTTTATTTGTCTATGGTAAGGCTGTAAGTTTTTATAAATTTTCAAAATTTAAAACTTTGGTCGCCGGGCGCCACGGATTTATTTTTTCCGATTGGCCTCAAATTTGTACCATAAAATTTGTAGGTATAGTAGAATAAAAATTTTCCGGGACACTTGGAAAAATCAAAAGTTGAAAAAAAAAAATGCCACTCTTATACATTTTAGATTGACATAGGTAGTGGTTGGTCTATGAAGTCAGCCAAACTTTGGTTGGTAACATCTGTCAAAAACAGATTTATTTTATTGTTTGATATAATCGAATTTGCTAAACAAATTATTATTTAAATTTTATTTTTATATATTCATTAGCTAAACTTTTGTATAGATGGTTTTGTATTCATGTAATATGATAACAATAGTTTGAAAAAGTTAAGTGACCTTCAAATACCATTTAATAAAATAATTGTTATATGTGCGGAGGACAACTTCCATGTTAAATGTTTTCAAAAATTCAGTGGGGGTACATTGCCAAATTCAACGCTTTGGCAACCGTTGGCAAATCATCGTTTTGGCCTAATATCTAAATGATAACACCAGTTGACGTTTGCCCACGGTTCTATCCAACGTTGGCAAACCGTGGGCAAAATAAAAAAGTACTGTACTGGCACAACATCTAAATGATTACGACAGTCATAAAATAAATGTCGCAAAATGCTTTAAAATTACATTAAAAATGCTTTTAGAAGGAAAATTTAAAAGTTTTTCCGACAAAATGCATAGACATTTTTTAAATTTTTTGATCTTGTTTTTGTGTTTTTTTTTTTTTGTAAAAAAAATTAAAAAAAAATTGACAAATTTCGAAAAAAATTAGGGCCAGAAAAAGTGTTTAAAGTCCCGGACACAAGCACTTTTTGGCCTTTTTTGCGTTTTGTATTAAAAAACCAAAATGATTGTAGGAAAATAAAAAAATAAAATATTTCTAACAAGGGAAGAATCTCAACCCATATTAACCGATTTGCCTGAAACTTAATATATAAAAAGAGACGATTTTAAGGTTGGAGTGTCACGGCTTTTCGACCATATCAGTTTTTAAAAATTTCGTTGCCCCCTTATAAAACAAAAGACGGCAAAAAGTATCTGGCACTGCTGCATTCAAATAATAGTACGCATTTTATTTTCACAAATTAACTCTTGCATTGCTTAAGGGTATATGACACTACATTTATTTTGTATTAAATTGAAATTGATAGCATACTAATCACATTAGAACACAGTATTATCGACCCCGGTAATGCTGTTCTCTAATGTGATTAGTATGCCGTCAATTTCAATTTAATACAAAAAAAAATGTAGTGTCATATACCCTTTACAACGACAACAACGACGGATGTCACATTGTTGATATAACTTTAATAAAAGTTTGTTCCTGTTTGAATACTGCAACATTCTGCAGGATGGATGATAAAGTATAAAAGAAAAATTCTTTCTTTTTTGCTATTTCAACCCAGCAAAATTTTTGGTTACACCTTTTACTTGGAATCTTTTTTATTTTATGTTCTAGAATTGATTAATTTTTGGATGTTATTGGCTCATTTTGAATTTAAACGTTGTTGTTGTTGTACTAAATACAAATTGTGTTGTTGAATCAAATTTCAAATATTTTCTTTGTCAAAACAAATAAATTGTTTGTTAATACAACAACATTTTAAATTGGGTTTCTAGAACAAATCTGAAACTAGTTCTACAACTGATTCTGGACCAGTTACATGTTGAACTTACAATTATTTTGCAGTTTTAACTAATCAGTTCTGAAACCTGTTCAATGAGTGTGCAAAACCGATTGTAAAAAATTTTCCTAGGAAGTTACAGCTCAAAGCGGTGGCAACGACAGGTTTCCAACATCAAGTGTATGAAATAATGAGAAAAATCTTTATACAACGTATTTTTCTTTTTCTTTTTAGAAAAATACAAAAACCCAACGTGACATTTTAACAATTTGCTGTTTCTTTTTTACTTCTTTAATTATCGCATTGTTATGAGTTTCTCATTTAATAATTTAGAGTCTTTGGTTCGTTGGTCGGACTGGCTGATGACTGTGTGGGATGCATTCATTGTAAATATTTCATCATAATAAGTATAAAGTTTATTTAAGTGTAATGATTTTCTATTATGAGTGACATTAGAGTGACATTTTTTCTTCAGCAAATTCCGAAACACATGTCGCCTAAGTCTTGCAAAAACGACCAGCATAAATAAATTTAAAAACAAAAAAAATATTTCTTTGACAATTATTCTATAAGAATATCATAGTTTAAATTAGTAACGGAATAAAACAGTTTTTATATTTTTTAATAAAAATTAATCAGAATTTAAAAATAAAAAAATTTGCGACTCATCATATTTATTCATTTTGATGTGCTTAACACAAAAATAAAAAAAAATCGGTCGATCGGTTTTTGAGATATCGCTATTTAAAATTGGAAAAAAGTGGCGGTTTTTCCAAGGTTCATGAAATTTGTTTAAACAAAGTTTCAAAATGTTTTCCTTTACCCTTTTAAATTGACCCAAATGAGATCTTCTAATCCGTGGCCCCCTTAGATTAAAGTTTTGGTTTTTAGAAAACTTTCACCAAAAACTCTAAATTTTAATCAAAAGGCGTTATGGGTTAAGGTATGCTGATTTGGCTCAAATTTAGTCGATGAAATAGTCAGTGGAAAAATGCCTACAAATTTTGTACTCTTGCCCAAAACATTAAATCATGATAATGTTTTGCGGAAGATTTGGGTGTATTTGTCAAAGTTCATTGGGAGACCTTCCAGAATCAATAACAAAAAAATAAAATAAAGTGAAATCGTCGAGATACATAGCTTTTAAAAATAACATTTGAAAAAAAAGACATAAGAATTTGCACATAACGTTAATTTGCTCAGCCAGATGGCAGGTAACTTATGTTTTTTTCCTCCTAAAAGATAGACCTACCTCTTACCTTTCCAAAATGCCTTGAAAGAAGCCCAGAGGTCATACCGTTCCAAAGTTATGACCATTTGCCTTCCAAAAAATGTAATAAAATAAAATCTTAAACTTGTTAATTTACAAAAACAAATGAATGTGTGCTGTTATTTCGCCTTCAAACCCAAAAAAAATTGTTTGCATTTCAGTCAAATGGTCATAACTTTAGAACAGAAAGACCTCTGGGCTTCATTTAAGGCATTTTGGAAAGGTAATATGTAAGGCTATATTTTAAGAGAAAAAAAAACATAAGTTACCTGCCATCTGGCTCAGAAAATTGAGGTTATGTGCAAATTTTTATGTCTTTCTTTCACATTTTATTTTTTAAAGCTCTGTACCTCGACGATTTCGCGTTATTTTAATTTTTTGTTATTGATTCTGAAAGGTCTCCCCATGGACTTTCCAACAGACCCAAAAACAAAAAAATCGGACCTCAGGTTCAGAAGTTATCAATTTTACACTACCACCCTCCAACCACCAATCCGAAAATTTTCAAATCGCTGGCATTTCGCACACTTGCATTTTTGGGGAATGGTCGTAATGGATATATTTTCATGAAATGAGCCAAGGAATACGCTGTTAAAATTCGGCGGGTCGTGACTGAATCACCCTGTATAACTTGCTATTCCATGCAAAATTTTGAAATATTGAAAAAATTTTGAAAAAAATTTAAATATCAGTCGAGGATATTTCAATTAAAAAACCAAAAGAGCTGTACATTTTGTAAGTGAGTGCAAAAATAAGTGCAAGAAAGTGTTTTTACATTTTGGAGAGTATAAAAGATTCGTCACCAGGGATGTTAAATGGAGTTTTAAATTTGGTACCAACTTTCAAAAAAAAAAAGTACTTTTTGGACCCTCACGGTACCATTTTTTTAAATTTAATAAAAACTTAAACAAATCAGAGTGTTAATTCGGTTGTACTGAATCTTCAATACCCTCCCCACCAAAAAAAAAATATGCAAACAAATTAAAAAACAAAAACTTTTTTCTGGAGCGATTTTAAAGAATTTCTTGAAATATATTCTGCAGAAAAATGTCTATTTTTCGACACTTTATCTATAAGAAAAAATATTAGAATTTGAGAGTTTTTCGGCAGGAAAAATGTATCTGAGTGCGTAAACACGAAAAATGTATCAAGATCTCAGAAATCATTTAAAGATGAAAAGTCTGCAATTAATATTATCTTCAATAATTGTCTATAAATAACTGACTGATACTTCTGTGGAAAATTCAGAGAATTTTTGTTCGATAAAAATGAGTAAGAACTTCTTCTCAAATGTCTAATTCTGATACATTTTCTTTTTTTTGTAAAAAAATTTTAGAAAAATTTAATTTGAAAACTACTTTAATCTGGTTAAAAAAAAGGGGTTAAAACGTTCTAGCATTAATACCCTTGCGAGAATTTTTTTTTAAGTAAAGAAAAAAAGCTGGGGTCTTTTACCGATATTTCGATTAGTTATATAGAAATAAATTGGAAATTTTAAAATTGTACCAAATGAGTCGCGGTAGTACCACGGTACTTTTAAAGGTCAAAATGTATCAAAAAAAGTACAATTGTACCAACTTAACATCCCTGTTCGTCACCAAAGAATATAACACTCTCACTTGTTTTATGTACATTTGATAAACAAATGGAAAATTTTTATGCGAAAAGCTTAGAATGATTTTTTTCACGAAAAACAAAATTATGTTAAAAAAAATTTAATGAACCCAAAATTTTTGGTGAAAAAAAAAAATTTGATGAAAAAAAGCTTTTGATGAAAAGAAAAATTTTTTGATGTAAAAAAAAATTGATGAAAATTTTTTTTTTTTCTAAATTATGTTAAAAAAAATTTAATGAACCCAAAATTTTTGGTGAAAAAAAGTTTTTGATGAAAAGAAAAATTTTTTCATGTAAAAAAATGATAAAAAAAAAAATTTTTCTGCTGAGAAAAAAATTGATAAAAAAATAAAATTTTTTGAAAAAAAAAAATTTGTAAAAAAAAATTTGATGAAAAAAAAAATGATGAAAAAAAAATTGATAAAAAAAAATTTGATGAAAAAAAAAATTGGTGAAAAAAAATCGATGGCAAATAAAATTTGATGGAAAAAAAAATTGATGAAAAAAAAAAATTTGATGAAAAAAAAATTAATGAAAAAATTTATGAAAAAAAAAATTTGATGAAAAAAATTTATGAAAAAAATTTATGAAAAAAAAAATTTTTTTGTTGAAAAATAATTATGTTAATTTTTATTCACCAGCTGGTGAAAAACGGTTTTATTCACCACGAGGTGAATTATTATCCAAATTACAAACCCAAGTTATTAAATTTTTTGGTTTTAAGAAAATGAAAATAGTAATTCTGGTTTTCTTTTTCGTCAATTGTTAGCTTATATAGTCAAACTTAGGTGGCGTCCTGCAACTTTTTTAAAATTAGACACCAGCCTAAAAACATTATCATGTTAAAAAATGTAGAAATTTTTTAAACCATTTCTTGACGAAAGAATAACTTCCATTTTTGGAAATTTGTTGATAAAAATTGAAATGGCGATATCTCGAAATCCGCTCGATCGATTTGAGAAATTTTTTTAATTTAATATTAACCCCGCGAATATTAATACAAATAATGCATCGCAGGATAACTTTTTTTTTCATTGTTAAAATATCCACAATTTTGTGGAAATTTTTTAAAAATTTAAAACTTTTAAGGAACAAAACTTGGAAATATTTAAAAAAAAAATTCTTAAACGTATAAAAAACGCCATTTTTTAAATTTGAAGAGCGATATTTTTGAAAATTAAACAGGTTTTTTTTTATACCCTCCACTCAAGTGATAGAGGGTATATATAAGTTTGCAATTCCGTTTGTAACACATCGAAATATTGGTCTAGGACCCCATAATGTATATATATTCATGATCCTTGATCGATTTTAAGTCTATCTAGCGATGTCCGTCCGTCCGTCCGTCCGTCCGTCTGTCTGTCTGTCCGTTGAAAACACGCTAACTTTTGAAAGACTTTACGGAGGCTCCTGAAGTTTGACATATATGTTTTCCATTTACCGGGTCAGGTTGGTATTGTAATCCAGCAAAATCGGTCAAGTGGTTCAAAAGTTATGAGCAAATGAGTAAATTTCGGCAAGGGTATTTTTCGAATTTACAAGATTAAAACTACTATAACTTTCGAAAGACAATCCTGAGGGGGCTGACGCTTAGCAGATATATTTGTCGTTCCCCAAGGCTGTTTCGTTTTAAATTTCAGCAAAATCGGTTCGGTAGTTCAAAAGTTATAAGCAAAGCACTGAATTTCAGATTTGTTTCACCTTAAACTGTTGAAAACTCGTTAAACAAGTTTTAAGATCATGGTGAAATACCAGTTTTTTAAAACTTGTTGTTGTTTGTTTTCTTGTCGTGGGGTGCAGTTTAGTTGTTAGGCAAGTAAATATTTGTTATTGTTTTGTTATTGTTTTTGTAACTGTATGTAACGGTGTAAAGTAAGAATTTTTGGAAAAAAAATCAATTGAAGTAAAATAAAAAGTGGGAAATATGTGAAATATTTTTTTTTGTATTGCATATAGGTATAAAACAACAAAAATATTTTACAAAGTAATTTTGTTACTCAAAGAAATTGTGCACTAAAAAAAATATTTACACTAAAAAAAATGTTACACTCAAAAAAAATGTATACATAATTTTTTTTTTAATGAAATGTCACACTCAAAAAAATGCTGACAGTCAAAAAAAATTTTACACTCAAAAAAAATTTGATTGATTAAAAAAAAAGTTTTACTCAAAATAATATATTTCTAATAAAAAATTTGTGATGCAATTTTTTTAAATTTTTTTAGAAAATTACTATCAGATGACATTGTGGAGGGTATTCATAAATTCGACCAAGTCGAACTTAATTTTTCTACTTGTTAATTTTCAAAAATCCTTAACTCGGGTTTATAGAATCCGATTGGCCTCAAATTTTTACTACATAAGTTTTAGGCCTAGGAGAATTTAAATATGTGCTGACGTTTAAATCGAAAGAAAATCTTTTTTGCCATACAAAAAAAAATGCCAGTCTAATGTACTATATACTTGCATTTAATATTAATTATTTTAAACTTAAATAAAGCTACAATTTTTAATTTTTCTTAGATGAGTACTACTCATTGAGTAGTCACTTGAACAATGACAAAGTTTAACTACTTAAATTAAAATTTAAACTTAAGGAAAACACTTTTATGTACAGTGAATACATAACGGTGAAAACACAGCTTAAGGGGGGGGCACCATTAGAAGTTTCTTTTGACCCAAGAACGAAGCCTATTGAAATTGGAAAAAATCGGTCCATGTTTTGACCTAGCCCCAGATGTCCCCTTTCAATTTGTCTCAAATGACTCTAACAACGGTTTTATAAAAGGTATCCAATGGAAATTTGTCAGGTAAACGTGTTTTGTATTCACAAATCACCATGCCAAATATTAAAACAATCGGACCAGTTCTTTTTGTAGCCCCATAACAAACCACCTTCCCGATATTCACAAAAATCTCTCAAATTTCATGAAAATCAAAAATATTTGATTAAAATTTTGTTAGTATGTATTTAATGCAGGCTTTAATAACCTTAGCAAATCTGATTATTATCGGACCATTTTTGGACCTAGACCCATATAACAATTTCGCCCGAAATTCTGTTAAAGCGGTTTATTTGCAACAATCTATCATTGTTAGAGATTTAACAATGATAGATCCCATCGGTCCATGTTTGGACTGTGAATCCATTTTCCGGGAAACACCGGGGTAGTGTATTATATGGCCGGTCTTGACCGACTATAATTTTCTTACTTGTTATATATTAAGAAGATAATTTCAAAGGAGTGGACTTGAACCTATGGGATTCAAATATGTACTTTTTTCGGTGCTCCCGTTTTGTGGCTGTCGATATAAAAATTGCGTACAGACGTATTTAACAATCTCACTTGCTTTAAATTTATTTCATTAATTACACAGTGCAGCAACAAAAATCAGAATGGCATGAAAACAAAGTCAAAATAACGATGACATTTTTCAAAACATAATATATATTTTTTTTTTAATTTAAACATAGTAATCTGTTTGATTTCACGAGAAAAATCTGTCAAACTCTATATAAAACAAATAAATTTTGGCAATGCGAGGAATTATAAGGAAATTATTAAAAAAGTTTTCTCCCATTTTTATTTTACAAGACAATTTAAATTGCCGTGAAAAAGTGACATTTCAGTTTTGTTATAATCGTTTCTTTCTATAGTTGTCAAAAGTTGATGAGTTTTAAATATTTTATTGCGATTTGGGGCATTTAAAGTTCAAGTGAAATTTTCACCGTAAAAAACAGAGTACTAGGCTTTAATGCGAGATTTTTTTACTCACATTTAAAGTTGGTGAACAATTACACAGCCCTACAAAAAATCGGTTCTTACCCAGAAACAACACCTACTAATTCCGGTGTATTTTTACTTCCTGAGTTCAATTCCGCCATTAGAATTGAGTTCTATCATTGGGGTTTCCTGTAATTTACAAGGAAAGTCCGCAAAGTGAACCTACCTTATTTCTTTGTAAATAAGTTAAAAAAAATTAAATTTTATTTCTGTTTTTAAAATTCAAGTCAGATTTATTACGAAGAAAATCAAGCGGTCTTTTAATAAAATCCGTTAAAAATTGTAGAACATGCCCAGTAAAAACGTCTATTACCAAGAAATGAGGTACTATATAAGGGTCTAGTTTCTAAATCAGAACGTTTTATGTTCGTGGGGCTGTGGTCGGTTATTATAATAACTTGAAAACTAGTTAAGAGGCGTATACTTAATTTTGTAATTGTCATTAAATAACGGTACACAATGTATTTTTTTTTTTTTTTTTTTAAATTCGGCCATTCCGTAAGTACTGGACCGATTGCAGCGAAATTTATACCGGTTATAGCAGAGTTAATTTCAATCTGGACCCCACATGCCCACCAGGTGTCCCTAAAGAAGGACATTTTTAGCACACAAAAATTTTAAATTTTAAATCACCAACTTCAAATGTGTATAAAAAAATCTCTAAACTAAAAAAATCCTTAAGGAGTTTTGTTTTGGAAAATGTCAACTTTCATTTGATTTTGGTTTCATCCCATTCCGATTCGGAAATTTCACTTTTGTGTTATTGGATTAAATGTTATACAATAAAGATTTTGTTTTACAACCATCCTACATCTTTAGTACTCTCGAAGTACTCTCGAAGATGATGACTGTCAAAAATTTCTTGACATTGTTGTTGAAATTTTAAAGGTTAAGTATTTTAATGGTTTTTGTGCTCCTCCATTTCTATTGTTGCCTTATATTTAGTTCAATTTAGTTCTTTAAGGACTTTAAGAAACAATAAACTTTGTTAAATTTATTTTTCTTTGTATTCATTCTATTGTTTGCCTTCTGGCTTTTTCCTTTTTTTTATTTTCTTAAGATGTCAAATATATTTTCATCTTTTCTTTTTTTTTTTGCCGAAGAGTAAATTTTCAATTGTTAACATTGCTATTGTAGAATCTTTATTGTCAATTTAAAGTTTTTTTTTTTGTTTTTTATTAATTTTTTTTAGCAATTTTAATAAATTTGCATTTGTGCAAATATGAATATACTTAACGTCACATTTACTGGGAATGATAAATTTTTGGATAATTTTAAAAAAAGGGCAGTTCTCGTTTTCAGAAACATTGACTTTGGGGACTTGTTATTGCAGCATTTGCAAACACTTTAATGCATAAAACACACTTCTTTTGATTCATTTACAACCAAATAAGTATTCCAGTTGTTATAATCAAATATTTTTTGAGTTCATAATAAAATAATAGATCTTTCAACATGACCTTTAACATTTTCCATATTTTTCAACACTGGGGTATATCGTTATTAAAATTCACATAACAGAAAAAATTGCACATATGTTTAGTCTATTTCCATAATAATGTTACAGAATCATATTACCCTTTACAAAAAAATAAATATGATGTTGGATTTATAAATCCAAAAGTTTCAAAAACTTTACTCTCAGGGACCATTTTATGGTTATAAAATTTTTTAAATTAAATAAGCATGTGTATTAGGGCGTCCCGTCAAATCTAAACTTTCGAATTTCGTGTTGCAATGCCTGCTAATTTAGCAGTGCTAAACGATGGTCACGGAATAGCTGATGGTGGAAAAAATTTATGAAAACATTTTGCAAGGTCATCTTCGGCTGTAGGCAAAATCGCCTAAAGAAAAATCGCCCATAAAAGAAAATGCAATTTCGCCCAAAAATTTTTCATACAAATTTGGGCCATATTTCATATGAAAAGTTACCCCAAATTTTTGGGCACATTTTCATAGTTTTTGGTCAAAATAAAAAATTGGGTGATTTTTCATTACGAAAAATTGCCCAAAAATAAATTATGAAAAATTGCCCATTTTAAAATTTTTGTTTTTCTGTAAAGACAGTTGAGCTCAGGCTCTAATTATAATTATGTATTATAATTTTTTAATCATGTTATATATGGTTTGAATTGAGAAAGGTGTGAAAGAAAAATTTATTTTTCTAAAAATTTACGACATCCTGGTTCGTTTTTTACTAGTTTCATATAATCCAGTTATTATAATCATCAGAAAAACTTTTAATGTCAAATTTATTCAGTTAATAGTCAATTTTATTCTATATGTGAAAATTATTAACAGATCGCAGCCGCCAGGGATTGAACCCATGATCTGTAATGTTTTTGCTATTAGCTGTCTCTTAGGTACGATCACTCTAGACCAGCGACAGGCAAAAGCACTACGCGGCGTTTTTACTCTCACACCTACATGCTCTCACTCATTAAACAAAATCAAAGAAACACACTTTTCTTCTCTCTTCTTGCTTAAAATATACTTAGAGAAATAATCAATAAAGAATTTTAATGTCAAATTCTAGTTTAAGGAACATTTTTTTGGTAAACCAGAATGCTTAGTTTGTCACTATTCACTAAATATTACATTGCTAGACATTTTAACCAATGTCATTTCTTATCTTTTTTATTTTTAAATGGTTAAATGTATTATTATTTTTACTATAAGTTTCTTTAAGTGCATTGAGTATGAGAGTGCTACATGTTACACACACAAAGACAAAATATGATAGTATGTGTTTGCCTGTCGCTGCTCTAGACCGATACGCTAAGTTGGCTGTTAAGCAAGTATCAACTAAATGATGGTTTTTCAATTCTTGTGTGGTTGTTGCTGTTGTTTTTTCGTACAGAAGAAGGTGAAATTGCATTATGGTGAATAAATTCAATTTTTAGTTTCGTTTGAATTTTTGTCAAAATCTTAAAATGTCAAAACCGAAATAAGTTGCAATGAAACAGCCAATAGAAAAATTAAATACCCTACATAGTGGAAAAGCCTTAAACAAATAGTTTATATTTTTTTAGAAACAATAAAGCGAATTGATTTGTTTTTCAAAAATTATATTAAATTATATACCTTCCCGTTGTGGAGTAGCAGACAAAGGTTTTCAGACCATATTATCAAGAAGATGATATGTCAAAAATATTAATAGGGATACAAAACAAAAAGTCTTGTCTTGAAATTTGTTCCTTTTTTGTTAAACGTTTTTCTGCATAGCCGGACAAACTGCATGCCTGAAACCCGCAAAATAATTTTTTTTTGGTAATTTGGTTTTGGGGAAACCATGTTTTCGGAAAAATCTTTTTTATTTTTTATTTTTGGGTCATTTTTCATTTCCTTCTTGGGTTTTTTTTCGTAAATTTTGGCTGATTTTTTTTTGGGTAATTTTTCATATTTTTTGGGCGATTTTTCTTTGAGCGATTTTGCCTACAGCCGTCATCTTCAGTCGGCAAACTGGGCTAAAAGTTTGACCCTGAAACACAATTGGAATAATCTAATATGCGATTGGCGATTTCTGAAATACAATTGACTTTTTCTGAGATACAATTGGAAAATCAGAAAAGTAACACTGTGTTACAGTGAAGAATTACTTCTGATGTGACTAGTGTTTGGGGTTCGGGAATTCCCGGATCGGATTTCCCGGGAATTCCCGGGAAAAGACTGACGGGAATTCCCGGGAATTTTTTTGATTTTTCCCGGGAAATCCGGGAATTTTATATAATAAACCATTTTACATAAAAATGTTTATTTTAATAAAATTTTTAATATTTTTTTACATACAGGTATAATTACATTTGCTATTTTTTGTATTTTTTCTATTTGGAAGAACAGTGCAAATATATATTCATAGGAAAACTGACCAAGTGTAAAAAGTATGGCAATATCATCAAAAAATATACGTCGGGTAATGATAATTTTGCTAAGACTGTCAAAAAATACAAAAATTTTCAACCTAGAATTTACATTTCCAAAACAAATATAAAAAATGCTGCTAACTATATTAGTTCTTGCACGAATAACGCAATTTGATTTTTTTTGCGATTTTTAGCTATTTTCGCGATTTTTTGGGGGAAAAAAAGCTGCAAAATTTTTTTTTAATATATTTAAGGATTTTTAACTTTTTTTTTCTTGATTTTTTATGTTTTCATTAATTCTTTATATGTAATAAAACTGTTTTTAAAAAAAGTTAGTCAAATTTTAATGTATTTTATGATTTATATTAATAAAGAAAATTTCCCGGGATTCCCGGGAATCCCGGGAAATAAATTATTTTTTTCCCGTTTCCCGGGAAATTGAAAAGTCCGGGAATTCCCAAACACTAGATGTGACGTAGTATAGGTTGTTGGTCTTGTCGAGTAGATCACAAAAATGCCCATTAAACTTGCCAGACACCCTCAAATTTTAGAGTCATTGTCAAAAAACCTTTTTTTTGGACTTTTTTCACTAAACCTTGTGTAATTCAGAAAATTTTCAACCGATTTAAAATTTTTTAATTGTTTTGGATAGAAAAAGGATAGGGCTTTCCATATGTGTGAATTAGTCTACACATATAAGAAAGATATCTATTGATTTTTTCTATAATATCTAATTTTTTTTTGTTATTTTTTGAAAATTTTTCGAGTTTGTCGATTTTTTTCTGCTATAGTTCGTTACGCGACCTTTATATTTATAAACGTATTTTTAAAGAAAATTTAATTCTGAATGCGATAAGCTTTATGCCGAAAAAATCGGATTACAATTGAAAGAGTTGTAATAGTTTTTCTAAAAAATAAAATTAAGATTTTACAGGAAATCGCCGTTCAGATAACCCAGGCAAAAAAATATAATTTACCATAAGAGGTCATGTACAATATTTTTAAAGGTTTTTAGCGCGCTGAATCTGAATCCGGCCTTTAAATTGCTCTATCGCATCAGGTTTTTGAGAAATTTAACATAAACTAATATATCAAAAACTTAATAAGATAGCGCAATTTCAAGGTCAAATTCGAATTCAAGAGGCTAAAAACCTTAAAAATAATGATACGCAACCTCGCAGTATGTTCGTTTATTATTTTTTTTGCCTGGTTATCCAAATGGCAATTTTCAGCAAAATCTTAATTTTCTTTTTTTATGAAAAATTATAACAATTCATACTTTAACAAATTATTGAAAAAATATAAATAATAGAAAATATTAAATAAAATAAAAAAATTTTGATCCCGAAAATCCCGCGATTGAAAATCGGATATCCCGAGATTCGGGATTTGCCTAATCCCGAATATCCCGGGGTTTCTGGGATTGGAAGCCCTAGTCAGCACACATATACTATGAAGTCCGTTGTGGCACCATGTGTTTTTCAATAGTTTCCTAAAAATTGACCGTATTCACTTTAAGACCCATTTAACTAACAAGGAAGGACAGGGCACCCACCAATTGTCCTGAAATTTTAATATGGGAGTTGGGGGGAAAAATTAAGAGTTACCTGTTTTTTTTAGCTGCCCAATCTCAAATTTAAAAAAGGGTTGCCACCTTATGAAAAATTAAGTGCTTTCGGGAAAATCCGTATAAAAGCTGAACTAATAGGAATTTCGCCAAACGAAAAATACGGGTCAGTTTAATTTTGATAGAGATTATTATATATGATTTTGGCGGTCATACGTATATACATTTCCATATAAACTACCCCAACGATTATACATTTTTGACAATAAAGAATTTAACGAAGCCGACTTTGACACGACCGATACACCATTGGATAGGCCTTCAAAAAACTTTTCTACCTGTATAAAATGTTCATATAGTTTCTTTTAAAGAACTGGGAAAAATCCTTAAACAACTAAAAAAAATCCGTTTTTTCCCCTCCCCTTTGACCCGCTAAATGTGAGATTGGGCAGATAAAAAAAAACAGGTAACTCTTATTTTGCTCCCCTCTTTCCTATATGCAAGTTTCAGGACAATCGGTGGGTGCCCTGTGAAAGACCTTCCTTGTAAGGCATTAAAAAAGGGTTACATTTTTAACTCGTTCTATAAAATGGCAAAGAAGTAATGGCGAATCGCCGCATAACGTGGCTTTAGCGCACGATTTCTTCATAAAATCCTTGGATTTATGTACTTTTTTGTTACTTTAAACCAGACCATTATTCCCATTATGGGAATACTCAAAAAATATGATGTTTTTATTAATTTTTATTTTTTATCATTGGGGTGCCACTTATTTCGTTTATTGGTTAATTAGTTAACCAATAAACAAAATAAGTTAACCATTAACTGACTATACATTAGCATGCCCCGAAATCAGGATTTTTTTTAATTTCTTCGGACATACATCTACAACAATGCTTATTGAAAAGCTGATTACGGGAAATAAATTAAAAAAATGTTGGATGTCATCTTCAGGGCGCAATCAGCGCTTAAAGTTTGCATTCATTGTTTATTTTGGCAACAAAAAAATTTTATTCTTAAAATTGCTGCTAAAAGTTTCGTTTTGTAGAGTACATTGAGAAAAAAATATTTATAAAATTTTAATGAATCAGTTTTGGTTTAGCACAATGTTCTGAAATTTTGAAAATATGAAATTCATTAGTGGTATTCAGAATCATACTTGCCAGCCCTGGCACTGGTGGTAAAAGAGCACTTTTTAAAACTACCTTTCAAAATACATGTATTTTTTGAAAGAAATACTCTTTTGCTACATTGCCAGGGCTGGCAGCAAGACTCTGAATACCTCTATTATTTTTTGAGTTTTTGTATAATTTGTAAATTTGTCTGCTTTAAGTAGGGTTATTCTAGCTTGTCGTCACATTTCTCTGCTAATTACACAGAAAAAAAAACAAGATGTTATATTGACCCCCATATTTGTGAAACCAATTAATTTTTTCACTGAAAGTGCTCCTATACGGAAATTTGTAATATCATCAAACGTTTGTATATTTTGATTGTTAAAAAAAATTTTTTGTTTTTTCAACAAAGAAATTCAACAAACACATTTTGTTGATCTGACAAAAGTAAAAAATCTTAATTTATTTTTTCAGCAAAGAAATTCAACAAACACAATTTGTTGAATGAGTTTGTTGAAAACAAAATCAAAGTTTTGTATTATGGACTAACAGGTGGCCGTTTTTACTAAATGTTTGGTTGATTTACAATTGATGTTTGTTGATTTAAATTTGACGATTTTATTTTCTGTGTAATACTAAGATATTCTCATAGAATAGTTTCAAAAAAAGTTATTTTTCTCTTTAAAATTTATTTCTGTTAGAGTTGTGTCGTTCACTCGGGGAAAAATAACTAGGATTGCATTCTAAGAAGTCAAATATAATTACATTTTTGGTAGTAAATTAGGTCACATATCTGAATTTTTGAACTTAATATTTTCTGAACATAATTTTAAGCAATGTGTGTTTAAAATATTTTTTTTTAAATAGATTTGGGGGAAATGGCAGAAAAATCTAGGAGAGCAAAGTCAAAACTATATTTTCCAAAAAGCTTTACAGATCTGAGCTTTTCTTTAAGTATCTTAAAATGTAAAAAAGTCCACCTGAAATAACTTTCTCTGAAATCTTAAACATTAAATGTATTCAAAAAAGTGCTACCGTATTACACCGTAAACATTAGATATCTAAAAATATTTGTTTTATTGTACACAGAGAAAAATAATTTACCATCTTAATATTTATGTTGCGCCAACCATATTTTGCTACGGTGACAGGACATAATCCCCACGGACATTATCCCCATAACGGAAATGGGGATTATGACCCAATGCATTACGGACATAATCCCCATATTAGTTGTGGGGACTATGACCATTTCAAAAACGGTCATAATCCCAATGGGGATTATGTCCCTTCCCTGTTGGGATTACGACCGAACGTTTCTCGGTCATAACCCCCATTCATATTATGGGGACTAAGTCCAAAACAATTTCGGTCATAATCCCTTTATTTTGCGGAGTGGGTGGGTTTAATGCATGGAGTTTGTAATCCCTAAGCCCGGCCGAAGGGGTTATGTCCGTGGGGATTATGTCATATCACCTTTTGCTACATTAAACCAACTTTGTATAACAAATAAGTATTTGAGTTCTTGCATTTTTTTTCTCTAAGTGTATATTTATGTTTTATGAATGAAACAATGTTTTGCGTTGTTAACAATATTCGAAACATATGGGATATTGGAATTAAGTTAAATTTCAACTCATATTTCAACAAAATGTTTGTATGTATTTAACAGTAATGTTTATTGCGTTTTCAGTAGGGAAATTTAAAATAAACTGTTGCGAGTTTCATTTTTATAAATAGATAATAATGTAAATCTAGCAATCTATATAAATAAAAATCAATTGTCGTTCGTTGGTAACAGCATCAGTTGAGAACGGCTGGATCGATTTGGACAATTTTTTTATTGAAATGTTCGTCATAGTCCAACTTAGGTTTTTACGTAAAGAAAAATTGACCACGCCCACTTTTACGCCCACTTTTCTCAATTTACCTAAAATCGGAAAACGGCTGCACCGATTAAGGTAATTTTTTATTTAAAGGTTCGTAGTAATCTTATTTAAGTTTGTACTAAAAGACACTTTTACGCCCACTTTTTCAATTTATCTAAAATCTGAGAATGGCTGGATCGATTTGACTAAATTTTTTTTTAATGAATTTTCATCATACTTTGATTTTTACGAAAAAAGAAACGCTCACTTTGGCTAATTTTTGTTGAAAATGTTCGTCATAATTCACCTAAGATTTTTAGGGATAGGGAAATTTCCCACGCCCACTTTTTTCTATGTACCGAAAAAACTATAAGGGGTAGACCGATTTGGTTATAATCCGCAAAAGATTTTTAAGGAAAGAAAAATTGTGCAATCCTACTTTTACGCTCACTTTTCCCGATATATAAATTTTAAATCATGGAACTGGATCAATTTGTCTTATTTTGTTTTTAATGTACGTCATAGTCCAACTAAGGTTTATCAGAAAGAACAATTTTCCATTTCTACGCCCACTTTTGAACGGATGGACCGAGTTGGTTAAATTTAAATAAGGTTTTTACTGCAAGAAAAGTTTTTCGATATAAATAAAATTTTCTCTATAAAAAAATTATATATAGAATAATAATATATAAATAAAAATCAAATATAGTTCGCTGGTAATCGCATCACTTGAGAACTAACCGATTTCGAAATTATTATTTTTTAAATGTTCGTATTATTTTTTTAGGTTTTATTTCGTCTTAGGTTTTTTCGAAAAAAAAAATTAATCACGCCCACTTTTAGGCTTCCTTTTTTCGATATATCTAAAATCGGAGAACAGCTGGATCGATTTGACTTAACATTTTTTTAAATGTTCGTCATAGTCCAACTTAGGTTAGAAAATAACAATTTTTCACATCCACTTTTTTTCGATATATCTAAAATAGAAGAACGGCAGGGCCGACTCGGCTATTAGTAGTATTTTTTGACGTTCGTGATTATACAACTAAGGTTTTATTATTTATTGTCCTCCGGTAAATAATTATTATCCTCCAACACTTCAAAGCCAATATTTTTCGATATCCTTAAAATTTTCAACACTTGAGAACGCCTATACCGATTTGGCTATTTTTTTTTGTTTTAAATGTTTGTAATAGTCCCTATAATTGTTCGGAAAGAAAAATTGTCCTCGCACATCGATATATGTATCTAAAATTTATTTTTACTTTAATTTGATCAATTAAAAAAATATTTCTTAATGAATTCCGCTTAAACTTGGTACATTTGATTTTAAATCCTTTGGAATTGTTAACATATGTACAAGTTTACCTTCCACAAAAATTTTAACACCTACTTTTGTCTAAATATGTCGACTACTAATGACGGGACCGATTATTTTATGTTAATTATAGTTCTAATTAGGTTTTTAAGAAAATATAAATGAGAAGTGTCCCGGAAAAATGGGAAATTCGGGAAAACTATAAAGGTTTGTTTGAACTCAAGACAATAAATAGCTCACGAAAAAAACGAAAATATGCGTAATTTATTTTTGTGTAGTTCGTAATGATACTAAAGAAGCTTTAAATTTGTACAGTTCGCAAAGTCGAAGATGTGGTTTTTTTTTGAGTTTCTCAAATATAATTTGAAGATTATTATCTGCTTAATTGGGTCTTTAAAACCACGCCCATAAATTTTTCTAAGCCAAAAAAATTATTAAATTTTTTGCAAGGCTATATATTTGAAGCGAGACGAAATATAACACTGATCTTATACTTGGGCCAGCAACGCGGACCGGGCCAGCTAGTTTATAATGAATAATGAAGTTGGTAAACATGATTGTATGTAGGGTTTTATTTCGTGGGGGACTTTTAATACAGAAAAATAAATTTTCAATTGAGTTTAAACAAAAATAATAAATCTAAAACTGTTCTAATTTTGAAACTTTGAAATTCGTTTTCGTATTCAGCGCTAGATCTTACAAGGAAAATAACTGCAAAATTTCGTGGATTAAAGTCTCAGTAAACAAGTGTATTTGTAGTTTTGAGACTTTCGTTTATCAATTTAAAACTTTAAACCGCCGAAAGTTCTTTACGCGAGCGGTTTCGAACTTACTAAATATACATATGAGGCATTCCACACCAAATGTCCCGCTACAGAAAAACATGTGTCCCATAAATTTCTGAATAGGTTGTTTGGATAGCCCTATATTAAACTAAGAAAATTGCGTTTTTGGTTTTTCAAATTTTCAAAAACTGGGCTTAGGAGGCGTGGTCAAATATTGGAAAAATTGTAAAATTTGTGGCAAGTTGCCTTGAATAAATATTTATCACATTAAAACGGAATGCACCACAATATCACACATTTACATTTGAATTTTAAATTTCATAACAATTTTGTAATTTGCTTGTATTTTCTTGTTTTAACGTTACGAATGTGTAATATTAATTGCATAAATCTTCATCATACGCAACGTTAAAACAAGAAAATACAAGTAAATTACTAAATTGTTATGAAATTTAAAATTCAAATGCGATTTTCTCGAAAAAAACGAAAAATGTGTTTCTGAATTTTTTTGTGTGGATGGACAAACATCTAAACTTTTAAAAAAAAATTTAAAAAAGAAAAAAAAAAGTGGCCGGATTTTTGATAAATTGACTTTTTTAAAAAATGGAAAATTTCAGAACGGGTTCTGAAAATTTTCCAAAAAAAAACTTTACTCGATAGCCCATACAAAACTATGTAAGAATGTAGGTTTTTGAGATTATGGTGCATTCCGTTTTAATATAATAAATATTTAATCAAGGCAACTCGCCACAAATTTGACCATTTTTCCAATATTTGACCACGCCTCCTAACCCAGTTTTTGAAAAATTGAAAAACCAAAAAGTTCAATATAGGGCTATCCATACAATCTATACAGAAGTTTACGGTACACATGTTTTTTTTCGCTGGACATTTGGTGTGGAATGCCTCATATGTATGTCAATTAGTATTTGGGGTCCGGGAATTTCCGGAAATTCCCGGGAAAACACTGACAGGAATTCCCCGGAATTTTTTAATTTTTCCCGGAAAATCCGGGAATTTTGTAAAATAAACCATTTTACAAAAAAAAAAAATTATTAATTTTTAATATTTTTTTTACATACAAGTGTAATTACATTTCCTATTTTTCTATTTGGAAGAAAAGTGCAAATATATGTATATTCATAGGAAAACTGACCAAGTGTAAAGAGTATGACAATATCATAAAAAAACTTGAAATATACGTCGGTTAATGATAATTTTGCTAAGACTTTCAAAAAAAATATAAAAATTTTGAACCTAGAATGGCCATTTCCAGACCAAAATATTAAAAATGGTGCCATCTTTATTAGTATGACAATATCATAAAAAAACTTGAAATATACGTCGGTTAATGATAATTTTGCTAAGACTTTCAAAAAAAAAAAAAAATATAAAAATTTTGAACCTAGAATTGCCATTTCCAGACCAAAATATTAAAAATGCTGCCAACTTTATTAGTTTTTGCTCAAATGATTCAGGTTTACATTTTTTTGCGATTTTTAGCTATTTGTTACACTCAAAATAATAACTCTGTTAAATTACAGAAAAACTCTGCCAATTTAACAGAGTACACCATACTTTTCCAGCTAACAACATTTCTTGATAATTTTACTAAAAAACTCTGTAAAATGATTTTGACAAAAAAACTGTTAATTTACAGAGTTTATAGTAAAATATTCGTTAAATATGAAAGCTTTTTGACAGAGAAAACTCTGTAATTTTACTTTAAAACTCTGTAAAATGATTTGGACAAAAAACTGTTAATTTACAGAGTTTCTAGTAAAACATTGGTTAAATAAACCACCATTTGCAAAGAAAACTATGTAAATTTACATATATTTGTAAAATGTATTTGATGCAAAAAAAAAAATACAGAAAAAACTCTGTAAATTTACAGAGTTTAGTTAAATGCATGTAACTTTGTAAAATTTTTATAAGATTTCTGAAAAGATTTTTTTTTATAACTTTTTTTGTTACTTTTTCAACTTTTTCTCAAAAAAAAAATATACAGACAAAATTTTGATGTTTGGTAACAAAAACAAAAACTACTCAAAACAGAAAACTTTCTTGGTTACAAAAAATACGAAGTATTTTGCTTAAATCTGTATTTTAGCAGAAAACTCTGTTAATTATCTGTAAAATTAAGATTAAAAAGTAAAAAGTAATATAACAGAGGAAACTTTGTTTTTTTTGTCACAACAAAATACAAAGTATTTTCTTTAAATCTGTAATTTGACAGAAAACTCTGTCAAATATCTGTTGAATTATCACAACAGTTATTTTACATATAACATATGTATATTTGCGATTTTTTGTGGGGGAAAAAGGTATATATATTTTTTGTTTTGTTTTATTGCATTTCAGGGTTTTTAACTTTTATTTTTTGATTTTTATATTTTACTTAGTTTTACATAAGCTGAATTTGTGATACACATATTGTTTATCTCTAATAAAACTGTTTTAAATAAAAAGTTGGTCAAATTTTAATGTTTTTTTAATGATTTATATTAATAATGAAAATTTATAATAATAAATATTTTTTTTCCGTTTCCCGGGAAATGAAAAATCCGGCAATTTCCAATCACTAATGTCAATACGTGTACAAAACAATTTTGATGTGCCTTAAAAAAACTTAATTTTTTTAAACCTTAAAATCAAAAATAAATGTTCATATAAATTTTTTTTATAAAAAAAGTACTAAAATAAACAGATATTGTTCAAAGTTTTGTTGATGTTACAAACAAAAAAATCCTTTGTGATCAAAGAGATTGGATATTACTTGTAAAATGTATAACTGTGGGTTTGTCAGTGTGTCCCAAAAATGTTTTTTTATTGAAGAAATTTTGTTATTGTCGTAGAGAGAAAAATTAAGATGAAAGAATTGGAACTTTTATGAAGTCAAGGATTTACAGTGGTTGACATCAAATTAGAAACATTTCTATAGTATATCGAGGGCAAATATTAAAAACTTGCTATCTGCTTTGTTACAGCACTGCAGATAGCAAGAAGTTTTGAAAACAAAAGGTAACAATAGTCAACGTAATTATTATGAAACGAGTATAATTTGAAAAAATTTTATATAGGTAATTTACAAAGCTTTAATTTAAGCTTGATAGCGTTGATAAATGTAATACGAGGGTCGATCTGGAAAACTAAATTTTTTATAGACATTTTCCAGAAAATCTTTTAAAATATTTTTAAGTTGGGCTTTTTCTAAGTTCAAAAATTAACGCCCAAATTTATAAAAAATAAAAGAGCTTTATAATTGGTTTATAATTCGAATTTCGATACAAAATTTGTTTTATATACCACTTACTAGCCTCTTTAAACTTTTATAAATTTAAAGACATAAATTTAAACAAAAGTACAACAGTTTTTATTCAGTAATCAAAAAATTTTTCCAAAAAACCAAACAAAAAATTAAATTTTTTTAAATGCAGTAAAAGAAATTCGCATTTTTTGACCTCCAATTCGTTTGACCACCAATTTTTTGTAATTTGTTATTTGGATTATTGGAAAAATTAGTTGTTTACTGAATAAAAACTATTGGACGGTTTTTTAGTATTTTAATGTTTGAACATAAAAAATCAACTTAAAAATATTTTTAAAAAAATTTCTGAAAAATGTCTTTAAATAATTTCATTTTCCTGATCGACCCTCGTAGCACATTTATTATTTACTCAATCTGGACGATATTAAGCTTAAATTAAAGCTTTATAAATTACCTACATAACATTTATTACAATTATACTCGTTTGATAATAATAACGTTGAGTATTGTTACCTTTGTCTTTCTAAGTTACCAACTTAGAAAGAAAAATCTATCTGACACGGACACGTGCAGATTCTGCGAGATAGAGGAGGAGACAGCAGAACATATACTTTGGACATGCCCAAGACTGACTGGTAGAAGACTTCAAAATCTAGGGGGACACTTAATATCTCCGACCGACGTGTGGAACTCTCTGCCAAATAGGATTCTCGGCTTTATTAAAAGCCTGAATATTTAGGGCACCCTTTTTTTAGGCTGCACAATAGATCTTTCTGGTCGCAGTGCATAGGGCCTCTTTAATCTAATCTACCTTTGTCTTTAACAAATTTCATATACTATTGAAAAGTTTCTGATTTGTTGTCAACCACTGTACATTTTTGATAAGTTGCGTATACGTATTATTTATTCAACGATTGACAGTAAAAACACTCATACGGCATTCAGGCAGAAAAATTACACAGTAGAAAACTTCATCTGTTTCTAGTTAATAGCGAATTGAAGCCACAATAAAAAATCTTATTTAATTAAGATCGGAGTGTACCACAACACCGACTTTCCTTGTAAGTTTCTATATAGTTAATCTCTTACAATTTTGAAAATTCATTTTTCAGGATAACCTAATGTATGTGCTGGTACTTATTTATGTATATTTTACTTGGAAAATGGTAACAAAAAACCTATGCAGAAATATGTTAATGTTTGAGTTAGGGATTTATATATTGCGGGACTTTGTTTGCGAGCGTGATGTGCACACACAACAGGTGATAGTGTTTACAAATGGAACTTTTTGTTAAATATGTGTACATACATCAAGGGATGCACACATGTGTAACAAACAAATACAGTCAATAAAACTAATAAACGTACAGCTGAATTAAAAAATCGATTGAAATCGATGGATTTTGTGTTTTGATGACTTTATTGATATTTTCGCTTACAGAAACAAGTTTATCATTATTTTCTTTAGATACATTAGAATACCTTTCAAGCCCATAAAAGGGGGCGGGAAAACAAAATATTTTTAATGCCCTGGGTCCAAGTACAAAACTTGGCACTTCCTCAGACGTAAAAATTTTCATTTGGTGATTAATTTTTTTTTTACTTCCATAAATTCACCTTTGTCGGACGACCAAAAACATGGATCCGTTTTTTTTTGCAAAAACAATCTACAATTTTATTAGTTTTTGCCGAAGGAAGTTTGTTTTTCACGATCATATTTCATTTAGATAAATTTTTCTTTTTAATTTGTTTAAAAAGAAAATTGTACATATTCGTATTCATAGAATAAGTCTCAGTTTCTAAGACATTTGACGTATAGAAAAGTCGAAATCTGTGAATTTTTCAACAGAAGAAATTCTTCCTAAATAGAAAATATCAGCTGTTGAGCTGCTGTTTTTATGGGGAAAATGTCTCAGAATCTGAGACTTTTTCGTACAGAAAAATTTTCAGATCCTAAAAACTTTTTCTACAGAAAAGTCTCAGATTCTGAGACCTTTTACTATAGAAAAAGTCTCATATTTACTATAGAAAAAGTGTCATATTTATTTTTACTATCGAAAAGGTCTTAGATTATTATATTTATATCGTACTAAAAAAATTTTAGATTCGTAGACATTTTTTCTATTAAAAAGTCTCCGATTTTTAGACTTTTTTCCTATAGAAAAAGTCTCAGATTCTTTTTCCTAAGAAAAATTCTCACATTCTAAGACCTTTTTCCTATAGAAAAAGTCTGAGATTCTTAGACTTTTTTTTCGTCGAAAAAGTCTCAGATTCTTATACCTTTTTCCTATAGAAATGTCTCAGATTCTGATACCTTATTTCTAAAGAAAAGTCTCAGATTCTCAGACCTTTTTCCTATAGAAAAAGTTTCAGATTCTGAGAGGTTTCTTATATACAAGAAGTCTAAAATTCTGGCACTTTTTCACTAAAGAAAAAGTCTAAGTTTCTGCGAAATTCTGAGACCTTTTCCCTTAAAAAAATTTCAAATTCAGAGATTCTGAGACCGTTTTCCTATAGAAAAAGTCTTAGATTCTTAGGCAATTTTCCTATCGAAAAAGTCTCAGATTTTGTGACCTTTTTCCTACAAATAAGTCTCAAATTTTTAAACGTTTTTTCCCATATTTCTTTTTTAATTCTGGGACCTTTTTCCTTCACAAAAAGGTTCTGAGACTTTTAGAATTTGGAAATTCTTCTACAAAAATCTTAAAAATAAAATATTTGGCGATGTTAAAAGTTTTAGAGTTTTTCTGTACCTTTTTCTATAAAAAAGTCTCAGATTCTGTGACCTTTTTAATATAGAACCTTTATCGTGTAAAATAAGTCTCAAATTCCGAGACTTTTTTATGGAAAAAGTCTCAGATTTTTCACAAAGAAAAATTTTTCAATTATCAAACATTTTCTATTACGGATTTTTGTAGAATTCCCAAAATTTTTAATAAGATTGACAGATATTTTTCCACAGAACATTTTGAGATTAAGTCACATTTTCCCTTTAGAAATTTTCTCTATGAAAATTTTCAGATTTTTTTCTATGAAAAATTTTCGGACTTCAAGTATTTTTTCCTTTGGACATTTTTTTTTTTGAAAATTTCCTTCTATATTTTTTTTCTTTCCTTTTATTTTTCTTTTTTTCCTTTTTTTCCTCTTTTTTTCTTTTTGAAATTTGGTCTGGGGGAGGGGAAAGGGGAAATCCCCCCCCCCCCCACTTGTACCCGCGCATGATAGTTTTTATTAATTTTGGAACTGTGACTTTATCACGAAGGTTTTTTTTTTATAAAAAAGAAACAACACTCAGACAATGCTGCCTATCAATTACTAATGTAACCGTGATGTTTCTTTCGGAAAGGGGATAGAAGAGAGATGAAAGATTTGAAAGATAGAAGGGCTTCAGTATGGCAACACTGTAATTGCGCGTGTTAATAATTTTGAGTACAATTGTTGCATCGCCATCTGTTTTTGATCTGGCGAATTATTTTTGAAGCTGTGTTTAATAGCCATTATTTTATTATTTTACTTCGTTGACGTTTTAGTGCTATTTATCAACGAAGGAGGGTGCTGCGATAAATATTAGTTATAAATAGAAACTAATAAATATCTGAAAAAATGTTGTTCTGCCTGAGACGGGAATCGAACCCAGGCTTGATGGCTAGTAGTCCAACGCGCTAACCACTAAGCCACAGCACCCAACGGCTACAACGGCTGCATTAGAAATCCTTCTTCATCTATTCCATTAGATTTATTGGGTAGGCAACATGCGGCTACATCGGCAATTCGACTTAATAGCACACTGCAATGGAGGAGCAGCGATTGTGTCCATAGCGCGATCTTGAAGAATATAACATTACCACAAAATGTGGACTATGCTCCGCCTATGAGCCTTTTTGGGTGCCACTTTAACACAATGATACCATCCAAGGAGTCTTGGATGAGGGGCATTCCTGGTAATGGAGCCTCCTAATACAGATGGACCGAAGCCACACGAACAAGTGTCTTCGGAAGAACTTTGGTTGATCCTGGAACAAAGATTGTCAGATCATTTCCGTGTTTACCAGGCAGAGATGCTGAAAATAAAGGAAGTTGCTGACTGGCTGAGTTGCAATGTCTTGTCTACAACAGCTGTCAACATCTATTCTGACATTAAAGCCGTAGTCAAGTCTCTGGAGTCAAAGTTTCTGAAAACAAGATCTGCCCTTAGGTTAGGTTAGGGTGGCGGTGCCAGATGGGCACTCCGCATAGACCAATTGGTCCATAGCGATACCACAAAACTTTTTCCGCTTATCGATGTAAACTAAATACATTGATCTTCATTCCGAATTATTTCAAGCTCTTCAGGTCTATCCTCGTAATTTCCTCCAAAGTCTCGAACTGTGAACTTCCTATAATTGATAGTCGAGTTCGTGCCAAAGCCGGGCAGTGACACAGGATGTGTTAAATGGTCTCCTCGACGTCTGGTGTCTCGCACCTTTTACAGCTTGCGTCCGTAATAAGATTCATGTTCTTGGCATGTTTTCCGACAAGACAGTGTCCCGTTATTAAACCTGTCAACATACGACATTCTATTCTCGTAAGTGTAAATAAGAATTTAGTTCTTCCTAAATCATAGCGTGGCCATAAAATTCTGCTTATACGACTTGTCCTGAGTTCCTTCCATCTTCGATTTGCCTTGGCGACAGTAAGGGTATTTCGTTTTAGTTTGTAATGCTGGAGTGGCGGTGAAAGCATTATGGTGGTACCTATGCCATCTGCTCCTGGTTTCGCGAGTTCATCTGCTTTCTCGTTTCCTTCTATTCCTTCCTGCCCTGGTACCCATAATAAGGTAACTTCATTATTTAAGCAGAGTTGTTTTAAATTCTCGTAACAAGAGTGCCTTTAGAGCAGCTTGACTATCCACGTAGAAATTAAGGGTTGCACATTTTTTTTGCCAGCTTTTGATATAGCAGCTATCTCAGCCTGAAAGATACTCGAGTCTACGGGTAATTTAAAAGATAAGTGTTGGTCTAGTTCCAGTACCGTGAAACCAGCTCCCACACCATGCGATTGCTTCGATCCATCAGTAAAGATATTTATTGAGTTCGCAGGACGGCCCTGCCAGGTCGACCAGAATTCTCGATCCGGAAATATAACTTTATATTTTCGGTCGAAAAATAGTTTGGGCACGGTGTAATCAGAGTCAATACGGTCCATATTAGCAATGTTACTGTGTCCAAAGTTGCGATACTTGAACCAATTTGACTCTTTGAGTCTGAGGCAAGCTCTGCCCTTAACTGCCACATGTCTTTAAATGACATGACCAAGCAGGTTGATGTACGACTCATATGGGTCACGGGCAAAGAGATATTTTAGGAAATTGCAAAACTGATAAACTTGCAAGACTGGAAACTACCTTACATGTTTCAACAGAATCGGGATGTGTTTGTATGCCTCTAGAAACTTGCAAGAAAAATCTGCGGCCTTGTTCCACGGAGCGCCGTGGCGGGGACTAATCAGAGATGGGAAACATGAATGGACGTGTAAGACTACATGACAAATTTGGCCTTATCTTATCTCAGAAACGCACAAGTGAGCTGATATCGCTTCCAAGAGGAGGAATTTCAACGGTGGTTGCTATAATAACTGGACACTTTCTTATAGGAAAGCACGCAGAGCGGTTGAATGTGCCGTTAAATGAGAATTCCTAGTAAAATTACGAGATTTTTTGTAATTTTACAAGATTTTTACCAATAAAATTAGTGAAATAAAACTTACAAGGAATTATGTAAATTTACTAAATTTTTTTTTTTATAAAAAATTTGGAAATTTGTAAAATTACAAGAAAAAATGTAAAATTTAAAAAAAAATGTAAATTTCGATTAAAAATTTTTTTGTTAAAAAACAAGAAAAAATGTGAAATATTAGTAAAATGGGATTACGAGACTTTTTCTAGTAATTTGACAAGTTTTTTTTTTTTTTGAGTGCAGTAGGGAAACCTATTACAGTGCCGTAGTATCACAACGGACCTCAGAATCTATATGTGCTTACGTATAATGTCAGCATCCACTTACAACCTATTCTATACAAAAAGTATTATAATTCTAAATCTCTATCATAACATTTTTGCAACAGATGACTTCTAAATTTGACAAAAGCGATTTTCAGTGTACTTAAATGTAAAAACTTCAAAGTATACAGCATAATACATACACATGTGTGTAGTTATTTGTAACAATGTAGTACCTAAATGTGGGTGATGTGTTAATAGCAACAAAATTGTTGTCAAAATCAGTTGTCTGTTTTTTATACCCACCATTCTAGTGATAGAGGGTACATAAAAGTTCGTCATTCCATTTGTAACTCATCGAAATAAAAGTACCTACATATTTTATTGATTAGTGATTAATTCTAAGTCATTTTAGCAATGTACGTCTGTTGAAATGGCGATCGCGGCCAAAATATTACACTGATGTGACTGTAACTCAACATATTTACTTGTTTTTTCGAAAAGTTTGGTATTATAATTGAGCGATATCGGTTCAGTGGTTCAAAAATTACGAACGAAAATATAAGGACACCTAGAAAATGTTAGTACATTCTACATAACCAAAAAATGCTTTCATCCGACTGCTGCCAAAAATATATTTTTCAACTAAACTTTTCTGAAATATATTTTTTACATTGTGGAGGGTATTTAAAAATTCGGCAAGGCTGAACTTAACTTTTTTACTTGTTTGAATTTCAAACCCACATAGTATTTACAATAAACCTAAAATCCATCCACAGTTACATAAATTGAAATTTCAAAATACGTTTGAAAAGCTTAAAGGCTCAACAAAACTTTAGTGCACTCAACTTCATGTTAATGTGGTGGTTTGGTGGTTAAATACGATTAAATATAAGTTTCATATTTTTAAAGCATCAGAGGATGGATTGGAATTCATATTTTTTAGTTTCTATATGACAAGATTTTATTTTAAAATTTCAGATTTAAGTTGATATGATATGTTACCAAAGATTCATTGTTGATTATTTCTTTTTGTAGACATTTTGTGTACACATTTTATATTGAAATATTCCGGAAATATGTGCTTATAACTTATTTCATTGATAATATTTTTAATGCCCATCAATCCCATTTATCTTATCTTATCAATAACTCTTTTTTTTCTTGATAAAAATTACTTTCTCTTTTTTAATTTGCATAATACTACACAAAACCCTGGTTTAAAAAAAAAAACGAAGGGTTTGTCCCGGAAACTAGAACTACTTATCTTTATTTATTGTGACCTCCTGAGTTCGATTCCGCCATCAGAATTAAATTCTCGAAATTTTCTATAGTAATAACTTGAGTGTTTTCTATTAGATAAATCTGAAAACTTCCCTTAGAAAAATTTCAGAATTAAGAAAACAAATTTGACTTTTTTCAACAAAAATTCAGTTGATGCAACCAAAATTTGTTTAATGCACTTGGAAAAAGGTTGTCGCAATTCAACATCGATTAATATAACTAGTTTTTAATTGAAAAAATACGAAATTTGGTTGCCACAGCCGAATATAGTAACATCAACCGAATTTTAGGTTGATGCAAAAAAAAAATTCAGTTAGGAATTTATTTTTCTGTGTGTATGACAAATGTCTCGGAATATGATACATTTTTCGTGTGTTAGATATCAGTTAGCAATTCATTTAAGACAAAGTTTCCAATGAGTTGAGTTGAGGGTGGGTTGTACAAGCCTAAAAATAGGTAAATTTTTAGGCAAGTCCATGGCGCTCAGACTTAAAATAGTCCATTGTACCGCATTGTTTCCAATAATACACCTAATTATTGTCAAACGAGTATTTTTGTTAAAAGTGCTGTGTAGGTAATTTATCGAGCTTTCATTTAAGCTTAATGGCGTCCAGATTGAGTAAATATTAATCGTGCTACGAGGGTCGTAATGGAAATTGAAATTATTGAAAGACGTTTTTTAGAAAATTTCTTAAAAATAGCATATAGACATTTATCAAAATAATTTTTCTAATGACCCAAACAAAATTCAAAATTTCTAAAATGCAGTCGAAGAAATCGGATTTTTTTGACCTCCAATTCTTTTGACCACCGATTTTTTGTAAACAAAGGAAATGTTCAATTATTTTTATATCTCATTACTATACACTTAGGTGTACTAAAATTATTAAACAATTAAATCTTTTCTTTGTGTACCAAAAATTGGTGGTCAAAAGAATTGGAGGTCAAAAAATTCAGATTTCTTCTACTGTGTTTTAAAAATTTTGGTTTTTGTTTGGGTTTTTGGAAAAATTATTTATCAAAAGAATATTAACTATTGGATTATTTTTTAAATTTTTTATGTTTGAGCTTTGATAAAATTGACCTAGAAATATTTTTAAGAAATTTTCAAAAAAATTTTAAATTTCCATTTCGACCCTCGTAGCACATTTAATATTTAGACAATCTGAACGTCATTAAGCTTTAATTAAAGCTTTATTAATTACATACACAGGACTTTTTACAAAAACACTTATTTGATAATAATTAGGTCTATTTTGGTTAACTTTGTCTTGAATGAATTGCTAACTAATATCTTTTACACGAAATAAGCTGCGAGCCACCGTATCTTAGAGTCAGAGACTTATACTGCAAAAAAATGTTTTTAAAGCTCGGACTATTTCTTTAGGAACAATCTATCAGAAGCTGAGCCCTTTTCAGAATGCAAGTATTTTTCTAAGGAAAATAGTATCGCCGGACCTCTTAGCAAAAGGTCCTTATTTTGAATCTAAAAGATTTGTTTCAGACCTAATTGTTTCTTTTTTAAGATGGTGGAATTTAGGTTCCATATAGGGTCTTGCGAATTTAAAAAATTTAGTAACTAAAAAATAAGGTTTTACACCATTTCCAATTGTATTTCAGAAATTATCAATTGTATTTTAGAAATTATCAAATGTATTTCAGAACATATCAATTGTATTTCAGAAATTATCAATTGTATTTCAGAAATTATTAATTTTATTTCAGAAATTATGAATTGTATTCCAAAATTATCAATTGTATTTCAAAAGTTATCAATTGTATTTCAGATGTTATCAATTTTATTTCAGTATTTATCAATTGTATTTCAGAAATTATCAATTTTTTTTAGAAATTAGAAACTGTATTTCAGAAACTATCAATTGCATTACAGAAATTATCATATCATATTATCATTATCATAACAAAAAAAAAAATGTTTTATAATAACACTGCGCCACAACAAAAATCGGAATGGGATGAAACCAAAATACATTTTTTATTCTTTTTACACGCATTTAAAGTTGGTGAACTTTTTTTATACATAATTATACAGGCCGTTTATGAATCCACAACGAAATTCGATTGGAAACGAAATTTAATTCCGTTTCCAATTTTCGAAGCGTTCATGAAACCGTGACGAAAGTGCTTTGTTCGAAAAAAAAAATATATATTTCGTTCGAACTTAGCGGAGACACATTTTTTTGTTGTAAATTAATGTATTTACAAAATACGACTCTGTATTTGCAAATACAGAGTCGTATTTTGTATCAACTCTGTTAGAAAGTCAAAGTCAGAGTTGTTATAATATGGCAAATAACAAACTGTCAAGCATTTCTTTTGAATTAAATTTTTTAGTCATTGATCCATTACGGTAAGGAGTTTTATACAAAAGCATAACCCATACTAAGGATCTGGCATTACTTTTGTTTGAAAAAATACCAGTTTCTTCTACATATTTCATTGGCTCAGGATAAATATCTTTGCACACCAAAGAATTTGCTTTTTAAAAGGCATCGATTCGTTAATGCACATTTTTGCATATTTTGGTGAAAATTCATGTTTTGCATATTCTTCTATTAATCAATATATTTGGGTTATAATTTGTGTAAAGATTTAGCTTATTTTTTCTTTTTTATGAAATATTTTTAAAACATCGGTAACTTGCTGCCCAACTGGTCTCTTATTATTTTTTGCGCCCAATTTCGAAATCGAAATACTTGTCCGACTAAAGATTTTTTTTCGTTAATAAGCTAAAGTGTGTATGATACTTTTTTAAAGAATTTTATCAAAGGTTTTCTGCAAGAAACTTGAAAATTCAAAATTATTGTTTGGAAGTTATTAAATTTTTTGTAGAAAACCCTTTGAAAAAGTTAATGAAAACATCAAGTATCATACACACTTAACACAAGCCTTGTTCTGTCTATTACAACTTTTCAATTCACATTTTCCGAATCACATGAAATCCAATTTAGTGTTCTGTTGTTTACGTTTTCATTCAAAGTTAAAATCGAATAACTGAAATTTTAAAATTATAGAGAAAAAAGTGCATTCGTTTTACTTTCACGGAAGTGAAATCTGGAACACCAAAAAATTCGAAAATTTTCATTTTCACATTTTTTAATGTGAATTACTTTTTTGGAACAGCGGACAAAGTAAAATAATATTGAAAACAAGTTAGTGTTAAATTCGGCTGTGCCGAATTTGTTTTTTGTGGGGGGTGATAGGGTCAGTGGGGGACGTTGGGAACACCTTCCCATCCCGATAAATATACCAAATGTTTCATTTATTTAACAAAAATACAAAAAAACATGTAAAAAAAGTGAATTTTTTCAGAGGTTGGTTGAGTTCTTCAAGGGGGAACTTTTTTCCCCTGGGCCGATTTTGCCCATTTACGAACTTAACCTGCCTAGGACCATAATACATATTCGTGCCAAATGGCAGGAGGCTAGCTCTTTTATTTTGGACTGCATCGTGCCATCTACAGACGGACGGACGGACGGACATTCACAGAATGTCTTAGAATCGATCATGGATCAATAATATATATACTTTATGGGGTCCCCGACCGATATTTCGATGCATTACAAACGAAATGACAAAGTGAGTATACCCCCATACTGTGGTTGGAGGGTATAAAAACTGAAACAAATGTTGGAATGTATGGACATTTTTTTCCAAAAAAGTATAAATGCACTTTTTTTACTGCATATTTTTACAGTTTTCAGTTTATATTTTAGGCGCTTAAAACACAAATCCATACGCTATATCGGGATTTATTTCCACAAACTCATGAAGAACTAACTGTATTTTGCTCATTAATTTTGTGCCTTCCCCTTACAAAATAAAAAAAGAAAAAAATATTTTTAAAAAAATTCTAAAACAAAAAAAAAAAAACATGTTACCTACATTTTTTTATTTAACTTTTGTTTTTAAATTTTTTTAATTAATTATTTCCAACTTTTCTTACAAATCCCCGAAGCAAAACGTTAACGAAAATTTTCCAACTGTCAAACCAATTGAATGGAATTCATGAACGCACATTTTCGTTTTCGAACGGAAATTTTCTCATTTTTTCTTTGATTGGAATTAGATTGGATTCATAAACACACACAGCTGATTTCCGTGAAAAAGTGTTGTCAAACCAATCCGCATTGGTTTCATAAACGACCCGATAATAATTGCTTGAAAACTGTACATATGAGTGGCGTATGCTTAATTTTGTAATTGCCTTTAAATAACAATCATACGCAATGGTGCACTTTTGTTTATTTTTTAATAATTTGACTATTTATTAAGTAGGTACTGGACCTTTGCAGAGAAATAACTCTCGAAATTCTGACGTAATTTCAAGGTTAAGTTTTGACGCTGAACCTCTCATGTCCAAGGGCACCACCAGGGGCCTTTATAGTAGGACATGTTAGTACAAAAAAACTGTAAATACTTTAAAATCACCATTTTTATATGCTTGTAAAAAAAATCTAGCGCTGAACTTAAAAAAAAAAAAAAAACATTTAAGGTTTTGTTATGTAAAGTGTCAACTTTCATTTAATTTTGGTTTCATCACATTCCGATTCTGTAATCAGTTCTATTATTTTTAACTTTGCCGTTAACGAATTACATCTACTATCCAGTCGTATGTATACTTTTGTCGGCCACTGTATGTCGTTGTCTTAAAAACGTGCTCCTGATAAACAAGGCTTCTGTGTAGTGCCATTATAATTTTGCCTTTCATAAATGATGAGATTGTATGTTTTATCATTTATGTATGCACGCACATACAATCTGAATGAATTGTGTTTTCCAATAATTACATGTAATCATTTTTGTGATTTATGCATGTTTGCTCAAAGTTCATTCATTCATTCATACACGTACATATGCCAATTTCATCAAATTTATCTTGTTATCTAATTGTTGATAACGATAATGGGATTTTTGTTGGCTTGGAAATTTAAGTAGGTTTTGTTTAGGTGTTTAATGAGAAATCTATAGTCTATTCAATTCTAGAAGTATTAAAATTAAAAAGCCTAATTAGTTAAAAATACATAATCCTATTTAGGAATTATAGTATCCCAGCAAAATTTTCGGTTGCAAATAACCGATTGTGGAACAACTTATACTTCCAAAGAACCTGTTCTAATTCTTGTGCAACACCGATTCTTTTTACAAAGGGATTGTCCCAAAAGCAACAGGTGTTTGTAAGCAAAATTAGAACATATTTTTGTTCCTCGGAATCGGTTCTAGAAGTAAAATTTGGAACAAAAATGGGAATTAAAGAAATAGTTTGAATTTCAGTAATTTATTAAACAAAGATAAAGACAGTCATATCCCAGTATGCAAAATGAGTCGATATCGATTCGAAAAAGAATCGTTTTCTCTAAGAATTTCATCGATATCGAGTTCGATATAATGTCGATATAAAGCGTGTTTTCCTATGTGGCATGCAAGGTGATATAGAATCGAGTATTGGTACAGGATTCGATTCGATTTTTAATCGAAAAATTTTATGAATTTCGATACATTTGTTTTTTAATAATTTAGTTAATTGTTTTAAAAAGAATTAAAATAGTAGTATTTTTTTACTTACTACTACTTACTTACTTACAATTAACTAATTTTTACTAATTTAATTTATTTATTCTTTAAATTTAATTTTTGCTAATTACTATTTTTATCTGCCTCACTTTAGATTTGAACTCAGAACTCCCAGTTTACTGGTTGAACGCCTTACTCCTTCAGCCAAAGTTTGATAATAAAAGTAGTTTTTTAAAATTACTTTTACTAAAATTTGAATTTTTTATTATTATTTGAATTGCCCTTAAATTATAATTTGTTTTATTATTTGAATTACCCTGTTTTTATATTCATTTTATTTTGTTTTGACATACTTCTCCCAATTTGAAAATATTTTTATTTCAAAATATATATTAGTACAAACAAATTTCAAGTTGTGTATGGCCTAGTTGGTTAGCAGCAGACATGGGCGTTTATGATTACAATTGTGTAATTGATTACAGTTTCAATTACAATTACATGTAATTAGTAATTGAGTTTTTTCAATTACAATTACAATTACAAGTAAAATTGAAAATTTTCAATTACTAATTACATCTAATTGTAATTGAAACTGTAATCAATTACATAATGTAATCATTAACGCCCATGTCTGTAACTTACCCTAAAGTGCCCCTAGGGGAGCCAAATGTATGACCGACCTTTCATGTAATTGTAATTGAAACTGTAATCAATTACACAACGTAATCATTAACGCCCATGTCTGGTTAGCAGGTTCGGCAGCTTATGATTTGTAGATTTTTGGCCTTGGTTCAAACCCCGGTCGCGGATTTTTTTTTTATTTTTATTTTTTTTTATTGTTCTAATGTTATTTTTTTTAATAATAAAAGTAAAATTTGTAGAATTTTTGTAAAATTTAATGAAACTAAAACTCGATGTTATATTGAAAATAAATATTTTTTATGGAACAATAAATACGAGAATTCCTAAAATGTAGATTGGAAATCATTTCGAAATCGATTAGTTTTTCAATAAAAATATGAGTTCGAGAAACGTTAAAATATCGACTGTATATAATATCGACTTCGAATCGTTATTGCGGAAAATCCTCGAAAAAACTTCGAAAAAATTGTCGCCTCGAAACTGTGCAGACTGGGATATAACATGGAATATTTACATTTTTTTAACACACATTTATTCTTTTTCGCCTCCAAAGTTGCTTTTTGGGCCTTACAATAATGACATACCAGAACATGGATTTTCTGCAAACAAAAATAAAAAACATAATATTATTAGTATTTGACCCGACCCAGATAATGAAAATTTAATTTTCTCACCTTTTTTTCAACAATTTTCACGATTATATCCTGCTATTTTAGTAGAATTTCGTGTTTTATCTTGGTTAACAAAAATAAATTGATATTTATTTTTTAATTTTTTTGACACATAATTTTTTTTTTAATTCCTGAGAACCAAAATGTTATGAAACTTTGATTGCAGAGAACAAGCTTCACAATAATTTTAACTTAACTTGTTCTGAATAATTAAAGTGTAATAGGGTATGGTTTTCTTCACCTGTTCTAGAACAAGTGTTGTCAGAATCGGTTCTGAAAAATTTTCCTGGGATAATACATTTATAGAAAATGTAATTCAGACAGATCAAAACGTTGCCAAATATATTTATATTTTGATAACTGAACAATTACCAAAAAAACTGTTTTTATATTTTTAAAACTAAACTTGTTATTTGATCTAATTTTCTAAAAACAGAAGCCTCCCGCCTAAAAAAAAATTGATTATATCTTATTAGATAAAATTTGATATAATTAGATCCCAAAAGGGAACGGTAAATATTATCTAATTTGATATTATAAAAAATTATATCTAATAAATTATAATAATATATAATTATATTATATATATATTATAACTTATTAGATCTAATATGATCTTCAATATCAAATTAGATGAAATATACCGTCCCATTTTTTGGAATTCAATTATGTCTAATAATATCAAATTTGATCTAATAAGATATAATCATATATTTTTGGATCCTCCATTTTTAGGATCAATGATAGATCAATTGTTATATAATTATTAGAGTTAATTTTTAAAATTTGATCTGCGGATATCATAATTTTTTTGAGGGATTTAGGGGAACTAAAAAGAATGGCGGTATTTTTTTGGAAAAAAAATCGCTTCTTGAGGTGGTTCAACGCATCTGAAAACGCGAATTTTTAGCTGACTTTTCTGCAGAGCAAAAACGGCTAAAGATATCGCAAATCTGATTTCGCCAGTTGATTCTACAGCAAAAAATAATACAATTGTCGATTTTCAAACTCTTAAAAAAAGTTCAAAAAACCCACCACAGAGGGCGGAAATATTAGGTTTTTCCATTTTCTTTTTAAATTAATTTTTTAAATATATGTACACAAGTAAAGGGCATTTTAGTCAATTGTACTGCAGATTTTGTAATTTGTATATCAAAAATAGTCAAATGTGCTTCATCTTTATTCTGCTTAAATCAGCTCTAAAAATATACATGAATTCACTGCATCATTATAGCGATTTTTTCAGCGCTCTAAAGAGATGTGAATTCAGAGCATCTTAAGAGCGCTTTTTCGGTGTATCCAACTAGCGCTCTAAAGTGTGACATCGCCTTAGAGAATCATGCATGAATTCAGCAGGTTTGGATGCGCTCCTTGACTCGAGTTTCCTTTCCAAAAGCTGCTGCCAGTTCAGCAAAATTTCTGCTGGGAAGTTTTTTGTTCATATTTGTTGCACTGTGTAATTAAAGGATATAAAAATGTGTACATTTTTGTATTTATTTTGTAAAACATTCATAAACCTATTAGAAAACTTCATGTCATAACACACTACTAATACATATTTAAGAGCAAAAACGTGTCCTATTTAATTTGGAAAATTGTTTGCATTTTCAAATCAAAGTTCATGGCATAATATTAGCTAGGAGTAGCTAAAATATGCATTCAACACGTATTATAACTACTCGTATTTAAATAGCCTGGGAATAAATGCACTGAGAAAATAGTTTGTCTGAAATACTTGATTAGAATTTTTAAACCCAATTTTTCGTTTTTCAATTAAAGTTTGTTATGGCAACTAGAGTATCCAAAAAACCGCCGATTTTCAAAAACCGGTTTTCGGTTTATTCGAAAAATCTAAAATTTAAAAAACCGGGTTCGGGTTTTATACAAAAAACCGGTCAACCGGTTTTTTCCGGTTTTTTGATTATTTCAGATTTAAAAAAAAAACAAATTTGTTTGTTAAATAGAAGAAAATACGAATTATTTCATTAATTTGCCTTAAAATCAAAGACTCCTATAGAAGACGTCCTATGAGCGGGAAGTTGTAGAAAGTTTTTTCCCGTGGATGAATTTTTCGTCGTTTGCTTTAATAAATTCGTTAATTTCACTAATACAATCTCATATTTACAGCAGAGTCAATAAGACTATCAAGTTTTTCGTATTAAGAATTGCGTAGAATCAAATAAAATTGAAGAATTTCTGACCACGGAAATTTCCTACTAAAATTTATTTTTGAATAAAATGCAATTTTTGAGTTCTGGTTGTGTTATAGTTTTTAGTTATTTTCAATTAATTTTGATTTTTATTGAAAATTCAAGTCCAATTTTAGTTTTGCAAAATATCGCTCAAAATTTTGGACCGAAATCGCTGCCAATTTTTTTTTATAAATTCTGTGGCAAGAAGGAAGAGGTGCATAAGTCGAGTTATATTAAACTTGTTTAGTTATTTTTATTTGATTACTCTTTAAATATTAGCCCCTATCATGATTGTAGAAATAATCTACAGCATATTTGTTATTGAAAATGTCAATTAATAGTGATTTTGTAAAAAAATATTTATCTTAAAGTGCTCTCGAAAAAAATTAATAAAAAAAACGTATGCAGTTTTTCCCTTTTGCCACAGAATTACAAAGTGACACCAATTTTATTGGTTATTTAGAAAAAAATAAACCGGTTCAACCAACCTAAAAATACCGGTTTTTCGAATAACCGAATTTGAATAAAAACCGAAACCGGTCGGCTTTTTAAAAATGAAAAAACCGGTCCACCGGTTTTCGGTTTCGGTTTTGGATACTCTAATGGCAACCAAATTTTAAGTGCTAAAAATTAAACTATTGCTGTGTTTTTCAATAAGTGGATTTATATTCGGATTAATCTTATTTAGTTTAAAAAAAATAATTTTGCCAAAACAAATTCGGAATATTTTTTTCATAATCTACGTTAAATTAGCAATTATTATCCGAAAAGATAATAAACAAATTTTGGAAAATGAAAAAAGATATAAATAAATAAAAATTAATCCAAATAAATAAATCAAAATGAATCCAAAATGGACTTATTAAATCCTAGGTTTCAGTTGGATTAATTTTGATTTATTTATATCTTTTTTAATTTTCCAAATTTTCTCATTATTTATTCGGATAATAATTGCTAATTTAACGTAGATTATGAAAAAATATTCCAAATTTGTTGTGTCCTGTTAACATAATTTGTTTAAACTAAATTTGATTAATCCGAAAATAAATCCACTTATTGAAAAGCACAGCATATCGTCGGTGCGGCAACCAGAACCGCTATGTGTATTTCAAAATTTTTTGAAGAGATTTTAATAACAGCCAAATTTGATGCTTTTGCACTGTTTTTTTAAAAATCGAAATTAATGTAAATAAAAAATTTGCAATATTTTTTAAATATTTGTGAATGAAATATCCCAGCAAAACTTAGATTACCAAATAAGGTATAAAATAAGGTATAGGATCTCTTATTTTATACATTGCAGCATTGATGATTTTAACAGGCGATGAGACTCAAAGTAATGCATCCACATTATCCCAAAGAATACCAGTAAGGTATAAAATAAGTCATAAATTTATAACGAAGAATACGAGTAAGGTGGAAAATATATGATATTTTATAGGTTACGAGAAATGAAATAATATAGCATACCAGAAGATAATATATAAGGTGTTACGAGTAGTAAAAAAGTAATTTTGTATTAAATTTACTCACGTGATTGTAAGTGAGTGTAAGTAGATAAAATATGCTCGAGAGTGTGTGCCGTTAGAAATTTCCTGTCTTGAGCCCATCTCTAGTTTAAACTTATGCATTTTTTTTATAAAATAATTATTTTTTATGTTATTCTAATGCATTATTCATCCAATTATAAATAATACATTATTTCAAACTTTCAAATAATACATAATGTAACCAAATATAAGTCATCCATGATTTAATGTTTAGAAATAACAAATATGAAATACATTTTTTCCAATAATCATGCATTACGTAGCAAATTATTAGTAATGCATTATTTTTCACTTGAAAATAATACGTTGTGGAACAAATGTTTGGTAAGACATCATAAAATAATGCTACAAATAAGTTATATGCATTACCTGGTAATGTGTTATATAATCACTACCCATTACCAAAGTTTTGCTGGGATTGTCTTAAGACACCGCTTAAGGTCAAAATTTAGCTGATTTGTAAGCCTTTTCAAAAAAATGTTGAAAAACACATAGCGGTTCTGGTTGGCGCACCGACGATATGTGATAAATAAGATATTTTTTTAAATGAAATTTTATTTTCTCAGTGTAGATATTCAAAATGATTAAAATCGCTTAATGATGCATATTTTTTTGAGTGGATTATTTTTTATTAAACAGAATGTATAAGATTGTGTAACTGGATATAGCACAAATACAAATGATGACACTGATAATAATGACTAGGGATGAGATTTCCATGCAAATTCATGTTTTTTGAAGATAGCCTAGAAACGGTAACGACCAATTATCTTTCCGGATCAAGAAATTTTCGTTAAAATGTAACCGATTTGTTTTTGCATATTTTTGCATATTTTGGTAAAAATGCATATTTTTCCATATTTTGATTTTAAATGCATATTTTCTGCATATTTATTACTTTTAAGTGCATATTTTTGCATATTTTGACATAAATTAGCAAAAACACAAATTGAAATTTATTTTTTTCAAAAACTATTTTAAATTTTAAAAATTTATTTTGAAATAAAAAAAAAAAATATATATTTTTTTAATTTTTTTATAGATTTCTTTTAGTTTTTAAAAAAATCTTGCGGTTTTAGATGTTAGTATTTAAAGCCGGCGTTATTTTTTGCTTTTTGAGAAGTTTTTCTTATGAAAACAAGATTTTTTTGTGCGCATTTTATTTTTTAGTGCATATTTTAAGGTTTTTTAGTGCATATTTTGATTTTTTTAGCGCATATTTGAAGCGCATATTTTCGATTTTTTAGTGCATGAAAATCTCATCCCTAATAATGCCCATAGAGTGTGGCCAGATTTTTTTTTTATCAAAATATATCAAATTTTTGTTTTGATAACGACTTTTTGTGTACAAAAATAATGATATTTAAAGATATTCTGATTAAGTTTTATTAAAAAATCAAAATTGTAGCTCGAGGTCATTATTTCCTTTTCTAAATAAATTCATGATATTCTCATAGAATAATTTTCAAGAAAATTTTTTTTCTATTTTAAATTTATTTATGTTGGTTGTCAGATTCCATTGTTAGTAAAGGAAATAATGAACTCGAGCTAGAATAAACCTTCCCAAAATATAATATTTTAAAACTCGAATAAAACAAGATTAATTTTTTTATAAAAATTAATCAGAATGTTGTTGATTTAGTGTGGCCATGTATTTTAGAAAAATATTGTTAAATAAAAACACATTTCCGATATTTCGGTCAATGATCGTTGGCCATCATCAGGAATTTTATAAGAAACATTTTTTTTTCTGTGAGTTGAAAGTTCTTAGCTGGTGTGCAAATTTTTGTCAAAAATCTTAAGCCAACATACTTTAAAAAGAAATCTAAAGCTTTTTCAATGGCTTATCCAAAATTGGATGCAAAAAACTAGAATGAAAAAATCTCAAAGTGTAACAAAAACAATACTTTTGCCCATATATAATCAAAATCGGTTCGATTCTGTAAGACCAAAACTTCAAAAACATCTGCATACGAAATTGACTAAACTGGTCACTCTTTCTATATCCCCATCCTTTGAAACCCCACATAAACAAACGTGGTTTGTATGGTTTTTATGGTTTACTTAAATGGTTTGTGTTGAAATAAATCAAACATAAGAGAATTCATAGAGTACATATTTGCTTTGTTGAATTTAAATGCAACCAAGTTACTGACCATGAACTTTGAATTTTCAAATAAAGTTCAAATTGGATTTAATATAAAATAATACTGCACTACAATTTAATGCTGATGGATTTAATAGTGCGCATAAATAACAATCGCTATTAATTATTGTCACATATTTAATGATGATTATTTGTCTGCAAAATTGTTTATTTCAATTTTGTAATGGTGTTTAATGGTCTATGCTAAAGATATACAATATTTATGAAGAATAAAATGTTTAAAGTATTTTTATTAATTAAAACGTTGGGGGAAATTGTTATCACAAGATTGTTCAGAAATTTGAATATGTGAATGAGGGGAGAAAAAATAATAATTACCTGTTTTTTTATGTTGCCCAAAAAATTAGGTCTTTCGGAAAAATCCGAATGAAATCCGAACAACACTGATTGAAAAACGCTTCATATCACTAACGAATTGAATTCATTAACGTTGTTTTATTACAACAATGAAATATTTTATATACTGAATGAATTATCATACATATAGTGCAAGATTTTCATTAATTTTGATTCATTAGATTTCGTAGTTTCATTAAAAAATGTCATTAAGTTTACAAAATTTTCTATTTTTTGACACCTGTCGTGTCGCGTCTGTTTAGTCTGTTAGTTTACGCGCGAAAAAAACAGCCGACCAGAGCCTGATTTTTTGTTAAAATTTTTATACGAAATTTAAAATAAAATGTTGTTGATTAATTAAAAGTATTTATTACACTCGCGTTGTTTTATATTATTTCCTGGTTTTACTAATGTATTAAAAGTAAATGTTATAGTAAAATTTTGTGTGAGAAAACTGAGTGAAATCTATAGATAAAATAAAAAATATGTGTTTTTTTAACTTGGTTATTTTGTGATTTTTTCAGACTTGTTTATGAAATTTGGAATAAAAAGTAAATTATTAAGTTTTTATTTACTAAATTCGTGCAGTTTTATATTAGTTCGTCGTTTTATATATGTATTACAATTTAAGGTTGAAGTAAAATTTGTGCGAGAAAACTAAGCGAAAATCATTTTTTATTACTTTTAATTCTATAAAATTATCTTTACAATTTCATACATATATTTAATTTTAAAGAATAAAAGTAGCATTTATTCAATGAAAGTATTTCATTTCAGAAATAAAAAGTAGAATTTATTCAATGAAAGTATTTAATAAGAATTAAATACTTTTTTCATTAAAGTAATGAAAAATTTTCATTAAATACAATTTATATTTTGAATAAAAAATTTTCATTAATTTAATGAGACTTGTTCTTGCAATTATATTTTAAGGTACCTATTTCATTAATTCAATGAAACCCTACATTGGTTCTTTTTTAACGTAATTTTTCATGACATTAATGTAGATTTACATTATTGCCATGTACAAATTTGTATCAGTGTATCAGGAATTTCGTCAAACGCAAAAATACGGGTCAACTTAATTTTAATAGAGACTATTATATACGATTTTGGCGGTCGTCCGTATATACCACTCCATATAAACTACCTCAACGTTTTTATATTTTTGAATATAAGGACTTAACAAAGCCATTGTATAGGCCTTCAAAAAACCTTTCGATCTGTACAAAATGTTTGTATTGTTTCTTTTGAAGAAATGTGAAAAATCTTCAAAAAACTAAAAAAAATCCGTTTTACCCCTTTGACCAGCTAAATATGAGATTGGGCAGCTTAAAAAAACAGGTAACTCTTTTTTCTTCCCTCTTTCCAATAAACAAGTTTCAGGAGAATCGGTGGGCGTCCTGTAGAAGACCTTCCTGGTAAGAACATTTGTACACGAAAAATAAACCTTGCCAAATTTCTAGAAAAAGTCTTGTAATCCCATTATTTTGTATTAAACTATTTTCCTTGTTTAAAAAAAAAAATTGTGTTTCGGTGGAAATGTTCAAATTTGTTTTGTAATTTTACAAATTTATTATAGTAAAGTGCCAATGTAATTTTACAAGAAAAAACAAGTGAAAAAGTTTAATTCGACCGAATCAATGAATAAGCTGAAAAAGTCTCGTAATCCCATTTTACCAATATTTGACAGTTTTCCTTGTTTTTAACAAAAAAAAAAAAAAAAATTTCGATCGAAATTTATATTTTTTTTAATTTTACAATTTTTGTTTTGTAATTTTACAAATTTCCAAGGTTTTTTTTCAAAAAAAAAGCTAGTAAATTCACGATATTTCCTTGTAAGTTTTATTGCGCCAAAAAATTTGTAAATACAATTTTATTTGTAAAAATGTTGTAAAATTACGAAAAACCTCGTAATTTTTACTAGGAATTCTTGTAAAAAAGGAGGAAGCAAAACATCTAGTAAAATCACGAAACCTCATTGTAAGTTTTATCGCGTCAGAAAATTTGTAAATTTACAATTTTATTGGTAAAAAGCTAGTAAAATTACAAAATTATTGGTAAAAAGCTTGTACAATTATAAGGAACTGTTGTCAAATAGGAGGTAACAAAAAAAAGTAACATACTTTTCTTGTCGTTTTATAAGCTCGTTTTTTGGGTGTGCTGTTTTGACATATTTCTTTGCTGATTTCATCTAGATAATCATGACAGATTTTCAGAAAACCTTGTCTGCTAAAATAAGCAGATTTGACTCAAATGACTCAAAATGGTTACATTTTCAGCAGTTTTTTCTGCTGATTGGACAGAGAATTTTTTTTAGTGTATTGGTTTATTCAGATGTGCCGCATACAAATTCTCATCCACTATTTTTATACCCTCCAACCACAGTATGGGGGTATACCATAGATGGGAATTTTTCATTACCATTGAAATTTAATTACCATTGGTTGATATCAATGGTAATGAAAAAATTTTCATTACCATTTAATGGTAATTAAATTTTTTTAATTGAAAAAATAATTACTAATGGTAATGAAATGCACCAATTGTTGAAAAACACTAATTATAATTGGTTGCAAAACCATTGGTTTGCACATTTTTGTTTTTTTTAAAAATTAAAAATTTAAACATCTAAGTATGTTTTTACAAAAAAATATGAAAATATTAAAGACAAAAAACAAAACGCAAATAAAAATTTCAAATATTGTGTACAAAGGTAATCAACGTGTGTTTGGTTTATAAAATGTGAAAAACTAAAACACCATATAACAAAAACCAACAGATATTTCCAAATATTAACGATTTTGACAATATTTTGACGACTTTTACTAATGGTAATTATTTTTTTTAACTGATGCCATACCAATGGTAATTATTTTTTTTTTAATTTTCATTAGTAATTAAATTGATAAGTAATTTAATTGGTACAATTGATACAACCAATGGTAATGAAAAAAATTTCATTACCATTGACATCAATTAAATGGTAATTAAACCACCAATTAATTGGTCCCTTCAATTAATTAGTCCCATCTATGGGGTATACTCACTTTGTCATTCCGTTTGTAACGCATCGAAATATCGGTCGGGGACCCCATAAAGTATATATGGGGCATTCCATGTGAAATCGGACACCTTGAAAAAATTTTATTTTTCGATTTACCCAATTTGTTTACAGTTTTTAGTAGCCTTCGAAAACTCCTTCGTGGTAAATTTTCAAATTTTTTTGATGACCCGTTCAAAAGATATCGAATTTTTAAAAATTGGTAGTTTGTTCCTTTACTCAAATCCCAAAAAATTCTTAAAAGCGCTCTAGTAGGCGACTTTTTTTACTCTTCGATTTTTTTGAAATTTTTTTGTGTAAAACTTGTATTGATTCTACAAATTTTTTGCCCAGGAGGATCGTGGGATAACGATTATTACTATTTTTTTAAAATTTTTTGAAAAAAAATTATTGTAATTCTCCAATCCTAAAATCATTTCTACTGCTCCAATGGTGCGTCATAGAGGGGTCATTTATAAGACCGACCCCCATTAATTTTTATGTCTTAACATTTCTTCGGAACAAACTAATATCCTATCTCCAATTTCTAAGGGGGCTCCCACACAAAACGAAATTTTTTAAAATTTGCTCCAACCGCTCTAACTGCCCTAATAGTGCCCTTAGAGCAACAAAATGTATGACCGACCCACAATATTTTTTTAGTTTAAACATTTTCTATGAACATACCTACCCTCTATCTCTAACTGTTAAGGCGGTCCCCATACATTTTTTTTTTAATTTTTGTAAATTTGTTTTATTTAATCAGCTTCTACCGGTCCAATGGTGCGTCTGAGAGGGGTCATTATTGAGACCGACCCCCATTCATTTTTACCCACCAACATTTATGTAAAACATACTACAGCCCTATCTCCACTCGCTAAGTAGGCTTCCATTCAAAATTACATTTTTATAAAATTTGCTCCAACTGTTATTTGTATGGGAGCCTACTTAGGGAGTGGAGATAGGGCGTAAGTATGTTTTATAAAAATGTTGGAGGGTAAAAATAAATGGGGGTCTGTCTCACTAACGACCCCTCTCGGACGCACCATTAGACCGGTAGAAGCTGATTAAATAGAACAAATTTACAAAAAATAAAAAAAAATTGTATGGGGACCGCCTTAACAGTTACAAATATTGTGGGTCGGTCATACATTTTGTTGCTCTAAGGGCACTATTAGGGCAGTTAGAGCGGTTGGAGCAAATTTTAAAAAAATTCGTTTTGTGTGGGAGCCCCCTTAGAAATTGGAGATAGGGTATTAGTTTGTTCCAAAGAAATGTTAAGACGTAACCATTAATGGGGGTCGGTCTTATAAATGACCGTTGGAGCAGTAGTAATGACTTTATGATTGAAAAATTATACAGAAAATAATATCGTGATTTTTTTTTTAATTAAAAATGGATTTGATATTAAATTTAACTTGAATTAAACATTTTAATTGATTCAATTAATGATTTAATTGAATTCTTAACTTTACTGAAAATAAAAATAAAATAAACAAACGAAACCGGTTTTATATGCTTAAGTGTTAGTAGCAAATGAAAAAATAAAATGCAAAAAACAACAAAAAAAACTTTTGAACTATTGTTTTGTATATTTTGGTGGTAGCAGCCAATGAATACATGAAAGCAACAAAAAAATTTAGTTTTATTGTTTTCTTTAAGGCGAACGGTCGTTGCGGATAAATTGTTTTGATAATAAAATGTGTACAGTTGTGTTTTGCACATTGAAATATAATACAATTTTTTTTGATTCAACTTTACTAAGGCGACAAAAATGCATGCAATAACAAGATTTAAAAATAAAAATGTAATTTTAAATAGTTATTGATATTTTAAAATACTACTATAATGTTTCTATGCAAAACTATACCAAGTGTTTATATTTAATAAAGAAAATAAATTTCTTAATAATGTAAAACAAAAACATTCTATGTTTATTTATTTTTAGGCATTTTTTGAAGTTCAAATTAAATTGAGTTTTGGTTTTTTTTCAATTAAAAATTTTATGTGAATCAATAAATCTATATTATTGATTTTCAATTTTATATTAATTTTTTTTATATATTTATTTAATTACAATTTTAATTGGTTTTCCATTTTATTTTCAATTAAAACTTTAATTGATTCAATTAACAATTTAATTAAGTTTTAAAACTGTTTTCAAACAAAATGAGTAATTAATATGCGCATTTTCGTGATACGTCCGAAATTAATTTTTTAATTGAATCAACGAATTTCGTAATTGAAATTCATTTTTATTTTTTTCTGTGTACAATAAATTTTTTTTCAAAAAACTTTAAAAAATAGTAATAATCGTTATCCCACGATCCTCCTGGGCAAAAAATTTGTAGAATCGATTTAAGTTTTACACAAAAAAATTTCAAAAAAATCGAAGAGTACAAACATTTTCAAAAATGAGATTTAAATTTAAAAACTTAAAAATCGGAAACTAGAGCGCTTTTAAGAATTTTTTGGGATTTTTTTTTTAAAAGTATGCAAAAAAACAAATATTTTGAAGAAAAAATTTGAAATTTGGACCATTATTGAAGAAGTTATGAGTAAAAGAAGTTTGAGTAAAGGAACAAACTACCAATTTTTAAAAATTCGATATCTTTTGAACGGGTCATCAAAAAAATCAGAAAATTTACCACGAAGGAGTTTTCGAAGGCTACTACAAACTGTAAACAAATTGGGAAAATCTAAAAAAAAAATGTTCAAAGTGTCCGATTTCACATGGAATGCCCCATATATTATTAATCCATGATCGATTCTAAGACATTCTATGAATGTCCGTCCGTCTGTCTGTAGATAACACAATGCAGTCCAAAATGAAACAGCTAGACTGCTGAAGTTTGGCACAAATATGTCTCATATTCATAGGCAGGTTAAGTTCGTGAATGGGCAAAATCGGGCCAGGGGAAAAAAGTTCCCCCTTGAAGAACTGAACCAACCTCTGAAAAAATACACTTTTTTTACATGTTTTTTTGTATTTTTGTTAAATTATTGAAATATACATTTGGTATATTTACCGCGATGGGAAGGTGCTCTCGACGCCCCCACTAAACCCATTTTTTAATTTTTCTCAATTTTTTTATTCATACTGAGTTTTTCTGATTTTTTCTCGTGTTTTTTTCTTTTTTTCTTAGTTTAACAGAACGAGGATCGAATTTTTTTTCCCAGTTTATGACTCCATTTTTTTTAAGGAAAAATCATACGATTAAAAAATATGAAACAGGGCGTCTGATTAATATTTGTTAATTTTATTAACCATACGCTTCATAAAACAACAAATCAATATTAATTTTCAAAAACTGTTGCTTATCAAAATATAGAACAATTCACAACATGTTGCTTGTGTTAGATTAATGTTAATTACGCTCTCTCAGTGTGTGTAAGAGTATGTTTAAGTATTTTTTTGTTTAAAAGCAAACATATTATAATGAATATGTATGTGTATTAGGGTGGGAGATATTTTGAATGGGCATTTTTCATATATTAAATTCCAAAGTGAACACTATGATAGTTTTAGAAGTAAAACGTCAAGCTCTTTGTCTCCCGCTCTTAATATTTTGGAACTTTTTAACAGAAGGTACGAAAACTGTTAGACGAGGAAAATACGATAATGTTAAATTAACATTGTTGGTTTGACAAATAATGCTAACTTTTTATATCGAAAAAGCGCTTAATAAATTTAAAAAAAATGTATCAATTTATAATTTTTATGTTAATATTATTTAGGAAATACCTTTAAAAGTGTTTAAAACAAATTGTCAGCAAATAAAAAGTCATTGGATTTCCCGATAATCCACAAAAAAACTTTTTTTACAGTTAGATGAAAAAAAAGCTAGCTTTAGTCTGAAAATCGCCAAACTGCAACACTTTTTTTTTTGTTTATATCGAACTTAAGGGATTTTTTTTGGTTTGATCAAACGTCCAGTTCGATAGCGGACTTAGCAAAGGGAATTTAAGAGCGGCTTTAACAGAAGAAGAGCGAGTTCAGATCTCTTTAGTATTGATACTCCTTGAAAACGTTGACAAATTTAAGAAAGTAAACCCAAAAAAAATTTGTATCCCTCTTAAAATTTTAAAACAAAAAGGGACTAAGAATTTTTGCTGTCTAAGCCAACGAAATTTGTGTTTCAAAAATTTCAGATTCATATCGTTTAAAAATCAGTATAAATGTTTATAAAATCAAGAATATTTAGAAAAAATCAAGAAAATTTAGAAAAAATCAAGAAAATTCAGAAAATGATCAAAAAAGTTAAAAAACCCAGAAAATAAAAAAATTCCACTAAACATTTTTGAAAAACCAAAACATAAAAAATATTTTGAAAATTAATAAAAAATTTAAAAAACTCAAGAAAAAAAGTCCGAAAGTGCAGGAAAGTGTTTAGGAAAGCAAATAAAAACAAGTGAAAAAAATAAATTCGGCCTTGCCGAATGTAGTGATACCCTCCACAATTTTAAAAAGATTAATGCAAAAAAAAAATTATTTAAAAGGAAATTACTTTAAAAAAAAATTTCCGCGAAAAAAAATGGTAAAAAAATCCGCGATTTTTTTATTTATTTGTTAAAAAATATGTTCGTACTTGTTAAAATACTATTTGGTGTTCAATTATGTTCACATATGTGAACCAGCAGCCGAATTAAAGAATTTTGTATTTTTAGGTTATGTTGAATGTACACTCAAAAAAAAAGTTTGTAAAATTACAAGTAAAAGGTCTTGTAATTCTATTTTACTAATATTTTTGTCTTTTTACAAAAATTGTTGTATATTTAATAAAACGAAAACTACAGTTTGCTTTGTAATTTTACTAAGTATTATATGTTGGTAAATTTATTTTACAAATTTTTTTGATAAATTTACAAAAAAGTGAATTATTTTACAAATTAAAAAAAATTACAAGGTGTTTAGTTTTTTTACACAAGAAAACTGTAATTGTACAACAAAATTTTACTTGATGTTATTTAGTCATTCTACTTACAAAAAAATGTTATATTACAAACATTTTTTTTTTAAGATTTTTTAAATCGTTTACAAGGTTTTCAGTTTTTTAACACAAAAAAATTTAATTAAACAAAAAATATGTATTGAAAAGTACAAAACTCCAATGTAATTGGATTACATTGGAGAATTAATGTTGTTTTACAAAATTAATGTTGATTTACAAAAAAAAATTAATTATTCAACAATAGGGCTCGCAAAAATTTTCTAAGTTCAGATTTTTTTTGCGTTTTGGAGTAAAAAATTTAGTTAAAAATCATTTTTTATAAATAAAAAATTTCATGAAAAAAAATTTTGGAAATTTTTTAAGTTCCGGACACAAACATTTTTTAACTAATTGTAAGCTTCAGCAAAAAAATTTAATTTTTACACCATTTTCTGGAAATTTGCGTAAAAAGTAAAATACCACAACTTTTTGTATTTTTACTATTTTTTTTGGTAATTTTACCATATTTTATTGGTATTTTTTTTTTATTTGGCACCTAAAATGTCAATAAAAAGCTGCCAATTATGAAAAATTAAGTTTTTCTTATTGTAACAGGTACTTAAACATCCAATCTACAATATCCAAAAATTTTTTTTCTGATTTTTTAAAAATACTTGTGAAAACAATTAAAAATTCGAAAAAAATTGTTATTTTTTGACTAATTTTTCCTGAAAATATAAGAAATTTCTTGTGTAGCCTCCTTCGCAATTCTCATATGTTCTACTTAAGAAAACCGAAATGCCGAAAAAAATAAAAAAGTGCAGTGTTATACTTTAAAAAGTTTGTTAGAAGTGTTCAAGTGAAAACAAAAAAAAAATCATTTCAGGTTGTTAAAGTGCTACTCCATCTGCCGAAGAAGGAACAACAAGATGCACCAATGGAAAAAACCTTTAAATTTACAAAGCAAATATGTAAATAAACCAAATTTTTTGTTAATTTACAAAACAAATATGAAAATTAAAAAAAATGTATACTTACAGAAAAAAGTTGTAATTTTACAAAAATGACGTAGAAATTACAAAATCAAGACTGTAAATTTACAAATTATTTGGTTAAACTACTATTTTTACGACAAAAAATAATAACAAATGGTATATTTACAATAAAAATTGTAAATTTACCACTTTTTATTAAAAATATACAAGTTTTTTGCCATAAAAAACAGTAGTTTAACCAAACAATTTGTAAATTTACAATTTTGTTTTTTTATTTTCTACTTTATTTTGTAAATTTACAATTTTTTTGTAAGTTTACAATTTGTTTTGCAAATTTACAATTTTTATTGTAAAAATACGTGTTTTTCGATATTTTTTTGCGGTAAAAACAGTAGTTTAACAAAATAATTTGTTAATCTACAATTTATTTTTTTCATTTTCTATTTTTTCTTTGTAAAATAACAACCTTTTTCTGTAAGTTTACAATTTTGTTTTGTAAATTTGCCAAATTATTTGTAAATTAAAAAAAAAAATGTTCACTTCGAAGTTAATTGAAAATTCACATTTTCTTTTGTTAAATCAGTTCACAAATTATCCCCGTAACATTACGGGGATTCTTGCTAGTACATATTTTACAAAACCTGCCCCGTAAAATCATGGGGATTTTATGTCATTTTACAAACTTTTTTTTTTGAGTGTACTAAAATGTTTGAGGTGTTCTTACATTTTCGTTCATAACTTTTGAACCGCTGAACCGATATCGCTCAAATGCAATACCAAACTTCTCGGGAGAACTTCCAATAAATATGTTAAGTTTATGTCATCTCTGTGTAATATTTTGGCCGTGATCATCATTTCCACAGACAGACAAACGGACAGACGGACATCGCTGGAATGTCTTAAATTCGATCGGAATGACATACTTATATATACCTCTATCACTAAGTGGAGGGTATTAAAAACAATAACACGAAAATAATTGAAATTAAAATAAAAACAAGTAGAAAGTTAAGTTCGACTTGGTCGAATCTATGAACACCCTCCACAATGCCCTTTTTTAGTTATAGTAAATTTTCTAACGTGAAAAAAATAACATTTTTGATTAGAAATATTTTATTTTGTGTAAAAAAACTTTTTTACTCAATTTTTGTTTGAGTGTAAAATTTTTTTGAGTGTAAAATTTTTTTTAGTGTATTTTTTGTTTGTTTTACTTTAAAAATATTTTTGATTGACAAAAATACGTTGTAAAATATTTTTGTGACTTACCAATGTTTTTAAAACATGTTTAACGGGTTTTCAACACGTAAATTTAAGGTGAAACTAATCTGAAATGCATGGTTTTCCTAATAACTTTTGAATAACTGGACCGATTTGACTGAAATTCAATAAGAAACAATGCCAGGGGAATGAAATATATATGCCAAGCTTCAGCATCCTCGGAATTGCCCTTCGAAAATTAGCGTGTTTTACCCTCTATCACTAGAGTAAAGGGTATAGAAAAAGAAGTGTTTAGAGTATTTTTTATTCAGATAGGATTCTAACTTGTTCCTCATAAATTCTACAAAATAATTAAGTTGTTTCCTAATGTAGACGTTTTAATGAACAACGAGTTTATTAAATGTTTGCCATGTAGATGTTCACCCGTATGCAAATGCCAGCATGTCAATGTCATTTGACACATAATAACACGTCGCCACAGAAAAATTACTTATGTGTATGTTGTATGTATATTTGTATATATACGAGTATATAAAAATTATTTTGTACTAAATAAAACAAATATACAAAAATAATAACTTAAGTGATTATATGTGTATGTACAACAAAATATGTTTAACTTACAGTAAAATCTAGTATAAGAGGATAGAAATTTGAATATTATCACAACATGTTTAAATTTAAATAAAAAGTGGTAAAAGTTAAAGAACACGATAGAAATGTTTTTAAGTTATCTGCCGCCGATTTTTTGGAATTTTGAATATATTCTAATAATCAAAATTCCTTTACATACGTATTTTTTGAGATATTTTCTTTTAACAAAACATTTTTCCGTTCGAAAAAGTTGTAAACCATTTTTGATTGTATTCTCTGTTAACAGAAATTATGATAAAGAGACCCTTCACATTTATTAATTTTAACATTTTTATAAAAAAAAATTCTTTGTAGTAAAAGAAAAGAATAAACAAGTAAACCAACAATGATTAAACCCATGGAATGTTTATAAAAAAAGTTACTTGAAAATATTTTCAACATATTTTTTTATGTTAATTTTTTTTCTTTTATACTTAACAATCACATCATCATAGTCACCATCATAAAAGCAGCTAACACCAGTGGTAAAAAGAAAAACAGCTGCTGTTTTTTTTTTTTTTAAATTCAACTACAGTAACATTCATGTGCTGTGACCTAGAAAAATTTTATAATATACCACTCGTATTATAGTATGTTTTTTATAGAGCCCACTTGTTGGTCTATTTGAATTTATAAAAGAAGGAACCCAAGTAGATTAAAGGTTGAATGAAATTTTTGTATATTTGTGTATCGAAATCCAGACCATTTACTCTTGGTGGAGCCCGGCTGGTATCCCTAATTTAAGTACGCTGAATTCAGCAGCACTAAAGGTGTGTTTAGCTAATAAAGTTTGTATGTAAAATGATATACATTTTTTTTAATTTATACTAGAAAATTTCGTAAAATAGGAGATAGCAAAAATGTCGTAAGGTCTCGAGAATTCGTTGAAAATTTTGCCGCGTCAAAAAGTTGTAAATTTACATTTTTATTTGAAAAATGTTAATTTACAACAGAAGTTGTAAATTTACAAGAAAAAGTTATAAATTCACAAAAAATAAATACAAAGAAAAGTTTAATTTTTGCAGAAATAAGTGGTAAATTAAAAAAATAAAAAATCAGCACACTTTTTGCAAAATTATAACTTTTCCTCGCATGTAGAAATTGATTAGATATGATTATTCTTTTAAGATCTAATTATATCAATTGTATCTGATCAGATCTATTATATTCGAGATTTGTCCCCAATTCCGATAACTAAGTAGATCTGATCAGTAATTGTATCTGATTAGATCTCGGAAATGGGGACAAGTCTAGGATATAATAGATCTGATCAGATGCAATTGACATAAACAGATCTTAATAGCTCACATCAAATCGATTTTTACACGGGCTTTTAAATTTATTTTTTTTTTTTGTGAATTTTTAATTTTTTTTTTTAGTAATTTTTGAAATTTTTGGGGCTCTTTAAAAAAAAATTAACCAATAAATTTGTGAATTTTCAAATTTCTGCCTTGACAAAACTAACAAAGAATTTCTTAAGATTCTTCTATTTCCGAGATGTTTTTGCAACCTCCAATTTTATTTTCCTCCAATTCTTTGTAAAAATTACAAAGTTTTTATATATTTTAATATGTTTTACACATATTTTCTGCATTAAAATTCACTAGGGATTTTCAAAGGACAAATGTTAGAGTGATATAAGCAAAATGTTTACAAAAGTTAAATTATGAAATATCTTTGGTGAAACCAAGGTAGATCCAATAACCTCACTTTACCTCCATAGTAAGATTTTTGACAAATTTGGAAACAATAATATTTACGAATTTTCAAAACGAAATAAAAATATTTTGTTCGGCATAAATGACTTGAGTTTACACTACACTTTTTATGCTTAAAAATATTTTAGTTTTTTTTTTAATTTTTGTCGTGGAAAATAAATTAATTACGTTGTCGTGGAAAATAAATTAATCACGTTTGAATTCCAATAAATTGTTTTATAAAATTTTAAAGTCTTAAACAGCGTTTAAATTGGTTAATGTGTGCACTGAACATTTAAGTCGTTTTTGCCGACTAAAATGATTTTTAAAGAAAATTGTTTTCATTTACGTCATTAAAATATTACCTTTTATAAATCTACCTTGGGTGAAACACAATTTAAAACAAGTAAGAAAATACATTTTAAACATTTTTATTTAAGTTTTAAAAATTTTCAATTACTTATAAGAATTTTGAAAAAAAAAAAATTAAAAAACAAGTAAGAAAATTATAGTCGATAAAGACCGCCCATATAATACCCTACACCAGTGTTTCCCGGAAAACGGGTCCAACTTCAAACATGGTCCAATTATATCTATCTTTCGTTAGATATATAATTAGTGTAAAAAACACCTACAACCCAATTTTAAGTGAAATTGGCTTATTTTTGTTGCCAATAAACCGATTTAACAGAATATCGGTCGAAACTTTTATATGGGGACTATTGCAAGTCCAAAAATCGTCCGATTATAATCTGATTTGATAAGGTTATAAAAGTACGCGTTAAACACACAAAAATAAAATTTTAATAAAATATTTGCTATTATTATGAAATTTAGAGATTTATGTAAATATCGGGTTTGTATGGGGGCTTAGACTGGCATTTTTTTTTTGTCAACTTTCGATTTTCCGAAGTGTCCGGGCAAATTTTTATTGTCCTAGGTCTATAACTTATGTGGTACAAATTTGAGGCCAATCGGATTAAATTAACCCGTGGCGCCCAGCGGTCAAAGTTTTGGATTTTTGAAAAAATTTTAAAAATAAAATTAAAAAAATATTTATCTGTCGACACATCTTATTTGTTAATTTCGATGCGCTAAGCACGAATATCAAAAAAAAAAAAATAAAATCGCTCGATCGGTTTTCGAGATATCGCAATTTAAATTTTGTAAAAAATGGCGGTTTTTTCCTATAGGAAACGTATACGTTCAAGAAATTTTTTAAAACAAGTTTCAAAATTTCATTCTGCCTACCCTTTTGTAGAGCTTGAGACAATCTTTCATTTAAAACTAATTTGAGCCAAATCCGATCATTTTAAGCCGTTGCGCTCATCGATCAAAGTTTTGGCTTTTTAGAAACTTTTTACCAAAAACCCTAAACTTTGATCGAAGGGTGCAACGGGTTAAATGATTCTGCTTTGGCTCAAATTAATCTTAAATGAAAGACTGTATCAAGCTCTATGAAAGGGTTAAAATAAAGAAATTTTTAGAGTTTTTTAAAAAAAAAATCTTTAACGCGGGAAAAAACCGCCCATTTTGCAATTTTTGGACAAATTTTAAATGGCGATATCTCGAAAAATGTTCGACCAATTTTATAAATTTTTTGATAATCGTATTCAGCATGCTAAAATTAATAAAAAAAATTGTATCGCAATATATATATCGAGGGCCTATATTCAAAACCCTCTATCTTAAAAAACACAACTTTTCAGGAGAGCCAAAAAACTGTTTATTTCGCGTATTGTTAGAGTAATTAAAATTCGATATTCTACAATATTTTTTTAAATCAACTACTGAATCTCACATATGATTCGTTTTTAAAATTTTGCACAATTGGGGATTTTAGAGGATAGATAGAGGGTTTTGTTTCTCAAAAATATTAAGTACATGAATGAAAATGATCAGATAGAGGGTTTTGCATTTTAATAAAAATGAATTATTATGATTTCATTTACGACATCGGTAAATTTTTAACGTGATTTATTTATGACAACGACCGAAATCGCGGTTATGGTCCACAGGTGCTGATTTTTAAGACAAAAATTATTTTTTTACCGAATTCATCTCAAATGTTGACAAAGTGTTGAGTATGTTATGTAAAAAATAGTAAAAAAAATTAAAAACGCGATTTTGGTCCACAGATGCTGATCAGCATCGCGATTTTTAAGATTAAAATTTTTGTTTCATAATGTACACAAGACATCTAAATTTTGAGCCATATTTTTCAAAAAAGTCAAACAAGAATTTTCAAAAAAATTAGCATCAGTGGACCAAAATCGTGGTTCTGGAATTTTGTTGACAAATTCATGTTCAGTATGCAAAATTTAGTATGAAAACATGTAATGCATGATGGAATTATTCAAAAAAGATAATTACAAATTAATTATTTGAAAAGATAGAGGGTTTTGCATTCAGAAAAATTAAGTGTGTAAAAGATAGAGAAAACCAAAAATGCAAATAAAATAGCAAAAAAAAATATTTTTGTTCTGAATTTTACACCATAGATGAGGGCCGTTTTACTGAATATTTTGCCATCAAAAAGTCATTTTCGTGAAAATGGAAGATAGAGGGTTTTGAATATAGGCCCTCGATATGTTTTTTATTTTTTCATTTTCAAAAATCCAAAATATTGGTGGAAATTTTCCAAAAGTCCACAACTTTGATCGAAGGGCGCCACGGGTTAAAATGATTGAATTTGGCTCAAATTAGTTTTAAATGAAAGACTGTCTCAAGCTATACAAAAGGGTTGGCGGAATGAAATTTTTAAACTTTTTTTAAAAAATTTCTTGAACGTAGGAAAAAATGGGGGGGTGAAATAAAGCCATAGGCAATAAGGCCATATGGCCTTATTTCCCAAAGAGTTGAGAAATAAGGCCATATGGCGTTATTACCAACCACTGTTGGAAATAAAGCCATATATGGCTTTGTTACTCATTTAAATATTTTTTAAAAATGTTCATTATTTTGCGGAGAGTGTGGAAATATATTTCCACGTAAATCCTGCTACCAAAAAAAAAAATTATTTAGCGAAGCCGCTAAATTAATTTATGGAGTTTGAAATGGCGCACGGACATAGCGCCCAAGGTCTTATCGCCCAAAACCGTAAATGTCATATTGCCCAAGCTGCGACATATAGCCCAAAATGATTGGTCTAAAAATGTTATTTCTCGCAAAACAAAATTGTGCAAAAACCCAAAATATTTTTTTTTGGCGAAATGTCGAAATTACGACTTCTATGATTTGTGTTTTTGTAATAAAGGTTTTCTGCGTAGCCGGCCTTCGGCCGGGCCTAGGGATTACATACTCCATGCATTAAGCCCACCCTCTCTGCAAACCAAAGCTATCAGGCCTTTTGAGGCATAACAAATTCGATAGCGCAAAGGCCTGCTACCCTAGAAAACTTTACTTTGCGGAGAGGGTGGGTTTAATGGCGTACGGACATAACGCCCAAGTGCATATCGCCCAATTTAAAAAAGTCTTTCCACCCAAAAAAAATGTGTGTTAGTTGTTGTTGCAAAATTTTTTGGACGATATGGCCATTATTTTTGGGTATTGTAACAATTTTCTTTAAATTAATATAAATTATCAAAAATGTCATATTACCCAAATATCAAAATGTTGAATTTATAAAATGTCATAGCGCCCAAAAAAATAATCATAAAACTCACCAATGTTGTTTTTTTTTAAGACAATGGTTTAAAGGTTTTTTGGGTGGGTTTAATGCATGGAGTATGTAATCTCTAAGCCCGGCCGAAGGCCGGCTTCGCAGAAAACCTTTATTACAAAAAAACAAATCATAGAAGTCGTAATTTCGACATTTCGCCCAAAAAAAATATTTTGGATTTTTTGACAATTTTGTTTTGGGAGAAATAACATTTTTAGACCTTTCATTTTGGGCTATATGTCGCAGCTTGGGCGATATGACATTTACGGTTTTGGGCGATAAGACCTTGGGCGCTATGTCCGTACGCCGGGTTTAATGCATGGATTTTGTAATCCCTAAGCCCGGCCGAAGGCCGGCTACACAGAAAAACGTTTTTTGTTAAAAATCTTTAAATTAAAAACCCTGCCAATAAAAAATTGGTGCCTCTAGACCCCTCTAAGTTCCGAGGTATATGTGGTTTTTTAATTTAAAGATAGTCAAAAAAATTTGTTTTTTCTGCGTAGCCGGCCTTCGGCCGGGCTTAGGGATTACAAACTCCATAAATTAATTTAGCGGCTTCGCTAAATAAATATTTTTTGGGTAGCAGGATTTACGGGTAAATATATTTCCACATTTTCAACTGATATGGCTTTATTTCCACTTTGGTTGCAAAATCAATATGACTTTATTGCTCAATCGTGTTGGTAATAAAGCCATATGGCCTTATTTCCCATTGAATTGAGAAATAAGGCCATATGGCCTTATTGCCTATTGCTTTATTTCACCCCCCCGGAAAAAATCGCCATTTTTTGCAAATTTCAAATAGCGATATCTCGAAAACTGTATTTGCGCTCAGCACATCAAAATAAACAAATATGTGTCGAAAGATAAATTAATTTTTTTATTTTTTAATTTTTCAAAAATCCAAAACTTTGACCGCCAGCGCCACGGGTTAATTTAATCCGATTGGCCTCAAATTGGTACCACATGAGATGTAGGCCTAGTAGAATAAAAAAATTCCCGGACTTTGAAAATCGGAGAAGAAAAAATTTTTGCTATTGCCAGTCTAATGGGGGCTGTATCTATTATTACACAGTTATTAGAGTCATTTGAGCCAAAATTTAAGTGTACCTTTGTATGGGGGCTAGGTCTAAACATGGACCAATTTCAATCGGCTTCCAATTTCAACAGGCCTCGTCCTTAGGCCAAACGAAGCTTAAGCTTCAAATGTCAGCCAAATCGATTAACAATTGCGACCTGTATTGTTTTTAAACATTTTTTTCATCCATTTTTTTTGATAAAATTTTTTTTATCAAATTTTTTTTTCATAAATTTTTTCATCAAATTTTTTTTTTAACATTTTATTTTTCATAATTTTTTTATACCCTCCACTCTAGTGATAGAGGGTATATAAAGGTTTGTCATTCCGTTTGAAACTCGTCGAAATATCGGTCTGGGACCCCATAAAGTATATGGACATTTCCATTTAACTTTTCATTTCTTTGAAATTTTGGTTTTTTGGCAAAAACTTTTTTTATTTGCATTAAAATAGCTATCTCTTGATAGAAATGCATAAAGGACTTCTAATGCAATTAGCTTGCAAACACATGACGCAAAAAATCTTAATTTGCGGTAGTTAGCGACAACCAAACTTCCGAAATGTGGAAAAGTCGATTGAAATTTCATAAAAATTATGTACTCTTTGGCCAATTGTACTTGCGCCGTCCAACGTATTCTTCGAAGATTTAAAATATATGGTCCCTATACTTGTTCAAAAAAGATGTATTTATGAATTTGATGTGCCATCTATAATAAAAAAGTTATTTGGTGGTAACGGTTTGAAATTAAAATTTCTTCATTTTCAATTTTTCGTCGTTTTTTGATCAGGAAATTTGCGCCGCTTCATACTTTTCAAAAGCTAATACGCAGAATGATAGCTGTCGTAACTGCCTACAGTTTAAAACCAGTCTCATGAATGTGCCCTCTATAGGAGCGGAGTACTAGCTAGACAAAGGTTGAGAGACAAAACGTGAAAGTCATCAAAAATCCACTTTTTTGCGAGGCACATTCGCAATATTATTTAAAAATGGCCAGCACATCGCGTGATCCAAATATTTTTTGATTTTTTATTATAAAATCGATATAGCGTATTAAAATTTTGATTAGCAAAAATTTAGCAAAAATTTGACATTTCACGATTTTAAACTTTTGCTTGTATTTTCACGCGAAAAGAATTTAGATTTAAAATATACCCGTCAGACGATTGCTTGTAATGCATATTATGGATCGTGTGTAAAAACTGGGACATAATGTAACTGTACGCTGAAAACGCGTCAATTTTGTCTCCAGATAAACCGCCAGGGCACACCCAAACCGCTAATAGAAATTCATTTCTATAAATGGCAATTGCTGGTGCTTATAAAGCTGTATTCCAAAACTGAGCGGCATTAATAAATTTTGAAGATTGTGGATTTTATGCATCTTTCAAAATTTCGTTAATCAGAAATTGCATCACTTTTAAAAATTCACAATTTTGCATAATGCACAAGTTTCTTAACTAATTTTAGGGTGCTAAATCCGAATATGACCTTTAATTTGGTCCATCGTCAGTAGATTTCGCTTAAATTGCATATCAAGCATTATGAGAGCAACTTTTTAAAACAAACTTTTAACGTAAAAATCTGATTGTATATCCACGTTAATGGTCGAAATTTATCCGGTTTTTATTGGGGATAGTATGAAACGTTAATTAACGTTGATTTTGTTAAATTCTAATAATAATTGTAATTTTGAGATTTTCTGTTTTCAATTAAAATCTTTAAACCGCCATAACTTTCGCGCCGTCAGCTGAAAGTTCTTCACGCGAACGGATTTGAACTTACTAAATGCATGTTTTTACGCGTACTAAACGATTTTGATGTGCCTTCAAAAAAAATTTTAATATTTTTTAAACCTTAAAATCAAAAGTTAAATGGAAATGTTCATATATATTCATAATCCCCGATCGATTTTAAGACATTTTAGCGATGTCCGTCTGTCTGTCTGTGGAAATGGTGATCACGGCCCAAATATTAGACGGAGATGACCAAAACTTAACATATTTATTGGAAATTCTCCCGAGAAGTTTGGTATTGCATTTGGGCGATATCGTTTTAGCGGTTCAAAAGTTATGATCGAAAATTTAAGGACACCTCGAAAATTTTAGTACATTCAACATAACCTAAAAATCAAAATGCTTTAATTTGGTTGCTGGTTGACATATGTCAACATAAATGAATACTAATTGGTACTTAAGCAAGTAAGAACATATTTTTTGAAAAAAAAAGAAAAAAATCGCTGATTTTTTTTTTAAAAAATTTTTTTTGCGGAATTTTTTTTTTTCAAAAGTAATTTCCTTTTAAATAAAGTTTTTTTCAATAGTCTTTTTGAAATTGTGGAGGGTATCACTACATTCGGCAAGGCCGAATTTAACTTTTTCACTTGTTTTAACTGAAGTTTTTTATTTATTTCGGTAATTTTTTAATAACGCAATTAAAAATTTACTCAAAAGTTTTTAAAAAATTTAAGTAAATAATTTAATAAAAATTTTGTATTTTTTTTTTTATTCTCTTAGTTTTTTGAATTCTTGTTTAGTTTATAGTTTTTTGTATATGTATATAAAAGTTTGAAATCATCTTTATGAGATTTTTCTAATTCTATTTAGTGAAAGTTTTACAAAAAACTATTTTTTTTGGGAAAAAAATGTGAAAACTTTTGAAACATTTAAAAATGTAAATTGATAAATTTTTAATAAATTTTTACTTACAACTTATTTAAAAAGAAACGAAAAATGTTGAGTAAAGTTTTAATTGTATCAATTAAAATTTTTCTCAAAATTTATGGCATACATTTAATAAATTTTTATTAAAAGTTTACTCAAATGATTTAATAGTTTACTGGTGCAAAATTGAGTAACATTTTACTCAATAGTATTAAAAATTTACTCAATATTTTTATTTTTTTTTTTCTGTGCACATAAATACCCTGCAAATTTACACATTTTCATGAAAAATATATATTTAACGAAGCCGAATTTTAACAAGGTCACACCATGTTTGGATGGATATTAAAACAACTTTTTTCTTATATGGAAACATCAAATACATAGTTTTTGAAAAATAAATGGCAGAAAATCCAAAAAGCGATTTTTTCGCCATTTTTTACCCATTTTTTGAACCGAGGGACTTCAACCTTTGAATCGTATTTTTGTATATATGGGGCATTCCATGTCAAATCGGACATTTTGAAATTTTTTATTTTAGATTTTCCCAATTGGTTTACAGGTTTTAGTACCCTTCGAAAACTCCTTCGTGGTAAATTTTCAGATTTTTTTGATGACTCGTTTAAAAGATATCGAATTTTTAAAAATTGGTAGTTCCTTTACTTATAACATCTTCAATAATGGTCCGAATTCAATTTTTTTTTTTCAAAATTTTTGTTTTTTACGTACTTTAAAAAAAAAATCCCAAAAAAAATTCTTAAAAGCGCTTTAGTATGCGATTTTTAAGTTTTAAAATTTAAATTTCATTTTTGAAAATGTTCGTACTCTTCGATTTTTTTGAAATTTTTTTATGTAAAACTTCTATCGATTCTACAAATTTTTTGGCCAGGGGGATCGTGGATAACGATTATTACTATTTTTTAAAATTTTTTGAAAAAATTTTATTGAATTTTCCAATCTTAAAATCATGTCTACTTCTCCAATCTTAAAATCATTTCTACTGCTCCGATCCCATTAATTTTTACGTCTTAACATTTCTTTGGAACATACTAATACCCTATCTCCAATTTCTAAGGGGGCTCCCACACTAAACGACATTTTTTAAAATTTGCTCCAACCACTCTAACTGCCCTAATAGTGCCCGTAGAGCAACAAAATGTATGACAGACCCACAATATTTTTTTAGTCCAAACATTTTCTCTGAACACACCTACCCTTTATCTTTAATTGTTAAGGCGGTCCCCATACATTTTTTTTTATTTTTTGTAAATTTGTTTTTTTAATCAGCTTCTACCGGTCCAATAGTGCGTCCGAGAGGGGTCATTAGTGAGACCGACCCCCATTTATTTTAACCCTACAACATTTTGTTAAAACACACCTAGGCTCTATCTCCACTCCCTAAGTAGTTATTATTCTAAATGTTATTTTGAATGGAAGCCTACTTAGAGTGGAGATAGGGCGTAGGTATGTAGTAAAAAAATGTTTTAGGGTAAAAATAAATGTGGGTCGGTCTCACTAATGACCCCTCTCGGACGCACCATTGGACCAATACAAGCTGATTAAATAAAACAAATTTACAAAAAATAAAAAAGATTGTTTAGGGACCGCCTTAACAATTAGAGATAAGGGGTAGGTGTGTTCAGAGAAAATGTTTGCACTAAAAAAATATTGTGGGTCTGTCATACATTTTGTTGCTCTAAGGGTACTATTAGGGCAGTTAGAGCGGTTGGAGCAAATTTTAAAAAATGTCGTTTTGTGTGGGAGCCCCCTTAGAAATTGGAGATAGGGTATTAGTTTGTTCCAAAGAAATGTTAAGACGTAAAAATTAATATGGGTCGGTCTTATAAATGACCCCTCTATGACGCACCATTGGAGCAGTAGAAATGATTTAAGATTGGAAAATTACAATAAAATTTTTTCAAAAAATTTAAAAAAGTAGTAATAATTGTTATCCCACGATCCTCCTGGGAAAAAAATTTGTAAAATCGATAGAAGTTTTATACAAAAAAATTTCAAAAAATCGAAGAGTACAAACATTTTCAAAAATGAGATTTAAATTTTAAAACTTAAAAATCGCATACTAGAGCGCTTTTAAGAATTTTTTGAGATTTTTTTTTTTAAAGTACGTAAAAAACAAAAGTTTTGAAAAAAAAAAAATTTGAAATTTGGACCATTATTGAAGAAGTTATGAGTAAAAGAAGTTTGAGTAAAGGAACAAACTACCAATTTTTAAGAAATCGATATCTGTTCAACGGGTCATCAAAAAAATCGGAAAACTTACCACGAAAGAGTTTTCGAAAACTGTAAACAAATTGGGAAAATCTAAAAAAAAAAAATTTTCAAAGTGTCCGATTTGACATGGAATGCCCCATATATTTTACGTTTCAAACAAATCGATTCATAAGGGTTAAGATACTTCCCTTGTTAGTGAAAAAGTAGTTTTGGTGAAAAAAAATTAGAAAAAAAAAATAAAAAATAATTTTTTAAATGAAAAACAAAACTTTGATGAAAAAAAAATTGGTGAAAAAAAAAATATTTGATGAAAAAAAGTTTTTGATAAAGAAAAAAAATTATTGCTGGAAAAAAAACAAAGAAAAAAAATTATTGCTGGAAAAAAAAAATATTAATGAAAAAACTCAAATGTATGAAAAAAATAAATTTATGAAAAAAAAAATAAATTATATGACAAAAAATTTTATGAAAATAAAAATTTTTTGATGAAAAAAAAAAAATAAATTTATAAATTTATAAAGAAAAAAAATTATTGCTGGAAAAAAAAAATATTAATGAAAAAACTCAAATGTATGAAAAAAATAAATTTATAAAAAAAAAAGATTACATGACAAAAAATTTTATGAAAATAAAAATTTTTGATGAAAAAAAAAAAAATTAATTTATAAGGGTTAAGATACTTCCCTTGTAAGAAAGAAAGATTTCTTGAAAAAAGGGTGACAGCAAACTGTTTCTGTAAAGTTGCAAAATAATCTGCTAAAAATATGTTCAAAAATATCGTGTTGATTGCATAAAATACAAAAAAAAATAACAGTTAATTAAAAAAAACTTAAAAAATTTTCTTGAAAAATAATGACAGCATACTATTTCTGTTTAATTAAAAAATTATCTGCTAAAAATATGTTCAAAAATATTTTGGAATTCAGCAAACAGAATCAGTAAAAACGCAGTGAAATTTCTGTTATATTATAAAACTGAATGACAGAGATTTTAGTAAAAATATAAATTTTAGCAAAAAAATCTGCAGAAAGTTTGCTGAATCAAATTGAAAGTCATTTTAGATAGTTTTTCTTTTGAGTATAAAAAGTATTTCAGATGTTTTTTAAGAGGGTATTCATGGAATCGGACAAGTCGAATTCAACTTTTTTTACTTACCCGAGTAAAAATAGACATATATTACAATATATAACTTGATACAAACATAATAAATTATATATGATTATACATTCCTGCGATATTTTCTACATTTTTTAATGCAGTCATATGTAGTAATATATAATTTAATCATGATTCGGACTAAAAGGTGTACGGTTGATATAATTATATAAAATTATATGAGGGTCAATACAAAATTTGTTTTTCTGTATAATTTAACATAACATTATATATAGCTTATTCTGTTCCATATAAAACTATATATATTTCCAATTAACAAAAAAATGTCTAAGGTATTTAGGCAAAGTATAAGAAACTTTTCAAAATGTTCCTAAACATTTCCGTGTTAGGGTTATGTATATCACCTATCTGGTTCGTAGCGTACCCAAACATTTTTTTTTTTTGAAAATTATATGTTTGGTGAATGTATCGTTGACCTGTGGTGTATCTCAACCCCAACCAAAAAACACCAGGATTTTATATGTTTTTGTGAAATTAGATCTAATTAGATCCACCAATATAAGGCAATGTCTGGTCAAAACTCGGATGAAATCAAATCATATTTTATACAAGTTGATCTTTTTTAATGCAAAAACATCCACCATTATTCGGATCAAATTTCGTATTAATATACATTGTGTCATATATCATTATATATTGCATCATATAAAAAATTTTACTCGGGTACTATTTAATTTTTTTTTTTTAATTTTTGGGGTTTACCAAATTGCTTAAATTTTTATTAGAATTGCCTGAGTTTTTAAATAAAAATTTTTTATACACCTTTGAAAATCAATGCTATCTAAAGTCAAAGCACTCTTTTAAAATGGCAGTCTATCCCTGGGGAGATATTCCTCTACATTTCAAAATACTTTTGCATAATAAACTCTCTGGCTTATATTTTTTTTTCACTACCAGTACTTGTTGTTTGTTTGACTGTTCGTCCGTTCAAAGTTTAATTTTTTATCTTTGTAAAACAATGTTCAGATATTTTTTTTTTTTAAACAATAGACATTATAAATAAAATGAGGAATGTTTTTGGAATTTGTATGTATGAATGTTAAAATAATGAAAATAATCCAGAGAAACTTTAAATATTTCTTTTTTGATATATAGACATTTTATTAATGTAAATACTTTCAGTTTTCAACAAAAATATAAATAAATTAATCAAATGGATATGGAATGTTAGGTTAAACTAAAAAAAGTACTACGGTAAAAAAATCGTAATGAAATTACTGCATAATTTCGGTTTAACTCTAAAATTTGACCTTTTAAATCGTCTTTGATCACTTTAGGAAATAAATTACTTAAAATCGGACAAGTTTTTCACATCCTTAAACGACCCAAATACCTTTTAAAGTCTTCCCTAAAGCCATTTCAAATTTTACCTAATCGTACTACAAACTAATTGGAAAATGCTCTCAACTGAACACACAAAACTTAATTTTCTTCTATTTTAATTTACCTACATAATAAAGTTTCACAGGTCATCTAACATTAAATTTTAGAAAAAAGAAAAAATAAAACGTATAACAAGTTTTGTAGCAAATTTTGCATTAACATCCTGGTGTTTTCTGGATGGTGAAGTAGAATGAATACATTATTAACATACATTTAATTGGAATTCTCAATGAGCATTTGCATGATAAACTGATTTGCATTTATTTTTCACTTTTAATTTGTTTCAACTGTGACAGACATCGTTTGTTGTTTTTTTTTTATTTTTTTGTATTATATTTTTGCACATTGGCAAAAGGTCACACCTGCTGATAGATACAACATTTTAATCAAATATTTATACAATCGGACAAAATACGTGACATCAAAATGGTGACTCTTATTTGAAAAGTTTTTTGTTTTAATGAAATTTCGGTCAAGCCAAATCTAAATAAGACTCACCAACTGTTAATTACCCTTCACAACGTAAGCCAGTTAAAAGTTTAAATTCGGCCTTGAAGAATATATTGATACCGTCCCCAATGTATCGGGGTCATTCTTAGTGAAATCAATCAAAAATAGCTAAAAATGTTCGTGACCCTCTCCGATTTTGATGAAATTTGGTTTAGTTGTAGCACTAAGTGATAAACTGACGCATACTTATTTTCAGCCCTCTAAGTAAACAGTGGGCGAAAATACGGAGGGTCAAAATTTCCCCCAAAGTCTCCTAGTCGCGACACTTTGCACCGTAAAAACTTAATATCATTGGTTCTATTAAAGCTAGAAAGACCATTCTTGGTTTGTTTTGAAGCTAATAATATGCTCTACAATACCTACCATTACCAAAAAATTTTCGAAAAAAATAAGGGTTACCTCCCTTATTTTAAGGTCGTGATATAGGGAGAAGAAAATGGGAGGATTTTTTTTACTTGAAAATCTTATTGAGAAAGTCATAAAGCATATATTCTAAAATTTTTATGTTGGGAAAACAATGGGATCGCTCAAAATCAAAATTTTTCACAATTTCCCCCAAAATCTTCAAATCGCAACACTCTTGAACCTTAAAAATTTAATATCATAAGTGGTTTTGTAGCTACCGAGCCCATTTTTTTTTTTGCATTAAAGCTTATAATACGCTCTACATGACCTCCCATAACCAAAAAATTTTCCAAAAAAAGAAATTGGTGCCCCCTTATTTGAAGGTCGTGGCAAAGGGTGGAGGAAATGGGGGGAAAGTATCCCCCGATTTTTTTTTACTTGGTATTCTCAAAGTGCAAGTCCTAATGAACATAGTCTACAATTTTTATGTTGGGACAACAATGGGATCGACCAAAATCAAAATTTTTTAAAATTTTCCCCCAAAATGAACAATTCGCGACATTCTTGCGCCTCCCATTGTTGTCCCAAGATAAAAATTCCAGGATATGCTCTCTAGAACTTACTCTTTAAAAAAACCAAGGTAAAAAAAAAAATGGGGGATACTATCTCCCGATTTCCCCCACCCCTTGCCACGAAGATTTTGCATTTGTTAGTTTTTTACGTAGTGTAAGACCTAAACCAAATTTCATCAATATCGGAGGGGGTCAAAAATATTCATGATTGATTTCAATAATAATGACCCATCGTTTATGTCTAAAAAACTTTTTATGCTTAATATTAAGCATTAAGCTTAATTTAACACAAATATTTACTATATGGTAATGATTTTAAACACAGTTTTTAGAGTGTACTAGAAAATTTAATAATCTATAAATAAAAAAAAAATGATCAAAATCGTTTCAGTAGGTTTTGATGCACACTGCAGCCAATTTTGCACTTTAAAACAAGTATCCCACAATTGAGCGTCAACCCTGGAAATTCTAGTTAACCAAATTTTGTGTTATAAAATTTTAAAACTATAACGATAGTTTAACATAGTTATTTTTTTATAAATTGTTTATATTTGGCTATTTTTTAATAGCCTAAATATTTAAGGATCGATTTTTATTTTTTTTTTATTTAAAAATGGTTGGTATTAAGCAAAACTTGTGAAGAATCAAATAAGTGCCTAAAAGCGGATTTTTTACCGAAATTGACATCGATTGGTTTAAACTGTAATTTTTTGAAAACTTACTTAGGTTTCAAAATCTTATAAATCATAAGAAATAAGTTTCCACCTATTACATTAATATCTTAACGACAACATAAAAAAACTTTATCCAACTGCATACTTTCTATTTAGTTTTGGTTTTTTCTTGTAGCATCTGCAGCATCTTTACCAGGTTTTTCATTCTTATCAATGCAGTTATATTGTCACTATTTTTTTATAGTACGAGTTCCTAACAAATTGTCATTAAGCTTCTGTGATTATGGGTTTATCCTTATTAACATCGTTTAAAGTGTAAATCAGCATCAGCAGTGTACTTAAATTTAAGTTATTTCTTACAATTTGTATTTGATATTGACTTGGTAGCATGGTTAGTGGCATCATAGAAAGAGTGCATAATATAAAAAGAAGTTTATTTGGATTACGGTTTTATTGGTGCTTTATATGTAAAACAAGTCTTGCAGAAAATCAAATATTTCACTTAGATAACAAATTTGCTAATTCAATGTTTTTTCCATTTTTTTTTTGGTACTTGCGAATTTTTTGAACTTGCGGATTGTTATAAATAGCCGCCAATTTGTTTCGTTTTTTTATCATTTTCTTAAAACGCTTTATTTTACCAAAATTTTGATATCCATTTTTAATTTTTTTGTAATTTGCGAATTTTTTGCACTTGTGGATTGCTATAAATACCCGCAATTTTTTTATTTTTATCATTCATGTTCTTAAATCGGCCTTATGCACAATTTGAGTGCTATTATGAAATAAAAAATATTTTTTTTTTATATATATAAATCGAACTTTCCTGGGTATAAAAATGCATCCACGGGCTAAAATTGGCGAGATAATTTTTTTTGGAACTTGTTTCGTAATAAGCATTATTTTATTTAATTTTTAAAATATTTTTAAAAAATTAAAAAAAATATTTTTTTTCCAAAAACCGCGAACTAAAACCGCTTGTAGAGGCCTAAAAGTACCCTCCTAAAATTTTTTCATGATTTTTCCCGTTATCAGCTCGAAAATGCACGTCGAGTTTTTGCTATTAGTTAACGAGATTCGCAAATATGAGGCATTCCACACCAAATGTCCCGCTACAGAAAAACATATGTCCCGTAAATTTCTAAATAGGTTGTTTGGATAGCCCTATATGGAACTAAGAAAATTGCGTTTTTGGTTTTTCTAATTTTCAAAAACTGGGCTTAGAAGGCGTGGTCAAATATTGGAAAAATGGTCAAATTTGTGGCGAGTTGCCTTGATTAAATATTTATCACATTAAAACGGGATGCACCACAATCTTAAAAATTTACATTCTGATATAGTTTTGTATGGGCTATCGAATAAAATTTTTTTCTTTAGAAAATTTTCAGAACCCGTTCTGAAATTTTCCATTTGTTAAAAAAGTCAATTTATTAAAAATCCGGCCACTTTTTTTTCTTTTTTTAAATTTTTTTTTAAAGTTTAGATGTTTGTCCATCCACACAAAAAAAATCAGAAATGTATTTTTCGTTTTTTTCGAGAAAATCGCATTTGAATTTTAAATTTCATAACAATTTTGTAATTTGCTTGTATTTTCTTGTTTTAACGTGTCGAATGAGTAATATTCATGCAATTAATATTACTCATTCGCAACTTTAAAACAAGAAAATACAAGCAAATTACAAAATTGTTATGAAATTTAAAATTCAAATGCGATTTTCTCGAAAAAAACGAAAAATACATTTCTGATTTTTTTTGTGTGGATGGACAAACATCTAAACTTAAAAAAAAAATTTAAAAAAAAGAAAAAAAGTGGCCGGATTTTTGATAAATTGACTTTTTTAAAAAATGGAAAATTTCAGAACGGGTTCTGAAAATTTTTCAAGGAAAAAAAATTTATTCGATAGCCCATACGAAACTATATAAGAATGTAAATTTTTAAGATTGTGGTGCATTCCGTTTTAATGTGATAAATATTTAATCAAGGCAACTCGCCACAAATTTAACCATTTTTCCAATATTTGACCACGCCTCCTAAGCCCAGTTTTTGAAAAATTGAAAAACCGAAAACGCAATTTTCTAAGTTCCATATAGGGCTACCCATACAAGCTATTCAGAAGTTTATGGTACACGTGTTTTTTTTCGCTGGACATTTGGTGTGGAATGCCTCATATGCATTTCATCGACCCACCCTAATGTCTATGTCTTCATAATTTACACATTTTCATGAAAAAAATATTTAACGAAGCCGAATTTTCATAAGGTTATGGCATAGAAAATATTAAAAAAACCATTCTTTTCATATGTAAACAAAATATAGTTTTTTGGAAAGAAATAGCTGAAAATTCCAAAAAACGATTTTTCGGCATTTTTTGACCAATGTTTTGAACCCCTAAATCCCCAATGGGGAATCGGTTCATAAGGGTTGAGATACTTCCGTTGTCAGAAAAAAAAACTCTGTCGAAAATATTTTTTCCGATTTTTTGGGAAATTTAAACGAAGAAATTTCTAATTTAAAAATTTCTTAAAATTTCTAATTTAACCAACAAAATACAACTATGAAATGCAAGTGTGTGTATGAGAATTTTGTTTTTTTGTTTTTTCTAGAAAAATAATTTTTAAATAGATTAAAAATAATCTAAATTTGATAGTGAATGACTTGTCATTCAAATATAAATCGGATTTAGAAGAAAATAAATTAAACTATATTTTAGAAGGCATTATTATAAATTTTTTGAATTTCAAAAAAAGTATTGAGTGGTATCGAGTACACAGTTGAAAAAGTATCGAGTAGTAATTGAGTAGTCAAAAGTAACTACAATTTTCAACACTAGTCTGTAGATTTTTTTTTGCTAGCTGTGCAGAAATATTTAGTTATCCCGTTTTCAAGAAAATTTATTTTATTTAATTTATTAATGTGAAAGCTTTTCTTATATTTTTTTCGTTCTTTTTTTTAAAAGTTTTTTTCAGCTAAAATCAGCATATTTTTCTAATGTCTTGACAGATTTTTCCGCTGATTCGACCTAGAAATTTCTAAATTTCCAGACAGAAATTTAGCAAATCGCGTTTGCTAAAACCAAAGATTTCTCATATTTTTAAAAGTGGGTGTATTTTCAGCAGAATTTTCTGCTGATTGTACAGAAGTTTAATTTAAAGTGTATATTTATAAATTTCAATTTATTCATAACATTTTCACTTCACTTAATAAATGTACATAGTTTATGGAGTAGATTTATTTAGCGTATTTACTATTTTAAATATTGTTTGTATTCTGTTAAAGCCTTCACTTATCCTTTCTAGGTGCCATAATAATTTACATAAAATTGATTTATTTTTTTTTTTCAACAGACTAAAATACACTTATCGTAAGATCAAACAGTAGACGATATTTTATAAGGTTTACTTGCTTATAATTTTAGTAGATGTTGATGATATCAGATAAATATAATGTCGCAGCATGACTAAGCTGACCACTATTTTAGAAATCAAGAGGTACAGGGTGGGTCGATGATTTGCATATTTGCAAATCTCGTTAACTAAAAGCAAAAAGTCGGTGCACATTTCCGAGCTGGTAACGGGAAAAATTATAAAAAATTTTTAGGAGGGTACTTTTAGTCCTCTACAAGCGGTTTCAGGTCCTGATTTTTGGAAAAAAAATATAAATTTTTTTTAAATAAATATAATATCACAGCGAGCAGCGCTGCAGTGTGCCAAAACTGACCACTATTTTAGAAAACAAGAGGTATGACCAACGGGTTAAGTGTTAAGCATAGGCCCACTAAATTTATATACTTTTTAAGCATAGTGTACAAAGTCTATATCTATTTTTTATTTATTGTATTATTTTCACACTTATTGAACAATAAATAAATAGAGAAAAAAATGTAGCATGTGTCACCTTCACCCACATACATACGCAGATATTAGACAGTGGGTTGGTTGACATGCAAACAAGTTTATGAATGAATGAGTAAATAAGTAAAAACATATATAAAGAATTAATGAATTTGTATGTATTATAAATTTTTGGAAACATTTTAATGAAAAGAGAATTACAATAAATATGGAGTATTCTATGAAAAATCGCACAATTTGCAAAAATTTTGAAAAAATCAAATATTTTGCTCTCTAACAAACTTTGAAAATTTAATGCTCAATAATACGAAAAAAACACCTCTCTGTTAACAGCGTGAATTGGACATTATTAACTTTAATACAATATTGTGTTTTTGGAAATCCATGGTGCCCTTGCCAGGAAAAAAAGGGAAATTCAAATTTTGTTTTCAAATTTTTTTGTGGCAGTTTAATTTCTCATGGATTTAAATTTATATTTATAAGATATACCTATATCAATGCCGAGTTTGGATAAAATCGGATTATTAATGTGGAAAATAAAAAAAAAATCATTCTTTTTGAAAAAATGGCATATAAGCGCTTAAATTGCTTTTGCCAAAAATAAAAATATATTGAGTGAAAAATACGAAACTTTTCTTTTTTATTTGAAAGATTTGACTGAAATTTCACGGCATATCAGTTTTAGGCCAAATGTTATAAACATAACTGCCACTCTAATGTACATTGTACATACATTTTATAGATATATAAACGTATTTATGACATAAATAAATAAATAATAGTACTAGTAGCTATTATCAAGACAACTTTATAAATACCTTAAAGGTGGACAAGTTGTGGTTTCAACAGAATGAGCAAAAATTACGATTTCTTATTTGCTTGATGTATTTTGGATTTTTTTATATATTCGAAGGATGTGTGTAAAAAATCATCATTAGTATGTTGACGGATAAGGCGACAAACTTGATGTCAACACCTTGGGTGTGGTTGTCAAAAAATATTTTTTATCGTCGTTGTTTATGTTGGAGATGAATGCCTAGAGAATTTATTTCATATGAGCAAATCCTTAGGATTTTAGCTGGCGTATCACCGATTTTGTGAATTTTTGGCAATTTGATAAAGCTCACAGAAAAAAATAAAAAAAATATTTAATTAAAAAATTCGTAGATTTAATTAAAAAATTAATTAAATCCGGACCAATCACTAAAATGCGCAAATAAATTAAAAATATTTGTATGTCGTTAATTAAAAATAAATGGATATTTATTTAATTAAAAACTTAATACTATAAATTAAAAAATTTAATTAAAATTAAAAAAAAAATAATTAAAATTTTAATTGTATAAATTAAAAAAATTAATTAAAAATATTATATTAAAAAAAAAATAATTTGTAAAAACATTCTTTTTGAATAAAATAGTTTAAAAAAAAAAATATTTCTTCAAACTTTACCAAATTTATTTACATATGCCGTAAAGACATAGTCAGTGAGATGATTTTATAAAGTTGACTATAAACCTTTCATATACATACACATAAAACTATAAACAAAATGAGAATTCAAAAACCTATGTGAAAAATAAAAAAAACTTTTTATACTTATGTATTTTTTTTGTATGTAATACAATGCAAGAGAAAAACACACACTCGCACACACACGGAAAACAAAACAAAAAAATAAGTAAAGCTAGAAATTTAATTAAACATTTAATTATATAAATTAAATACTTAATTAATATTAAATTTGAAAACAATTAAAATAAAGTTACAAATTTAATTAAACAATTAATTATATTAATTAAAAGTTTAATTAATATTAAATTAAAAAACAATTAAAATTTTAATTAAAATAAAATACGATATTATTTTCTGTGCTTCATAAATTATTAAAAAATATTTGATTTTTTTCAACATTTTTTCAAAAATCAAAAATTTAGCATTTATTTTTCGACAACACGAAAAACAGCTCCCTCAAATTTTAACAGCATTAAAAGGATATTCTTTATTTTCATACACATTTTTGGTTTTGGAAATCCATAGTGTCCATCCCAGGAAAAAAGGACATTCCAATATTGTTTCAAAAATTGTCATTGATTTTTTTTGTTTCTTTTTAAATCTCCATAATTTTATTAACAATGTTGTCACAGAAAGTTATTTCATACAACTTACGGTTTTCGAGTAAAAAAGCACAAAAACTGACTAGTGTCAACTATTTGATTTTTTCAAAATTTTTGCAAAAAATAAAAAATTAAGCTCTCCAACATATCACAAAATCTTTTTTAAATTTCAACTCAGGGAAACTGAAATAAATGTTTAAAAAAACCGGCAGTTTTTGGAATTTAGAAAAACTGTAAATGCAGTTGTGTAAACAAGACCTTGAACCATCACTGAGCAATGTTTAAGGATTACCCCACTTTATCCGTAAAAGTTACAGAGGGTTAAAGTTGAAAAATCGATAAAAATGGCTTGAAATAATCCATAGTTTTTAACTTCTTTCGCTTTTTTTTAAGTTCTCCTTATATTTCAATCTTTTTCGGCATAACACAAAGTCAGTACATAAAAGAGATTATTTTAATGTTGGTTTGATAGATGCTTCATCGCTTGGGAAGAAGTTATAAGACGGTTAAGTTTTTAAACCAAAAATTTGGAGTTTTTAAATTTTCGAAGTTTTTTGATCAGGGATTTCGGTAGCTGTTGTAATTCCTAACATTTTGGAATTAATCCCGTTAATGTGCCACGATTAGTTAAGGAGTTTCAGCGAATCAAAGTTCGAAAGAAAAAACGTAGTTTTTTTAAAATACCAGTTTTTCGCGAGGCACATTCCCGGTTTCATTCTAAATTTGGTGGACTCTTGCGTAAACCGAGTTTTTTGTGAGTTTACAAAAAAAAAATCACTGGCGGGTTTATAAAAAATAAATTGCAAAAATTTTATGGCATTTTTGAAAATTGTGCGAAATTTGCAAATCTGTTTCTTATTTGTTTTGTAGCAATTAATGCATCATGTTCATTTTAATAGACCAAAAGACGTGCCTTAACGAGTAGAACTGATTTGCATTTTGACTTTTTACTTTAAGCCATTCTGAGCGGAAAGCGCGATGATTTTATCTAAACCTGTTTTGATCTGGCACATCTAAGCCTTTACACGAAATCGGATGAAATTTTTTTTTAAATGAAAGCTCACTTGATGTGTCATCATAAAATCAGAGGCGGGTTAAAAATTTTTATGATTATAGATTTTTTGGACCATATTTTATTTAGTTATAAAAAAGCATCACCGATTTTTTTTAACTACTGGTACAATGATACGATTTTCGGTGATTTTTTTTTCAGTAATACCAACTCGCATTGCCTAAATATGTTATAAAAAATTGTGAAACTTTTCTTTTTCCGCAAATTAAACGCGATTTTAGGTACTTAGATATTTTTTTTTAAATCGTTTGGTCATTAAAGGGTTAAATTTATATCATATATTTTAGAAGAAATGATATATCCTGGCATGTTTTAATAACGCATGCAACAAATGCGTAAAAAAAAAATCTTTAAAATATTTTTAAGATTTTTAAAACCGCTAAATCTTAAAACCGCTATAACTTTTGACCCCCTTGTGCGATTTAATTGATGTGAACGAATTTCTTATTCCTAAATAGCTTCTAATATTTATGCCAACTTTCATCGATGTGCCATCAAAACAAAAATCACATCTTTTTTACATCAAAATTTAAGTCTAAGACGGAACTCCTCATTTGTACTTTAAAAATTGATTGCTCAAGAGTTTAAAAAAGGACTCTCTTAAATTCCAACAGCGTTAAAAGGCCATTCTAGACTTTAATACAAAATTTTGTTTTTGGAAATCCATAGTGCCCTTGTCAGGAAAACAGGACATTTAAATATTGTTTTCCAAATTTTTTGTTGAAATTTTAATTTAATTTTTTTTTTTTCAAAATTTAAAATCTTCATAATATCTATTATCTAGGTCTATTTTTAGACCTAGCCGCCATTCAAAGGTCCGCTTTAATTTTGATTAAAATAACTCTAAAAACCATATTACAATAGATAAATGTTTATGTGTTCATTATACCCTACACCACACTGTGGTACAGGGTATAATGAGTTTGTGCTGATGTTTGTAACTACCCGAAATATTGGTCCTAGACCCACTTTTAAGTATACCGATCGACTTAGAATCACTTTTTGAGTCGATTTAGCGATGTCCGTCCGTCTGTCCGTCCGTCCGTCCGTCTGTCGTTCCATGTAAACGGTGTAAACACGATACAGGTCGCAATTCTCGATCAATTGACTTGAAATTTAAAACTTAAGCCTCTTTTGGCCCAAGGACGAAGCCTATTGAAATTGGAAAAAATCGGTCCACATTTAGACCTAGCCCCCATACAAAGGTCCTCTTTAGTTTTTGCTCAAATGACTCTAATAGTCGCATTTTAATAGGTATCTTTTCAAAATTTGGCAGGAATTAATGTTTTATACACACAAATCACCATTCCGAATTTTAAAGAAATCGGACCAGTTCTTCTTGTAGCCCCCATACAAACCACCTTCCCGATTTTCACATAAATCTCTCAAATTTCATGAAAATAGAAAATATTTAAATAAAATTTTATTTGTGTATATTAAACGCGTACTTAAATAACCTAATCAAATCTGATAATCATCGGACCAGTTTTGGACTTAGGCCCCTTGTGAAAATTTCGCACGATATTCAGTTAAAGCGGTTTATTGTCAACAAATAGAAGCCTATTTCACTCAAAATTGATATGTGAGTGTTTTTTACACTTATTAAAGATTTTACAAAATATAGATCTAATCGGTCCATCGGTCCCATTTTCCGGGAAACTCTGGTGTAAGGTATTATATGGTCGGTCTTGACCGACTATAATTTTCTTACTTGTTTTGAATTTTAAAGGCTTCTTGTAGCCCCTATACAAACCACCCTACCGATGTTCACATAAATCTTTCAAATTTTATAAATATAGAAAACATTTTATTAAAATTTTGTGTGTATGTGTTTAACGCGTACCTTAATAACCTAATCAATTCATATATAATTTTCATTTGGCTTAGTCCCCCTTATGAAAATTTCGCCCGATATTTAGTTTAAGGAGTTTATTGGCAACTAATAGAAACCATATTACACTCAAATTTGGTCTGTGGGTGTTTTTAAACTTATTAAAGATTTGGCAAAAGATATATCAAATCGGTCCATGTTTGAGCTCGGGACCCATTTTACGGGAAACACTGGTGTAGGGTATTTTATGGTTGGTCTTAACCAACTATAATTTGCTTACTTGTTTAAAAATTAAAACAGTATTATTAATATGTATTTAAATTTCATGGCAATTACAATCAGCGTTGCCAGGTACTTTTTTCCGTTGTCCCCAAAAATAAAACAAAATATCCCCAAAAATCCCCAAGCAATAAAAAAATAGGTTTTTTTTAATCACACAAACATTTTTTTGTTAATTAAAAAAACAATTTCATGGATGGTAATTTTTTAATGTAGATTTAAATTAAAAAAATCCCCAAAAATCCCCAAACAATATTTACAATGTTAATATACATTTTTCAACCGATAAATTTACGTTTTACATATTACATTACTAAATGCGCTTCGTAGTCTCGTACTAAAAGAGTTATTTTCACTAAAAATTTTGTTAAAAATTGTTTATTATATTAAATTTACCTTGTTGTATCAAATAGATACAATTTTGAATATCCCCAAAAAATCCCCAAAATAATTTTTGAAATCCCCATAAAAATCCCCAATCCCCAAATGAGATTTCTTGTCCTTTTTTCTCTTGTGAAATCCCCAACTTTGGGGATAAATCCCCAAGTCTGGCAGCCCTGATTACAATTTTGCATATTACAGTACTTGTGAGTTGCGTATGAGTGATATTAATTTAAACATTAAAAAAACACTTATACGCCACTCTCATTGACTGACAGAAAAATAACACTGGTTGGTATACAAATTAAAAAAAAATTCGATCCACGATATTTTGCAATTATTTTCCATATAAAATCTCGCGCCGAATCCGAAAATGAAGTGCAAATGTGCAAAACTAGAACAGTGTTCAAAATATTACTTATTTTTTAAATTTTTGTTTGATTTTACTACTTAAATAACAATATCTCCGGATTGAATATTTTTTATGAGTTTTTAATTAAATGTAATTAAATGATTTATCAATTCGCTATACATACAATGTTTTTTAATCCGATTATAACGAAATTAAAAAAAATAACGAGTAAATTTTTTGTAAATTTCACTAATTGTCAGACATTTTTTTTAAACCATTTCTCTGCTTATAGTTAAAATTTGGATTGTTAGAAATAAAATTAGACGGGTTAAAAAAAAAAATCAGTTAAATATTGTATAGAAGTTAAAAGCCGAAATTCAGTCTTATACATTTTTAGATTATCAAGTAACACTAGTTTACAAATTTTATAAAATTGTTCAATTCACGATATTTGACACATCGCGCGCATTTTAGTTTAGAAATATGTACCGGTGTTATGAAAAATTTGGAAAAGTTTTAGAAATTTAAAAAAAAAAAAAAATCAGAAAAATTTGGAAAAAAAAAATTAAAAAAAAGTAAGAAAGTTATAGTCGGTCAAGACCGACCATATGATACCCTACACCAGTGTTTTCCGAAAATTTGATCATTTGTTAGATCTTTATTTAGTGTAGAAAACACACACAGATCAAATTTTAGTGGAATTGGTTTATTTTTTGTCAATAGACCGATTTAACTGAATATTGGTCGAAATTTTTATATGGGGGACCAAGTCCAAAAATGGTACAATTATATTCCGATTTGATTAGGTTACCTGAGTACACGTTTTACACCTAAAAATAAAATTTTTATCAAATATTTCCATTTTCATAAATTTTGAGCGATTTATGTGAATATCGGAAGGGTGGTTTGTATGGGGACTACCAGAAGGACTGACCCGATTCCTTTGAAACTTGGAATGAAGATTCGTGCATGCAAAATTACCTGCTAAATTTCAAAGCGATATCTTTTATAATACGTTATTAGAGTCACACTAAAAAAAAAAACATTAACTTAAACTTTGGAAAATTTTTCTTCAAAATAGTTTATAAATTTTCCCACAATTTAGTTAAATTTAACTAAAATTTTGGAAATTTTCCCAACTTTTAGGAAAAAATTTTAGTTCATGGACTGTAAAATAGGCCATAATTTGCCTTAAATGGAATTCCCTAATACATAAAAAAATTCTTGCCGCCAAAGAAATTTTCCCTAAATAAATGAAAAAAAAAAAAAATCTTTATTTTTAAGACATATTTCTTAAAACAAAATTTAGTTCAAAAAATTCAGTTTTAGGACGTAATTTACTTCCAATAAGTTCATCATATTTATCTTCTTTAATTTGAGGAAGTTTTTTTCACAAGTTTAGTAAACTTTTCATAATATGAAATTGTTTATTTAGTTGATTTATTTTTTTTCATGCTTGCTTGTAGTTCACATTTTGTTTATTATTTGTAGTATATGAAAAAGAGAGTTTGGTCTTGTATAACAAGTAATAAATTTAATGTTTACATTTTTTTCTAGACATGTATGTGTTAGGGAAAAAATAATATTTTAATCACAAAAAAGGCCTTGGCTTTGGCGTGTTTTCCCATAGTCTGGGAACAAACATTAAAGACAAAGTCTTTGTTGTAATTTAACTTTAAAAACTAATGAAATTTATTACTTGACCATAAGAAACGAACGTTTTTTTATATTTTAAATAAAAAATGTACATAATGAGAATTCTGTGTGTATTCACATGCTATTCTATAAATAAGCCAATAAAAATATGAAATTAACTAATTTTTAGGAAAAATGTCCTCATCAAAAATGTTTTTTTAACTAAAAAATGGGAAATTTTCTCCCAGTTTCTAGTTCAAATTGGTCCTAATTTTTAAGAAAAATATGGACTAAAAAGTAGGAATACATGGCAATGGAGCTAAATCATTATCAATTTTTCTTGAATTTAGTTAATTTTCCAATTTTTTAGTTAGTTTTTTTTCTGAGTGCATTTAAGCCGAATTCAAAGGGGGTCTTAACATGGATCAATTTTCTCCAATTTCAGTAGGCTTCATCCTTGGGTCAAAAGATGCCTAAGTTTCAAATTTCAAATCAATTAATTGAAAATTGCGACCTGTATCGTGCTTAAACCGATAGATGGACAGACGGACGGACGGATAGACGGGCGGAAGGACATCGCTAAATCGACTCAAAAAGTCATTCTGAGTCGATCGGTATACTTGTCTAAAACCAATATTTCGGGTAGTTACAAACATCAGCACAAACTTATTATACCCTGTACCACAGAGTGGTGTAGGGTATAAAAACAAGAGAAGTTTGCCTGGTGTCACCCTTCGATCTTCGAGAAATTCGTTTGTATTGTTCAGAAAAAAAATTTATTCGACTTATATTTTTTATCGCCCCAAACTCATATTGTTTTTACGATTTACGGGTATTTAATCAAAATTGACATAGACAAATTTGGTACCAGATTAAATGTATTTAAAAGATATATGACGTGGTGGTAACATCGTGTCACAAGGCATTTTTCGGCTCATTAACAAAAATATACTAAAAATTTTCCTATTTTACTGCATATTGCATTTTTTGATATGTTCTTTACACCCTTGGATAGGTTTTCAAAATACCTTTCACTTTATATGCAACACGACTAGGTTTCTTTGTATAGTATAGGACAGAGCTTCTCACTAACTTTTGCTTTGCGACCCCTTTTTCAATATTTAAAATTTTTCGCGACATCCCAACATAAAAAAATTATTAACGTGAACTCAGTTTTTTCAAAAACCTGAAGTAATAGAAAAATTTGTAAACCGAATTCGGAAGCAGAATTGAAAGATTAATCGAAATCGTGTGGTCAGATCCGAAACGCATACCAAAAATTTCACGTAAAAGTCTTCTAAAAAATAAAAAAAAAAACACAATTTTTGTAAACTTTGACCTCAATTTCCTACAAAACCAGGTCCCGAACTACGGCCATTTTTTTATTTCCGAAAATTGAAGAAAAATACCAGTTTAGCCTGATCAGAAATGAAGACATGTTTACCAAAAATGTATTTAAGGTCCAATTTGGAGCAATGATAGTTCTTTTTCAAAATTATGTACCAATGTTTGGTAATGATCGAAATTTTATTCGATCACGAATCTAGATCCGTTATTTGGATCCAGATTACGAATCAGCATTAAAAAGGAAATCGAAAAAAGTGGTCAGATCCCAGACGCATCCAAAAATTTCACAAACAAAGCTCTTAAAAATGCACAAGAATACGTTTTGTGACCTTTCCTTGAGTTTTCTCAAAAACCTAAAGCACTAGAAAAATTTGGAACCCAAATTCTGATCAGCATCGAAAAGTTAAGAGAAAACGAACTGTTAGATCACAGACTCAGCCAAAAAACTTTACAAATCAGTGTTAGGCATCCCGGGAAATTAACAACTGCACAGTGATTACGGACTCACCGTTTGAGAACCATTGGTATAGCAGATAAACGAGAAAAATGAAGCCTCTAAATATGAATTTGAGCCGCTTATAAAAATACGTGTCCCTTTATTTTTCCTGCTCTATAAAATAAAATCAATTCCATAAAGATCCGTGGGTGACACAAGATATACATAAGTTACAATATACCATGTTAGTAAACAAATTATCTTAACTATGCAAATTTACGGTTGTGGCAACTAGATTTCTTATGAGAGTGTATTTTACATTTTAAATCTCTTTACTTAACTTAAAATACTCTTTTAGGGCATACTTCTCTTATCAAAGACTATTACAAACAAAATTTAATGTCCTTGTTATTGTTTACGTTGGATAAACTTTAAAGGTTTTTAGTAAATGGTTCAGGATATGAATGAAAGAATGAATGAATGAACGAAGAAAGTATGTTTGTTTTATAAATGTGTAAGTTTGTATATAGAAAAGTGAGTGTGGTTATGAAACAAAAAAGCATAATCATCGTTAACTTCACAGAAAGTTCATATTGTGGATAAATAAAAATATATACAAACTTGGGAGAAAAGAAGAAAAAACCAAAGATATTCATAATTTAAGATTTACCAACAAAATTAGACAATATTAGGTGAAAGACAAAGTTTAAACAGGAAAATTGTTGAAAAAGTGTTTCTTAAATTATATTAGCGGTACGATATTTACTGCCAACTTCTTTTGGTTTTGGTTCGCATGACAATTTTCTAACATTTAAATTTACAATACACCTCATAGAACAAAATTCTTTATGAATTATATATATTTACTTGGGGTTTTAGTTAACAAGACTAAAAGTTTATAAATAGGTATACACCTAAATAATAGTAAACAACTTCTTTAAGAATTGTGTTGTATTCATACATATTTGTTTGTGGTTTTGTTTTTAGTTATAACTCATTTATAATTTATAGTCCTGTTAGGACCTTTTTTGAAATCAGTTGACAAAACTTGTCAGTTTTTGTATTTGTCGTGTTGTGGCTGCTGATATAATTATGGCAAATTAAATGTCCAACAGCTGCTGTATTTAATATCATAAATGGATTTTCTACCTTTTAGTAAAAACAAAAATAACATTTCAATATATTTAGTTGCCAGCAAAGGACACAAGTTTTACAGAGGATCCTTTTTATTTAATATAAGAATGATTTAATTAAATTTCTGTTTATAATCTTTTTGATAAATTTAATTAAACGTAACAAATGAAAATATAAATTAGAAATTTAATAACATCAATTTGGAGAATTGTTTAAATTTAGAATTTGTTTTGACAAAGTTTTTTGTTTAGATATAAACAAAGAATGTTTTAACTTTAAGTGTGGGTGATTCTCTACAACAGGACATTTAGTAATGTTTTTAGTAATTTATGATTTTTTTTTATATATTTATTAAAACATTTTATAATAAACAAGGCAAATATTTTCATACAAAATTCCAGTTTATTTTTTGATTCTAGTTGTGGGAATCAACAGGGTTCCAGTGTGGGAGCATACACTCAAGATAAATTCTCTGTCCAACCAGAAGTAAAATCTGCTGAAAATACATCCATTTTGGCCCATATGAAAAATCTGCTGATTTTAGCACACACGGTTTGCTGAAAATCTAGCATGATTATATCGTTGAAATCAGCAGAGAAATCTGTCAAAACAGTAGAGAAAGCTGTCAAAACATTTTTTGGGAAATTTTTGTTTTTAGAAAATTTGTTTTCATGAAAACTTTAATAGTTTATTTGTTGTTTGTGTTTTTGATTGAAGAAGAAAATTGTGTCTTCTAAAGACTTAATTAAATATGGATTTTCTAGACCATGGTTTCTGTAGCCACTTCTACATCTTCAGTAGGCAATTACATTAAATTGATTATTTGATATTTGGTAGAATTTTTTTTTTTTTGTGTTTTTTAGCAACCGACTAGCCTGCCATGAGATTTGAACCTGTGCTTCTAAATCACTCATGGCATCACTCATCTCATGGCAGGCTAGTCTGTTGATAAAAAATGCCTATGAATTTCGTACTCTTGCCCAAAACATTAAATCATTATTAAGGTTTGCTGAAGATTTGGGTGTACTTGCCAAAGCTAAGTTTTTTTAGAAAAAATAATGTTATATTCATCTGCCATATCATGCAAAACGAATCGAAATATAAGTCGAGGACCCATTAGGTTTATATATTATTAATCCATTTCTAAGCTATATACATCCGTCCATCCAGTGGCGGGTACAGCTTTTGGGTTTGGGGGGGGGGGGAATTTTTTTTACTTCAAAAAAAAAAAATCATAAATTCACCTTTGTAGACGAGCAAAAAAAAAGGATACGTTTTTTTTACAAAAAAAAATGATGGGAAAGCTATAAAATCATCAAATTTATTAGTTTTTGCCGAAGGAGGTTTATATTTTCGTATACATAAGAAGGGAATTTTTTAATTGAAAAAATTCTCCCTACATATTCCTCCAATTAAAAAACTTGTTATACCAATCATCAAATTGTAGGTGATTGATTGAACATTTTTCCAATCAAACATTTTTTCGATTTTGATAAAAAATTTGATCAATTTTTTGTTTAAAGTCAATCAAAATAATGATTGATTTATGACAAAATTATCAAAAAATTTATATTTTTGCTTTCCAATATGTTGCCAACAATAACGAAAGTAAAGCCCGATTATTTTGTATATTTTTGAATTAATCTATTCAAATAAATTAAAGCGAAAAAAAAAATCTGGTATGTAGAAAATTTGTAACAAAAAATAACAAAAATTTTAATCAAAACATTGATTGACTCATTTAAATTTTGTTGATCAATAGATTTAATTTAAAATTTTTAGCCAATAATTTTTTGTGTGTAGAAAATGTATCAGAATATAAGACTTCTTCTTTGTGAAAAATATCTCAGACTTTTTTCGTATAGAACAATTTTCAGATTCTAAGAATTTTTTTCCACAGAAAAAGTCTCAGATTTTGAGATATTTTACTATAGAAAAAGTCTCATATTTTAAAGCATTATTGAAATATTTTTCCTATAGAGAGGTCTCTGAATATTAGATTTGTTTCGTACTGAAAAAATTTTAGATTCTGATACATTTTTTCTATAGAAAACGTCTTAGGTTCTTCGACCTTTTTCAATAGAAAAAATCTCAGATTCTAAGACCTTTTTCCTAAAGAAAAAGTTTCAAATTCTGAGATCTTATTCCTAAAGAAAAATGCTCAGATTCTCAGACCTTTTTCCTAAAGAAAAAGTCTCAGATTCTGAGAGCTTTTTCTTATATAGAAAAAGTTTAAAATTCTGGCACTTTTTCTCTAAAGAAGAAGTGAATTCTGAAATCTTTTCCGATTCTAAGACACTTTTCCTATAGAAAAAGTCGGAGATTCTGTGACTCTTTCCTAAAGAAAAAGTCCCAGATTCGGAAATGTTTTTCCTATAGAAACGTCTCAGACTTTAAGACCTTTTTCCTATAGAAAGGTCATAGATTCTGAGACCTGTTTCCCATAGAAAAAGTCTGAGATTCTGAGACTCTGAGACCTTTTTTTTTAATTATTAATTTATTAATACATTTTCATTACAATATTTGTTTTGCCCCAGCGTCATATGACATTGTTGAGGCGAGTTATTCCTATAAAAAAGTCTTAGATTCTAAGACCGTTATTCCTATAAAAAAGTCTTAGATTCTAAGACTGTTTTTCCTTAAAAAAGTCTCAGATTCTGCAACCTTATACAACTTCCGTAAGTTTCAACTTCTGAGGCTATTTTTTAACAACAAAAAGTCTCAGACTTTGAGACCTTTTTAATTTTAAAAAAGACTCAGATTCTGAGATATTTTTCCGTAAAATTAGTCTCAAATGCAGAAATTCTGAGACTTTTTTCCCACAGAAAAATTGTTCTGCGACCTTTTTCCTATAAATAAGTTTTGAGACCTTTTTCACGTAATAAAAAAAGTCTCAGATTCTGAGAATTTTTTCTTTAGAAAAAGTTTAAATAGTTTTACATATATTTGTAAGTTCGACTATCAACATTTTTAAGATTTTAAGATATTTTTCCTATTGCTATGTGGAAGACATACATTTTTTATATGGACCAAATTAAGATCCTGTAACATTTTTATATACAAAAAAAGCATATTCTAAGTAATTTGTTTATGCCAAAATTTATAATAAGATTGACAGATATTTTTCGCAGAAAATTTTCAGATTAATTCACTTTTTCCTTAAAAAAATTAAAAATTTTCCCCATTAAAATTTTCAAATTTTTTTCTATGAAAAATGTTTGGACTTTGAGATTTTTTTAGAAAATTTCGTTCTTTCTTTCTTTGTTTTCTTTTTTTTCTTTTTTTTTTCTTTTTTTTCTTTTTTTCCTTTTTTTTCTTTTCGAAATTTGGTCTGGGGGGGGGGGAAATGGGAAATTTCCCCCTTGTACCCGCGCATGCGTCCATCTGTCTGTGGAAAGCAAGATGCAGTCCTTTTGGAGGAAAATAAATATTTGGAGAGAAAAAAAAAAGATGAAAAAAATTGATGAAAAAAAAAAAAAATTGACGGAAAACATAAAATTTGACAAAAAAAAATTTATGAAAAAAAAATTTATGAAAAATAATTATGATGATGTTTAGTCTGGCTCGAGGTCATTATTTTCTTTACTAATTAAAGCCATGATATTTTCAAAGCATAATTTTCAAGAAAATTATTTTTCTGTTTTAAATTTATTTATGTTGGTCATTTTTGCAAGACTTAATCGACACGTGTTTCGGAATTTGTCAGATTCCATTGTCAAGATTATTTAGCAAAAATAGAAACGATTTACTACAAAGTAGCAAACGAGTCTAATGACAAATCGTTTGTGCACAATCTAAAATATTAATACATATTCGACTCTAACCACAATGGGAATTAGAAAGACGAAGAAATTTTACTATACTAGTAGTATCGTTTCTGTAGTAAATCGTTTCTATTTTTGCTAAATAATCTTGACAATGGAATCTGACAAATTCCGAAACACGTGTCGATTAAGTCTTGCAAAAATGACCAACATAAATAAATTTAAAACAAAAAAAAAACAAATTCTTGAAAATTATGCTATGAGAATATCATGGTTTTAATTAGTAAAGAAAATAATAACCTCGAGCCAAAATAAACATCCTCAAAATATAATATTTTAAAGGTCGAATAAAACAATCTTTATTTTTAAATAAAAATTAATCAGAATTTATATTTGGACAATTTTAAAATACATTTGGAAAATTTAAAAAAAACATTTGGAAATTTTAAAAATACTATTGGAAATGGGGTAAATCAAAATTTGAATAAAAAATGTCACTCTAACGCTACACCTTAATCAAATAAAGTTAAATTTTCTTAAACCTACATAGCTACTTTATATTCACAAGATTTTTTTATACATAAAAGCATAGCATTATTTATTTAAATTTCTTTAATTTTTATTTATAGTAAAACTTATAACAAACTTTTTCAAGTTTCAAAGCCTTTTAACGTCAAGTGATTTTTGAAGTCGATTTTTTTTTAAATAATAAATATCAGAAAAACATTTTCTAAGAAAGAAGAAATTTCCATAATAATATGTTGTGCTAAATTTGGAACAAATTTCAATGCAAATAAAAAAAAAAAAAAAACAAGAATTATCCTTGCCTAACACTTGCAAAATACGAAAATTTACATAATCGCTTAACCGCAAATATGGACACTAAGGTGGGTCGAAAAAAATATTTTTTATACCCTCCACTTTAGTGATAGAGGGTATATATAAGTTTGTCATTCCGTTTGTAACACTTCGAAATATTGGTCTAGGACCCCATAAAGTATTCATGATCCTCGATCGATTTTAAGACGATCTAGCGATGTCCGTCCGTCTGTCTGTCAGTTGAAAACACGCTAACTTTTGAAAAAATTTACGGAGGATCCTGAAGTTTGGCATATATGTTGGGTATTTATCTGGTCAGGTTGGTATTGCAATTAGGGCTGTCAATCCCGAAATCCCGAATCCCGAAATCCCGGGATTTTTGTCATAAAATGAATCCCGAATCCCGGGATTTTTAAGCTCAAATCCCGGGATTTTTAAAATATAAAAATTGATGAGAATTTATTTTTAAAAATACAGCTTTGTTCAACTATTGTTACATTTACATAAACAAATTAAAACTAAAACTTTTTTTAATTTTCAACGTAGCTGGCCACAAATTTGGCTGAGCTGAGAATTCAACGAAGGTTTTCTGAATAATAGTCCAACGCACTAACCATTAAGCCACAGTCACGGAACCCTTTGACCAAAGTTTGCAGGTTTTGGCGAAAATTTTCCAAAAAACCGAAACTTTGATCGAAGGGCGCCACGGGTAAATTTAATCCGATTGGCCTCAAATTTGTACCACATAAGTTTTAAGCGTAGGAGAATACAAATTTTCCCGGATGTTCAAAATTGGAAGAAAAACTTTTTTATACAAAAAAATTAGTTTTAAAATTATACAGTGCAACAACCAAAATCGGAATGGGATGAAACCAAAAGCAAATAAAAGTTGTCATTTTCCAAAATACACCCCTCAAGGATTTTTTTAGTTCATTGCTAAATATTTGATAATAATAATTACCTACTTGAAAACTGCATAAGTGGCGTATACTTAATTTTTTAATTGCCTTTAAATAACAATCAGAATAATTAGAAATAATTTTTTAATAATTTCGTTGTAGCGAAATCGACCCAAGGGTTTTCGTAAGAATCAAACCCATGACTCCCGGCTTAATAGGCTTGCACGCTACCAACTACCCCACAGTAGCCCCCTTAATGTATATATTTAGTCCTTTAAAATTCCTGGTTGGAACATAGGGCCATAATGTGCACAATAAAATTGTACATAAAGAGTCTACTATTTTTTTACTTTTATAATCAAAGAAATTTAATCCCAAAAAATCCCGGAATCTCGAAAAATCCCGGGATCCCGAAAAATCCCGGGATCCCGGGATTTCGATTTTCAAATCCCGAATCCCGGGATTTTAAAAAACCGATCCCGTTTGACAGCCCTAATTGCAATCCAGCGAAATCGGTCCAGTGATTCAAAAGTTATGAGCAAAAGCCTGAATTTCGGCAACGGTTTTTCGTGAATTTTCGAGATAAAAAAACACGCTAACTTTCGAAAGGCAATCCTGAGGATGCTGAAGCTTGGTATATATATTTCCCGTTCCCCTGGCCTGGTTCGTATCGAATTTCACCAAATTGGTCCAGTGGTTCCAAATTTATTAAGAAAACCGTGAATTTCGGAATGGTTTCACTTTAAATTCACTTGTTGAAAAAAACGTTAAACCAGCTTTAAAAAACTTGATGAGTCACGAAAATATTTTACAAATTATTCTTGTCACTCACAAAAATTTTTAAACTAAAACAAAAAAAACTTACACTCGAAAAAAAATTTATGAAAATGTTGTCAATTTATTTATTTTTTTTTTTTTTTTGACTAAAAAAAGTTTTTTACTCAAAATAAAATATTTCTAATCAAAATTGTTAATTTGATTCTCGTTAGAAAATTTACTATCACTTTAGAAGGGCATTGTAGAGGGTATTGATGGATTCGTCCAAATCGAATTTAACTTTTCTACTTGTTTTTACAAATTTTTATACGTTGTTTTTATATTTTTAGCATTTTTTCTATAATACCGGTACTTACCGGTATTGACGTTTCGGTATCGGTAATACCGTAACCGATTCAACTCAAATACCGTAACCGATACCGATACCGAAATAAATAAAAAACGATACCAACACCGATATCGATACCGTTATTCGTTTCGATTGCCAACCTTGTTATATACTTGCAACAAAATTCTAAAAAGTCGACATTCCGACTTTTTTCAAATTCAAAAAAGTCGATTTTTCGACTTTTCGTTTTTTTTTTCAAATTTTAAAAAATCGACTTTTTTTAATTTTTAACTTATTTCGACTTTTTGACTGTTTAAAACTTTCAAAAATCGATTTTTTTGTAATTAAATTTTTTTTACTTGCTGCAGGCATTTAGGTGTATTTTATTGTATTTTATTGAACAATGTTAAGTAAAAAAAAAATCAAAAAAATGGAAGAAATCGAAAAAGTGGAAGAGGTTAAAAAAATCGATAGCATAAGTCGACTTTCGATTTATAGAACCCTTTTACTAAGGTTTTTACAAAAATCAAAACTATTGGTAAATATTGCACTTAACACTTTCTAATTCATGAATTTGGCATTTTTGCTTCACATACAAAAAAAATGGTTACAACGAAATGCCAATAGAAATGCCAATAGCTTCAGTTTTTGTTAAACTCCGCTGTCAATTGAACATTTTTTTCAGAAGAAATTATTTTCACATTTCACTTTTCAGCAAAAGTAAAAAAAAAACAACAAATCAAGTCAATAAAGTCGAATAAAGTCGAAAAAGACGAAAAAAGTCGAAAGTAAAATTCGACTTTTCAACATTTACTTTTGACTTAAAGTCGATTTTGACTTTTCGAACACTAGTTTGGATGAAATTTCAGCTAATAACAAATAAATATCGTATAAATTATAATTATAAAAACCGATTTTTTATATATTTCTAACATTTAATATAATTTTTTTTCTTCTCTTTCCAGGTAAGTGATCACGCGAAAAATTTGTGTAACTATACAAAATAATTATTGCAACGGTGAGTAATCAAGCTACTTTTTTATACCCTCCAACCACAGTATGGGGGTCCTAGCAAAACGTTGGTAATGGGTGGTGATTGTATAGCACATTACCCAGGTAATGTATATCCATTATTTATAGTAATTTTTTGGGATGTCTTACCAAACATTGGTTTAATAATACCCACTTTACACTATTATACTTTTCCATTATACAAGCGTAATTTCATCATGTTAGAAAAATATTTTATAAAATTTTTTGGCCAGAAATTGTTCACTTATTAGGTACGACCAGGATTCAATCAAAAAGCAATACAAAAATCTTTTAGAAGTTGGTAAATTTCGATGTGTATGATGGAAAGTGTGATAGTGTAATTAACATTAATGACAAAATAATATTGAAATTAGAGTTTGCAAAACGATTAAAATCGTAATCGTAATCGCGATTAATCGCACCAATTAATCGTAATCGTAATCGACAAAAAAATCATGCGATTACGATTAATCATTTTCTTTGAAATACACTGTTATTATAACGATTTTAAAATATATTATTTTGGATTACGATTCCTTTAACTTATTTGCAATTTTCTTTCCTTTTTTCTTGTAAAAGTATTTTAAATTTTAAGTAAAATTTAAATTTTCATCTAAGTAAACCCACAATGTTGTTTTAAAAATACGTAATCCAAAAGGATTTGGCTGGATTTGGTCAAAAAAATTGGGCATAGAATATGAAAAGGACAAAAAGTATATGTTCTTTTTTTACGAATTTTACGACCCTTCGGAATTAAATTTACAACAAGTACTTTTGTCTGACGGTTTTTTTTACCAAAGGATCCTGTATTCCAAATTTTTCCCCTTTTTGTCCCTTTAACAATTTATCAAAAATCCGGATGTTTGTCTATCCATATAAAAAAATTCAGACGGGATTTATTCGTATTTTTCGAGAAAATCGTATTTGAATATTGGATTTCAGAAAATTTCTATAATTCTCTTCTATTTTATTGTGTCAACACCGCGTATGAGTAACGACTATTTGCGAAACCAATGAATTTTCGTTACTCATACGCGGTGTTGACACAATAAAACACAAGAGAATTACAGAATTTTTAAGAAATCTAATATTCAAATGCTATTTTCTCGAAAAATACGAAAAATGCCCTCTTGATTTTTTTTTTCTAAATTTAAAAAATTTTCATCTAAATTAAAAAAAAAATGTGTCCCAATTTTTGACAAATTGACTTTTTTAAAAATTAAAATTTTCAGGACGGTTTCTGAAAATTTTCCAAAATAAAAAATGTTAGTAGATAGCCCACACAAAATTTACATGAAAGTTAATTTATGCGATTGTGGTGCATTTCGAAAATTTGATAAAAATTTAATCAAGGGAACTCGACACAATTTTGGCATTTTTTCCAATATTTAACCACGCCTCATTAGCCCAGTTTTTAAAAAATTTAAAAACCAAAAACTCAATTTTCTTTGTTTCATATAGGCCTATCCATACCACCTATTTTTTTAAAAGAGTTTTTTAACATAAACTATTGCAATTGCATTTATTTAAAAATTTGATTAATCGATAATCGCGATTAACGGCTATTTTTTTAATCGTAATCGCGATTATGAAATATCTCGATTATTTGCAAACTCTAATTGAAATATCTAAAATAATTGAAATTAACAAAATAAAATAAAAATAATATAAAAAATAATTAAAAAACAATAAAACCAACCTACGCAAATTTCGACAACTAACACTTACCTTCATAATGTTTGACAATCTTTATGTGTGAGAATTAAAAATTGTTTTATACATATGAGGCATTCCACCCCAACTGTTCCACTACAGAAAAACCATAGTGGTTTCAATGGGATATCATTTGCAAAGTATTCGCTCTTAGGGTACTATTAAATAACAAAAATTAAATTTAAGTTTTTTCAAAAAGTGGGCCGTGTAGGCGTGGCCAAATATTGAAAATATCAAACTTTTTTGCCTGAGTATCTTGACTTCAATATTTATGCAAATTAAATGAAATCCAGTAAAGTCTTTAAGACAAAAGTATTTTATAGATATTATATTATTATCGATTAAAAAAATAAAAATTGGAAAATGTTCAGAAGAAGTTCTGAATTCTTTAAATTTAAACTTAAACTTTATTTATCAAAAAACATGCCGCAATTTTTATTTTTTTTTTTTTAAATTTAAAAACAAAAGTTAAAGTGCTTTTCTATCTGTTCTGAAATTTTCAGAGATGCGTTTTGCCTTGTTTTCGAGAAATCAAATGCTAAAGATTGCACTACGCTTATTTTATACAATAATGGTGTATAAAACGTGTGCGTATGAGTAATATCAATACTTAAAAAATATTTTAAGAAGCGATGGGAGCGTGAGTGAGTTTTTATTTACGACCACGCACGCTAATGGAAGAAAAAAAATTATTCAAGCACGATATTTTATTTTACTCACGCTCACGTGAACATTGTGACCGTGACTTATATTTTATTTTGCGCGAGCAAAATAAAATATCGTGCGTGACTAAATTTTTTCCTTCATGAGAGTGTGTAATCGTTATTAAAAACTCATTTACGATCCCATCTCTATTTTAAATATTGTTTAAGTGTTTTTATTACTCATACGCACACGTAATATACACTATTATAGTATAAAATTAGCGTAGTGCAATCTTTAACATTTGATCTCTCGAAAATAAGGCAAAACACATCTCTGAAAATTTCAGAACAGATAGAAAAGCAGCATGTTTTTTGATAATTAAAGTTTAAGTTTAGATTTGAAAAATTCAGAACTTCTTCTGAAAATTTTCCAATTTTTATTTTTTTAAATCGATAGCCCATACAAAAATCTATAAAAAACTTTTGTCTTAAAGACTTTACTGTGTTTCAGTTAATTTGCAGAAACATTGAAGTAAAGATACTCGGGAAAAAAAGTTTGATATTTTCAATATCAATACGCCTACAAGGCCCACTTTTTGAAAAATCTCAACTTTCATTTTTGTTATTTAAGTAATAGTACCATAAGAGCGAATACTTTGCAAATGATTTCATATTGACACGACACAACTTTTTTTTTGCTGAACATTTGGTGTGGAATGCCTCATAGTATACATTTATAGAAAAAGCTCTCTCTCTCTCTCTCACATCTTAATGATTATTTATTTTCAATTTATTTTCAAACAATTTCTCATTTTAACGGTGAGTGAATTTAAACATCATTGTTTATTGTTATGCTTTAGGTGAGCGTCTAGAAGATGTGCTGCAGAAACTAGAGGTTCTTAGGTCGAATCCCCACGCAGACTCAATCAAGTGCAAGTTTTTAAAATTAAAAATAAAATTCTGTTTTATTTATTGTTGGACTTTATATTTTATAACTGAAGTTTTATTTATTTCGATTTGAGTCCATATTAATTATTTCTGAGAAATAATTATTTTTGTTGTACAATGAGAAAATCTAAAAAAATTAATTGACAACACAGTCTAAGTGGAGATGTCGACAGCTTTCGGAAGAAGCTACCCTTCCTTCGTCAGCACTCTTCGATTGTCACTGTAGGTCTGTAAGATTAAAATCAGCTATTTAAACGTACATTAAGGTGAAAAAGCGACAGGAATTATATCACATTTCATCACCCATATGTTACGTTTAGCACGAACTCAATCAATCTATTTTTAACTTTTTCTAACACAGCTGTAATTTCTTACACTGTAGTAGATTTTCTCAGAGTTGCAACCCTTAGTAGGACTTTTCAAGTCTTGAAAAATGTCCGTTTGGTTTGAATTTATACTTCATATTTCTAATTCTTAGAAATATTACTAAATTGCATGGTACCTTGTGAGTTAAGTATTAATTCTGTTTTATTTATAGTTGGACTTTATATTTTATAACTGAAGTTTTATTTATTTCGGTTTGAGTCCATATTAATTATTTCTGAGAAATAATTATTTTTGTTGTACAATGAGAAAATCTGAAAAAATTAATTGACAACACAGGCAAAGTGGAGATGCCGACAACTTTCGGAAGAAGCCACTCTTCCTTCATCAGCACTCTTCGATTGCCACTGTAGGTGTGTTACGTTTAGCACGAACTTAATCAATCTATTTTTAACTTTTTCTAACACAGTTGTAATTTTTTAAACTGTAGTAAGAAATTACTAGTGATAGAAAAGTTAAAAATAGATTGATTAAGTTCGTGCTAAACGTAACATATTGGTGATGAAATGTGATATAATTCCCGTCCGCTTTTTTACCTAAATGTACGTTTAAATAGCTGATTTTAATCTTACACATCTACAGTGGCAATCGAAGAGTGCTGACGAAGGAAGGGTGGCTTCTTCCGAAAGCTGTCGACATCTCCACTTAGCCTGTGGAGATGTTTTTCTTTCAGATTTTCTCATTGTACAACAAAAATAATTATTTCTCAGAAATAATTAATATGGACTCAAACCGAAATAAATAAAACTTCAGTTATTAAAAATAAAATAAAAAAATAAACGAAAAATAATATAAACAATTAAATGTAATTTACATAAAACAAATACAATTAATACAAAAAAATATATATTTTTTTAATTTTTTAAACACTTTTGTACCTACCGGTAAGCATTACTTTTATACTTACTGGTAGCTATGTTATAATTTGGATGCATTATTTTGATTATCATCCCAGGTTAAAATCATCAATGCTGCATGGTATAAAATAAGATATCCTATACCTTATTTTTTACGTTATTTGGTAATCAATGTTTTGATGGGAATTCGTAAAAGTAACTAAAATTTTAGTTATATTTAATTGTTAAAAATTAGCTGACCCCAGCAAAACTTTGGTAATTGGTGGTGATTATATAACACATTTCCATGTAATGTATATAACTTATTTGTAGCATTATTTTATGATGTCTTACGAAACATTTGTTCCACAACGTATTATTTTCAAGTGAAAAATAATGCATTACTAATAATTTGCTACGTAATGCATGATTATTGGAAAAAATGTATTTCATATTTATTATTTCTAAACATTAAATCATGGATGACTTATATTTGGTTACATTATGTATTATTTGAAAGTTTAAAATAATGCATTATTTATAATTGGATGCATAATGCATTACAATAACATAAAAAAATAATTATTTTATAAAAAAATGCATAAGTTTTAACTAGAGATGGGCTCACAACAGGAAATTTCTAACGACACACACTCGCGAGCATATTTTATCTACTTACACTCACTTACAATCACGTGAGTAAATTTAATACAAAATTACTTTTTCACTACTCGTAACACCTTATATATTATCTTCTGGTATGCTATATTATTTCATTTCTCGTAACCTATAAAATATCATATATTTTACACCTTACTCGTATTCTTCGTTATAAATTTATGACTTATTTTATACCTTACTGGTATTTTTTGTGATGCATTACTTTGAGTCTCATCGCCTGTTAAAATCATCAATGCTGCAATGTATAAAATAAGAGATCCTATACCTTATTTTATACCTTATTTGGTAATCTAAGTTTTGCTGGGACGTCAAGGACCCCATCAACTTTATATATTAGTAATCCATTTCTAAGACAATCTAGCTATATACATTAGAGCGACTCAAAAAAAAAGTGATTTAGTTACCCCTCTGAAAATAAAGCTTGATATGTTTTATGATGATTCCCAAAATATTTTGGTTCTAGCGTTGACCATCCTTGAGCTGGATACATACATCCGACATCTGTCTGTGAAGAGCTAGACGCAGTCTAATCCAAAAGAACTGTAAATTTTGCAAATGTGTCTATTACTTAAGAGCAAAAAAGTATTTTTACATTTAGGAGAGTATTAATGATTCGGTACAGAAGAATTAAACACTCTCACTTGTTTTTTTTTTTTATATTTGTTAAACAAATGAAACATTTTTATGTTATAAGTTTAAATTGGTAAAAAAGTTTTGATAAAAAAAAAGAGAAAAAAGTTAAAAGAAAATTTGTTTAATGAAAAACTAAATTTCAATGAAAAAATAAGTTTAAAAAACAATAAAATTATAAAAAAAAAATATAAAAATTTTTTTGATGAAAAAAAAAATAAAATTATGAAAAAACTTTTTCCCCCTGTCTAATTTTGACCATTTCCGAATTCAAGCAGCCAATGACATAAGACATATTCGTATCAAAATTGACAGACAGTGGGACATTGCTATAGGAGTTTTTTGTTGGCATAATTAACAGTGTTCTACCATACAAAGATCACTTTAGTGTTAACGCTCAAAATACAAGAAGTTAAAAATTCACTTGCATACATTGTGAATGATTCTGTTATTGTTAATGGCCCTCTTTGGTATTAAAAACAAGAAAAATGTTTTTGTGTTGGTTTTAAGCTAAATTGCATTTAATAAGCTTATTTTATCAATATTTCATCGATAATGTGTAATATTTTACAAAACTATTCCAAACGACGCTAAATTAAATTGAGAAGCTTATGGAAGTTAACGTTTTTAATTTTTTTCGTTTTGATGTATGTTAAAAATTAAAGTTTGCCAACAAAAAATGCCTAATATATATATACAGTGACTCGCAGCTTATTTCGTGTGTTCAGTTAGCAATCCATGTAAGACAAAGATAACAATAATACACCTAATTATTATAAAACGGGTAATTTTGTTAAAAGTGCTGTGTAGGTAATTTATCGAGCTTTAATTTAAGCTTAATGGCGTCCAGATTGAGGAAACACTAAACGTGCTACGAAGGTCGAAATGGAAATTGAAATTATTGAAAAACATTTCTTAGAAAATTTCTTAAAAATACTTTTAGGTCGATTTTTTGCAAGATCAAAAATTAAAAGTTTAAAGAATAGTCCAATAAAATATATTCATTTATCAAGTAATTTTTCCAATGACCCAAACAAAAATCAAAATTTTTAAAATGCAGTCAAAGAAATCCGAATTTTTTAACCTTCAATTCTTTTGACCACCAATTTTTTGTAAACAAAGGAAATGTTCAATTATTTTCATATCTCATTACTATACACTTAGGTGTACTAAAATTATTAACCAATTAAAGAATTGGAGGTCAAAAAATTCGAATTTCTTTTACTGTGTTTTAAATGGTTTGAGCTTTGTTTGGGTCTCTGGGAAAATTATTTGATAAATGAATATTAAATACTGGGCTATTTTTTAAATTCTTAATGTTTAAGCTTGGATAAAATCGACCTAGAAATATTTTTAAGAAATTTTCTAAAAAAGGTTTTTCAATAATTTCAATTTCCATTTTGACCCTCGTAGCACATTTAATATTTACACAATCTGAACGCCATTAAGCTTTAATTAAAGCTTGATTAATTACAAACACAGGAGTTTTTACAAAAATACTTGTTCGATAATAATTAGGTCTATTTTGGTTAACTTTGTCTTGAATGGATTGCTAACTAATACCTTTCACACGAAATAAGCTGCGAGCCACCGTATGTGTATGAAAATGTGTTGGTACACTCAACCAAAAATCATTGTATTCCCAAAGAAAATCGTAGTAAATTCAACAGAAATCATTGTTGATTTTGACCCTACAAATATTTATGTTGATTTCAACATTAATTGTTGTCAGTTTTTGTAAAAGCTGATTAACTCGTATTTTTGTTGGTTCTATTCGTATTTTTGTTAATCATACTCGTTTTGTTTTGTATATTCATGCAATTTTATTTATTAAAATGAAATTCTTATGTGTGTTGTATATGGGGCATTCCAAGCCAAATCACTCACTTTTAGACCCGACCCCTTTCGATTTATTTTATTTTTGGATATGTTTTAGTACTTACTAAATGCAACTTGGACACCAATTTTCAGCCTTTTATTTCAAGATGGTGTTGAGTAATCAATTTTTCAAAATGGCGATTTTCTCCAAAAAATTAAGAAATTGAAATTTTCAATTAATTTTGACCATTAAAAAATATAGATATTTTAAAAAAAGTTGGACAACGTTTTGTTGGTATTTAAATGTAGTTTTAGAAAAAAAATATGAAAAAGTTATTCGAAGTAACTATCACTTATTTTTTGACGTTTAAAAATTAAAATCGACTTTTTGAAAAAGTTCGAAACCTTCGATTTTTTTGTAAAAAACTAAGAAAATTCTACTCTAAATTACACAACTTTTAAGCCATAATTCGAGATGTGATCACAATTCTTTCTATTTTTTTTTAAATTTTAAAAATTGCACCTTTTATTTTTTGGCTCTGATTTATTTTATATGGTGCTCCAAAAAAAATAAATTGGTAGATATTGACCCTAACTTACCCTAGAAATATTCATTTCGAGGTAGAAATACGTCTTACAAAAATTTAGAGCGATCGGAAATGGGTAAGGCGTTCCTCATGGGCCTTGAAATTTAGAAAACGGATTACAAGGAAAAATATGAATTTTTTTCTATTTTCTCAATATTTTTGGTATTTTAAGTTAAGTTTAAATCCAAGCAATTACAGAATTATGATGTAGAGTAAAATGCCTTTCTAATAAGATACTAAAAACTAAAATCGGTTGAAAATCAGCCAAGTTATTACAACTTCCCCAGGCATCTAACGTGTGGCAGACAACTTGATTAAGCAATACCATCCGATTTTTGAAATTCATTTAAATTTTCTACTGTAATAACATTTTTTTATTCTACAAGTTCAAATGTAATAAGATGACAAGTATTTTTCATATTATGTTTTGCTAACATGATTTAAATTAATGTTAAAAATGCCTGCATTTTCAACACCCTTTTGAAATCTCTATTTAAAAAATTTTTTTTTTTTTGTTTTAAAATTTGGAAAAACCAAAAAAATATTACTCTGAAACATGAATAATGAAAAAATGTTATTACAGAAGAAAATTTCAATAAATTTAAAAAAGGGACTCGTATTCTTTAAGCAAGCGGTATGACACACGCTAGATGCCTGGGGAAGTTGTAATAACTTGGCTGATTTTCAACCGATTTAAGTTTTTAGTACCTTATTAGAAAGGTATTTTACTCTACATCACAATTCCGTAATTGCTTTAAATAAAACTTAACTTAAAATACCAAAAATATTGCAAAAACAGAAAAAATTAAATTTTTCCTTGTAATCCGTTTTTTAAACTTCAAGGACCATGCTAAACGCCTTACCCATTTCCGATCGTTCTAAATTTTTGTGAGACGTATTTTTACCTCGAAATGAATATATCTAGTGTAAGTTAGGGTCAATATATACCAATTTATTTTTTTTTGGAGCACCATATAAAATAAATCAGAGCCAAAAAATAAAAGGTGCAATTTTAAAAATTAAAAAAAAAAAATAAAAAGAATTGTGATCACATCTTGAATTATGGCTTAAAAGTTGCGTAATTTAGAGTACAATTTTTATAATTTTTTACAAAAAAATCGAAGGTTTCGGACTTTTTCAAAAAGTCGATTTTAATTTTTAAACGTCAAAAAATAAGTGATAATTACTTCGAATAATTTTTTCATATTTTTTTTCTAAAACTACATTTAAATACCAACAAAACGTTGTCCAACTTTTTTTAAAATATCTATATTTTTCAATGGTCAAAATTAATTAAAAATTTCAATTTTTTAATTTTTTTGAGAAAATCGCCATTTTGAAAAATTGATTACTCAATACCATCTTGAAATAAAAGGCTGAAAATTGGTGTCCAAGTTGCATTTAATAAGTACTAAAACATATCCAAAAATAAAATAAATCGTAAGGGGTCGGGTCTAAAAGTGAGTGATTTGGCTTGGAATGCCCCATATGTTATTTTATTTAATTGAATATTTTCACAATAGTTTTTCGTGGTTTTCATTAACTCATTATTTTCACATAAACTTATTTTGTTTTTAGATGATATTTTTTGTTTCCTTGGACTGTGATGTATTTCGCTGTTGTTTTGCTGTCGGCAATCATTTTACGTGATTATCTTCTGGAGTTTTTAAAAAGATTCCAAATCACAAATTGCTAAAAAAAAAATAAAAAATTGCTTTAGTAATGAATTAAATAACAAATATATTTAATTACTCACCAAATATTTTCTTTTAATTTTGTTATAAAAAAGTTTTTTTTTGAGAAACATCCCTTCTGTACAAGAAAACAAAAATTTACAAATGGCGATCAGCAAAAACAGTGTTGCACATTTCATGTACTTATGTTTTATGCAATTTTTTCCAACTATGTATTTTTCAACTATTGAATTTTGTAATATCAACATTGATTTTTGTTAAATTCTGTAAAACTTGATCTACAATGGGTTTACTAATTTTTCTACTAAGATATTTCTATGAGTGTATGTATTATTATATTCGACATAATAAAAACGCCAATAAATTTTAGCAACATGTTAAATTCAATATTTAAAAAAATCTCTATCCCAAAACACAAGTCATTAAGTTGACAATTACTCAAAAAAGCCTTTAATACTGTGGAAATACCAAAATAGCAATATACTCAAGTTCTGTAAATTAAAATCACTGAAATAAATTTTTATTATTTTTTATTTATTATGATAAATTATTAAAAGAATCTATCACGAGTGTGATGTATTTCAAAATCAGTGATGTAAAAAATAAATGATTTATTGTTTATACGCTTCCATTGAAATAAATATATAATAAAAAAAAGGGTTTTCTCTGAAACATTATAAAACATTTGTGGGAAAATATTATTTTTACAAATACTAAGGCAGATTGATTTATTAATACATGACCACAACAAAACCACGGCATACATTGGGTTGAGCGTGACTATAAATAGTAATGTGAAGTGTTAAAAATGAGGAAAACTGGGCGAAAGCCAACAAAGTAAGGGAAAATAGCAAAGGGCTTATACCCAGCAAAAATTAATCGAGATTTTGCAGCACAGCTTTTTTTAAACATGATAATATTTTTAGGCTGGTGTCTAATTATAAAAAAGTTGCAGGACGCCACCTCAGTTTGACCATATAAGCTAACAATTAACGAAAAAGAAAACAAGAATTACTACTATTTTCATTTTCTTAAAACCAAAAATTTTAATAACTTGGGTTTGTTACTTGGATAATAATTCACCTCGTGGTGAATAAAACCGTTTTCACCAGCTGGTGAATAAAAAGTAACATAATTAGTTTTCAACAATTTTTTTTTTTTTCATCAAATTTTTTTTTTATCAAATTTTTTTTTTTTTCATCAATTTTTTTTCCCATCAATTTTTTTTTTTCAATCAAGTATTTTTTTCATGAATTTTTTTTTTCATAATTTTTTTTTTTTTTTTCATTAAACTTTTTTTTTTTTCATTAAACTTTTTTTTTCATAATTTTTTTTTTTTGTTTATCAATTTTTTTTTTTTCATCAATTTTTCTTTTCATCAAATTTTTTTTCATAAAATTTTTTTTTTCATAAATTTTTTTTTGATTTTTTTTTTTTATCAATTTTTTTTTTTTCTCAATTTTTTTTTTTCATCAAAATTTTTTTTTTTTCATATATGGTTTGAGTTGAGAAAGGTGTGAAAGAAAAATTTATTTTTCTAAAAATTTAAGTCATCCTGGTTCGTTTTTTACTGGTTTCATATAATCCAGTTATTATAATCATCAGAAAAACTTTTAATGTCAAATTTATTCAGTTAATAGTCAATTATATTCTATATGTGAAAATTATTAACAGATCGCAGCCGCCAAGGATTGGACCCATGATCTGTAATGTTTTTGCTATTAACTGCTTCTTAGATACCATCACTCTAGACCAGTGGTACCCAAAAAGAGAAACGATAATATTTATTTTTGTTTTTTACGCTCTCTGTTGTTAGTTTTGTTGTTGTTCGGATTGTGTATGTGTATTTTTGTCGATCTTTAACAAGTGTTTGGGCACCATTGCTCTAGACCGATAGCGTATCGGTTGGCTGTTAAGCAAGTATCAACTAAATCATGGTTTTTCAATTCTTGTGTGGTTGTAGCTGTTGTTTTTTCGTACAGAAGAAGGTGTAATTGCATTATGGTGAATAAATTCAATTTTTTAGTAATCATCATTCGTCCTCCTCTCCTTCCTTTTTTTTTCATTAATTTTTTTCATCAAATTTTTTTTTCATCAATTTTTTTCATATTTTTTTTTTTTTATCAAACTTTTTTTCATCAAATTTCTTTTTTCATAAAATTTTTTTTTCATCATTTTTTTTATCAATTTTTTTTTTTCATCAAATTTTTTTTTTTATCAATTTTTTTTTCGTCAATTTTTTTTTTTTTTCATAAATTTTTTTTCATTAATTTTTTTTTTCATCAAATTTTTTTTTCATTAAATTTTTTTTTAATATTTTTTTTATCATATTTTTTATTATCAATTTTTTTCTCACCATTTCCATTTGTTTATCAAATGTACATAAAACAAGTGAGAGTGTTATATTCTTTTGTGCCGAATCTTTTATGCTCTAAAAATTGTAAAAACACTTCTTTGCACTTATTTTTGCTCTCACTTACGAAATGTACAGCTCTTTTGGTTTTTTAATGGGGTCCCTGACTGATATTTCAATTAGTTTTTCATGGAATAGCAAAATAATATAACATTATTTTTTCTAAAAAAAACTTTGCTTTGGCAAGGACACCCAAATCTTCCGCAAAATATTATCATGATTTAATGTTTTGGGCAAGAGTACAAAATTCGTAGGCATTTTTATATAGAAAATATGTTATTATGGTATACCATAACGCTTCCAAAGAGCGCTTTTGAGGGTGCAGTAAAATAAGGGGTAAACAGATCATGTTGGTAACCTTTGCGAAAAATATTTAAAGAGCCAAAAAATTTGATAGATGGTATAAAGTAAAATTGAAATTACTAAAAATGGAATCTGAACACAAAACAATTATTTGTCAAAGCTATCACAACAATGCGGTGGCTGTGCGAACTAAAGTGCCAGCCAGCCTATATTGTTAATGGTATGAATGTGACAGACATATCCAAGGTTCGATCCCTGTTGAGGTATAGATGTTAACAAAAAAAAAATCACATATATGAAAAACGATTACCTTTAGCAAAACAAGCTGCCATTTAAAATCCTACTGATGATAACACTACAACTGGGGTATTTGAAACCGGTCTGGAAATACTAGACATTTCTAGAATTACTAGATATAAAATTTTCTTCTACATTTTTCAACTTCAACCCATGTAATTTTATTTTTTGTTACGATTTTATTATAAAACTTATAATATTGTAACGAAAGGGTGATACGAAAGAATGCACTGCACCTTTATAGCGCTCTATCGGTGCTACCAGAAAGTGATCATTAATAAACACAAGTCACATGAACCCCTTGTGATCAAAGCCCCTCTTCTAAAATATAAAAAAATGGCAAAATGGAAAAATTATCGGTGCTCCTAATCTTTAATTTTCTATCAATTGTGGCATTCTAGGACACTTAATTTAAATAAGCATATTTTGTTTTCATTTCCAAATTAATGTCTCTCAAGGCTGTTTGATTAATATGAAAAAAGAAAGCAAACCCTTATCCTACGCGTGTGTGAATCTAAATAAATAACTTTGATATGTGTATGTATAAAGAACAATGTAATAAATTAAAAATTAATATGATACAAAAAAAAAAATAACCACTAATTTAAATAAAAACCACTTGAAAAAAAAAACACAAAAACAAAGAAGGCAAACAAAACAAATTGGGAACAAATCCGAGCTCCTGCGGTTTTTGGTTTGAACTTTAAATAACAATGAACAATAGCACACACAAAAACAAAAAGAACAATAAGCAGTAGCTTTGGATACAAAAAAAGGAAACCTCTACTGCCTGCCTCCCTATCTTCCTTCCTATACACAATAACATCTTTGGTTAGTTTTCATCATCATTATTCGTTCGTTCATTTAAAAATAAAACGTGGGTGTTGCATATCCATACAGTAATGACTGTAAGTTAGTATATGTGAATGTATCCTCAAATATACGAGTATAAGTGTAAATACATATACATTAGGGCGGATTTTTTTTTTTTAAATTTTGATTTTTTCACGGGCATGGAAAAAAAACTTATGTGGCACAAATTTGGGGCCAATCGGATTAAATATACCCGAGGAGCCCGGCGATCAAAGTTTTGGATTTTTGAAAATTAAAAAAAGAAAATAATTTAAATAAATATTTTGAAAAAAATCAAAATCAGTTGAACGGGATTCGTTCGCTTTTTGAAATTTTAAAAAATTTTTGTAAGAAAACCTTGGAAATTTGTAATATTTAAAAAAAAATTGTCAAATTACAAAAAAAATGTAAATTTCGATCGAAATTTTTTTTGTTAAAAAACAAGGAAAACTGTCAAATAGTGGTACAATGGAATTACGAGACTTTTTCTAATAACTTGACAATGTTTTTTTGAGTGTACGCTCAAGAAATTAAAAAAAAAAAAAAATTCTCCTTGACCCGTTCATCGAGCTTGAGGTGAAATTAAATATAAATTTAATTTAAGTCAAACCCCATCATTTTAAATCATTCGATCAAAATTTTGGATTTTTGGAAAACTATTGCAAAATTCAAAACTTTGATGAAAAGGATGGGTTAAAATGATCTGAGTTTGCTCAAATTTAGTTTAAATAAAAGTTTGTCTTTTTCACTACGAAAGGGTCAGTAAAATTTTTTTTTGTTTTTTTAACAATTCCTTGAACATAGAAAAAACCGCCAGTTTTGAAAATTTTTTGGCAACGCTCTCGAACCGATTATTAGGAACGGAAAATTTTGTTGGGAAATTAATAAAAATAATGTATCGAAAGATATATATTTTTATAGCATAGTACTCTGTTCGATTTCACCGGAAAAAATCTGTAAAAAAAAAAACTTTTTTTTGGCAACTCGAATTATACACTCAAAATAAATTCTCTGTCCAATCAGCAGAAAAATCTGCTGAAAATACACCCATTTTGAGCCATATGAGAAATCTGCTGATTTTAGCAGACACGGTTTGCTAAATATCTGTCATAAGAGGTGAATAAATATAACAAGAAAAAAAAAAAACATACGCCGCCAGCCAGCATCGAACTCGCCCCTTCCGATTTGAAAGTACACTCTTAACCACTACGCTACGGAAGCTTATGCTTTTATCTGGCGTTTTAGTTATTAAACATGTGTGTTGTTCGACAGCAGAGAAATCTGATTTTGGCAGAAATATCTGCTGATTTTAGCAGAAAAATCTTCTGATTTTAGCAAAACAATCTGCTGATTTGAGCAGAATAATCTGCTGATTTCAGCAAAACAATCTGCTGATTTCAGCAAAGCAATCTGCTGATTTCAGCAGAACAATCTGTTCTGCTTTTTTTTTATATAAAAAAATTTTCTTGAAAAAATAATGAAATTCAGCAAACAAAATCAGTACAAACATAGTAAAATGTCTGTTATTTTCTTAAACTGAATGACAGAGATTTTAGTAAAAATATCCTTCTCAGCAGAACAATCTGCTAAAAGATTGCTAATTCAAATTGAAAGTCGTTTTACAGATTTTTTGACAGAGTTTTTCTTTTGAGTGTAGGGAAATTCTTAAAAAAGATTTCACGCATTGTTATTAGTAACATTTTGAAAAAGTAACATTTCAGTTTTGTTATAATTGTTTCGTACTTATAATTGTCAAAAGTTGTTGATTTTTAAATGTTTTATTACGATTTGAGGCGTTTAAAGTTTAAGTGAAATTTTCACCGTAAAACAAAAATTTTTAATTTTTTAAAAATCCAAAATTTTAAAGGAAATTTTCCAAAGCTTTGATCAAAGTTTGCCACGTTTTAAAGTTTTTAAATTTAATTCAAATTAAGTTTAGTGAAAGTACGTCTCTAGCTCTATGAAAGGGTCAAGCGAACGTAATTTAAATTTTTTTTTACAAAATTTTTAAACGTATGAAAAAACAGCCATTTAAAGCAAATTTCATATAGCGATATCTCGAAACCGTTCGACCGATTTTTAATTTGATATTATTTTTAAGCGCATCCAAAAAAACAAATATAATGTATCGCAAGATATATTCTATTTTATTTTAAAAATCCAAAACTTTTATGACCTGACGCCAAGTGTTAATTAATGATTTAATCAATCAGATTGACCTTAAATTTGTACCACATAAGTTTTAGGCATGGGTAAACAAAAATTTTCCCAGATTTTTTTTTTGCCATACGAAAAAATGCCGGCCTAATGTACATATATGTGAAATGTTATTGTTGTCAATCTTATGAATATACAACAGACTCAACTAATACATAAATATACATTTTTCACGTTATTATGCACAATGGGATTAAGTATAGAATATATATTTAACAATATCTCATGATGAATACTTCTATAGGGGAAAAGATGCAGATGAGATCAAGTATCTCCGAAATTTTAAAGTCTTATAACTCCAAAACTATTATACATTTTTTACTGGTATAAAATTCATTTTCAAGATGTATAAGAGATGTATATGCAGCATGCATAGGCTGACCATACGTACTGATTTGATCAGTACATGTACTGATTTTTGATCACGTGTACTGATCAAAAGACGTTGTACTGATTTGTACTGATTTTTTGAAATATGTACTGATTGTACTGATTTTTGATCATTTTAACATAAAAAATAATTTTCTTCTAAAATTTAATACAAAAATTTGAATTTCCATAAAATAAGTCATCGGGGTAGTTTTTTATAACTTATGACAAAGAGATAATTTGAGTTAAATCAATTCTAAAAAGTTTAGAGTTCGTGAATCAAGAGGTTCATTAACGCAAAAATGTATCTGAGCATGAGGTTATTTTGATCCTATAAGTATGAAAAGGTTTATATGAAAAGACGCCCATAATCTTTGAGGTTTTCTAAACGAAAAGTTCGCGGGATGATGGATTTTTTATATTTTTAGAAATATAATGTAACTGCAACAATTCAAATGACTCTGAGATGTTCGATGAGGTAATGTCTTAAAGGCGTGATTAGACGAGAGAGAATTCCCCTAGATTTAAATTAAAAAACAACTCTGTGGTAACTTTTAAAATTGGAATGTCAAATAAAATTTTAATATATATTTTTTATTTACTTTAATTCGGTTTCCAATCTACAAATTATTGACTAAATGTGCGAAAACAAATAATAATATTATGAAAATGGTAAGCAAAAACAAGTATTAAAGAAATGAGATTTGACACAAAGTCAAAAGTATATTACCACAGAGTTGTGTTTTACTTTAAATCTAGGGGTTTTCTCTCCCGTCTAAACGCGCCTTAAGAATTTATTGTACAAATCACTCGGAACATCAGCCGCTATTTAAAAAACATGTGCTTTTTATCTGGGAAGTTTTATAAAAGACAGAGTTATCAAAACTTATGCGAAAAAGTCATCAGAATTTAAGGGATTTTCTTAAATTCAAAAGCTGTGGGTTTTTGTTTGTTATAATTTCTGCGCTGATCAACGATCAACTTTCAAATGAAGTTGTTTGAAGTCAGTTAAATTGTTTGCAAAATAACAACAACAGTTTAACGCAGTTGTTTTTTAACCTTTGTTTTTAAACAGCTATTTTAAACAGTTGTTTTTACTAAAACACTAATTGCCCCAAGTTTGCTAGTTAAACCGAATTTTTTTGAGTGATGAAAAAATTATCAGTATTATGCCATAGAAAAGAGTTTTTAGAGAGGTATTTCACGAAAATATAAACGTAAAAACTTGGGCGTACTGATTTGAGTTCAGAAAAAAATGGTCACCCTAAGCATGCAGCACTCCACTGTGGGGATATTTTTTGAGATATTGTAAAAAATCGGAAAATAGACCAAATGCAAAAATGCCTAGTACTATTACACACTTGCGCCCAATATACTACGCACTTGTTCCAAATAAAACAAATACTAAAAATTAATTTTACACTCTCACTTGATTTTATATGGAGTTTGACAGAAACCAAACAGATTAATATGTTTAAACTTTAATATTTTTCACCAAATTCACGATATTTTTTCCTCCTAACCCAGTTGGAAAATGTGTCACTGAGGAAATTTCCACAGTGATTCCTTGAGGAAATGTCTTCAGGTTCTGACAAATCATAGGCAATCCTTGATGACATGTCCTAACATTGTCAGCACTGAATGTTTGCTTTAAGAGTGTGGACAATTCCCCTAAGACATCTAAAAGGAAATGTCTTCAGAATAGCAGTATATTAAATTAGAATTTTAAATCTGGGCAACTCTTTAATTTCCAAGAAAAAGATGGCAATATTATCGACTTAATTAAAATAAAATCAAAATCTAACAAGTAGAATAAAAGTAATAAATAGACAAACAATTTTAAAAATAAAGTTTGGAACAAGTGGTTAGGTGTGGGACTAATAAACTGGAGGTTCCAGGTTCAAATCCAGTTGGGACTAAAAAAGGCGAAAAGTTTTTTCTAAATATGAGAAAGATAATTTATAAAGGAAAATGGATAAAAGTAAAAACTAAAGGAAATACGAAAATTGTTTGTATTTTCGCATGACCTATGTCAGACATTTCCCCAAAGAAGTCTTAGGTGACATGTCCCCAGAAGGTCAGCCCTGACCATTGCTGACTTTGAGTGAGGACATTTTGAAAATTTGTATGAAACTGTCCTCAACCCAGTACATAGAGATGTCTTGTGGATGTCAGGTGTGACTCTGACATGTCATCGCTCCATCACTGAGGATGGCTCGAGGACGTTGCCAACTGGGAAGTTTAAAAAAAAATGTTTTACTAAATTTTGTTAGCCAAAATTTGTTAAATTTTTTAAGTATCGACGTTTGCTCCATTTTGCTCTATCTCCCTTAGGTTTAGAAATATTTTTCAAAATCTTTAGAAAAACAATCTGAAGTAAGTTCCTAAATATGATGTTTGCATTTTTTATACCCTCCAACCACAGTATGGAGGTATACTCACATATCGATCGGGGACTCAAAAAGTATATATAATATTGATCCATGATAGAATCTATGACATTCTAGCGATGTCAGTCCGTCTGTAGAAATAACGATGCACTCCAAACCAAAAGAGCTAGACCCCTGAAATTGGGCAAGAATATCTCTTATGTTACTGGTAAGGTTAAGTTCGAAGATGGGCAAAATCGGACCAGGGGGGAAAAAGTTCCCCCTTGAAGAACTAAAATGACCCCTGAAAAATACAATATTTTTACGAGTCTTTTTTTTATTTTTGCTTAACAAATGTTACATTTTTATGCCATATTATGTTCATAGACCTGCGCTTGGACCAAGGCGGTTAGGAAGTTCGATTTTTTTCAAGCCGCCCCCTTTGGGGGCGTGGTTATAGAAATTAATTAAAAATAACGATAAAAATATGTTATTTAAGCGTAAATATCATAAACAAATAATTTGAAAACACATATAGCGGTGGTAAATATGTCCCCCACCGATTCCGCGGACACCCCCCCAAAAGAAAATACGCCCCTGCGATTTTTTTTTTAATTTTAAACGTGTTGGAGGGTATAAAAGATTCGTCACAGCCGAATTTAATACTCTTACTTGTTTTTAAATAAAATAAATATTTTGGTGTCGCATTGTGCAGTTTTGATTTAAAAAAAAAAAAATAACGTAAAAACAGTGTTTGTTTTGACATTATTGCCTGCTGTGACATATAATATTATTACAAAACATATGTAGGTTTGGAATGTATATATGTAGGAATTAATACACTCAGAATAGTATAACAGTTACTACGTGTTATTGTTTTCAACTATTTTCTATGACATATATCAAACAATTATTTTTCTTTTATTGTTTTTAGCTGTTTTTTATAACAACGGTTTTTTAACAATTTTTTAATTGTTTAAAATTTAATAGGTTTTTCAAAATTTTTTCTGTAGAAATTTTTTTAAATTCACAAGGAGTTCTTGTGACTTTACTAGATTTTTTGGTACCTCCTATTTTACGAGAATAAACAATAACAACTTTTTTGTAATTTAAAAAGTTTTTTACCAATAAACTTTCACAACTTTTTTGGCGCAATAAATTTTACAAGGAATTCTCGTGAATTTACTAGTTTTTTTTGTAAAATTATTTTGGAATTTTATAAAATTACAAAAAAAAAAAAAGTTGTAATATTACAAAAAAAAAAAGAAAAATTACAAAAAATAAATTTCGATCGATTTTGCAATTTTGTAAAATTACAAAAAAAAAAAAATTGTAAAATTACAAAAAAAAAAAAAATTCGAACGAAAGTTGTTTGTTAAAAACAAGGAAAACTGTCAAATATTGTTAAAATGGAATTACGAGACTTTTTCAAGTAATTTGACAAGTTTTTTTTTTTTTTTTAATTGAACCCCAAACAACTAACAAAGAAGTTGTTTTAACCAGTGATTAAAAACTGAAAATAATTACACAGTATTAATTTTCACTTCCAGTCAAGTTGTTAACAATTTAAAAAAAAATACTGCAGCCCACCAGTCCAGTTTACATTTCTAACAAAACAGTTCAGTCACTTTTTTACTGCTGAACTTTTTTGTGTTGTGCTGATGGTGGTTGATTTGAAAAAATACAAACACTGCCAAACCAGCAGCAGTAAAAAATGAAAGAAGCACACAAACAGCACAAACGATGTTTTGAGAAATGTACTGCGAGTTACAATTCAAAAAGTGATGAGGTACTGACAAGACAAGAAATATAAACGAAAATAAACAGAATCATTGTAACGAAAGAACTTCTTGTACATATACATACATAGCGAAGAAATAAATGTGGAATAAAGAAAAAAAATTAGGTTTAATTAAAAAAAAAATTAATATGATTATTCAATTCTTGTTTATTCAATTAATTTATTTCAATAAAAAATCTATATTTTTATATTAAATAAATGAATTAATGCATTAGTCGTCGTTATAAAAGCAAAATTTAACTTTTAAAAAGTAGATTTTTTTCGGATTAATCTTATATAGGTAAAAAAAATATTTTAACATTATAAAACAAATTTGGAATATTTTTCTATAATATACGATAAATTAGTAATTACACCGTCCGACACACTTTTGTACACATGGACCGGACCCGAAAATTCTGAAAGTAGGGCAAAAAAAAAAGTACCCGTGTCTCCCAGTTTTTCTAGATCAATTCGCGTTTTCGCGAAAAACGCAAAAAAAAAAAAAAATAAAATGTAAAAAAAAGTTCGCTTTTCAGAAAGTGGGGTTCAAAATAAAATTTTTGTGTTTCCCGGTTTTTCTATATCAATTCGCGTTTTCGCGAAAATGCATTTTTTTTACACACTTGAAAAAATTTAGTGCATTCCGAAAATAGGGCTTAAAATAAAATATTGTTCTAGTTTTTCCATATTAATTCACGAAAAATGCAATTTTGAAAAAATGTATTGCATTATTTTTAATAAATATAAAACATAATTGTTAGAGATGGGCGCGTGAGTGATTTTTGACTCACACTCACTCACGCTCACGACAGGAATTTTTGAATCACGCACACTCACTCTCGAGCATATTTTTTCTACTCACACTCACTCACAATCACGTGAGTAAATTTAAAACAACTCACACTCACGTGCGCAAGCTTCACTCACACTCACATTGACTCACACTCACGAAAATTTCAAAAACTATAATTTCAAAAATCTTTCAAAAATTTTCAGCAAAATTTACAGTTCAGCGAAATTTTACATTTTTTTTTGGCTTTTTTGGGACAAAATCATAAATTAAGCCAAATTTTAAAATTTTTTTGTTGCTTTTTTGGTACAATAGGAAATATAAAGAGAAAATAATTCACGCAAACTCACGCAAAAAAACGACTCACGCACACTCACTCACGCAATTTTTTTCTCCACTCACACTCACTCACAATCACGAGAGTAAAATTGAAATCAGTCACAATCACGCGTGATTCACATGTATCACGCTCAAATCTGCTCATGTTCCCATCTCTAATAAATATACATAATTTACAGTAGAATTACGGTCCTTATACAAAAATTGCTAAAAATAAAATTCTCGTGTCTCCCAATGTAGTATGTATCTATTCGCGTTTTCGCGAAAATGCATTTTTTTGCACACTTAAAAAAAATTTACTACATTCGAAAAGTGGGACTAAAAATAAAATATTCACCTAATTTTTTTTAAATTAAAATTAAATTAGCTGGAAAAACTCTGATACATGGGAAATTTCTTTTTAACTCTACTTGAAATTTTGCGAGTGTGCTTAAAAGAACAAAATATTTTTTTTTTTACAAATTTGCGAATTGATATGAAATAACTGGGACAAAAATGCTTAGATTTAAACCCAATTTTTTTTATTTAACAGTGCAAAAAAAATTTTTTTTAGCGTTTTTCGCGAATACGCGAATTGATGGCGAAAACCTGAGAGACACGGGTGTTTTTTTTTTCAACACCACTTTCTGAATAGCATAATTTTTTTCTATTGTGAAAACTTTTTTTTTTGTTGCATTTTTCGCGAAAACGCGAATTGATCTAGAGAAACTGGGAGACACGGGTATTTTATTTTTGTCCCAACTTTCCGAATTTTCGGGTCCGGTTCATGTGTACAGCCAAAAGTTGCAATTTGTTGGACGGTGTTATAATCTAAAAAAAAAATAATAAAAAAAATTTAAAAAATAAAAAAAAATATAAATAAATCACAATTAATCCAACTAAATTTGAGGATGAAGGGGGTTTGAAAACCCTATTTTTTGTGTAAAGAACGTGTCCATACATGCACAAATTTTCGTCATATTGAATAAAATACCAAAAGTTTAGAACATTTTTGTTAATAAGTCGAAAAGAAAATTATTAATTTTTGGCACGTTGTTAGCACCACGGTCTTTTGAATACCTTTAATTTGATACCAAATATGCCCATATTAATTTTGATTAAATAGGCGTAAATCGTCTATTAAAATCACGAAAAACACAAAATCTTAAGCAAGTGATTGAATACTTTTGCTCAATTTGTCAAATGTAAATTAAAATTCAAAAGTATCAATAAAAATTCATAATATATCAATTAAATTTCATTGTCATTCCGTTGGTAACGCATCGAAATATTGAAATTGCCTACAAATTTTGAAATCATTGTAATGAAAACCCTGATTCTTATCAAAAATTGGTAGTAAAAAAAATTGAACAAGTAAGAAAATTAATCATCGATATTTAAAATATAACTATATTTAACAAATAAAAATATAAAATTATTATCGTTTTTTAAATTATAATAATTCGATTTTTTTAGGCACTTTAAATGAAACTTTAAACCGTAAAAATAACTTTCAAGTCTTACGCTTTTCTATTAAAAAAAAAAAATCGGAAAACATTTTAAAAAAAATTTTAACTTCATAATGTAAAAAAAAATTTGTATCTGATACCTAGAAAATTTTCCAAATTTTCAAAAATGGTTCTTCAAAACGTAAAAAAATTTCCAAAAAAAAAGTCGTCACTTAAATTTTTGAAAGCATTTAATAACGTATTTACTTCAAAAAGTAAAAAAATTCGTGTCTGACCCTTAGACAATTTTCCAAAAAAGTTTTCGAAACTTAGAATTTTTTTAGAGCACTTTTAATAAAACTTATAACATTAAAATAAACTTTTAAAAAATTTTCTTCAAAACCTAAAAAAAAAAAAAATGTGTCTTAGAAAATAAAAAAATAAAAAATTGTGTCAGACACTTGGAAAATTATTAAAAAAAAAATCGGAAGTTAGCATTTTTTTAAACTTTAATAAGATTTTTAACTTTAAACCATAAAAAAAATGTTTAAATCAATTGCAATATTTTCAAAAAAAAAATCGGATCTTGAAAAAAAAAAAATCTGTTAAAATTTTTTACTCAAAAACGTAAAAAAAAATTTGTGTCGGAACTTGAAACATTTTTATTTTTTAAATGCATTTTTAATTAAATTTAGAAAATTTTAAATTAATTAATTTTAGAAAATTTTAAGCTTTAAGGTAGAAACAGAACAAGCCCGGCACGACTTTTTCCATACGATTTGACAGTTAAAAACCGTGACCGGCACGACAAAAAATTAAAACTTATTTTATTTTATCTCCGGGTTCTCTCAATCTCCCTCCCTCTCACACTTCAGGGTTGCCGCATTTTCACAACAATTTTTAATTTTTTCATTCACAATGGTGTAACAAACGTACAGTAGTGCCAACTTAATCACATTGACTATGTGATAAGCGATTTTTTTCCGTAAAATTACTCTAATTTTATTAAAAGTTGGCACCACTGAACAAACAAATTACATTTTTTGCCGTCGCCGTCCCCCGTCATTGTTTTGGGCCTATATTCTCCGGCAACGGCAACCGTCACCCGTGCCGTGCTTGTTCTGTTTCTACCTTTATTTTTACTTTTGAAACATTCTTCTTAATAATATAATAAAACTTGTAATTACTTGTACAAAGAAATATCTACTTACATTTACTGTTCATTTAACTTCCAGCAGCTGAAATAAAAAAAATTTCATGCTGACGAGTCGAATTCAATTTTCATTTTCCCTACTGCCAGTCCAGTAACAAACAGAACTTGTGCAGCGCAGTAACCAGACAATTCAGTCGTGTGTGCTGTTTTTTGTTTTTTTAAACTGAAGCTGAACTGTGTGCTGGCAAGTTTGTCAATTTCAAAAAAAAAACTTTTACTGTACTGCTGCTGAAGAAAATTGACAATTTTTAACAGCTCAGTTCTTGACTGCTGTTTTGTTTTGATAATGTTTATGCTGACAAAACAGTACAAATTATGTGTTTTTGCTGAAAATCTAGGCAGTATTTTCAACACTGGTTTTAACTGTTATGTTCAACAGATTTTACTTACATAATTAGTTGAGTGTATGTATGCATTTTTTACTACATATATGCGTACATCAACTATACACGTAGGTTACTATGTGGTCTCGAAGATTTTATTTCATAAAAAAATATACTGAAATATATTTTATTAAGCCCCGAAAGAAAAGTGACACATACTTATACATTAAAGAAAACATTCATCCGTTCAATATATTTTAATAAATACTGAACATAAAAGGGATTCCCAACTTCAGATATACAAGAGTTTAATAAGATGAAATTGAGTCAAATTTCAGAGTTGTTTTTTTCTTTCCTTATCGTACCACTGTACAACACGAAATTGTATCTGGGGAACACAAACCAAATTTGAGTGCAACAGGCTTTTATACTCAAAAAAAAAACTGTAACGTTAGCAAAAAAAGCTTGTAAACCTACAAGAAAATTTGCTGATTTTAAACCCACAATTTTTTGGTAAAGTTAGCAAAATTGTTTTGCCAAAATTAGTTAACTGAAATTTTTTTATTTTTTTTATTTCAACTTAGTTCATACACATTTGAGGACGCGATAGGTCCAGATCCCGATGGGCCTACCCTTGTTGGGTTCCTTAAAAATTATCAAAGTTTTTGATCCAAAATTTGTGTCCGTTTCGCTCTACCTTGCTTAGTTTTTGAGATACGTTATTTTAGGGGACCACTGGGGTTTTGAGAATTAAAAAACTCGATAACTTCAAAAATATTACTCGGAGATGGTTATTTACAAAAATGCTTTTGGACTTTTTGTTGTGTCAGCAATATTTATCGAGATATAAGCATTTTAAATTTTTCGGGAATGATAACTTTTTTTGGTCCAAAGTTGGGACCCATTAGGGTCCACACATGTAAAGAGGACCGGCGATACTATGGAGAGCCCATTTTGCTCCATCTGGCTTAGTTTCCGAGATAGTGCCAATTTAAGTTTTCTTAAAAAAATATACAATTTATTACACTGTGCAACAAATTTTGGGTCATCGCATTGAGCCTCAATGCCTTCAACGCCATATCAAAGTAGACCATCAAGTGGACAAAATCACCAAAGGGTTCTGCATCAAATTTTACTAGGACACGTCTAAGACAGAAAGTTCGCCCAGCATATAGAAAATGCTTAAAAATTTTAAAGTATTCCAATTTTTTTTTTGGGCCGAAATAAAAAACAAGTAAAAAAGTTAAATTCGACTTTGTCGAATGTACCCTCCACAATGTAAAAAAGTTTATTTGCAAAAAAACAAAACACACATTTAAAAAAAAAAATCCGCGAAAAAATTTTTTTGGTAAAAAAAAATTTGACGACAATATTTTTGTTTGTAAAAAAATATGTTTGTACTTTTTTAAATACCATTCGGTGATCAATTCTGTTCACATGTGTCAACCAGCAGCCGAATTAAAGCATTTTGTGTTTTTAGGTTATGGTGAATGAACCACAATTTTCGAGGTGTTCTTACATTTTCGTTCATAACTTTTGAACCGCTGAACCGATTTTGCTCAAATGCAATACCAAACTGCTTAGGGCAACTACAAGTAAATTGATCACCGATTGGTTAAACGAATTTTTAACCCTCTAACTGACATTTTTATTGACATTTTGGATTTCTTTTAAAAAAGGACAAAAATGACGGGAGCTAGAGGGTTAATTTGGTCAAAGAAAAGAATCATCATAAAATTTTATATAGCACATCAGAACATCATTTTTAGCTCAAGAGTATATATGCACTGTTTTTTGTCGATATTTTTTAACACTGCTTTGGTAAAAAAATAACAAACATTGATTATTTATACTTGGCCCTTTTTAAGCATTTTGCGCATGTTGCAAAACTTTGAACATTTGACAACCCCTAGTGAAATTTTATGAGGAAAATATTTGTAGAACATTTTAACCCTCTAAATGGAATTTTTTATTAGACTTCTGTGTTTAGTTTTTTAAAAAGGACTAAAATTACCCCTTAAAATGGCAGTTAGAGGGTTAAAATGTTCTAAGAAAAGAACCGCCATAAAATTTCACTGCAGACATCAAATCATATTTTGAAGCTCAGATGTGTTCTTATTATAATATTTTTGGCGTTTTCTTAACGCCTTTGATAAAAAAAATAAAAACTTCAGTGGGCTATAAAAAAGAAATCCGAACTGACTTTGCAAAGCCCTTTGGTGATTTTGTCCATTTAATGGTCTACTTTCATATGGCGTTGAAGCCATTGAGGCTCATTTTTCTTGTTGCACAGTGTTATTTGCTAATATTAGCAAAAAAGCTTGTAAATGGTCAACGCAATATTAAATTTAGCAAAAAAAAATAGTTAAAATTTTGTTTAAAATTTGCTAACGCGCTAAATGAAGTTTACAAGATATTTTTGTTAACATGCTAATCTCAACTAAAAATTAGCTAAAGGTTAGCTTACTAGCATTTGCAAAAAAAAATTAGTAAATTTACTAATGTATTATTTTGAGTTCAGTTGTTAGCAACAGCCAAAAATAGTCTGAATAAAATCAAATAAAACAGATACCAAATTTATCGTCGGTCAATACCGACGATTTTCCCAAGTGTACGGGCAAATTTTTATTCTCCTAGGTCTAAAAATTATATGGTACAAATTTGAGGGCAATTAAACTAAATAAACTGTGGCACCCGGAGTCCAAATTTTTAAAATTTAAAACAAAAAAACTGTCCGTCATGACCGACTTTTGATTTTTCCCAAGTGTCGGGGCAAATTTTTGTTCTTTTAAGTCTAAAAATTATGAAATACAAATTTGTGACCAATTGGATTAAATTATTCTGTGACGCCCAGCTATTAAAGTTTTGGATTTGTGAACATTTTTTTTAAATATGTATGTCTTGAATGTATAATTTTTATTTTTGTTTGCTGTGCTGTACACAAATATCAAAAAAAATTAAAATCGGTCGAACGGTTTTTGAGATATCGCAATTTGAAATTTGCAAAAACTACCGGGTTTTTAATGGTTAGGAAATTGTTTAAAAAAATCTAAAAATGTTTATCCCCTGGCCATTTCATAGAGATTTTTCATTTAATTTGAGCCAAATCCGATAATTTTACTCCCGTGGCGCACTTAGACCGAAATTTACGAAAATCGAAAGGCTGCACTAGTAAAAATGATCCGATTTGACTAAAATTAGATTCAAAAAAAAGTTTGTCAAGAGCTTTATTTTTTTTTTTAATTTCTTAAACGTAGCAAAAACCGAAATGTTAGAAATTTTATGGTAAATTTTGAACGGCGATATCTCGAAAACCGTGCAACCGACTCTTGAAATTTTGCAATATTAGTGTTCAGAATGGCAAAATTAAGAAAAACAAGTAAAAAAGTTAAATTCGGCCTTGCCGAATGTAGTGATACCACCCACAATTTCTAACAGATTATTGCAAAAACTTTATTTATAAGGAAATTACTTTTGAAAAAAAAAAATGTTTTTAAAAAAAAATTTTCGCGAAAAAAAAAATATGGTAAAAAAAAAATTTTTTCTTTTTTTGACAAAAAATATGTTTGTACTTGTTTAAATACCATTTGGTGTTCAAATATGTTCACATAAGTCAACCAGCTGCCGAATTAAAGCATTTTGTATTTTTAGGTTATGTTGAATGCACTAAAATTTTTGAGGTGTCTTTACATTTTCCTTCATAACTTTTGAACCGCTGCACACAGGGCCAGCATGATCCAATTCCGGCCTAAAGTCTTTATCGTTGTTTGATCCGTCTGAAAATGTGCTTCTAGAGGAATTCGAGGTTACTGATCTCAAAATTTAGCTAAAAACCAAAAAAATCAAAATGGCGGATCCAATAAGGCGGACAATTTTTTTTAAAAATTGTCCGATTGAACTAAAATTTTGTTTTATGCGGGTCTTGAAGTTAGTGAATAAGAATTGTTACTCCAAATTTTGAAAAACAAAATGGCGGACTAAATATGCTTCTTAAAGTTTAAAGAATGATCCAACTCCGGCCAAAAGTCTTTATCGTCATTGGATCCGGCTGAAAATGTGTTTCTAGAGTATCTCGGGGTCGCTGATTTCAAAATTTAACTAAAAACTAAAAAAAATCAAAATGCGCATCCAATATGGCGGACAAATTTTTTTAATAACTGTCCGATTTAACTCAAATTTTGTTTGAAGGGGGTCTTGGAGTTACTGAATCAGAATTACTGGCGTGAATTTTGAAAAACAAAATGGCGGACTAAATATGCTTAGTAAAGTTTGTTACAAGTAATAATAATAATACAAAAAAAAAAAACAGTTATATTTCTTTTATTTGTTGAAGCTAGCTGAAAGTGTCGCCTAGTAAATTTCTGGGTCTATTATCTTAAAATCGAACTGATAAAATTCAATATGGCGAAAACAATATGGCGGCTAGATTTTTTAGCTTGTCTGATCTAACTAAAAATAAGTTTTAAGAGTATTAAGAGTGTCTGAAGTTAAATCTACGCATATAATTTTTATATATATTTTTTTTATTTTTGATATAAATATGGAAATGGTGTAAATGACTTACTTAGTTTCAGAAAAGCTTTTGGAAATGGTGACGACAAATTATTCACTTTTTTTTCTCTATTTTGGAAATTCAATAAAAAATCTTTGAATTTAATTGGAAATGGTGTAACTGATATTTTCCGTAATTCTACAAAAAAAAAATAGAAATTTAGAAAATTTTTTTCTCCTACACTTAAGGCACTCTCTGACGATAAAAAAACTAATCAAGCCGCAAAACATTATTTTGGGTTAAATTATTGTTTTTAAAAACAAATCTCGGACCACTGCATATATAGCTGTAGTTTTGCCATTTATCATTTCGAGCAAGTTTGGGCAACTTTTTTCGAAAGATATTGATCCATTCTATATCAAAAAAAAATATAGACAGATTGTTTCGAACTGAGGATCGCTGAGGATTTTTTCGGCGCGAGGTAAATAGCTAAAAAATTATAACTTTTTTTCACAAAAAGCGCGAATTGCTGCCAGGCAAATGAGTTATATTTGTCCATGTTATTTTCGTTACAAAGGCTTATATATAAGGTTGAACCACGCAAACAAAAAGTTAAACATTAGCAATAGAAGTTTGGAAAAAAATTAAAAAAGTATCTCAACTTTTGAACATTTTTTACCAACATTTTTTGATGTTTGCATGCTAACAGTATTACCTAATTTTCTAAAGAATTCTGATGATGGGGGAATTGGAACACCTCCGAAACGATCGTCAATTCATTCCTGAAAATTGCCAAAATTTTTGAAAGCAAGAAACTCTATGAGTATTTAATGGGAGAATATCCTAATAAAGAAAGTAGAGTTATCATAAGTACTTGTTATGTTAATTCATAATGGGGAACATAAAAAGGCCTCGAATCAGAATAAACTCTTTTTCATTGCACAATTAAAAGGTCGAATAAATAACTAATTTTTATTATTTAATAAAAATTAAAATACACTTAACATTTTTAATTTTTAAGACCTGTCAAAGGAAAGGGTGTAATTGGATCATAAAGATAAGTTCAGAAAACCTGCTTCTACATATGCCCATCAAATTGGTAAACATTTTTTTGAGAATATACAAATAAGGACTTTTGGCCGGAAATCGATCTCTCTGGGCCTCTGTGTGCTGAACCGATATCGCTCAAATGCAATACCAAACTTCTCGAGAGAACTTCCAATAAATATGTTAAGTTTCAGTCATCTACGTGTAATATTTTGGCCGTGATCACCATTTCCACAGACAGACGGACATCGCTAGAATGTCTTAAAATCGATCGGGGATCATTAATATATATACTTTATGGGATCCCAGACCGATATTTCGATGAGTTACAAACGGAATGACAAACTTATATATACCCTCTATCACTAGAGTGGTGGGTATAAAAAAATTTAATGCAAAGCAATTTTTTATTTTTTAAAAATTTAAAAATTTTTTAAAAATTTAAAAATTAAAAGTTTTGGTGGAAATTTTTCATAAATCCAAAACTATGATCCAAGGGCGTCACGGCTGAAAACAACATCCGACATCCAATATTAAACACTAAAGAGATGGCATACATCTGAAGGTAGAGATCAAATGGAGTAAAACTGCATTTACAGCTTTCATTTAGTGATCCTCTTTTCTTTCGTAATAAGTTTTCGTTTTAAAAGGACATTAAAGTTTTAAAGTATTACATTTTGGTAAATATTTTTAAAATATATTTGTATTTATAGTGTCACTATTGACACTTCGCTAATTTTTCTATTATTTTTCCATATTAGGAAAAGGGATGTAAATAATGTCCTTTCAAAACTTTATAAAAATATTTTGAAAAATCCTCTAAAACTTTTTTCCTGATAGTATGTCAAAATGGGAAAATTATCGGAGAACCTTCTATTTCATTTGCAATCACTTGTGGCATCCAATGACAAGTACAAATATTTAAAAAATATTTTACAAAAATTATTCCTCTAAAAATTTGGTGTCCTTTTAAAAGGAAACAGGATCACGAAATGAAAAACTGTTAATGCAGTTTTTCTACATTTTGTATCTAGTTTGAAACGTATATTATCCAGTTTGTGTTTAACGACTCTTTTTATTTTTTTCGGAAGGTGAAATGATCGGAATTCTCTCTATAAATAGGTCAATGGAAAGAAATTTTGGGATATTTTTTTTAATTTCTTGAACGTAGAAAAAAACAAAATTTTTTGTTAATTTCTACACCATTCGACCGATTTTAATTTTTTTTTTATATTTGATAAAAAAAAAATATTTAAATTGAAATATAATCATATTTGTTGCCAGTTGATAGATTGAAGTAAATATTGGGCAAATTTTTTTTAATTGGAACTAACAATAAGTCCAAAATTGGTATGAAATGTTAAAAAACATTAAGACCTTCTGTTTTATTAAGAATATTAAAATACTCATACATTCAATCACTTTTAGACCTATACCCACTTACAATTTTGTTCCTTATGCTCTGTTGGTTCACAATCTTGCCACCATATGTTGCTTATCTTTCTTCATATTACATACGAGTATTGTTTATTCGTTATAATGTAAAAATTATACAAAATTAGAATGAACAAAGTTTTCTTTATTATATATTTTTTTTATCATATGTACATAAATTTGTTTTTGTTGCCAACTTGCATGTATCTAAAAATAATAATATTATTGCGTTGTTGAATATTTCGTCTATATAAAGGACTAAAGAGACCTCCTAGTCACTGGACTATACAATATAATAGCATTGAAATTCATATCGCTCCTTTACTTGTATAGTGTCACAACTCAAAATATTTGATTTTGCAGAAAACACGTTTAAAGTTTACTATTGAAACTGGTTTTTAATTGAAAAAGGCCGGTACATAAAAAATGTAATAATGGCGTGTACTCTTTTCAAACGGTGAGTTTAAAAGATATTAATACGAATTTTTGACACAACATAAAGCACGATATAACGAATAATTCTGCATCATTAACTCAAAAAACGCATTTTTTGAGTTATGACACTATACAAGTAAAGGAGCGATATGATTTCATTTGTTGTAAAAATAAAACTATTTTTTGTTAGAATATTTGAAGTATTGTTTATTTGTATTATACTCGTATTTGAAGTTTGTTTTATTCAATCATTTAATCTATTTGCAATTCATTAATTTACTATTAGTTTATTTGTTTGATTTGTCAAACCACTTAAGTGTCAAACGAACTATTTCATCAGTTAGGGAACATTTTCGGTATAAGGTTTTAATTTTTATAACTTCCACCAGGAATGGAGTTTGGAAATTTGTTTCAAATTCATTTCCTTAAACAAAAAAAGTTTATTTTCTAAGAAGGGAAGTACCCAAACCATTAAACACCGATTTTCCTCAAACTTAAAATATATATAAATGACACAATTTTAAGGTTGGGGTGTCTCGGCTTTTCGGCCATATAGGTGGTTAGGTAAGTAGGAAGCCGCCTTTTGGTTAGCTCACATGGGTCCTTTTATAAACGTGATCCCGTTGTCTTACCTATAAAAGAAATGAAAATTTAATATTGGGAGAGGTGAGGAAAAAATAAAGAAAAAGGTATGTTCAAGTGGCCTCACTGTTCAAAGCTGAATCGCTCGGAATCCCGGATGAACGGGTTTATTATATTTACATCCATGCCGGATAAACACGTCAAATCCGCCAGTATCGTGTTGCCAAAATGTTTGGCTCTCCGATGGGCGTATGCCGGACATTGATACACTAAGGCTGGATTACTCAATGCTCCGTTATAAAATAACTCTCCGTTAAATTTAACTTTTTCATACAAATTTTGAAATAAGGCTCCGTTAAGTCGGTAGTAGCTAACTTTTCATTGAGTAATCCGCCCTAAGAAAATTATATCATTAACTGTTTGTAGTTTATTTAAAAAAAAGTAATCAGTAAAGTTATTTTTAAAGAAAAATTACATATTTTATTAAGATTTTTTTATACTTTTTCTGAAGTTTAAAAAAAGTA